>JAZARR010000212.1:5962500-6640000 GCA_037389465.1 Baylisascaris procyonis | reverse complement strand
AATAATAATAATAATAATAATAATAGTAATAATAATAAGAATAATAATAATAATAATAATAATAATAATAATAATAATAATAATAATAATAATAATAATAATAGTAATAATAATAATAATAATAGTAATAATAATAATAATAATAGTAATAATAATAATAATAATAGTAATAATAATAATAATAATAATAGTAATAATAATAATAATAATAATAATAATAATAAAACAGTTATTTCGACTGTGTTATAGTGACTGTTAGCTTTCCGCTGTCCTTACTGTATCTTCTGCAAGGATTCCCAAAGAAGATAAAAGCAAAAAAATCAGCTAGAAACGTCGAAAAGTGCCGTTTTTCGAGGACACTGAAATTCACAGTCTCCTCCATCAACTCAAGCTTCCCCCTTCCCTTTGTCTCATTTTAAGCCCATCTGAAAAGATGGCGAATTTCTGTGGTCCTCAACAGTCCTTTTCAGCTGCAAACCCCTTCCTCGATAAAATGTATTTTTTGGGTCTACAAACGCGATAAGCCACTATGTTTGCTGTCGCAGTTTGCAAACATTTTCAAAAAACGGTCAGGGAAATTCGAAAAGTCTCAACTTTACGAGTTCCTAATTGCACTTTCAGGATGCAAGAATATTGAAAATAAACCACACTTTTTCCCCTTATAAACCGTCCTTCCCATGAGGTTCCGCACAATATCGCTATTGTTTCGCCATTCCGCTTTTCCTTTCTTTTTGAGCAAAAGTGAAGTCATGAAAGCCAGAATATTCCCCTCAGTTTTTTGAGCGTTAAATTCTATTGCCACTCGGTACTTGCAGATAAGGGAAAGGATAGAAGAGGAAAGCATTTCAAAGTCGTAAATGACCAATTGAAGGAAGTACTCCACAGCAAAACTAATTAAACTCCACATATCGGAGATGTTATAGTTTATACGAAAAATTACCTGTAACATATTTTTCCACGTACCGTTCTCCCCGACAGTTTTATTTCTTCCACCTTTATTTTGCAGTTTCATAGTCGTAGCAATTTCTTGTATCGAGTTATGCATAGCGCACTATAACTTTCACGTTTTTGTGCGCAATGTGATTTATACACTTTTGCACAGATTCATAGCTTATTTTTATACATATAAGGCTATTTATTGTTTATAAGAATGTTATCACTTACGAGTGGTTTTGCTCATTTCTACCTTTTCTCACTTCAACGTATTCATACGCTTATAGCATGCATTTACATCCGTTAGAATCTCTTTATGCGAGTTTGCATTTTTGGCGATTTATTAGAGCGCTGTTTTTTTTTTTTTTTTTTTTTGGCGAATCGTCACCACACTCACACCTACAGAAGTGCCCGCCGCTGTGCGTCCCATTGTAGCGTGGAGCCGCCGTTTTCCATTGGCAGCGGTAAAACGTGGCTTCCTTACCCTACTGCGTTCTTAGTTTCCCGCAAATTTTTTGTTGTTCGTCTTAGAGATGCTTCAAAAAGTGTAGATGGATGTATAGGATTTGATTCCATCTACAGAAGCTGCAATAGGTAGCATCTATACTTGTGTAGTTAATGTTGAAATGCACACCTGTGACTTGATTTGTTTTTTATGCAGTGTAAAGTTAGGTACTTTTTGAAATGCCGAACAAGCATATTTTAATGTGCTGTATCCCAGCATAAACCAATTGTGATCTTTAGCTCCGCTACTAGTAGAGCTTTGGAGTTTGTTTGCTCAGATAGTTTGAGGTTGATGAGACAATACTTTTGAGCGTTTTATAAGCCCTTATTTCAAAAATGTTTCTGATTTCCTTTGGAATGCACTAATAAGCAACCCCATAAAAAACTGAACACCGTTCGATTCTTGTCGTCGAATAAGCGTATTGGCATTCTGTTGCTCTGCTATCTCATGTCTCCGATACGCAGTCGTCAAGTGCTCTCTTGGCATTTCTAAAGCGCTGAAGCTTGGTTACTTTTACGTTTTATATCGAGTAAGGCAACGGTCTTGATTCGTTTTTTTTTTTTTTTTGTTTTGCGTATAGCACTCGCAAATTTCCATGCGTGTACTGTTTATGGAACTGTTTAAGAACAATGATGTCATGGAATCAAGATGAATTGTCAGCATGGGTAGCTAAGACCCGTCGACAGTGAACATCTATGGTTTGACTAGAATAGTGAATTTTTCGTGGCAAGATATAGCATTGGTTGTTGCCTTTTTTTTTCTTTCCGCTTCCTATCTGTGATAATTGAATTCACAGTTCAGCTGAACCGCATTTCTTAGTGCATATTGAAGGTAAGGGAAGAGGGTTCACCTGAATCCTAGTGTGAGGGATAGGTGTCTCTACCTGTTTGGAAGAAACCGAAATTCACTTCTTTCTCGTAGTTTCTTATATGCTGTGTAATAGCGAGGATTGTTCTAAATGTCTGATTATCTGTTTTTTTGGATGTTTATGCATACTCAACCCATATTCTGACATTCGATTTTCCTCCACCGCCTCAAATGAGGGGAAGGTGTTGCTTGCAAATTTCTGGCTTTTCATGTAATGGCTCATATTCAGCAATACGCAAACATAGAAAACAATTTAAAATTGTTATATTACAACTACATGCAGATTACGCGAACTGCAAAAAGAAGCTGAAAGGAAATCATCCAAAAAAATAAAATTTTCAAGGCGACCGACACCTTTTTTGCAATTGGAAACGGTTCTTGGCAGATGTTATGTCGCTACTTCAGCATTTTTTCAGGTGGTATCTTGCCACATACTTCTATCAACTCTAAGATATCAGGCATAACCTTTTACAAAAACTTGAGTAGCAACAAATTGGTAGTGAAAATCATTGGCGTATCTCTTTTAGCCGGGAGTACTAACCGGGGTAATTTTTTGTAAATGACAGAAAAGGCGAAGAATGATTGTGTTTGATGCCCATAATAAATTCCTCTTTTGTTTTTTGAAATTTTGGTTGAGTATCGGATATTAGAATAATTTGTGCCCTTGCATAATCCAGAGCTAATCATTGCGTCGTTTATCTTTCCTTCAAATACTCTACTTGCTTTCTTTGCAGCGGGTCGTTAAGTCTTATGTCGTATTGAGTCGAACTGCTGCCAAGCCTAGCAATGAGAGGTGCTAAGGTATATTATGCTTTTCAGAAGTGGAAATGAGAGGCAGGCGATGATGCGTTGTTTCATATGGAGGGATGACGATAGTTCAATAATTGGTTGCGATATTCATTTCAAGATTTCTACTTTTGGGTTATCACATTACCTCGGGTATTATTTACTCTTCTTTAAGTGTTCGCCTTTATAAAATGCCGTTGTACCGTTGACGTCTCATTGAAATGCCATTTTACTGTTTTTAACCACCATCGCGAATTAGTAATTTTTGGTTGAAACTACGTATTTTGTAGGTTTTGCGCATAATCAAGGCTTTGATTGTTTTATGTTTCTATTATTGTGCTAACTGTTTATCACTTTCCTCGTATATTTTTTTATCGAATTGAAGTTCATAAACTTTACGTCTTTATGGGCTTCTCTTTTGAGTATTTTCAACTCAAATGCGAAAAAATTCCTTTGAAGTGCAATAAATACGACTATCATCGTTATTTTCAAAAAATTAGGCCATTATTAAAAAATTTAGCCTCATTCTCAAAGATTTCTGATAAGATATTGCTAAGTTAATGCGGCATTGTTTAGTTGCGATTGCAATAAAACTGTCGTTGTATTTTCTAGGCTCGATGTGCCGGTTATTTGCTCATGCATTTATGTTTAGCTCATATGACACTGTTCTCGAGTTATTTTTTCATTCACTCAATGCGCAGAGTTAATGCACAAAAGTTTAGCAATGCTCAGAACTTAGTCCTCTATCTTTAAAGACAAACCTGAACCTTTCACCCCAACTTGCTAGGAGCTATATGATGTTGTTACTCTCAATCGTCAGCTCGAGTAGAATTCGCTAGTAATAGTTGGCTTCTACGGGAAATAATATATGGGTGATGAACGAATAAATTTTGCACTTTGCGTTTTCAAATCTCTAGAGTTTATCGCATAGTGAAATATATATATCCTTCAGAATTCTTCAATAGCTTTAGGCTTATTTTTTGTGCCGTTTATCTTGAATGATTGTATCTGCACTTCTTTCCACCATTTTTTTCGCATGCTTTTTTTATTCACCATTGCTTATCTCTTCAACTTCAAATCTGAACTATGCGCAGTTTCATCGTAGTTCTTCAGTCATACAGGAAGTTTTTGCTGTTTCTTCGCCATCACTTCAGAACTTATGAACTGCATTTGGTTTAATGAAAGAGGATTCGTTGGCGGACCAGGTGAATTGTAGTTTCTTCATTAAAAAGGGATTTTCTCACAACTAGATAATGTGGTACTACATCTAATATTTCACCTGGTTTGTTCCCTGTTGTCATGGGTGCTCATATGATTTCTCATGTTTTGGATTTTCCTGCTGAATAGAAAAGAACTTTCAGAAGGGGAAAAGGAGGGGAGGAGGAGGTAGTGCGGGAAGTTGGGTTGTGCGCTTCATTCTCATCTTCTGAAACGCTTGTTTTGCGAAGGTCGACGAGGTTATCTAATGTTGAACTCATCTAATCCATCGTAACTCGCAACTCATTTGAGTTGGACTCGGAATGATGTCGAAGGATGATGTGAAAAGAAGCAGAAAAGAAAAATCAGAGTGTAAGAAAATTTTGTGCATAATGAGGTTGCGGATCGGCTCAAATTTGGAAGTGGAACGTCTAAAACGAGGGTCTCACTTAGGAAGTTCATTTGGAACTCGATGTCGCGAACCATCTATTAAGTAGTTCATTTTGCCGTAGTTTGCAGGCTTTCTGGGGAGATCAACCTATTTTGCAGTGAAAGTCGACTGACAATCCATAAAATGCATTTTTTCTTCTAGCACGAATAGATCCCCAATGATATTAATTCAGAATTTTCATTCAGCCACATCCTCCTTTTTCGTTCTCCTCGTTGATTGTGTGCATAGAATCGTTTTGATATTGTTGGAGTTAGGGAAAATGCTTATATGTAAGTTGTTGATTTATTTTACAAGTGCGTTTGGTGAGTAAACGTTGAAGCGAAGAAGAATGCCCATGTGGTAGGGACCAGTTGTGTTGCTTTGCGGCCGCGTTCTGGATGCTATTTTGTCGGGTGGTAACGGTCTCTGGGGATGTGCTTGGTAAATGACATGTCCTCTTTCACAAGCCTCCATTTAAGAATGGCTGTGGATATGCGCCTGCCGACTGCAAGTGCCCCTTCGCAGCATTCGGCTTTCTTCATATAAAACAGCTAGCTTCCCCTCATTTCTGCGACTTTGTTCTATTGCATATATTCAGCTTTTGCAATTTTCAAGAGATTCGTAATTAGGTGGATTCCAACGTGAATATTCTAGGGCGTATACTGCCATCAGCTCATCACATTCTATGAATCTCTGTCCTATTCTGTAACTGTGGCCAATTCTAAAGGATCCAAAGCGACGACTAAGTGCAGTGGGGCCATCCTGGCGGCTCGACACGATTTGTTGTCACCTCAGTAACGGCACTTTCTGAATTGTGTGTAATTGTTCAGGAAATTGAGTTATACTGCGTGAGTGACGCCCTCAATAGTCAGCCGCCGTCAGCAATGGTGAGTTAGTGAATTGCGAGCTTAATATATGCTAGGTTGTCATTTGCAGCACCAATTTTTTTCGTCTCAGTTCTTGCTATGATTGCCTTTGGCTTTTGTTTTGAACATCGCGTTCAACTTGTTTTAAATTAGCCACAAGTTAGATTAGGCGCCTTTATTTATAAACGCACATTTTCTTGTATATGCGATATTTCTCTATTTTTAAGTTCCAAGGCTTATAAAATGTTCACAACTTTCAAACTCCGAAGTGTATTAGTGAGAAACACGAGAAGGTAAGACCTATAAACTTAAAGAACATTGTTAATGGAAGTTGTATTCAAGAAAGTCTTCATTTGGCATGTTCTTATATGTGAAATCTGATGCAAGCTCTTCCAAACGCATCGTACTATCACACCAGATAACGGACCAAGTTTGCACAGGGTCAAAGTAAAGGATTATATTCGAGGTGGAACCTTATGCGATTCACAGCTTGGCGGAACGGATGTATATTTGCAGGGGGATTAGAAAGGATTATAAAGAGAGTAATTTATGTTCAGGTGATGATCGTTGACGAAATACAAATGCAAAAACAAAAGAGGAAATGACTCACTGCGATCAGAAAAAAGAACTGCAGATGGGCCAGTGTTGCTTTAATGAGCTAAAATTTGTTACTTCATTTGAGTGGTTTGCTTACCTTCAAGACAGCATTACATATCATAGAATTGAATTGTTTCCGCAAGTCTAGGACTTAAATTCATAACTCCTCTTTTCAAGTTGTCAGAGTATGAGGTAAACTTTCTGTTGATGTCGTCTCAGCGCCTATCTTTGCGTTCTCTACCGTCTAAAGCATTTAGCCTCGGAAAACTCTCCGAGTGTGTTTTTTGACGCCGATTTTTCCATCATCATGGTTGCATGCTTTAGTTCTTTTGTTTCCTTTTTTTTTGTTCTGGTTGCTGTTTATTTTGCTTACGAAATCGAAGTTTCAAAAAAACAGCAGCAAAATAAAAAAATAAAAATATAGTTAGTGTCGAGCCTGATGAATAATGAAAGATGAAATGTGATTTTAAAAAAATGCGAGGAGTAAGGTGAGGAAATGTAATTTGAAAGTGTGTGGCGTTAAGGCAGAGTTATTTGAAACGAAGTGAAGAACTTAAAACAGAGGTGATTTCTGGTGCAGACAAAACGAGCTTACGGCGCTCCAAGAAATTTCCAGTGTGTGAAAGGGTTCAAGCAGAGGATCACCTTAGCTCAACTTTTTAACTCCTAAAGTGTGTTTGGAAATCCAGATTAGTCTTTGTTTTCCAAATTAATTTGCTGAGAAATTTCTGCAAAACAATTGTCCCGGTGCCAGAGATAGGGCTGAGTTGACATAGTGCGGGAATTGAGATGGCCATGTAGTGAGGGAAATACCTCGAGCGAGTGAACAAAGCTTTGCTCAGCTGCGGTCTGCAAGTAGCGCCAATTGGTCACCTAACGTGAACCGATTGCATTTTAAAGCAACCGTTCGAGCACATAATAAATGACAGCCGCACTTGAGCAACGCATTCGTTCATATGAAATTTGGCTTTGTGTTAAACGCTGACCAGCTGACGTCGCCGATTTCTGTCAAAGTTGGCAGGTCAGCTAAGGACTAATGTTAGAGCATTGTGTACAACTACGGCACACACAACTCCAAAAAACCCATCTACTCTATGTGCTTTTCTGTAGTTGCTTCGATGATCTTTCTTTGATTTCCGTTCGAGCTTTCACTGGAAACTATATTATAGATATATTTGTTTTCATGTTTATTTGCTATTATTTTTCTTATATCTTTTTTCTCACTGCTATACATCGCTTGTACTTTTTTTTTTAAGCCGCCATATAACTTTTAAACTTTCAGACTGCATTTCATAGCTTTTCTTATCATCTATTGAATTATATTATACTGCTATTTGTTAAATTGACACATCACCTAAAGTAAACGTTGTTCAGAGGCTTCTGTAAACATCAGTCCGACAAAAAACTCCCAGATGAAGGGGGATCGTTAACCTTTTGATATTTTTTGCTGACTCAGCTTTCACTATTCAGTTTAAGTATTTTCTGCAGATCGCAGTTTCGATGGTTTTTATTTTTATGGATTCAAATGCGAGACCCAATTTTTGAATGGTTTTTATAGATTTGGGAAACTTTTCGAGCCTTTTATATGAATGAGCATTTTGCGCTTGCGTTATTTTTGTTCGATCGCAGTAGTATTGACATGCTTCATTGTTTATTTGAAATCATAGTTACAGCACTCAGTGAAAAACCATATTAAAATTTGGGTAGCTTATATGCGCAAGCAGGCAAATGCCTTAGTGGACGAGGCGCTCGTAGTCAGCTGTCACCTCCGCTGGCTTGCGCAACAATTGGTATGCGCTTCGTTTTGCTACAAACTACTTAAATCAATAGACGCTCGGGTCATGGGCTATATGCGGGCCGACGTATACCATCCCAACCACCCGCATACGCTTCATTTACGCATCCGTGCAGCATGCATCTCAATGCAACTGGAATCTTTTGAACGCGTCTTAAGTTTTTTGAATATGCGCCAAAGCTCTTAGTTGCGGTCATTCAGTGTTTACACTTCTACAGCTACATACCAGTGCTCTTTGGTAATAATTTAAAATGCCGTTGGGAATGTTTTTTTAATGGATCATTTTTTTGGCTGCCTGGTGAATCCGACAATGCGCTAGTTATTGTGCGAACGAAATATCGGAACGAAATTTTCGCTCGCATACGCCTATCACTGCAGTTTTATTTTTTTGTACAAATTGTAGATTCTCTGTCTGTTTCTCATTCCAATCCCAACGACATGCTGTTTGTTCCACGCGGATATAATTTGATTGGTTTATTTATATTACCGCATTTTTTCCACACTCATAATTTTCTGTTTATTTTAGTATTGTATAATCATCGCCTGTTGCCTTGCAGCTGACATGAGCACCTACGTGCATAAGTCGTTATGAGGTAACGAAATATATGTTTGTGATGGCTTGATTTGGGCAAAATTTGTCAGTGGGTCTTGATGCAAAATGGGAATGGAAGGCATAAACCTCATGGCTTTGCTATCCTGGCCTTTGAGGAAAAAGTTAAGATCGCTGTCCTATCGTCTCGACCTTTCATCGCGTTAAGCTCTCTGATGATGTTTTCATTTGTTGCTGTAAGAATGAATTTGCATTCATTTATTTTCGCTTCGACTCGCAAAAGTTTTCATACCATTTTTCATTTTGTCGTTTTAATCGTTGTGGGATTTGGTCTTAATTTTATATTCATAAATTCAATGCTTTGTCTGCTTTCTTTCTAAAGTTATTTTTTAGGCCACATCTTATACTTGATGTATGTGAAAATAAGTAAACAGATAAATAAATTTTATTGGTAGCTACTAAATTTTCAGATCACTAAAGTTAATCTTTTCCCAATTGAAAACATTTGCCATTTCTCAAGGATACCTGAAGACTGGAGCATTGGTATGGCTCTGAAAGTGTAACTGAGGATTGGATGCTTGTTTTCAGCAACTCGTCTTCCTCTTTAATCAGATAAAATTATGCGTTCAGAGGTCTAATCCAGCTGCCGTCGTGTTTGAAGCGTTCTTTTGCGCCTGAAATTGAAACACTGTAAATATGCAAATGAAAGGAAAGGGCACTGGAGTTGTTCAACATCAAGGAGAAGAATTTTGCAATTTGATGGCTCCTGTAGTTGAATTCATATATCGAAACGTTAGTTACAGCTGTCGAAGCTTTTTCCTCATTGCCCTCCATTCTGCTCATTGAGGCTTCTTTGATGTCTCTAATTCTGTTCTTTTTTCTGTTTAATTGATTTTCTCCTCCATAAAGCACCTATGTCTATTTTCACTCATTCCTCTACCTATTCCGTCGTACTTTCGAATTTGAGATTCTTTCACTTTTTCCAGTCCAGTTTGATCTTTTACCGATTTTTTTTTCTTTCCCACTTATTTTTGCTCTCTGTGACGCAAGTTGAAGTAATCCTGTATATTTTAAGTTTCATTTTTTGTGCATTGCAGTATTGCCATCGTGCCGCGCAGTACTATCGATGTGGCAGAGATTTTTACAGAAAATCTAATGCGCAGATACTAAGTAGTCGATTTGCTCGAATTACACCACAATTGACGTATCGTATCGCCTGAATTGTCGGTGTTGCCTTGCTGTGAAAAACTTGTAAACACACCTTAGCGTAATGTTACTTAGGAGACTCCGACTTCTGAAGATTGTCTTGTACCTTTATGCGCAATCGCTAGTCTTGTACCTATATTCGAATCCCTGCAACCTGGTCACCCTATCGCAGCCGTTGTCATCCCTTTATATCTAACATCGTCAATCGCTCAGGATCTCTGTCCTAATTCTTGCAAGTTTAGACGCTTACGTTGCCGAATATTTGTGCAGCAGGTCGTTACCACCGCTAGGTATTTGCGCCATGGGCTGTAAATAAGGAATCCTTGAACCGAGAGACACTTGCACGTGGGAACCCTATGTCGTGGTCGCATGCACACGAGACAGTCGCACCGCGATGCGGTTACACTGGAGGATTAGCATCGGCATAGATCATTTTTTGCATTGGACATTTGCGCCAGAGAATGTTTCTAACATTGGAACTGATAGCAGGAGAATTCGAACGACAAGGCACTTCGGGTAGAGAGCGCTTTAAATTGTGGCAAAAATGCGTACAGGTGAAGTGTCCATCCTGCCGACAGATAGCTTCGTAATTCTTTTCTTGCGTGGAGTTATAGCATCCCAGTAGTCCTCGAATCCCATTGCAATCCAGAGTACATTTTCCGGGTAACTGTTAAAGGCCTCTGCAACCGTTTACCCCGGTCGGCCACGATGCCAAACCGATTCAGTAGCAATGAATCGATTCTTGCTTGAAGAAGCCCTCATACTGCTATTGATTTAATCACTCGTACAATTCTATAAATGACTCGCCTTTTTGCAACATCAACGTTGTAAAACAAAAAGCCATGCAATGTAAAACACGTGCAAAATTTTCAGCATCTTTATAGGTCTTTTACTCATCTGGAAATTGGCAGATTTCCATGGTCGAAACAACAGGGCAAAAACAGGGCACCCACATACACACCGAATGATATTACCATTGTGCACTTTGCAAATGCGAATATGCAAATTGCATAAAAAAGGCTGCAATATTATACTGAGTAATACGCCATTTACAAAGAAAGCATGTCATTGGGCTCTGACGATTGCTTTTTCGATGAGCAGCCCTTTGCACATAGGTGTTCTTTCATCTGTCGTCTTAAATTATGGTGCATTACGGCACTGAATATAACGTGCTACAGGCTTCTCGCTTCTAGAATTTTCGGAAATATTACTCGTTGTTTGCTTCGCACGATTGACAGGTGCTGGTTGTTGCTGCACTGCACAAAGCATTTTAGTTCCCTTACAATTAGTTTACGATATTGCACTTCTGCAGCTCGCAGGATATCCTGACAGTCGCTGTAGCAGCAATCCACCTCATTGTTTTATCATTTTCAGGGGCAAGAACGCTCAATAATTTCAGTAAGGTTATGAAAATTTTATTTCTTATTTTTTGTATTCCATACAAGGACGAAAGCAGCTTCATTCCGCAAGTATCGCCCCGTGGTGGCAGGAGGTGACTAGGCTCCTTAATATCTCCACATCCTGCCGAATGATTCGTTGTCTCCGCAGGGAAAGCGTCATATCACACGTGTTGATCTACTCCCTCCTGTGAGAGCAAGGTTAGTTAGGAGCGTATCTTGTCCATTGCAGTTGGTGTTGAAACCCTGGTTGTTGCTCATTTCGTGTTGTGCGTTCAATGTCGAACTCCTAGACGCATTAAAAACACATTTCGAATACGATGCATCAGAGGAATCCTGCACGTTATGCGTTGCACATCACAAGTTCAGTTCTTCAGAAGAGAGTGCTTTCTGAATGATTCAGGAAGTCTTATAAGCACTTGCTGATGTGGTCATTGCGGTCGTTGGAATCACCCACGAAGGATTTCCTCGATATATATGAGCATGAGATTAACTGCGAAAAAGTGTTACGTTGCGTCGGATGAGTATTGGATGTTTGGATGTTTGCAGGCATGTGGGAGGGTCACGCAATCGAGGGCACCAGCGGACTTGTCAGCACTTTTGGTGGAGCGTCTAGTCTGTCGAGCTCGATGGTCGTAAGCTCGAGCTCACCACGTTTGTCGTCAAGTGAAACGCCCACTTGTAGCATGCTCGATAGACGTCGGCATAGCGAATTGGACACGACTAGCAACGAGGAAATGCTCGTACCTCCTGTTAATGATGATCAGGCATGCTTCATTTTCCGTTATCTATTGTGTATGTGAAGGGGGCAATAATTTTTTAGCTAAGCTGAATGAAGGTGACTGTTGCTGTTCTTTTTAAAGGCGATGTTTAAAGGGATCAAACCATAATAGGGAATATGGAGCCAGGTCCATGAAATTAAAGTCAGCGGCTTGATATTGCAACTCTCCGATTGCATGACAGTACTAGATCGTAGAACTGGGATGACAGGTTCGGATCGTGGTTCTCGTTAGCAAAATTCACGTGGAAAAACTGCTTCCGGTTTGCCGATTTCTGAGAGGGTTTGAGGAAAGAAGGAGAGAGGCTTAGATGAATTGTTGTATCGGTCGACATTCTCAGTATATATAGAAACTAAGTTAAATTTTGTTTCTTTTGACGAGGTCAGTATTGACTAGTAAAAGAAAGTTATTTGTTGGACGAGCTATGATGCTATGAGTATATGCGGCTATTTAGAGTATGTTGGGGAGAGGGGGAGGGGTGGAGATATCACTTTAGAATATAGCAAGGGATGATTGATAGTGGGATGATTGGTGAGATGATCGCACAATTTTTGTCACTTTTTATCACAAACATTTTTCAATTACGAAAGGAAGTTGACAGAAAGTTTCCAGACAGTAGTTTAACGTTTTCTTATCAAGCCGCATATTCCGTGAAGAGCCCTGTGTATTTTTTTATTGGTCGAATAAGCGGGAACTCTCCATTTTGGGCACATTTGCACAAAGATTTCGTTGCTGGATGTCGCTGCTAGGCTTTTTTTGTAATATGAAATGAAGGGGGTTTTCCTACAAGAATAATATGATGGGGAAAGGATACGTGAACCACTCGTGAGAGCCACCATCCAGTGTTCGAAAAGTGCAGTCTACCGAGAAGAGTGTAGGGAAATGTGGAGTGAGTATTGCTGTGGGGCTCCTTATCAGGGTGTGCGAACGGTTAGTCGGCATTCGACTGACGGGTATTGAAAACTGGGATCTTTATTTAGCACAAAGCTAAATTAAATTCGATCTTTTTATGTCACATTATTTGTTACACTTCAAGGTCTTTCCATTCAAGCTGAATTCACTTAATTCATTGTTCTGAGAATCAGCACTGTCGACCATCATACTTTAAGCAGTATCTAGATTTTGATATAATTGCAGCAGCAGAGTTTTCTGTGCCGCTTCATAGGTTTTCGTATATGTTTCTCCTCGTGTTCTTAGACAACATCGCCACTTGCTGAAGTATAGTTGCTCCTAAACAACGCGGGCTTAAACTTTGTAGGTTCTCATATACTCCAACTTTTTCAGTAAGTAAATTGAGAAATTTTTTGTGATCTGCGCGCCACTTGACTTTAAAATATCAAAAAAGGTAAAGAAAGGGTAATATTCCCTAAACATTCAAAACATATGTAGATATTAATCCATTTGATCATTCACTCGCATAAATTGGGCACAAATCTATCGTTAAAAAAACGTGCTATTTACCAAAGGTCGCGCACACAAACCCAAACCGTAGACGGCGCCATTCGCAGTCAAGACAAATGTAAACAGACGTAAAGGTGGAGTATGAAATTGATTCATCCTGCGAACGATAGCCGTCAACTTACGGTATTCGGTAAATGCAACGCAGCACTGTGAATGTGTTTTCCGTTCTTTGTATTTTCCAAGCAACATCCCTTTTATCTAGCTTGCGTTATTGTGAGAATAGACTATTATAATACGCATGACATAAAGAATGTACGTTAATCAACCCCTCATATTATCGGTAGAAGTTCTGGTCAACGACAGCTATTAGTAGCTAACATTTTGAAGAGGCAAAACACAATCAAGGGTTTCTAACTTCGCGGGAGGGCGATTCACGCATCCATGACCCCGTCTTTTTTTGAAAGTTGGCTGTAACCTGATTTCGCTTCAAGTAAGACGTAAAACTAAAAATGTTTTGATACATAAGTCACTTTTGTCAAAGAGGAAGCGTATTTGATGCCCCTGCAGTGTTTACAGTTTTATTAAAAAGTTGAAAATCGACACTGAGATGAATCAAAAGGGAAAGGGGGGGGAGTGAGATTGATTATACAGTCTTAGCAGAAATTTCAGCCTTTCAGCATAATTCCCCAATATCTTAGGTGGTGACAGTTCGTGATTGTCTTTCTCGATGGAAGCAACGATGCTTTTTGCAAAATCTCGTCTGAAGTATTTTTTGTTAAATTCATGACTATTTATCAAGTGTTAAATTCATCTTGCAAAATCGTCCCCTCACCTGAGAGTTTTTGATATGGAACGCTTTTAATCACAACGGCCAGTTATTGATTGTAGTGGTTGGAAACAGATGTAAAAACGTTGGAAATAGAAAAGGATTTTGAAGAGTTGGGGGTACATCGTTGAATCGGGCTCTTAGACAACTGTAAGAAATTTAAAAATATTCAAAAGTAGCTCTTATTTTGCGTCGGTGGCGGTATGCTTGCTGTTTCGCTTCATTACTACAGCTCTCTTTGTTAATAACGCCGTCTTCTTTCCATCTATTTTGTGGTCATTGTGAATGAGCAAATGTTTATGGGAAAGCTTATTTTCTTGGGCAAAAGTTGAACTAGTCAATTTATTTGTGCAAAGCGTTTTGAATGAGTCTTCGTGAGATTGGAATGCCTTGTTATGAACAACAAAGGCATTTAGAGTATGAAAAATACCAATATAGCCGTGGTTTGCTGTCCGAATGGATCGTCTCATTCTAAAAACGAAGGCTTACAATTGTTCTTTCTTGCCCAATTTTATTTGTATCTGATTGATGCCGCCTCATTTTCCTTTGTTTGCGAATCCCATTCGAAATGTCTTTCCGAGATGACTTATGATATGCGTTACAATACTCGATGCCAGTCTCGAAATTTTACTATTCCACTTTTACGACATCTCTCATCCTTAATTTTTTATTTTTGCTAAGAGAGTGTTTTGGGTGACTACTGCTGAGTTTTCCACTTAATTGTCTTTGCCACTCGTTCAGTGGTATTATGCAAAATGTGCTTTGACGTTCATCGTTAGCGGCGACATCTCAATATAGAAGCATAGAAAATTGAACTCATAGTTGTATTTTTTTTTTTTTTTCTTTCAACAGCTTGACGTAACGATATTTTCAAAAGTGACTTTATTTGGAGCATTCTTTACCTTCTCCTCCGTGAAATCACCTATTTTCAACACCTCTCCTCTCAAATTCGCTTGTGCTGTGAAAGTTATGAGTTTTCATACAAGCTGATGTATATTGAACGTCGGCAACCAGAAGCTGATGGTGTTTATATAAGCTTTCTGATCCCTTTAAAAGCATTGTGTTCCGTGAATGAATGTCTGTCTAGAAAGTTGCATGCGGCCCTATTTGCTTTATGTAACCGAATAGTATGAATCATTTATAGTTTTTCTGATTAAGCTTCACACTTGAGTGTTCTTCTGGAGCGCTACTATAACTTCAGTGCAATAGATCGAAGATCTCATGCACCGTAACTTGCACGTGGGGAGGGAATTGTTGCAAACTATGCAATATGGATGCTTTTTTTTTCGATGCAGAAGTGGCAGGTTGAGAAAGCAATTATTAGAATATGTCAATCAGTAGGTGTTGGTATATTTTGAAGGTGTACGCACTAGATTCGAAATGACAAGCGGGCATTAAGTGGAAGCTAGGTGATGGGTTGGCTGGCGCTTGCTGGTTGACTAAGCGTTGAGGTGCATTTCCCGCATTGTACGACGTTTTGTGTTTCAGGCAAGTGGCGGCGCCGTAAGTTGGCAACTGCTCTCCGTCACTCTTCGTCGGGTGGGTCAGCTTTGTTGTTTTGCAGTGGCCATTGGTTGTGCTTTTTAGCGTTATCGATGCTAGAGTACGTCTTGGTGTCCGCTTTTTTTTACTTCCTTGTAATGTGCTGCCGCTTTGATCTGTGAACAAACAGTATTAGAAATCGGTGATTGGAGGTGCAACTTTTTTTTACATTCCGTTGAAAATGTATTCTCTTTGTTTTCGAAGGCGTTTTTTGCTGTAACCTGTGATGAGGCATTCATAGTTAAGCGCGTCGACGGCTCACTTTTAAAAACAGTTGCCGGAAGTGCCGCTCGTTTGCCTACCCGCTTAATGTGTTCATTACTTTCTTTTGCTCGTCTTTTAGTCGCCCTTTTTATGCTGCTATTAATGCATTGGCAGTATTATTAGTCAGCTTACAGCTTGCTTTGTTATTGTTTCGTTATTATTAAGTTATTCAGGATGCTAGGCTATTTTCTTTCGGATTCTTCATTAGTGGCTGTTGCTGGTTATTTTGTTTACTGCTCTATAAGAGTAAAATCAGGATAAGATATTTCATTGGGAGATTCTTATGGGGCATTGTGCGCACTGCGCTGCAAAATATTTGTGTTTCCGCTTGTAGCGTTTTTTGAAGAATTCTTCCGGGAATCTAGAAGCATAAAATTGACGGTTGTAATCGTCAACCCAAAGAATTCTATAATTCATGATTCAGCGTTATCGGCTTATCATTTGATGAGTTTTATATCGACCTCAGACTTCTCATTTATGATTACTTTTGACTTAAGGACAATTAGTTGAGGATCTCCACTAAACTCATTGAATCCTCGAGGATTTAAAAAGTTCGATATTGGCTCACCGAAACTGCAGGCCGACGCATTTTATTAGCTAATGAACTTATCGACATATAAGCAACGAGCAGAAATGGAAGCTCGCTTGGCCGTTGCATATAAAAAAAGGAAATTTTAATCGTTGATCGTCTCAATGCATGTTAATTGTATTTGCGCGGAACGGCTAAAAACTCGATTATTTCCCTTAAAGGTGCGAGTTCTGCAATCCTTTTTTGGACATATCGTCGCCTCGTCTTCTGTTTCGTGGGCTCGAATCCTCGATACTTCGTTGGATATATATTAGAGCTCAGGGGCATGATATTTTATACTTGTCGTCCTTGGTGCGGTAGCAATTGCTTATTCAATAATTTTTATCTTATGAGATTTCATGAACTTTCAAGCTGTTAAGTGCTGAGGAAATTGGAAGCATGAAATCTGTGGCTGATGTGTTCGTTGATCATTTAGTTCTGTGGGCAGTCGTGCTTGTTGTTGCAGATCCTTGTAGTCGTGCTTAAGCTGCTTGTATTTGTGCTCAAAGCAGCAGGTCCTTGTCGATTCGGGGATAGGACTGCTTTTAGTAAACGTCATGCCCATATAGCCGTGCCCGAATGTCGCAGTACTGATGAATGCAAAAACGCATTTCCCATCGCTTTTGCTGCTGCATTTCGCTACTGTTTTCTCACTCTTGCCTGTGCCCTAAGGTTTTCTTGAATCGGCTAAGCACTTAGTGTTTTTTTTTCATTCTCTGATTGTGCTCGTCGATGGTAACTTAGAATTGAATGTGTTCAAGTTGATATGCCACTTCTTCTTCATGGTCGCTGAACGAACCTCAGACCGCTTGCATCGATGTTTAGAAAACGATAAACTTTTAGAAAAGGGAATTTGTTGCGATCATTAATTGCATTAATAGAGCGAGGTGCGTATAAGCTGAAGCCTTTAGCTACCTTGAAGGGGGAATGTTTTCGAGCGCTTCTGCATATGGTATATTCAGCTACAACTTTTACGCATAATTTCCAGCAAAGAACCACAGTTATTTTGTGGTTTTCGCCGAGTTAATAGCGACTAGTGAGGTTTGCATCGATGATCGCATGATAGGAGCTCGGAAAGCTTCTTGCATCGCA
This sequence comes from Baylisascaris procyonis, assembly GCA_037389465.1. Lineage (NCBI taxonomy): Eukaryota > Metazoa > Nematoda > Chromadorea > Rhabditida > Ascarididae > Baylisascaris > Baylisascaris procyonis. Next base: position 6,622,399 of record JAZARR010000212.1, on the reverse strand, counting down.
TAAAATGGATATTTGAATGGACATAATAGGTGAAAACGGGAAACTTGGCGCTTAAGTTGTAAGTGAATAAAGCACTAGGAATACTTTCGACGACTTTGATTAGTACCCTTTTAACGAGTCCAGTTTTAGTAGCTGCAAACTAGCGACGCGCTGTTTAGAGACATCTCGAGCCTGAGTGCTCTCGCATCTTACGAGGAAGGTTCGCAAAAATTAGCACACTTTCGCCATTTTTCTCCATAATTTCATCAGCGCTGTTCATTCCTTCTTACATTCGTTCTTTGAAGCATGTCTGCTTTGGATGTTACTAGCGGACCGTCGCATGAACGCTGCTATCGTCTGCCTCTATCGTATTTTCAGTAGTGCTGTTCATCCCAATGAAGGCTGGTAGCAATGTGAATAGCGGTGGGGGAGAGGTGGTGTTGCACGAGAGGAACTGCAATGTTAGCAGCGTGGAGACGCGGGGGGAGGGCAAAATATGAACTTGTTGCTACGTGACGTATGTATAGAGAAAGGGGAGTAATAGGTCCTATAACATCCTCCTCGCACCATTATATTTGTTCAGCTCCAGCTGCACAATGCACAGACTGGAAAGTTTTTTGACTTTTTACTTCGAATTTCGAAGGTGACTAAAACCTTCAGTGGGTTTATATGCTAGTAGCTGCAATCTGTTTTTCCTTTTCTCCTATAACATTCATTCCCATGATATAGGTACTTTACGAAGTGGCCCACAAATTCAAAATGAGAGCTGATATTTATCCTTCTATTCGCATTCGGAGAAATTTTTGCCCCATGTATACTCCGCGAGATCCCGTTCCACATTTTTCAGCTACCCTATGTTCTTGCTTAAAAGAAGGAAACGTTATGACAACATCGCCGCTGGGGAAGATTTTTTGTTGAGTAGAACTTTTACCATATGCTACAAACATTTCATAGTTTCCTTTTTTCCATTTTTAATTACAATACTTCAGTGTTATTCGTTATTCCTTCTACTCGAAAGATTTCGAGAGAGGAGTTGAAATTTTGCTTATGAATAATCGTCGATTGACATTTCACGGAAGTGGAAAAAAAAACTGCTTGTTGTAAAATGTTTCTTTTCTCATGCATCTATCCATCACACAGTGTGATTGTTGACGCTGTTTTCGCTTCCTAAAGTACACATCGATCAGTTACGATACGACTCATATAGAGTACTTCCTAAAGGATTCTTCGAGTGCTTAGTCTGGGTTTCCCGTAACTGCTACTTCAGTCGTCTATCGCTCTCTTTCTTCAGTAATTTGTTTTGCAGCACAGTAGAAATTTTATCACATAGGTTGCCCAAAAGTATTTCAAACAGTTCACCAGATATCTTTTCGTAACAGTGAAAAAACAGAAATCTGAAATAATTCAGACGTTTCTATGACATTTTTGAAGTCTTCAAAGTGTTTGATTCCAACAAACGAACCACGCGAGTGAGAGATTGAATGATTTTTTAGTTGAACAGCCCGCAATTCTTGGAGAAACTTCCATAGACAAGCATCTGCAGTTCTTGAATAGGAGTCTATGCGCTGCCGATTATGAGGCGATTCGTTATAACAATTCCTGGCGAAGAAGACTGTGGTTGAGATGAGGGAAGGAGGAGGGGGAGGAGGTGGGAAATGGTAGAAGAAATCAAATCACAAAGGGCAATTTTTTTCGCCATATGGCACCTCGTTCACGTTGTCCAGCGATGCCGTTTGCTTATTTTCTTTCCCATTATTCGTTTGATATTTTCGAACGATGTGCACTGTCGAGATACGACCATGTGGAAGGTGAATTCCCTCCATGAAAGAAAACTGAAAACTGTCTTCGAATATGGTGGTCATCGTTTTTGCGGACCACCCACTTAGAAAACGTGCTGTGATGTCGTTCAGGGCAGAACACGTTATAAAAGACTGAGAGCATTTGATTTTTACCGCTTCTTTTTGTCTTAACGTGATAGTGAATAACCGGAGCTGGCAGAAATCGTTGCATCTTTGGACTTCGGTTTAAGCCGTTCTCGGTCGTGACTGGATCCATGATCAATACCTGTGAATACTGAGGGGAGGGTTGTTGCTTGCGTGTCTGGGTTTAGGCTGCTTCAGATTGCAGCTGTTTCCAGGATAGGAATCAACGTTTGCTCACGGTTATGTGAACAAGTGAGCTGGGGCTTCCGTCACGGCCAGAATTGAGGTCGAATTTTATTAAAATTCTGTTCTTCAACTATACATCAGACAGTTTAGATGTCAAGTGAAATAGATGCGGTTGGTAATCGGGAGAAAGGTGCTATCCCCAGGATCCAGGTTTCGAGATCTGCAGCAGATAACTTTGTCCGCTGAATTTCAAATCCTTCTGCATCTCATGTGGCAGCGATTAGTGCATTGGCAACGAGAAGTTTATGCAGCATACTGTTTCTTTTTTTGCTATCGCTTCATTATCTTCAATGTGGTTGGGAAGAGAGGGACGGAGCTAAAAGAAAGCTGAACTTGAATTTTTGTTCAGGACTTGAGTATCTTGCTCATTCAACTGCGCGGAGCAGCCCTCATGTCGGGCGTCATGAATAGTGGCAATTTGTGGCAAAGTCAGGCGAGCATAGGAAAAGGTGATTATAAAGTACATCTTAAAGGCTGCGCTTTTCTTGGGGAGTAGGAGCACGTTGTAGTGCAGTCAAATTCTGTTGAAGGACTACTCGAGATTGTAATTTACTTTGGAAGCTGCTGTTTGTCTCGGACAAGTGCACGTCTCGTACGTTTCGCCTATATGAATTTTCCTGGGCAAACCGCGGCCGAGTTGATTGCATTTAGAGTTTGCATCATTACTTCTGGTTGTGAATCTTCCTAATAACTATTCCGCTTTTAGGCATATTCACTGTGAACGCTGCGAATGTCATTCGGCTTTTCGGCGCTGGCAAGCAGTTTGGAAGCAAAACGAATTTTCTTCCTATTTGAGAAAAAATTAGACTTAACTAAGGGAATGAAAATTCTTGAACAAAACTATCTCTACATAATCCTGTAATACAAGGCAGTTCTAGAAATGTTTTTGTGATCTTGAAAACTCATTATTCATAGTGTATCTTGATCTGCTTGCGCTTCCCGCTTCATCTTCCCCTCTCTTCCCGTTGTACATTCAAATTCTGCTTGGGGATTTGACGAGCTTGAACGAGGACAGACAATAAGGGGTTCATTGAAATAGCAGATAGGTGTGCCAGAATTACTCACACTTTAAACTCAGTTATGTGACCATTTGAGGAGGTAAAGGGGAAAGTATTCTTTGTCAAACACTATCAAGAAGGAAATGCAAGAACTTTGCTTTGAAAAAGGTTGTTGTCTTTCTCCGTTCCAAGCAAGTTTATTAGATGGCTATATATTGCTGCGTGTTTGATCGGGCGAGGCTTGATGGACGCATCAGAAGCTGTTTGGATTTCGATCAGAAGCCGTTTGGGTGCTTGCTGATCAGCCAGGGATGCGATTGCTGTTGGATTTTTTTTCCGAGCGTCGATTTCTGTGAAATTTTTTGTCATCATTCAATTCCATCGAATCTAGCAGGAATACATGCTATTTCTCTCCATCGGCTATCGTAATCCCGAGATGTAGGCATCTATAGCACAACGCCTCAGTCATTCTCTCTGATTCTCTTTGAAGTCGGTGATTTTTGTTTTAACCTCCTATTAGTTCAAGCCGTCTTCGATAATATCTATTCCCAACAAGACCGAAAAAATTTCGGGATATTGTCAATTGTAAGTTGTCCTTCTACAACTGTGCAGTGGAAGTCGTTCAGTTCGGGTTGATTTTGCGCGAATAAAAATAAAACGTCTGGCGTTAGTTCGTACAGAATTCAACACGCACGTAAAGTTCACTAACCAAACAGATCAAAACGTTCTAACGCCCCTTCCAGGGAATATCGGAAAATGTTTTTTTTAGAAGAAATTTTGAAAAATTAGAGAAATTTTAGAGGCACCTCGGAAAATTGTGCACGTCGAAATACATGTAGTCGGGCTTTTACGGTGATTTTTCCCATACGCTATTACCGAAAAGCATTCCATCTGTCTTAAAAATTTTCTGTTTTAATCGGAATCTTGCACATCAGGGATTCTACTCTATTTTATGTTCCCATTTTTTCTTTTCTTTTTGTCATTTGGAATCTGCTGCATTATTATTTCGCATGAAGCTTGTTGGTTTCTTTTCATTTTACTTTGAATATAGGATGTTATTTTCCCTTTCAGTCTTTTACAGGCAAGATGTTTTTAAATAAAAAGTCCATCTTTTCAATTTTCACATCTTCCCATCAGTGCGGTTTTTTTTTTTTTTGCACCGTTTCTTTGCAATCACAAATTGCTTATGCAGTTTTTCAGTTTTCTTTCTCTACTTGCCTTTGCGGATGTATCGTTTGCAATTCATCGTTGTAGTCTTTAGTTGAAATATGCGTATACACATTGTGATCTAGATTCCTGTTTTTTCCTTGTTACTTCACGTTTTTCATTCCCTCTCTATAGTAATTCCATTCGCTTATGAAGAAAATTGCCCAGGTTCATGTGTATGTGCAGATATTCATATATGTCTGCGAAGCTGAACTTCAACGCTCTAACGTTTCATTCTGTTTATGCGATCAAGACTTCGCATTAAAAATTGCATGACTTCCTGATCAAGTGCAGCTTTCAATTCTTTCTATTGTTCTATCCAAAACACCAACTTCTAGTTGAAACTGATGCTAGACTGCCAAACCCCAACAGCAAGTGAATTATGTAGAGGGCGTTTAAAAGAACTAAGAAAAAGCTGAATGTCCCTGGCGTCGTGAGTTGGTTATTGAAATCTCAGAGGATATACACTTATTCGATGTGTCACATTTCTTCTTTATTGCCCAACCACGGGATAACGCAAGGGTCAACGTTTACATTGTCAATGCAGGGCTTTTTGCCGGAAGCAAGAGAAGTAATTTTCTGGGAAGTTGTAATATTCCGAAAAAGAACACATCGCGGAAGAGAGGAATGCTCAAGCGTTTAAGCTGAATCCGACCTATTCGGCCTTACTCGCTGTTTAAAGTTTAACATAATCGAGCGAATGCGCTAAAGGAAAAATGAAAACGTTGAATGCTTTAATGCGAAGATGGGTTGGTCGCGAGCAGTGCCACTAAAAACAGGATTTTTTCGTTTCAAGAGTTAGTAATTTACGTTGAAGAGGCAAATAATTTGAACGTTTTTGCAACGTTTTGCTCTTCTTTGCTGCTCATATTCACATACTTGTATGTTTTACCACTTCGAAACGCTGAAATAAATAGATTAATAATTACCCTCGTTTCTTTTTTTACCCTGTTCTTCGAAAATTTTTTTTCTGGGGAAAATCCTTCAAACTGACCGTCATTGTTCATGAGGAAAGGAGTAGAGACACTGTATTTTCAAATGCGCCGAGAATCTGCCATATCTTGATGCTCCTTGTTGCAATTTCCCGTTGCTGTTTTGAAAGATTCCATCCGAGCGGTTCTGTATTCCTTCGAGTGTGGAGTCGGCAGCGGTTCGCTTTTACTAAATGGTTTAGGTTGGCACGTAACGAACTTCGATTATATACTTCGCAGAGGGTTGTACTGTGTGGTTCAAAATTTGACTTTAGATGAGGCATTCAGAGATTTTACTGTGGTGTTTTATGGTTGACGTACTGCGACTTCCCCGGTCGAAATAAATCTTCATCTTTAAGTTCTAGTCTTTTTGCTTGCTTATTTTTACTTCTAATATTTTCGCAGTTCTGCTTCTGTCGATGTATTTATGCATACTGTTTTTATTTTTTCTATCGAGCATATATGAAACCCTTTCATCGGTATTACCTTACTTCACAGTAATATCATTGTGCTCTCATGCTCGCAGCAGTATAAGGTGCGTTCTAAATGATGTAGTAGGTAAGTGTCGTCCTTATTTGTCGGTATTAGAGGATGTATTGTGTGATGCTTACAATGAATGTTCTACCTGTATTTATTTTCTGCTTACTTTCTTCTAACCAGATCGTTTAGCTTGCGCTTAGCAGTAATTTCATTTGCGCACTTTTCTCTTAGTTGTATATGGCTAAGATTTCGTGACCATAAGAAGGAAGGTAGGAGGGATTTTTAGCTATTGTAGAACTCGTACACTTGCTTGGAATAAGCATGCATTTGTTTCATTATATCAGCTAATGACCATTAAGTATAGCTTGTGTAGCTCGTGATCTGGATGCTGGCGAAAGAAAACTTTTGCAGTACCTCCTCGATCCGCCTTAGGTTTGCATGTTGTGAGGATCGAAATGGCAGTTTCTAGCGACAATCACTTTTAAAACTCTCACGGTACGGGATTCTTTTAGAAGTCTTTTAGAACTTTAGAATCGTTGGATAATCATAACTGAGGCACGAAAAGTTCCGAAGTTTTTTTTTCAGTATTTTTCATGAACATAGATTCGTTATATGCAGGTTTGCTGATTAGCCTCGTTAGCTGGAGTGTTGTGCTAAAAAAGTTCAAGTTTGCCTCAAGTTAACTCTTTATTGGCGAACTATCGTTTTCCAAATTCACGCCTGCTTTCGCTCTCCAACGCAGTTACTTCCGTTATTTTTGAAGTTACAAAATTACTACTTTCGAAAATTACGTATTTGTTGGAAATTGAAGGTTAATGTTACGTGCTTGAAAATCGAAGATTGAAAACGAAAGAAATAGCAAAAATAATAAATTTTGAAGATAACGAACATTTTTTGTGAGCAAGTGCTTCGTTTCCATCCTGTTTGCTTCGCTATATGCATGCTCTCGGTGTCCAGTTCAACTTGAGGATGCACTGAATGCGGGCAACACCTCTACTTGTTTCATTTTTACTCAAATGGTGCAGAGATGCATCGTCAACTTTTAATAGCTGAGCTGTGAAAGTAGGGTCGTGGCAGCCGTTGTCGTTTCCACGCTGGGGTCATAATTTGGCCTTCTGTGCGGATGAGCCGTCTGTCTGTTATTATGAACTAGTGGGAGTGTCGAGAATTACGAGCGGTAAGGAAGGCTCAAGGTGAATATGCACGTTTTTTTTCGACATTGTTCAGTAGGGTATGCAAACAACCGAGCTATTGACAGTTTGGAATAGAATCATATGTGTGAATAAATTTGCGTAAAAGTTTGAGCTGATCGGTTAGCCTTCACAAACAATGCGTAGCACAAGATATGGCTAATCGAGCAAAAAAGTCATCGATCACCATCTGAGGTCTAATGAACAATCGACTAGTGACTTAGTATTATGCAGGTAAATAATTTCCCGGCGAATATGGCCACACACGAAGCAGCAATTGCTCTAATTAGGTCATATACGGTTTGAAAGAATTTTGCAATATTGGGCGTTGCTTCTGTGTAAATTTTAGATATTTTTAAAAAATTGGCTAACCTTTCTATATCAAGAATTTCTTTTAGTAATCTGTAGTCATTTTGCTTACCTTCATGAGACCAACCACTTCCCCATCGTTTGGAACCTTTCGGTGCTCGAATCCCTCTCTTTTCTCTTCTCCAAATCTTTGCGCTTGTTTTTTTATCCCTCTCATCGCATTACTTATGGTAACATTTCTTCTTCATTTTTCATCTGCTGCTTTCTTGCATTTATTGCTTTAAATCCTGCTAGTTTCTCGTAATTCCCATCCTCTTTTCCCACCCTACGTTCAATCGTTGCCCCGGCTAGGGAGGTTTTCCGCTAGTGATAGAGAGCGCTTGGAGGAAGTTGCACATTTATGGCTGGCAATCTTGTCTTCACGTTACGTAGATCAAACGGCGTCAACAGAAATAAGCGGTGAACTCTACCGGAAGATTTATATTGAAGGAGGCAGAGTTGCAGTTGTTTTGGACAGCCTTCGTGGATGGCGCTGATGGGCGGAGGCGCTCTGTACACCGGAACTGGGCAGCTCTTCTGCGGGCTCTAGCCTTATGTTGTTCGAGCTTGGCGATGCCAAAGAGTAAAGGCTTTGCCAAGCACTTAGTAACGAATTGCTTGCTGTAATACAGCGCTGTCCGCTTGCCTAGTGCACCGATGCTGTATTATCGTTGCGGTTCGCAGGACTCCCTCCCGAAGCAACTGTTGGTTCTCCCGACTGAGTCCCATTCTTCTTCCTTTAAAAGTTTCTCAACTTTGATGGCGTACGATGCGCTTTGGAAGGGGGACGCGTTGTATCATATTTTTGCTTTTCATAACCATTTAAGAATCCTTTATCTGTTGACACTGACCTATCTTTCTTATGACAATTTTAATTTAGCACACTCTATAACATCGTTCGTTGAATGCATTTCGTAACTATATTTTGGGATAATGCATTTGGAGGTAGGGCCGTTCATTCAGCGGAAGGAATGTTGCTTTTGCTGCACTTTAAGAATGATTATGGCATGCACACCTGTTTGCACGAATGTAGATGACGCTTTTTGAAGCTGAATTAGAAGTAGATTATGAAATCAATGCTGTTCTCTTAATTATGTGCCCATTTTTAATTTTTTGTATTACGTTGGATATTTATCTGCTTGGCATGACTGTGCTGTTCATAATGTTATTGTAAGAGCCCTTGATTTTGGCATTAAAGAAAAGCGTTTGCAGGTTCCGGCAGTTGGATTTGGAATTGCGGTCTCTGGTGGACGCGATAACCCGCATTTCACGTCGGGTGATCCGGCAGTGGTTGTGAGTGACGTTGTACCCTCGGGACCCGCTTGGGGCCTGGTTCAGTAAGCCATTCCTGTTCCCCACACTTTTAGCTTATATCTCATCTGGGTGTTGTGCTACTAGCAGTTGTCGGCTGTAGTTTTTAGCATTTTATCCCTTCTGAGCTATGCGATCTTGAAATTCTTATGCTACTTTTTGTGATGGTACTGTAGTGCTTACTGATTTCGTTATAAATGCATTTGACATGTTCATGTGCACATTTAGTGAGAACTTGATGTGTGTCTACCTCAGAATCTATCTATATATCTATCTATCTACTTATATATATATATATATATATATATATATATATATATATATATATATATATCGAAAGTTGGTCGCTTATTTTTGAATTTTCGAGACATTCTCGATTTTTTCTGTGTCGTTTTTCGATAACCTCTAGCAGAAGGACTAAAGTGGCTTCGTTATGGAAAGAAATTTCAAATGTGAGAGGTTTTCGAGGCTTATACTAGCTTCATTTTCGATCTGGTAATAATCTGCGGTTCACTGTAGTTTGAAATGCTTTTATCACCTATTCTCATAAATATTTTCGTTTCTTTGCATCTCACTAAACAAGGCAGGTAAATAGAGTGGAGTCGAGCTGTTAGCCCAGAATATAAAGAGTTTCACTGAACTTTTATTACCCTGTATTGTTGGCATGAGGATGCGTAGGTATAATTTGTTTTAGTTCAACTGAGTGGTCACATCACAAAAACTTTACTGCGAGCAACGATGTTTGCACTGCTCAATGTTGTATTAGTTTAAGGCAGCAGCCATCTGCAATTTCAATCAAATCCCTACGTGATATTTCATCAATTTTTGCTCACCATTGTTTTTTAATTCTCACACAGATCTCTTTTCCTCATTTTTCATCTGATCTTTTTCCACTTTCACGGCGGTCCTTTGTAACTTCCCGAGAATGCGCTCTTCTCCATTTCCTCAGTGCAGGGGAAAGGGAATGGGAGGAAAGGGAAAGCTGGGACGGAAGTGGCTACTATGTAAAGAAAAGCTTTATAGTACTGGTCATTTGAAAGGTACCGGTTTTTTTCACTTCGCGCGTTACGATTCACGCGTAATGAACAGGAAAAGGAACTGCATTCAAGCGTAAATCAGCGTACATTTTCTTCGTTTCCGTCGAAGTTTTTAAAAACTCGTCTGAGCAGGATCCTCCTATCTATTTCCAGTCTTTTCATAACATTCATCCAAAAGCGACTCATTAATGAATTCAACCCAGAGGAAATTCTCGCATTCTTTCCGCTCCATTTTAGATGCTTAAGGGCTAGGCATGAGGTCACTGCATGGGTATCGCCGATACATGTTTCACTCGTTGCGTTGTGTTCTGTGAGATGGGATGAAACTTCTAAGTTTTATATTCTATATTTTTCAAATCGCTTATCTTCTTTTTGCATATTGGTACAGTTGTTGTCGGTATTGCGTTGTTGATATAAAAATTCATCGTTTTTTAAATGAAATTTTACTTTCAGAGTCAACGATCGAATCCTTTCCGCGAATGGCGTTTCGTTAGAAAACGCCGAATACGCAGCTGCCGTGAAAATTATGAAAGAATCTCAACAGCTTAATATGGTAATTTTTGATGTTGTTTGTCTGTTTTTTTTAGCATCTGTAATTAATCGTTGTCCGTTTCATTTCTCGTCACTGAAATTCTTACTTTTCTTATAGTAAACAAACTGGATTTTTGTACAATCCATCATAGAGGTGTTCCCTTGCGCGCATAAGTACATGTTCGTCTGTCTGTTTCTCCGGTGCTTTTAGTTCGAAGAGTGGTGATAATATGGTTAAGAAATTTAGTTCTGATATACTAGGATAACTACCTAAACTAAAGTTCAGGTTGCTCCTTTCACCTCGAAAGAAGTTTAGTGTGCGTTTCATAATCGACCAGGTTGAAATATGAGCCTTCGAATAGAATTAATCTCAGTGGTCGGTTTTAATATGGGTGCATTGTTGCTCATTTTTGTTACTGATGGACAGTTTATGAAACAGGATGTTTCGATGAGTGGAATCGCTCACCCTTGTTATGTCCTCATCTCTGGGTTCTTTTTCACTTCCCTTCATTTCATTTTATTTTAGTGTAGTATGTTTACGCGTATTTAAGGTCAATGTATTTTGCGAAGCAAGTAATCCTATATATCATATTGCCTCCCTCCCGCCCTCAATAAATGATGCTCTCGTTAAGCTGCGTCCCTTCTAAGCTGGTAGGGTAAAAGGAACTCCCTTCCATCTTCAATGGATCGGTCTTGTTGTCGTCGAAGTCAACAATAATTTGTGTTTGTTCGTAAGAAAGGTATATAATTTTGCTGCAGCCTGCCGAAAATTTCATGCTAGAATGGTTCCCATCCATCTGAGTAAAATCTGTTATCTAAAATCGAATATTATTTGCAGATTGTAAAGCGGCGAGCACCGGTCCCACTTATTGAGTTTGAGCAGCGCACGCTCAAGTTTACTTTATCGAAATCGCGCAAGAAAGAAGGTTAATTTTTGTTCATGAAGCTAAACAACATCTCGATCTGTTAGAATTGCACAAGTTGAAGCGATCCCGAAACTTCCAGAACTTTCTAATTCTTGTTCTGATGCAAGAGTGTTTTTGGAAGTTTTTTCTTACGAAATGCACCAGAAGGCTTTTTTTATGCATTTTTATTCTTGGAGCATCGCAGGGGTTGTTTCGAGTACCATTTTTGATGTATATTCTTGAACTACTTTGCAAAAAACAGTCACTGTTTCGTGCATGCCTACTGAACTTTTTGGAGTAGCATGTTAGTGGTTTTTATGGCTTTCGTTCGTTTGATACATTCACTTCACCGCTTCGTTAGGGTCATTCATTTGTTTGGCATGAAAGGTGACATCATTGTTGCCACTTCATTCTTTGCTCTTTTCTTCCACTTCCGAAGCGGTATTTGGCCCGAGACGGTCTTACACTTGAATGCTTCACTCGATGAAGTGAACATTTTTATTATAGTTGTTAGTTGCTGTATTATATTGCTTTGGTAGGTTTTTTCTTTTTGCTAAAACATTATAAAATCTTTTTGAGGGTTTCGACACAGAAGGAATTAGAATGTTTAGTTGCTGGATATATCTTTTTCTTTCTGTCGCTTTCCTTCTATTTTTACAGAGGCTTGCAAAACATTGCATGTTTTTGTTCTTCGGTATGATGATCTAGGAGATTGCTGATTATTTTGATTCCCTTGGCATTCGGAGCTCCACTTTTGTTTCTGCTGTTTGAAAAACCTTTTCCGGCCCTCTTGATCATCTATTCCATGGTTTCATCAGTAGTCATCCAGAAAAGTATCTCTGCTTTCCGTTTTTTTTTTTTTTTTTGCAATTTCTTTTTAATGAAACCTTTGGATCATGCTGATTTCAGATTTCGGTATCGTACTTGGATGTAAATACTATATAAAAGAGATCACTAATCGAAAATTAGCTGAAAAGGACCCAGGCCTACGGGAGGGTGATACGGTATTGCGAATAAACGGGCAAAGCGTCGATGGCGTCACAATCGAAGAGGCCACCAAATGGTTATTAAGGAGTCGTGAGAAGCTATCTCTAGTCGTGCAGAGAGACGTACGCCGAGGGACTAGCAGGCATGTGGCATATTTTTGTTGTCAAGTGGTCTCCCCTGCTCTGCATTCCTCTCCCCCCACCCCATTATCAGTGCGAATGCGTTGGATTCGCGTCAGGCTAAAGATATTATGTTCTTTTTAGTATTAAATTGTTTGAGGACCAACCCGAAACCCCTCTCCCCCTACGGTACTTCGTAACCCTTTCTTAGAAGAAAAGAAATATGTCATAGTATCTCGTGATGTCTTGAAGACAGAGTGTTTATTTGTTGTAACATTTCACTGTTACATCCTCAGTTGTTTCTATTATAATGTTTCACCTTTCACTGTTATAACTGTTGTAACCTATGTTTGTTATAACCTTAGGTGTTCTTAAACGCTATGACTGGGATAGTTTATGGGCTTTTGCACTCTAAGGATTGATCGTTTAGAACGTCTTACTCTATATTTCAAACCACCGTTGGAGTATAAAAGTAGTATTCCAAACCACTTCGTAGTAGTATTCCACACTCTTAAAACATTGTTTTTAATAAACTAATCTCTCTTGTTGATGGTAGGAAGTAGATTCGTAAAAGACCATTTTGATAGACCTTGTGCTTATGTATGTAGGGTGATGGTATACAGAGATGTTGCGTTAATTTATTGCCATCTTCATGAAAATCCAAGCAGACAGTTCATTCAGCGCAAAGCGGCTTTCATAGCGGCAGTCAACAAATTCACTATGGATGCTGTCCACACGTACACATCTTATCAGCATATGTGTGAATCGCAATACCGATTTGCATTTTTTGCTCTCACAGACGTATCTAATTCGTACCGTTCCATTGTTTAACACTCATCTGAATTTGTTTCACAAACAAAGTATCCGACAGTTCTTGCGAGCGCATCGATGAGTTATAAGCGCGGGAGGGCTTTTGAGCAAAAAATGCGAAACCGATAAGTTATGTTGATTAGATGCAATTTCGGTCCTTGAATTGATGGGAGAAGAGGGGGGGGGGTGGAACATAAAAGAATAGGGGGAGGGGAGCTGCTGCGAAAATATAAGACATGCAGCGCGGTGTCTGCTGCGGTCATTTTCTCAATGCTAGTACAGTTTGACCTTTTCGTCTTATGGAGGTATCGTGAAAGGATAACGAGGCTCGTTCGCACTAATTCGGAAGATGAGTAAGAAAACGTAGACCACCTTCTGATAGTTCTACTAACTACTAGCAAAACAAGAAACTTTTAATTGGCAGCTTTGGTGGTCTTCAGTTAACAGCAGGCATCAAGGCAAATGAGACTAGAGGGCTTCGTAATTATTAACTGATGCTTGTGACAAAGACCTTACGTAAAAAAGTCTTGAGAGCAGTTGAGGAGGAATGATTACGATCATCTAGGAAGGAGGATTAGCAGCTAGGTCGCCACAGGTTTTAGCTTTAGAGAGTTCTCTTTTAAGGGGGCAAAAAATTAAGTCAATAAACGTTCATCTTGCTATTCCACGGCATCCATCGCTGTTGATGACGGCCAGGACTGCATTAAAATTTTCTATTGGAATTCTAGTGAGATATGAATCGGAATGGGATAGACGCTCTTTATGTTTATAGAATTAGATTGGATCTCATATATCGTGCTTCCAGGTGGCCAAGTCAAACCACGGTCTATGAGCGATTGGGGTCGTTATCGGCGACGCCGCGACACAGTCCTTCGCCTATGCTCAGTGCTCACCAACCATTGGCACAGCGTTCATCTAACGACTATGTTAATAGCGCAACACACAGCACGAGGTTCATATTTCCGTTTGTTCCGAGGACGGGATTTTTTGGTTTTTGCAAAAAGGAGTCAAGATTGTTCAGGCCTGGCATAGTTGGATTGATGCTCCGACAATAATGCTGTGATGTTGTTTTATTTTCTTTATTATTTTATGTGATTTGCGGGCTGTTCTTTCCACTTTCAACTTCCTTATGATGGTTTTAATAAGCTAATGGTTTTTCGTAAGCGGTACGTTCTATTAACCTTGTAACTGAAGCGTTGATTGAACTGAAACATGAACAGAGAATGAAGAACGATAAGAGGTAAGTGGAGCGAAATGCGAACGTTTTTGGTTGTTTTTTCACTTCCCCCTGTTTTCTTGTTTTACTTGCCATCACTACCAGACCAGATTTAAGGAACAACCCAGGTAGGCGTGGACCTCAGCCTGATATTGTTCAAAGCATGCGATTTTTCAGAATATTTTCCATAGTACCATCTGATTTAGATCATAACATCGAATGCGTGATTTTGCTGATTTAGGTGGCCACAAGCCGATCAGCAGTCAGTTGATTATGGCGAATTCTACAGAAGAAATGGCAGTGTGAGTAGTAGTCAGGGACAGACAGAAAATAGCGTGCGCGTCGTGAGCTTTCGTAAAGTTGGAGGTTTGCTTTAATTTCTTCGTCTCTTATTTTACTGGAAGGAGTGATCTTATATTTATGTTAGATGAAGATGAGGTTGAAAGAATCCTTTTCGAGAAGGATTCTTTGATTTCCTATAACCCAATATGTTGGTCGTAGATTACACAATTGCAGGATTAAGCGGGCATTCAAAAAATATTTCCATCTCCTCGGAGATTTGTCTTTTGAACTATTTGTTCCTTAATTTATTTGTCATTGAATCTACGCTTCAAGGATGCCATTCTGTTGTCATCCATTCAGACTGAAAATGACCTCCCGTATGTTTTGCAGTTTTCACAATTACATCCCCGATATTTCTCTTTCTTTAAAATGTTTAAAGGACTGATCGAACTAATGGGGCATATGATCGTATCAATCTCTGACAAACCTCAGGTTTTCACCAGTTTTCAGAAGGAAAATTGTTTTCGACGTGATCTCATTCCACGAGAAACCAAGTCTACACAGCTCCATTTCATTTTTTCCCAGTCTGACACCTTCATTGTGAACAAAGGCCTGTGATGGTGGTAGTGGTAGTGATGGAAGGGAAGGGGGAGGGGTTGAGTTCAATCTTTCAACATGGAAGACTCAAAAGTTATGAAGAAGAAATGAAAGCCTGTGACAGACATAAGTTTTTTGTGCTTCCTTTGCTTATTCCTTTGCTCACCTTACCTTGCACATTTCCGACTTGCTTTGCTAACATTTCCTTGCAAATCGAATGTGTTTACTATCATTGTCGAACTTCTGAGTTTTTGAAATGTATCGAATAATTTCGATTAATTTCACCCGCCAAAAGGTAGCGCCAGAAATGGCCTTTGAGTCTCTGAAAGATCATGGATGCTTGCCTCCGATTTCACCTTTGCTTCTTCGTGATCTTTGTGTTGCTTGTATAAGAAAGTGTTTCGTTGCACTGTTTTACTTATTTTCCGCCCCGATGGGAAACCTATCGAAAGACGGTGGTTCAGTGCTGGTGAATTCACTTAGACGTCTGTGAATGTCCTCTGCGACCGTCTTTTTTAAACAAAGGTGGTTTTCACGTTAATATGGCCCTAGGAGCTTACCTGGTTTGACTAAAAAAGCTTGCCTAAATCGCGCTAAGTAATTCTTATGTACTGAAGGGAGTTAGAGAGATCGACACTGTCTTCCTATCTTGCCATTTTCCGAATTGACCGTTAAACTTCTGGCACGTCATCAGTTTTTGAACTTAATGCTTTTGACGCGTTGTCGGCTTTGCTTGACTCGGTTGTTCTTGGCACACCTGTTGATATAAGTTTTAGCCCTGTCTACATTTCGACAAAAAAGGTTGATTTTGAGCTCCACATCCCTCAAAAACCCGTTTGGTGAAGTTTTTTCGTAACTAGTTAATTCTTAGGTGAGTACCGCATGACGAACAGCGGCCAGTGTATGTTCAGCACGGACGCGAGTACAGGCGAAAGAGTTCTAGGCGAAATTCCTTTTTTATCGGCAACTGCTGTCATTGAAGTCAGAGTTTGCAAGCTTAATTGCTTTTGAAAATCCACGGCAATTTGAGATATTTTCGCAGCGGTAAGTTATTAATGCCTTCGATGCGATCGACGTATCGAGTTGCCCAGACAGGGGATAGATGCAGGATGCAGTCTGAAGGTTAGTTGGAAAAAATTTAGGAAATTTGCGGTAAATGAACTGTTCCCTGGTCAGTTATCCGCTTGCCTTTCGAACTAGGAGATGTGAATGTATGCTGCTGCATTCGTTTGCGTGATTTCCATCGTTTCCTTCACCTCTTCCTGATTGACATGGATGCAGATATATATTTAGTAGAGTGCTTTGTAAAGTTATAGGCAACGAGACCGAATGCTTCATTGTTGTGTTTTTGAAGGAAGTCTCGGTGTGCGTGTGATTGGAGGCAATCGGGTGGGGATCTTTGTGTCTGCAGTGCAGGAGGATTCACCGGCTGCGCTCAACTCGATTCGACCTGGAGAGCGTATCCTTTCTGTTAACGATAAATCAATGGTTGGCATTACTCGTGAAGAGGTATATTGGCGCTTTTTTCATAATAAATACATACTGGCAAGTAGCAGTTTTATAGTAAGCAGTTATCTGGCTGGTAAGCAGTTACTTCCATATCTGGAATCCTTGAAACTAGGGTATCGCCATCACGCTGATTATCCGAATAAAAAAATCGAAGAGCAAAATCAAGGCAAATAAGAAAGAAGTGAAAAGTGCAGACGGGGCAAACCCCTTGATTTATCTTCCAATGTTTTCTTATTTGCCTTTTTTCTTGTTGTTTGCGCGCATCTCTAGAAGGTCTGGGTGCATTTTTATGGAGATGGAGGTGTGAAAATCGCCCTTATATGTTATATACGTAGCATTCCTCCTTTCTACCATTATCTACCTTTTCATCTATGCAGATCATTCCTCCATTCTCAGGACTTTCTTGAAAAACGTGAAAAAAGAAGAAAACTTTTCGTAGCAATTTGTTGGCCTCTAAATGCCAAAAGTTAGCAATTTTAGCTCAGTTAGGGTAAAGAAAATAAGAATTTCCTAGTTGCTGAAGTGGAAAATTGTTTGCTAATAGAAATCGAAATTAGCGGATCACAAATGATGAATATCTGTGGATCAGTAGATGTTTTCAAAAATCAACTTTTACCAATCACTGCATATTAAGAATTCTTGAATTTACTCAGCTGCAAATTCTTTACACGTTCCATGGTTCTCCTTACTTAATAGCTAATGGCTTTAATTGAGAAAAAATAGAAAGTTGAGAATTGATCGTGAGGTAAACCAGGGGCAGAATATCACCCAATGCTATCAACAAGTTGGAAGAGGGATGTGCATTTATGCGGTTTCGATTTCTCGATAAGTTTGGATGAGCTGCTTCCATTATGCTCATACAGGCCTTTTTTTGCGATAGTAGATCCATAGAAATTCAGAATCTCACAAATTGGACTATAGCAGTTTTTCAAATGATTATAAGTCACATTTTATGCCGTATTAAAGAGCCGTATTTAGTACCTTTGAGAGTTAGTAGCTTTCGAAGCTCGAGCTTACTTCTAGAATTGTTGGCAAGGTATGTTCAAAAAATGCAAAAATAATTTGCATCCCCGAAAGCAAATTATTCCAGTGGAGATCGATCAGGAAGAAAATTTCGCTAAGCGTAATGCATTCTAATGCATTTTCATTCTTACGTTTCCTTCGTCAGAACGCTTTCTTCGAGCGTGTCGGGCTGCGTGCAATGTTCAGCTCGGTTCCTCGAGCGCTGCAGTAGGTACGTATGAGAGATCAATTTCAGGCCGTTCGACACCTTCTACTTCTGAGTGACGACGTGACAATGAAAGTTGAATACGCACCTGCGGAATTCGAGCAAATACGAAACGGCCAACTTGGCGACGATTTTTACATAAGGTTTATTTTGGGGACTTCTTATTATAGACATCTTGCTTCTTGTTTTCTTAGAAGTAGAGGGGAGCTGTGAGAGACGAATTTTTCAGCACTTTTTGGCTTCTTGTTGCTGTACTGTAGTGAACTGAAGCTGGTGTTAACTTAGGGCACCTATATTCTTTTGTTGAAATAGACTGCAATAAAAGGATACATACATCCAGCCGTTCTGTTTCATAAGCTGCTTATATGCTCATATATTTTTATATCATCCAGATTTAATATTTTGCTGTTTTCAGAACACATTTTGCTAATCAGAAGGTGACGAATCAACTTGAATTGACATTTCATAACGGTGATATTTTCCACGTAACGGACACACTTTTTGGGGGTACAGTAGGACTGTGGCAAGCAACACGGGTCTATTCGACAGCTGAAAGCGTGAGCGGTGCTATACGTGAACCGAACAAAGGTGTGATCCCGAATGCTGAGACGTGGGTGCTTACCGATTACTCCTAATAGCAATATTTCTTGCACTTCTTGCAAACAGCATGCCCCTTGGCATCGGCCGACAGAAGTGCAATTCGATTACAGACGAGATGTACTTTTTTTTCGAATATGCAGTGAGCACAGAAAACGTTTTGTTGATTTTTAAAGTTCGGAGTTATTCAGACAGCTTTTTTTTTTAATCGGAACACTCTGTACTTTTGTTTAATAGGTGCTGATGCAATGCGTACATAACTTTTGATGGACATAATGTGACAGAAAAGTTATTGAGGGAAACGAAGTGCATTTGTGTGCGATTGTAAACGAAAGATAGCCGGCTATTGAAGCTTTATCAAATTTCCGTGCAAAGCGTTTGCGGAAAAACCCCTTATAACTTTCGGCCATGCAGACTTGATGAAACTTACCGTTTAAAGCAAGACACCTTGCATTTGTCTTTTGCAAACATTTTTGACGTATCCTTGCTCTGTGTGATAATAATTTTGAAAGGAAGTTGATTTCATCCTGTGATGAGAAAGCCACATTGGCGTATGCATTCCTTCCCCGTCGAGTTAAGCAAATTACGCTTATACATTGCTTTCTTCGTTCATTGATGAGGAGCTAGGTGACTTGGGATGTTCCTGATCTCAGTGACCGCTATCACAGTCCGTAGCAATTCGGCTTAAGTTGGCTTGGCATTATTAGTATTTCTCGACTTGATCACTTTGGTAAAGCACTCAGCATCACCAGTGTGAAAAATAAACTCAAAAATCGTTATTCACTGGCGTTACCTCGATAGATGTTGATTTGTCGATATCAGGTACCTGAATTCAAAATGCATTAGATAGTCGTAGTGAGCTCCTTACTAGCTGTGATTTGATTGTCATGAAATATAATGTTTCTTTTCACAGATAATGGAGTTTTAATAGTGAAGAGTATTTACTGCTCGTATGTTTTTTAAGTTTTCCCTATCATACATTAAATTCCAGTGCTGAAGGATTGATGAAAGCGTCCCGCACGGACACATCTACTCTTGGACGGTCAACGTTCTTCCGGCGGAAGTTGAAGGAGCGCAGGACGAAGTCACTCACCAAAAACGCAATTGATGACGTCGCGTTCAATGAGGGAACTTGCGACGTACCACTGCCTGCTTATGAACGAGTTATCCTCACGCATCCTCCTTTCCAAAGGTACTTATTTATTACTCCTATCTTCTCTTATTGACTTCACGTAGAATATATGTATATTTCCTCGTTTGGTGTACAATATATTAAGACATTTCTTGGGAGGGTGGGGCGAGGGAGTTTTCTAGAAAGTTGTTTCGGTAGTGCACACTGTACCACTTTTCAGCTTCTCTGTGGAAGAATTTAAATCTTCCTAGAGCGGCTAATTCGATTTACATCTTCTAGTTAGACTACAACCGTGAGAGTGAGGATTATTTGAACCTTGTGTCACTTTCGCGTTCTTTTTTCGTAAACCGAAAGGACGTTGCTCATATTCAGATGGTTTTAGCTGAGGTGTTATGTAGACAAAATCAATAAAATCTTAATCACTGACGTTTCGTCGTCTTCATTTTTTCAAAATGTTTGCAAATAGCCTCAGGCAAAAACGTGTTCGTCGTAGATTTTTTTTTTATTCGAAAGGCAGGTAAAGTAAAAAAAGAGCGGACCTTTCTGAAATTATTTCCGAAAAGTGGCGACGAATTCTTTCAGGCCTGTGGTCCTGTATGGTCCTCTTGCCGATGCCGCTAGACAAATGTTACTCTCGAACTTCGCACTTCGTTTCGCAAGCGCCCGCGATCAAAGTATTGTACGCCTAAGTAGCATCGATGCAGTGATCGCTGCTAACAAGGTAAGTGAATTCCATTAGTTCTAATGTTATCTCATTCTTCTTCCTCATCTTCAGATTTTGCTGTCTTTTGTCATTAATAAGCCTTTATGACAGTTATGTTGCTTGTCCTTGGTTACTGCAGTTTGTTTTATTGTTTCTTCCAGTGTACCTAAAGAGTCATTTTGATTATATTTTCTTCTTTGAGCCATTAACATGCATGACATCGAAGTAGAAATTTTAAATGCTCTCTGAAGAATTTTTTCTTAGCAATTGCACCAGATCGTTTTTGAAGTATATCATGAGAAAACGAGAGATTATATGTTAGTGAAAAGACGGTCTTGTAATATTTGACTTTTTAATGTTTAATATGTCATGACCACTTGTCACAGTTTTTGTTACATAAATTTTGTTCAAGACAAAGGATTCTATTGAGATAAACTGTTCTTTTTATGTTGAAAAGCTTTATTATAGTTGCTTTTTTTCACTGACAGGTAATGTTCCACCTAAGGAGGTGGATGTTTCATCTATGCGGAGTAGTAGTTAAACTCCTGATGAAAATACCCTCAAAGCATCCCTGAAGCGAAGTTCATCTGGTGATGAATCTCATAAAAGAAATGCTTTATCTTAAACAAACTTACTGCGAAAGAATTGTTTAGTCTGATATTTGAAATTATTACTTATTATACCTTAATGCAGTTAATTCTGCACCGATTGCGGACGTAATTAACTAGTAGGCTGAGGCTTACTGGATGAAGCTTGCAGACTACGTGATGAGATTGCGAAAGAAGTACATGAACCGCTGATGCAGCATCGATCTTACAATAATTGATATATTCGTTTGTTTTCACTGAATTTTGTAAGTGGGGTATTGGTTCATGGAATAGGCAGTGCCAATCAGTGACTTTCGTATGGATTTCCGATCGTTTCTGAAGAAATGTTTTTAGCACTGCATTCTGGATGTGAGTCCTGGCTCAGTGGAACGTCTACATTTGGCGCAATATGCACCCATAGTGATTCTCATTGATGTGGAAAATCGTGCACGAATAAGAGAGTTGCGTGCTAAGGCGGGTGCTCCATCAATATCATCACGAAAACTCATTGAACAAATGCACAAAATCAAGAAGAACTATTCACATCTACTAACTGGTATGGACCTTTGTTTTCTTATTTTTTTACACTTGCATATTTTTATTATTGTTGTTATTTTTTATCAGCGAACTGCATATAAATGAATTTATTGACAGCGTTTTTTTTTTTAATTTCATCAAAACATACTCAACTAAAGTAAGCATTTAGAGACTTTAGCGGCATTTGATCAGTTTTATTAGGTTTCCAGCACTAAGTTCGATTGGGAAGGTGAAAACAGTTTACGATGAGAATGCGTGAAACAGTTTTTGATGAAGGCCAGGCGTTTAGAATGCAAAGGTTTCATGGCTCCAGCTGCACTCAAACTTTCGGGTATGTTGTACAGTTTGCTCGCGCGATTCACTTCAATTTAAATTCGCTAAACTTCTTTATCCCATTTTGCTTCAAGCTGCCTTTTAAAGTTTCTTTTCGTAGTGTTTATCTTGCGGGTACTCGGTTTTTTTGTGCTGAACCTCTGTTTATTCATGAGGGTTATATGATTCGAATGATGTTCTGGCGATATTATTCCTAATGTTCATTCGTTTGATAAGAATGTTTTAAACTCTTTTTTTTTTCGCCAAGTATGCGATGTCGACTTATGTTCATCTAGCTACTCTCGACGCCACAAAAGAAGATGGCTGGTTCGAAGCGTTACGGCAACTGATAGCGCATCTGCAGGACAGACGTGTATGGATGCCGGAGTTCCGGTTATCTTCCAATCCGAGCGACGTCATTCTCTTGCCAATGCAATCCTTCCAGAATCAGAGTGACTCGGACGTCGATTCACTGAAGGGGGCAAGCCCAAAGATTCTTTTCGCAATTTTTCCTCTTTTCTTTCTCAAATTTTGTTAGAGAGTACTAGTTTGTTTAAGTCGAGGATGGGTACTGAACAGACGACAGAGTTATGGGTTTTTTTTGTCGTATGGATGGTTAGTCAGACGAGAATGGACTCCAGCTAAAATTTTTTTGTGTAAATGGAGTGCAAAAGAAGGAAAACCCATTTTTGACTTGAAAAAAGTGGCATATCCTGTGAAAAAGTCAGTCGGCTATTTGTAAGGGTCATTTTAAACCTGCAGATGTCTTCATCATTCTGCATTTTGCATATGATTCTTCTTTC
Organism: Baylisascaris procyonis; assembly: GCA_037389465.1. Taxonomy (NCBI): domain Eukaryota; kingdom Metazoa; phylum Nematoda; class Chromadorea; order Rhabditida; family Ascarididae; genus Baylisascaris; species Baylisascaris procyonis. The sequence continues at coordinate 6,599,856 of JAZARR010000212.1, read as the reverse complement.
CATTAAGTTGATTCATAGTTTTCATTGAAGATGACGTAATTTAATTGTTGTTAGATATCAACTTCGTTCGTTGTTTGCATTGATTGTGGATGCATTGCAGTGTTTGAATTTCAGGATTACACAACGACAGATTACGTAACAAAGATGCAGTTGCAGACTGATAACGAGCCGGGTGCACTTAGGTTTGTTAAACACAATTCCCGTCTGAATTGCATCTTTCTCAGATTTGTCCCAAAACGGTTTCATAAGGCGACAGTCTTCACTGTTTTCACGAGAAATAGTGTTAAATGAAAATTAGATGCTATAAGGCGATCATTCTAATTACTGCATCGTGCCATTTTGTTGCATCCTTTAATTGGGCGATGGCAGTGAGATTTTTAGGGTCGTCGATTACCGCAGACTTGTCCCTTATTGTACCATGTACGCTCCATCGACTCATCTGCAGAGCGGCCTTTTCCCTTTTTTCAGCTTTCACCTAAACTGACGCATATTCTTTCTCTTATCTTCGTGACGTATTTTTTCCATAATTTTTGCCGTAGATTGGTGATAGTGTTGTTCTTCATTTTCAACACATTTCTATTTTTAGGTCTCTGTGAGGTTACAGGATCACCCAACAGATTCCTCCATCAGAAGAACGCTTTTGTGGTATACCGGGCAATCTTTCTTCCCAAAAATACTCCGACGCATCTTATAACCGTTAAAGTATGCGTTGCATGAGGTTGTGTTTGGTTTGCAGGTCAATTTACGAACCGCAGAGTAGTGACTATGGAGTGCACGTGCCACGAGCGTTGCATGTCGCGCGATCGCAACCACATGCAGGTTTTCTAGGTGGAGCTGGCAGTTATTATCAGAACGTTCCGCAACAGCAGCAACTACAACGGAGTGAGCCAATTGGCACGTTTTGTGTGCCCCTTGAATGCGTTAACGCGACACAGAGTGCCCACTCACCCGCTCGACGCTATTTGCACGATGTGTCATGCGACACAGTACCCTGGGCGACGTTACCCCGTCGTCACAACTACCAGCAGTTGTCGCATGTTGCCACTAACCAGTCGCAACAACAAATGCTTCGACTAACCACGCCGTCGTGTGCCGCACAATACTCGCCCGTATTGTCACGGCGGCCCCAGCATTGTGCATCGCCTGCACTAGTGGGTAGCCCTCGCAGCCTGCTGCGCGCTCCAACGGCTTGCAGTGTGTCACCTGTGCGCTCACCGTTTCCTCCACCCCATTCCTCCTCACCGATACCAAACCATCCTCACTCTTCTCCAACTCCTTTAACGCCACCCCTGACGCAAACACATGTTGCAGACTCGGCTACACCGCAGCCGACAAGTACTTCCCACGGCTACTACGATGTCAAACAGGTCTCCTTTCATTCATTGTTATTGTCCAGTTTTGATAGTCAAGTTTTAAGAGCAAATTTGGTACGGTAGTTTTTCTCTGTGCTCAGCGCAAAGGCGAATCAAAAGCATGAATATCAGAATTTCTCAATTTGGCATTCACTTTTCATAGTCACTTGAACTCAGAATTATTTGAGGGTTAAAAGTGTTAACGTTTAGGGCTCGGAAATCAACATAGTTTTTAAGGCCTATTTTTAGCCATCGAATTTTACTACAAAACTTCATCTTCTCTCACTTCCTTCCTCTTGCGCTCTTTTTCAATTTTATCCGACTTCTTTTTTAAAAACTTGATGCCTCGAGAAAGTAGGATGATTTGAAGAGCAGGAAGCAAGTTCAGATTCTGGCCGAACAGTCATCGGATTATTATGGGCATCGAGGTAGCACTGAGGTGTCAACAAGCCAACATTATCAGAACGCGCAGGGTTTCCCTTACATACAGCAGATGCAGTCATTCGCACACGAAAGTGCTCAGCAGCCCCAGGCGGGCATCCGTTCCGGTCTTTTTTATGATCACGTCACAAGGTAAAACTTTCGTCCGCGTTTTATTTGTTTAATTATTTACGTGTTTCAACGCCTCGAAATAGGAAAGCGCACAAAGAGTATGTGAACAAGAACAGCGGCAAAAGGTAAGACGTCCACATAGCAGCATTCTACGCAAATTGACGTTCAGTCCCTAAGAACAGCAACAGTGTGAAAATCGAAACGACTTAACAGCGGTTTGGAGGATGATATGGGTACGTACGTTAACGTTATCGGCACGAGGAATACATGCGTATTTCCTGCCGATCATCAGACACCGTCAGATGTGGGAAGCATTGTAGAATTTAGTGCCTTTTGAGGTGTTGGTGACCTCGTTATTTTATGAGAGCTTTAGCTCTTTGAGGCAGCAGACTGAACTTTGTCATCGAGTTGAACACTAAACTTTATAAATGAAACTATGCTCGCACAGTAAAAAAAATGCGGCGAAGTGCAGTGCTCAGAAAAGTGCATAAAATACACTATCGGTATGACGAGTAGTTAAGAATATGACTTCACGAGCGTTTCAACTTAGAGCAACGTCACATCTGATGGAATAGTGCTTTCGAGCCGAGGGAAATTTGTCTTTCAAGCTGTTGCCTGGAATGGTCAATTATAGGAGTAGCACTTTACACATATTCCGGAGTTGTATGGAGCTCCCAGGTGGAAATACAGTGCTTAATGTCGTCGGCTGGAAAGTACCACTAATCACTGGGACGGAAGTGTTCATGGACGCAAATGATCGGGTACTGTTTTTTCATTCCTGTGAGCTGTGGGACCGACACATTCGACACAGTCCTTAAAGCGCTGACCCCTCTATGGTACCATACAACTATGTCGCTCCTAAGAGACATCGCCTAACCTTTGAGCTCACGTGGCACCATTTATGACATGGGCCTTCGAAGTAAAACGACTAGTTTGGCCGTTTTCGGTTTTTTGTGGAGTATATGTTGTAGTTGTTATTGCTTGCTTGCAGAGGTCGATGGGCAGGTGGAAGCTACAATGAACGGCGCCTGGGCTCTACGCCAGTTCACGGCCAGCCGTCGCATAGCGGTCGTCGCTCCCCGCCAGCCACATCATCTCCACTTCACACAGAAAGCATTATAAAGTACCTTCATCTTTTTTTACTTTCCGAAGTTCACTCAACTATTCAGAACGCTATGTAAAGGTAGGCAGGAGAGGGAACAGTAGTGTACTCTGATCGCATATGAATGGGTTGGTGTGGTTATGATTCCAGGTGAAACTTAGGTATGCACCTGAAACAGTCAGTAAGGACTGCACACATCACTCCACTCGTAGAGTCATCGTCAGACCTTAGCCAACCTTGAATTGAGATCGTACTCGGGTTCCAGTTCTTATGAAAGAATCATAAACTATTAATGATTTTCTGGTTTCAGAAGTAGTGCAACGATTACGCTGAAATTCCGGGCTTTTTTAAAGTTCCAGTGTCGACTATTGCTTCCAATAAAATCTTGCAGTGCAGCCTCACTATGAATTTTGCGTGGCCTTTGAGTAAATAATTGTAATTTTCTTCGTTGCTTAGGGCTTTTGCTCCAGACCATTCGAGAGCAAGCCAAATTGAGTGCATTTGCATGCATTTGCTACTTTGTGTTAAAGCGATGACTTGAGAGATGCATTCAGCGATGGTTCGGTACGCTACGCGGACGATTCTCCGAAAAGTCAACCTGATCACGAGGAGGTGAATAATGAGCATTCGAATGAGCATCCTCCATCGTTGAAGACGACGGCGCCTAACGAACTAGGTGAATCTGAACCGCATAATGGGACCCCACTTTCGAGTAATGCGGCCCCCGACAAGGTGATGGAACATGAGAAAAGGGAAGCAACCGTAATCGAGCACGTATCTCAAGTGGTTGACTCGAACGGATGTACATTGAGCTGTCCCGAGTCCGGTGTTATGCTCATCATTCCTAAAGGGGCTATCGATGAAGGTGTAAGTGGGTCGTCTGTTTCTTTTTATGTTTCATTTCCCACATGACGAACAGTTTGTTTATGTGCCAGAGCAACTTGGTTTATCTGCAACCGAGTGGCGTAGAGATCAGCGCCTGTTTTCACGTTGTACCATTTCGTCACTATCCGTAAAGTTTTCCTTGGTAGAAATGTTCAGGAATCCATCCTTCATATTATGTTTCAAAATCTCTAAGTTAACTTTTTAGGAAATGTTGATATTGGTTCACTGAGCTGTTGCTTAGGTTGTAGGTCGTTGTTGGATTGGTCAGCTTGCGCTTAAAGACATCGGAACAAGTTATCATTCGCAAGGGCAGTCGATATGCGAATGAATCCTTTTCATGTTTTCAATGAGTTTGAACTAATGTTGAATCCAACTCATCAACTCTCTTCCATTATATCCACAGTAGAATTGACGGCACCTAGACGAAACGTTGGCGAGGGAGCATCCGCACTAGTTCAACGATAGAGCTTCTGCAGACAACGTTTTCACTGGTCATCAAGCAAAAGCGCTTTGTTAACAGGCGGCAAACTCTTGAGATGTTAGCTAATAAGCCGGTTTCTTTAAATTGTATTTTATTTCCTTTAGGTTCAACAAGAAATATACGTGAAAGTTTGTCGAGCAAATTGTGACGAAAGTAAACCTCCGCTAGACGAGAGTCGTGGTGAAAGCTTGATGAGTCCATTGGTGATGTGCGGCCCTCAAGATCTGCACTTCAATGTTCCGGTTGAGCTAAGGTTTTTCTGATTTTTTTCCTTCCTCTCTTGCGCATTCTTTTTCAGCTTCCTAGTTGAGGGGAATGATTTAAATGTGGGAGTATTTAATTTGGATTGTTCATAGCAATGAGTGAGCTGGATTGGAAAGCATATCTTATGATGTCGATTTCAAACGAATCAAGTAGCCGAGACTGAGGCAAAACGATGGATGCTACTAATTTGGCTCTTGTATGTACGATTGCTGCAAAACTGTAGCAGCTAATTTCCTTTGAAAGAGTCCATGTTAGGGCCCCACCGGAAGACTATTTCTCGAAAACTGTGCATCACTAGTCCAAAAGAGTCAAGAAGAAACGGGAAGAATGGGTCAAACTTAGCACGTACATAGTAAGATGTGTCAGCGCCTCTAATTTTCCCAGTTTCTGCTTCACCGGGAACGATTTTGCACCAAGAGATAAATCTTAACTCATTAATTACGAAAATATAGAAGTACCCATCACTGAGGTGCCTTAACCTAAAATTCCCAAAGTACCCACACAAACGAAATGACAGCGTACAAATTTTTCACCCATGGCCGCTATGCAAAAATAACGTTTTTGCTACATTTTACAGCACACTTTCAAAATAAGCTGTTCAGACTTATGTTCCGATTCTTTGACAAAAGCACACAGAAGCAAGACCAAGAAACTCTGGCGTTTCTGAGCTGGAACGGCGATATAGCGCTAATCGATGTTCACTTCCGGGAGTTGCTACAATAACCACACCAAATTGGTCTCTGCTCGCGTCGAGCGCAGATTATCGAAGCAGGGGTGCTTCATTCATACTCGAGCAATCTGACCATAAATAAGCTTGCATTCCCTGTGATCTCCACACCCTCCTGCCTTCTTCTCCTTCCCCTCCTCCATAGCCTTTCTCGTCAGCCATCTTTTTGGGGGGAGAAGAGATCATAGCTTGCGACTTCAAAGTTCTGTAAAAAATAAAAACCATTTTTTAAAATCATTACAAGGCCCATCGAACGGGTCCTTTTTCCATTCGCTAATTCACAATAGTTAGAATTTCTGGCCGATACTTAGAGAACAGGGGGAGTGGCACCTCGAAGTCCTAGTCGCGTTTGAAGAGCTTCAAATCCCTTGTAACAGCCGTGAGGGGCTGCGTCTTCTTTTTTGTATAGAAAATCTGGGATCTATTTATTCTTATATATTTATATTTACTTCCTTTCCACATTCATGAAGGCACCTTTTGCAGTTTTCGCTGGTTTTTCTATTGCTATTTCTCTTCGTCCTGCTTTTGCCAGTTTGCACCTTTTTTCGAATCTCCTGCCTTCTTATTGATGGAGGAAGGAGTAAACTGATCTATGAAAAGCAGATTGGTGGAGTCTGCAACAATGAAGCTGACTTTGGCGTTAAATTGCATCCAGATGAGAGAATAAAGTTGTGACTCTGCAATATGGTCAGTACAGGTGTCGGGGACATTTCCGCGTTGTGCGGTGATGCTGGGAATTAAAGCGAACAAAAACATGAATAAGAATGGGATTGAGATGAGAATGCTGTGGAAAGACAAAAAGGTAGGCTATCGGCGGAAGTGCACACTGAGTAGGCGAATTGGACCAAATATATGTCGCTTTCAGGCTTCCACATTCCGCGTCGAATAACGGTGAAAACTGGTCGTTTGCATTGAAATCGGGCACAGGTGAACAGTGGAATCAAATTGCTCTCGATGGCAACAACACCTCATTAGTCACCGACAAGTTCGCATCTGTAAAGATTTGCCATTTTTAGGTGCTACCACGTCACAATTGCTGTTTTGATGTGTCTTCGATGTACTGCTCTGCCTTGTCTTCTTCTATATCCCACGTCATTGAAATTCCTGTTCATCTTTTCTTTATTGACGTTGCTTTCGCGCGAAAATTTTATTTTCAGTTGTTTCTTACTGTATGAATTTTTTTGGAAAGTGAGAAAAATATACTTGTGTATACTAATATCAATATCAAGAGAATACTGATCGTTTTCGAGGGGCTGTACGTATAGTATAGTGAGAGAAGACGAAATTAGGCGGCAAGCAACAAAGTTTAAGGCGTCATGTACAATTTGGCTAATTGATTTCATCCTCTCGCCTGTTGATCGAACAGTCAAGCTGTCGACTTCTTTAAAAGAATGGTTATTGGCTGTTTGGTGTTTATTTCGAAAATATTTTGATAATGTTGAATGTCGTTTGTTGCTTTATTCTTGCGAGTGAATGTGCTCATTGTTGCTCGTTTCCCTCAGCGCAACGTTGAATGATATCTTTTGAAAGTTCTTTTCATTGCTGTATCAGACTTACTCTCAACTGCCTCATCAATACTGGCTTTGAAAGGAGGTATCGTGCAATATCTATTCGTTTATGTTAACGTTCTCCCTTTTGCTATTGTTCAACAGAATTGTATTTCTATTCTCTAAATGGGGTCCTCATATTTGTTCGAGTGTGTGTTTTGTGCATTGTGTATGTGTGTTGGTGGTTGGCGGTGCTCGTTGGCTTTGCATAATTTTTTCGGAAGCCTTCTTCAATGAGACGGTGCTTGCGATCATTGTCACTATATTTCTTGATTGCGCTCCTTTACGCATCATATTTTGCAACAATAATCTCATTAATGCTCTTTGAAGTAGATTTTCTCGATTTTGCTTGAGAGATGAGCATTTAGGAAAGAATCATTCCCATCTATATTTCTTTTTCATGGGCTGCGATTTTTATATCGATAGTGTCGCAAATTGAATGCATTCAACTTTATATCCAATGTCGATTCACGTTGAAGATTCAAAATGTTTTTTTCTCGAACTCTCATGCTTTTTTTTTGAGTGGTTTGGTCGATGTTTATTCGTTTAAGCGATGCGCCTATATTTGGCTAATTAATTGTCAATCTGAACTCATCTTCCTCAATCGCAGCCGTTGCTTCCCTCAGTGGCACGAAGCAATTTCGCATCAGTTTGTACATGATTTATTCATCGATGACGTCATCCCGAGTATATTATCCGAATTATAAATTACATGTAATTTGTGATTAAATTTTACTCTAGTGGATGTTAGGGGAGGGGAGATAGTTCGTGGAATGTTCACTTTTATACGCTGGCGAAATAATTGCTGCTGTTATTCTGGCTGTTTGTGAAATTACACTTCGTTTAAGACAGTCAACAGTCTTTATTGTTGGGCCAGGTGAATCAGGTGGGCCAGGTGAATGTGTTCAATCTGTGTGTCTGAATTTTGATAAAGCACCAGCAGTTTTGCAAGGTTCGAGTTTTTTATACATTTAGGATGGGGCGGTTGAGTTCAGCAGTTCCAAATTCAAAAAAAGAAAAAACTTGTTCGACCAGTAGAACGACTTTGTGAAGTCATATGAGTCGGTTTCTTGCTTTCTGCTCTTTCCCTAAGTGGATGAGTAGAGCTGCGAAGGTTTTCTTGGTGGAAAAATGCGATAGGACGAGCACATCCCCACCTGGAAATGTTTCCACCTTTTTCAGGTGTGAATGTGCGGTCGTTTACTGACAAATTTGTAGGGACAGCCGTCTTATGTCTTTGCAATGGTGTCATCACGTTTACTGGAGTATTTCATTATTTGTACATATAAGAAATTCAGCTCAGTCTGACAGCGGTTGCTTCGTAATGATTGTTCGAGTTCCGTCAGTTAGATTTTACCTTTGCAACACATCTCGAAGATGTATACTATTTTGATGTGCTGTGATGTGTAATTTTGCTAAAGAAATTATTCATCACTATTTGTTTATGGTTATTGTCGGCGCGTTCTCGTTATTTTTGCATTCAAGATGAGATATTTTCAAAATAGAATTTTGCATTTTCTACCATAAAAATAGAATTTTGCATTTTCTACCATAAAGTGCAGCTTTATCTTCTGTCTTGTTAGCAGGCATTACTGCAGATTTTGCAACATTACACCCAGTGTGCAGAATAAGCATATTTAGTTCTTATTGCTGCCGCAGATGCTTATTTTTGAAGTCACAGGTAGTGTAAAGTGATCACAATAGCAAACAAGGTGCTACTTGTTCGAGCATTGCGCAGAGAGGGAGACAGAAAGAAAACACGGGGAATTTTCTGGCAGCGGTTCTTGCCTTTCATCATCTCAGTGCGAGCTTCCCTCCGTTGTGGTACTGTTATTCATTTCTGTTCCGTCTTTTCAGCCGGCTCTGCAAAAAAAAAAAAAAAATAGGGAGAGAAGAGGGAAAAGAAGGAAGGATTGATTATAGCTCTGGTACCATGGCGCATCTTGAAAACTCTGCGCTCATACGTGCAGCTACACTGCTTCGTGTTGAGGATATTCATGAAAGTCGCACCACATTGCCAACGAAATTCCGCCCACCTCTCTGGCTTTCTCTTGTCCCCTTCATCTCCTTTGTTGGGAGGGAACGGAATTAGCTATGCCTCAAGCTTCAAGCCGGGTGGATCCCCATGTAAGGGTCAACTCCCCTTGCCCGTCTAGTCGTCCAGGTCTCCTTGATGATGCACCATCTGTCGAGATACGGTCGAGTAAACTGCGAGACGACAGCGACATAAGGGCGAACAGTTTATCCCACTAATGCAATAAGGTGACAAGCAAGCAGGGACTCGTCCATACGGATGGCTTCGATCACCGGTACATTCTACAGTCGAGCTGCCGACCACCTCGCGCACTCTAGCTTCCATTTACGGCCTCTTGGCTTTCAGACCAATCTAGAAGCTGGAATAAATGCATGAGAACATCAACCCTCTTATACTCTCCCGATTCTGCCTCAGGCAGCCCTAACAACCCGTGCGGGGTAGTCGTTTCTGTATGCTCTTGACCTTCTTTGACTTACCTTGCACGGCGCACTGTTACTGCTTAATCTACAGCCGATCATATTTTCTTAAACATAATGCGGTTGCTACTGCAAAACCATTCACTACGACTTTCGAAATCACTTCGTGTTGCTTAGTTTGTTTCCCCTGAACGACTGTAATTATTAGTTTCGCTGAACAGATTTAGCGAAACTTTATCGTCCCGAAGCCTCTATCAAGCTTGGAGGATGAACATCCACCAGACTTAATGAAAAACTACCGACCCATTAGCCCACTCTCTATGATATATGGAATGACTCACTTGCATTCACTGAGTAGTCAAATACCTAGTAGCAAGTAAGGTATTTTTTAATGAAAAATGTGCAGTTCAGCACGTCAAATTCCAAGATGAACGTCCCCTATCGCTCGATACCTAAAAAATTTGTTTGCTAAACTCGTCCAATTTGTTGTCAAAGAAGTGTCCATTAACTAAGTCTGAATCAAGCTACAGTTGGCTTGGCCATAAGACGTTAAACATGTTTTACTATTCGTTGACGATTTACAATACTAGTTGATCTGATAAGCGTAGAAGCTGAGGCGCATTTCTTATCGGCTTCTTTTGGTATGTTCTTCAATTTTTTTTCTCTTTTCTGGTTTCCAACTGGCAGTTTTATCACGAGCTGGTTAAACTAAGTCACACAGTAAATTCACCGACCTTGAGAGGGAAAATTTGCGCTCTCTCAGTGACAACTGAGTGTCCTTTTTCTTTACAAAACACATAATGGGAACGCTGTGCTTTATGTTTGCATATGTCCAGAGCAAAGTCTGCCTCTTCGATAACTTCAAATCGAAAACCGCCGAATCCACAATTAAGAACAGTGCACACCTCCGGATGATTAGGAGCTTTTGCGTTGATCCAGCAGTTTCGAGAGAGGTTTTGACATTTTAAATCGTTAATAAATTCACATACAATTTGTACTGACTGGACTTTCATTTCGCAATGGCCTATCCATGACTAATCTTTTGCACATGAATTGCACTGTTTATACTAGCGAATGGATCAGTTCAATTATGATAACATCATTTTGGGTATTATATTATTTGTTGGTAACTTTTAAAACTGTTTCACTTTTTCCCACTCTCTTACCTCAAATGGATTGTGAAAAGCGCTTAATCGTATAATGCTAGACGCTTGCATAATGCTCCGCAAAAATATGCACAAACTGAGGAAGGTGGAAAGACTTCACATATAAAATAAAATAAAAAACTAATGAATAAGGAGGCTGGGCACTGCAATAGTTTTCACAACAACAATCACATCATATAGTTGTGCTTGCAATCGTTCCGGTATGCACCGCATTCGCTCCGAATGCATCACCCGCAACTGTACACATACGAAACGTGCATGCATACGATGCGCTTCCCTGACCGTCTTGCCACCTATTTGAAGCGCTCAAAACTGTTACATCAGTAATCCCCGTGGTACACACGCGTGGCGCGCTAAGGCTTCTTCGTTCTACCTGAAAGTCAGCTCGTAAAAACAGCGTATGAATTGGAGCAGATTTTAAAGTATTAACGAAGAGAACATCTCACCGCATTAGAACGTTCATAAATGTTGATATTTTCTGACTACAAATCAGATAATAACTGCCGAAATTCTACTTCACAATTTGCTGATATCCCCGATTCATCCTATGGCACCTACATTTTTTTCGACGACTTCCTCGTCTTTTAATGTCCTAACTTCGGTGCTGAGCATTCGCTGATTAACGATTAGTGCACAATATTTGAGTATACACCAAGTTATGAATGTTTATGAAAGCATTTGTGATTTATGCCATCGGAAGTGATCCACTGTGAAAGGATGAATAACTGTATGGAAAGTTTATTGTTTCAGGAGAGCGGATTGACTTCTGAGCTCGAGTTAGTTCATGAAAAACAAGACTATTAGACACGCGTTTTGATGGGGAAGCTGCTGAGGTGACAAGAGAATTAGCTAACAGCGTGCCTGTTAAGGAGGGGGGATGTTTTGTGCTATGCTTGATAGGTCAGCCTTTTAGCGGAATTGGCCCTCACTTTATCGTTAGCGCGATAACGTTTCTGTGATCCGTTTCGAGAAGAATACGATCGTTTTGACTCTTTTTTGTTGTCATCCTTTCCTCTGCAGCATACGATTGTCATGAGTACGTCGATCGTTAGAATACCGAATTCCATAATCGTTATAACGCTGACTCCCATCCAAAGACCCAGTTGACCGCCAAAATCTGATAGCAAATTCGGTAGCTGCAAACAATTTCATTTCCTTCCGTTTACCTGATAAGTCACATAGTCTATCGCATACAAAGCAGTTCATAGCGATCCTCTTCATCCCTTTTACGCATTAAACACGCTTTATATTCATCAAGTGCGCACTTTCATACGCAACATTTTGCTTCCTTCACTGACAGTCGTCAATTCGCAACCTTTACACGTAGGAAGTACACCACGAAAGCACTAGCAAAAGCCTCAAACAATGTAGTGGAAATAGAGGTGCTAGCATCTTGTACGGAGCAGATGCAAATCATGATTTCATAATGATAATACGCTGTAGAGGAATAACATTTCATGTGTGCTGTAGTAACAAGAGTTGAATCAACAAAGAATAAATTATCTGAGCTTTTTTCATTTGTGGCTGCAGGTAAGTAACTGATATGTTTTACGGAAACGGTTCCTTTTAGGAAGGTAATTGATTCATGAAAACCTGGTAGATGAGGATAACATGTTGAAATACAGGTAAGCGGTTGAGGCGAAAGTGAGGTGGTACCTACTGGCAAAAAGTTGGGGATATTTGAAAATTCAGTAAACAGCTGTCGCTATTGTTGGCATTCTTACAGTTCCAAAGATAAAGACCGGTTGACTTACTCCGTAGGCCTCTCCTTCCAGTAATGATTCGTAGTTTAGCTGCTCAAAGAAGACTTCGATAAGCGCGCCCTGTTCACGGTAGAAATTAAGGCACTGCATCGGCGACAGCCCCGGAATGCAGTCTGTTAATGATGCAGTACTCGCCGGCCAGCGCGATGCAGAATACGACACGCTATACACAAACTGCCTGTAATTAGCGGCAAATACTTATAATATTTTCTAGCAGATATATATATATATATATATATATATATATATATATATATATATATATATATATATATATATATATATATATATATATATATATATAGAAGGCCCGCAGGTAATGTATTTTGGACTGCGTCAAAACATCTGTTGTAATGTCTCTAAACTGTGAAAGTCACAAAGACATAGAGAATATGCGTCTTACCACTGAACACGATAAAGTAAATGACACATCTTGTTTCAATGCCATAGGTAATAAAACAGCTTTTTTGCTGTTGGCACATTTCTCAAAGAAAAATTCATAGACACACCGCTTCCTTACAGCGAAAATTGCGAGATCTGAAACATTTCATCAGAGGTTGAAGTATGGAGATGTCTCATCTCAGCAATGAAAGCATATTCTAGCTTGTTTCAAAAAACCAAGTTTCATGACCAATACTCGATGAAAAATAATGAACTTCTGAAATTTCTAGCGATTTTCCAAAAATGAGTATGCTCCTGCCGCCTGTACTATAGAATCGGTGGCTACGATGACGGCGTTTATTTATAGAATGTTCAGCTTGCAGGAGAGGACGGATTCTTCCTTCTAAAGTTTGTTTGACTTAGTGGAATGAATATAATTTGAAAGAAGCTTTCATCCATAGGGGGGTTCAAACTAAGGAGGATTAGAGGGGGTAGGCTTAAGAAGTCATAAAACGAGTGAGTTGGATGTATCGAGAGGCGATTTTGTAAACAGAATCCTTATTAGAAGTGGGCACAAATTGCAAATTCCATTCGAATCAAGTACTACCTGAGCAGTCGAAAAAACGAACAGGTAGATCTTCGCAAAATGTAATTTTTTGCTAAGTAGAAACAAAAAATTCATTAGTGGTGTAGAACATAGCTTAGTAGATATGCGCAGTAGAGAACGCACAACGGACTTGCATGGCTGACGGCAAACACATCCGATTTGGTCGATATAGCGAGCCGCATAAGTGATTTCGGTATGTAGACAGTCCCCTGCAATCGGCAATTCTTATGATGCGTTATGGTGCTAATTCAATACGCTTATCGCCAAGTTTTTTTCAAAGGTTTGCTTTGAAATCAATCAAGTTTCTTTGGTTCTTCCTTGTTCGTGATGAATGTCATGCAAGGAACACAAAGGATCGCAAGTGGCAATTCTGTGTTCGTTCTTAGCAAACCTATGAGTGCTTCCCCCACTTCGACTGAGCAAATGCGAAGCTGATATGCATTTTAAATGAGCAACAAATTGGGTGTACGGAGCAATCAATGAGCCGTCGAAACGACTGATTTGAACGCCCTCACGTGAACCATGTAATTACCTCTTCTTTTTACCATTTACCTTGCCCATTTAATCATTGCTGCATTTACGTGGGAACAATCACACCGCTGATGCTAATCACTGTGCAGTTTATGTTGTAAATTAATGATACTGTCATAATTTGCATTCTGCTTTCAACTATAAAAATCGGTTACCGACACCATATAGTGTGTCGTTCGGTTCTTATAGTCTATTTTTTGAATTCCTTTGACGTGTTCGAATGAGGTTTTCAATTCTTGCCTCAATAATAACGGTGTTCACCAATTATGCATTCAAAATTGCAGTTTTGAGTTGATCGGTAGTCAAACTTAATAATTCACATCGAAGAGGGACGTGGAAGAATTTGATTTTAGCCGAGTGCACAAGAGGGGAAAGGGAGTGACAACCCCCTCGCTCCCCCATCTTTCTCTAGCTTCAAAAAAAAGAAACTCACTGCGATCATGAGGAAACTATTTGAAGGTGCTTGCCCCGCAGTATTACTTTCAGCGTATTTATGCACAGCGGCCTGTTCGTAAAAAGTGACAGTTCTGGCACATGTTTCATTTGAATGAACTTGAAATTCAAAATACATTTTCTTGCAAATACTGTTGCCTACACAAAAGGCATGCCGAAAATACAGTTGTAGAGATGACTTCCTCTGATTTCTCTTATATACTTCAATGAGCTTTATTTTCTCCAAGACCACCTTTGCGCCCTCAATCGCCATCGGAGTTTATTGCTTAGCCGTGAGAGTTAATTGCTCGAAGATGGTGCTACACATTGATGCGAGTCAAATGCCTTTAACAATATACCAGACATTATCGGCTGGTCATGCTTCGAAATACGGAACCGCAACCATTACTTTTTAGGTTCAAATTTTTGCAGCTCTCGATCTGGTGTTTAACATGCCTAGAGATCCTGGCGTTAAGCATTTGCTACTCAAAAGAGAAATACGAGCGTTTATTCAGTAAAGACCTTCAAGCGGACCACCAAAAGTTTGCAGTTCAAATTTTCGCTACCTTCCATACTGCTTGTTTCCGGCTTTCCCAAAAAATATTGCTTGATCTGTTGCGGCCCAAAGTTATACCCGAGGAGAATTTTCTCCTTAATGGGTTTTACGACAATAAAATCTTACAAGAGTGTTTACAGAAGTAAGATTAAAGAAAACTAACCAAAAAATGCAATGGAACTTAAACCGTTTTCAGGTTTCTGATCAAATTTCAGACGAAGCGAAATTTATATTCGTATTTGTACTTAGCCAAGCTTATTGTCATGTATCCCATGGTGTACGCATAGGGCGAATGTAGTTTAGCTATATAACCCCTGAATCTGTATAGAAAGAGTGTAAAAAATAAGGAGAATTGATCCTGCTTTTTTTCTGATTATGTATCTGTTTGGGATGGGTAAAGAAGTTTTCTGGATGAAGCGGTCGTTCATTTGGTTGCTTCGCATATACTCAATTGGTCAATTGGCACACATGACAGCGTGTAATAATGGACTGATTTCCGCGTGGCATCACGCTTGACGAGTTGTTGAAACAATCGAAATTTAGAGAATTGCGCGTTATTTGTGCTCAACCTCGATTCATTCATCCAGTACTACACATAAATCCTGTACGCTGTAAAAGCACTCAAAGTTTACGTAAAGGGAGTTCAAATTTAAATTGTCAGTCGAGTAGTCCCCGTGATTTAACGAGATTTGGAAGTCCTTAATGAGGTGGATTTCAAAGGTACTCCGTGTTTCACTTGTCATTCTTAAAATACTTTTGGAACTATATTTTCCGCTTTTCTGGCTCTTATCCCTCTCGATTAACTTGATCGTTTGTCTGATGCTATAGGTTGCTTGCAGTTTTATATAGCTGCCATTATATCGGCTTCAGAATGTCGAAATTATCTAGAAAAACCCCATAAAATGGACAAATCGCATTATTGGAAAGTCCGATTGATGCATTGAAGAAAATAAAAATAATTGAGCGCATACTCAAATCTGGATCGTCGACTGGACAGTTTTTAATGCTTCGAAATGGCGGAAATCGTGGATCTCCACAACCACACTTCGAGACTAGATACTTCTGGATACAGCTCCGTTGGCAACCCTGAAAATAGCTGATTTACATGATGTCAAGTGTTCGATGCCTATTACGCTAGATGAGAGAAAAACTTCGAAGATGCAAATGTTTAAAGCGTATACGAAAGATTATGTCTGAATTTAGCTCGATCATATCAATAATATGCCTCTACCTCAGTTGTGTAATTTTTATCCTTGTAAATGAAGTCGTCGTTCTTTCCATCTTTTACGCAATCACCATATGGCGATGATAAGCGTTCCATTCGCTTCTGTAAAATATTTGAATGAAAAGCACATTCCGAATTAAAAGAAGTGAAATTTTCGAAGGAATTTACAACGGCCTGCAGGTGCATATGCATAGCGTGGAAATTAGAGGAGCAAAATTTTACAGGTTGGTATAACACGCTGTATTATATTTGTGATTAACTCAAAAAGGTATGCCTCAAAGAAACCTTTCCTATTTGCGGTTTATGCAAAACAAATAAAAACATTATGTGGAAGCCGGTCGGCAGCAACGCTTTGAAGTTTCTTTTCTGCTTATACTGAGCATGAGTGTTAAATATGTGAGAAAAACGAGCCGTTCTTTTTTGACATTTCAAACATATAAAAAAAAAAAAGATTCCCACTAACCGTTGACTGCAGCATTTCTTGTGAAGTCCTTTCTTGCTGTTTTCCGAAATACGGAAGTACCGAGGTAAAGGGCCCCTAACTTTGAACTACCCAAAGATCTTTTCGGTTTGCTTTCGGGTAATAGGATTTCTTTAAAATGTTGCAGAATTAGAAGTGGTTCTCACAAGTCGAATGCCGAAGGACGATACAAATCCAGTGGGTGCACTGTGACCGTGGGTGTCGGGAAAAGGTTGTTCATCCGGACTATGCACTGTTAGGCGAACACCAGCTGCCTCGGTTGTTGGAAGATAGTCGCTAACGTTAACAAAAACCTGAAAACGAAGCCCTGATCACTAATAGCGTAATCAAAAAGTCAAACAAAAATTCTTACCGTACGAAGGTCCTGCACGTTCGCTTGTCATATTTTCCGTTGAATTGAAATTGAATGTAAAGCAGTTGCCGAATGATGGATCGATATACGATGAAAAATCGCTGAAGAGTAGATTATTGTCATCCAGTGAATAATATATAGTGAACTCAATATTAACTCTACAGCAGGGAGAGAACAAGACCGAGACAGAATATTTCGCTCAGCATATTCACATAGCGTCGTCGTCGCGGATAAGAGCATTGTAGCGCTGTCACCAACGAACAAAGACGGATCCAGTTTTATTCGTATGGATAGCATCATAGTGAAACGTTGAGTAGAGTATTTCATTTAAAAAAAAAGTTGTTTCGTCGACTCTCGAACCAACACCGTGTATTTTGTAAGTGGAAATCCTTTAAACTAATTAAAACTGTTTTTCAGAATTTTTTAACAGTTTGGAGTCACTTTCCTCTTGGCGCGGAAATTCAAAAATGCGGAAGTTTCATCGAAAAGCTGAGACACGTTTGGCATTGACATTCCTGCAATCTTTAGCAGCTAACATCCTTTGCCTTAGGATATATGACTTTTTTGCCGTAAACGAGGGAGCTTTCAGGACTGCTTATGCTCTTCCAAGATGGAAGTGCTCTTTATTTACTCGCGGCCTGCAAAAAGAATTCGAACTCCAGAAATCGATCAACGAAGATAGTTAAACAAGAAAAAAAATCGAGACGCACGTCTCAACGGAACACTGCCTGCCATTGAATGAGCACTTCGTGATGAATTCCTGTTTTGAATACGATATCGAGCTTTTGTCTGTATCGTTGAGGTTGTTGACGGCAAAAATTAGATTTTCAGAAGCTTTCGCTTTTATCGCTATCGGATCACTCATTCCCTGAAAATAGTGTCATCTTCGGCGAGTAAGCACATGGGCGAGTTTGCAAACTCGAGCGGAAATCGGCTGATGGCACGGATCTTTTATTTTTCAGCAGTCTAACAATCAAATGAAATCGGTCGACCGAGCTGACGCTATAGCGTCATTGATGTGAATACCATCCTATTAATGCATAGCCCTTTCGAAAAAGTGTACTAATAACGTATACTAAAGTGCAACAAGGTACGACAATCGGGTAAATGAAATGCTTCTAATCCATTTGTCCCCCGTCCCTTCCGCCCGATCGTCACCATTTCAGCAAGAGCTTTTCCGGTTCCGCTTGTAGATATTAGCCGTAGATGGTGTAGCAGCTGGCCGAAGATGCTGGTACCGTTAATGCTCACATGATAGTTTAAAAAGTTCACCTTAAAAAAGATATGAGATACGTTGATCAAATCGAAATTTGATTTTCAATCACTTGATGACCTCCATATGCCAAACCAGTCAATGCGAATTTCTGATTCAAAATAAGTGGCGAAACGTGCCAGAGGAACTGGCACGATATGCGATTTTGCATAAAGTATGTCGAAAAACGCACTGTCTTAATTTAGCCGATTTTTTATATCTCCAACAAAAGAGCCCTTTTTTGCTACTCGATCAAAGCAAAATGCAACCCAACAGACTCCAAAGTTCAAGCTAATCCTTTGGTAGCTTTCAGTTGGGAAATCATCCATGATCTACACTTCATTCCTTGAATCGGACAACACAAATTTAGGGGGTCTCTATGTGAAAGGACTGGACAGACAGACAGACACGAACGGACGTGGGCCCACAACAACGCGCTGAGTGATGCTAACTTGCAGAAGCTCACATGATGGATTAGGGTAGTTTCCATCTTCTAATCTGGCCGATACGAGCTGCTGCCAAGGTATTCAAAGAAAATGAGACTGCAGTAAACAACTATGACAAACTTTGAGTCCAAATGCTTTCTCTTTTTGCTCTTGTTCCTTGATTATTCTGGGTGGTTCTGTAGTACTCGAAATCTCCCACATTTTGATGATACGATCTGCAAGACGTAGCGCAGTTTTCTCAGTGACAGTTGTGTTGCTGTCGAACGTGTCGTCGGCGTCTTTGATTGCTTCGTCGATACGAACACACATACGGATGATGGGTGCACAGACACACGCTAGATCACCATCGCCATCCGAGAAAACACAGTCACCCAATGAAGAGCATGTTCTGCACCTATAACATTACTTTGTTTAACTAAGAGAAGAAATACAGCCATCTGCACATCGGGAATAGGCCTTTAGCATGTTGCGTAAAGGAGTTTTGCGACACCCTGTATCGCTTCCAAGTTGTCTTCCTTATTAGCGAGGAGTTGCAACAGCTGTACAGAGCTTGGCTTGCTGGAATGTCTTACTCCCACGCCAGATTGCTTCAGCACCTTGCTAAACGATGAAATTGAAGCATAAGCTGAATTTCATGAAAGAAGCCAACATAGATGGTAGCCTTGGCCTTATTTTGGGAAAAAAAGTAATGAAAGCAAATGAGTAGGAAACACCCGTCGGCTGCTACCAGTAAATAAACTCTCCTCGAGGAAACCAGATACCTTTTAACGCACATCCAGAATTTCCTTTTCAATGTACTCACTACAGTATACACGAGCAACTGAGAGGAGTTACCAAGTTAGCGGGGCAAAATGCACCGTGACGATGAAGCTGTGGAAAGATGACTTATTTGTGCGGCCACGGCATGAGGGCTTCCACTAAGGCGTCACCCACAGCTTTTCTTCGTTTGGACAGGGCTACCACCAGGGTGCCCCTTAGTGCAAGCGAACTATGAGATGCTTGCTTACAGATGTGATGGGAATGATCGTCCTCGCTTCAATTGGATCCTTCTAGGCGCTTTATACCACGGTGTCCCAACAGATACTCCACCACTAACGGAAGGAAATGCCATTTTGAAAAAACTCATTCAAAATACAAATGCTTGCCTTTTTTCAATCCAAAAATCTGGTGGATAGCATGGCCAAACGTGGCCGTTTTTCTTGTTAAAAAAGCACAGACATATCGTGCCGTTGAGGTCGCCATGCAAAGATGTGCATGTATCATTCGTTGGACAGCTACACATCGAGTATGCGGCCAGTAATCCGTCGTAACGACTAAGAATCTTCTCATAAAGTTTCTTGCTCTCACGTCGAATCCGCATAATTTGCCTTTGTGAACTGTCTGAAAGAAAGGTGGAATGCAATAGGCGACAACACCGGGAAGTGAAGCTTTCGGAAATTTATCCTTGAAAGGCTAATGCGAACATGCGCATTCATCCGTAAAAGTGCAATACCACTCCTGTTTCCTTAACACAGAACAGCCCTTCCTCTCATCGCATAAAAAGCCTTTTGCGTCTTGGTTCTTAATTCCTTCATGTTTAAACTCTTAATGTTAACACTTCAAGGATTAGAGAACTATGAAACACCGTGTAATATCGAATGGAGCTTCCGGGGGTTACTGGCTTTCTTTTTTTTTTCCTGGAGGATTTGTTCGAGAAAAAGAAAAGGGAGTGAGGAGGATTGAACTTCTCGAAGCATGATTTCTTTGTCACTGCAAAATTGCGGAAGGATACGAGATTAGCTCTTGACAAGCTGAGAGGCATTAGGAGTTTGATTAGAAGAAGAGAAGATCCTTCTCATTGCAAAATGAATCACCAAAATGGTCCACAGCAATACTAGAAAATCGTACGGCAATCGGATGCTCATCTTTCCTGATCTATAAGGGTGGTTACTGGCGAGAAAAAATTGAAACCAGCCTTTTTCATTTGGGATTTGAAGGGGTGATATGCAAAGAGGTGTTTATTTAAATCAACAAAGAGAACCTTCTTCATCGAGTTCATCAACAACGTAGCAAGAAGTGAGTGAATCCTTGAGGCATATACAGTTGTTTTCGTAGTTAAGGTGATCGGATCTCATACATTCGCCGTTCCATATACAATGCGCACATTTCCTATACTCCCAGCTGTCAATAAGGGCGCACTTGGGATGTGCAGTTGACAATGAAACGCAGAAACAATGCTGGATCGATGCACTTCCATTCGTCACCTCGCATTCTTTTCCTCTACACGAACATTGCGCGCTCATAAATCGCATTGGCCACTTTGCTTTTACCTGAACGTCATTAAAACCTTGTGTAGTTGGATAACTTCAACAAGTCATTTCATCGATCGTTTTGTTCTGAGAGAACCAAAGAGAAAGATGTAGTCACATGCGAATGCTATGTTTTTATTTATTTTATAATAGCAGAGAACAGAAGAAATCCTGTTGCAAAATAGGAAACGCATAGCTAGGCGCAGGTATCGGTACATAAAGGCGGAAACTATATCAAAAGGCGATGTAATTAAATTGTATGGTATGTGTAGTTCAATCAAGGTGAAATAATATCAGCTCGAAAACGATTTGAAGAAAACACTGAAAGAAATTGAAATAATCACTCTTGAAAAGGAAAACACAAATAATTGCAAAATTCCGGTTGTTTAGAAGTGGTTTTGAAATGCATGGACCAAGCTGAAAATTTATTTATAATTCGGCAAACGCGAAAGGAAAAAAATTTACTGGTCTCATAAAAGCTTTTTCTGTTCGAAATGATGAAATAAATCTATTGCAGTGACAAATCGAATGCTAGTGCCTGAACAAGCGCCCTTGTCAATGGTCGTTGGTCAAAATTGAGGACCGAAATAAGATGAGCCTTTCACCAGGTAGCTCTCCTGGTCGGAGTCGTCAAAAGACACCTCCCCCCCCCCCTCTCAAATTATTGTAAGTGCTTTCATGGTCATGAATGCATTTTATGGCTTAATGGTTTCCGAAACGGTTGAATGAGGCGAGATTTTATCAGTTCGAGAGTCACATGATAAATACACAAATGAGAGGAAGAATGCGTGACCGCTATACATTTTCAAGTGTCTTCATAAGTGCAGAAGACGGGATAAAAAATTCGAAACGACAAAGGCGTGACTGCGTGTTGAAATAATGATGCGGTGGAACTGATAGCCGTCTAAGGAAGCTGCAAATGGATATGATGCCGCTCGTGAGTAGAATACAACAATTAAAATTTTTCCCGAAACATCAATATTTTAGCGGTGCAAATACGTTTGCAAGTTCATTGAAAAATATCAGAATATGGAAGATAGGAAGTGCCATGAGAAAGTAATACTACTAATCTCTGTGTCCGCCAGTGAGTTCTGAAGTCAGCAAGTGTTCGCAGCCGATTCATGATTATACTCTTTCTTTCATCAGAAGGGTTATTCTTTGTAAATCTTCAAAGACGTGGCGCCACTTACAACATGTGGGGAAGTGTGCCACAGAAGCTGACTGGCACGATGTTCGTCTTCGGTTCCTCCCACTTCACTAATTATTTTTTGAAGTTACTATCAAGAAATAAAATATTCACAACAATTGCTTCATATTTCTTAGTGACTCGAGTGTCTGTACAAATCTTCAAAGAAAGATTCGTTTTTAAGGGACCCGATCGATGTAAAATGAAAATTCGAACGATATAAAGTGTTAAAATTTTCTACCATGTTGAAATACTTACCGATGTTTTTGAATTCGATTGATGAATGTCAATTACGAGATAGGAAATCGTCTTACAGTACAGTTTTGTATAGATACATCGAATTTTATGACTATCTGACTAGAAACATTGGACAGGCCGACGGAGGGCGGACGGACAGACACGCTCGCATATTTGTATGAGCCCACATATGACACCACATAATACGCTCTTGCAAAGGAAATTTGTAAAAGCTCATAAAGTGCGTAAAACGAAAGGCTTAGATGGGGAAAAATTTTAACGAATTTGAGAGCGGCCTTATGAGTGCAATTTTCTTGATGACAAATGTGATGAATTGTATTTGACTAGTTGACAATCATTGCAACTGCACTGAAAATCAATCAGCGACATTCAGATTTTCTAGCGAATGATCCGTCGTTCATATCACCATCCCCTTATGGGCTTTCTCTCTCAAGCATATATCACTGAGTCACACATGTTTGGAAAAGGTCTCCACAGCAATCGCTATGCCTAACAAAGTCCATTAGTGGAATATATATCACTGCTATCTGTTGCATGTTGCAAAATGGTAGCAAGGAAATTCCCTCTGCTGTATTACTACTTAATCCCGATGACACGATGCTATTTTTGCAAAGCATACAGGTAGAAAGTAATTCATATCGCTCTACCTCGCGCATACCGCCACAATGGGGCCTATGGATCTTAGACGTATTCATGGACAGGCTTTTGGTTACTGATATGAACAGGAGGGCCAGACTTGGTCATCACTCAAATCATACACTTGGACCTTCAAAATTTCACTCAGAATGTCAGGGAGAGAAAAGATTAACCGTAAGGAGGTCATGAGACAATGAATAATTCGATTTTACGCAGGTCATTATCTGAGTAGAATTATAAACAGAAGGAACAAATAGACAGTAACAGCTTACACGAAGAGAATCAGTGATATAAGTATAAAGCTGTAGCAGTGGTGTCGTAGATGTATTCAATAAATTTGTGGGATTGCAAGATTTTGTTTTTGGGGTGATGCGCTCTCACATTAACAGTGGGTGATTCGGTTATTAAAGGTGTATGATGAATAATCTATTTTATGTCAGTTTATACTGATACATTAAAAAACGAATATTTTGAAAAAAGCAGTAATGAAGGAAGGTGCCAAGAAGCATTGATACAATAATATTATGAGCCATATAAAGCCTTAATATCACTTGGGATAGTTTCACTTTGAACGGCACTTTATGTGGCGTGCTATATGTTATGTGTTACTTGGCGTCAGGTCACTGAGTTTAAATGCATTAATACTAAGACAATTCTCATGACAATTTTAGGCGAATATCGAATGCAATACGGTAATATATCAAAGCGCACTAAATTTTAACACAATAGACGCAATGAGCGTTGCCTTTGAAGTCTTAGCATGTCATTCGGCTCTATAATGGACTGGCAATGATTCGAGTGCTGCTGAAATAATGTGCTTCAACGGACCCAAAAATTGTTTGCACCAAATCGCATTCTAAGGAACTCTTGAGAAGATTTATACGCAAATATTGGGAATATAATGCGGTAGTTGGCAAACGAAAATGCGTTTTTTGGACGACTATTTGAATATTGTGCAGTAAGGCTTGTTGTGCGTTATCTTCATTAAGAAATTGAGCGAATCATGGATATTTGATTTAAAATTTCCCTCTCGATCTTTCTTCATCATAGGCTAGACGCCAGTGAAACATCGTTCTTAAGTGACCTTATTCAGGCAAGTCAACAATATTTTAACCTGAGTGGTATGGGGCTTGTTGAAATTTAGTGGTGCTTTGATTAAAACTAATCAGTTCAATATTGCTCTATGAGTGCAGCACTGTTGCTGCATCTGGGTTTCATAATCGAACTTAAAACTCGAGTGAATTTTGGCTACGATCAGATATGTTCGTTGCTATTATCAGATATAAACCATCGAAATACCAATAAATTTGCATCAGGTAACTTCTTATTATAAGGTCTTTATAGCCGATGAAAAAACACTTTGCAACTTACCAAATGATAATCGCTGATGACGCAAAACGAATTGTGACATGTACAAGGGAAACGAGGCCGATCACCGATCTCGTGGCATGTACCCATACGCATATCACACGTTGCGCAATATGAGTAGCGCCATTCGCTTCCGTTCCGACAATGCCACCACAAGTGCTCGTTGTGTAGACAAGCACATTCGATGGTACCCTCCACATCGGCAATCAAGTGCGAATCTGAATACATCTTCTTGACATCATGTGCTCAAAGCATCAGAAATTTATGACCCGCAGAATGAATCCGCAACGACTGCTCAACGAAAAATGAAAAAATTGAAAGATTTAAAACAGCGATCTCACAGTAATCTGTGTTCTATGATCCAAGTAAGAAAAAAGGTATAAAGACGATAATGGAATGGATATTGAACTGGGATCACGAAAGTGGCATAGAATGGTGAACATTCAATGTTTCAGCCGACTTCGTTTGTCTACTTACCCTCATGACCTTTAAATGTTTTATTCGCAAGGAATGCCCGAGAGGATTAGTCTTGTAACACTTTTTCTTTTTCACAGGACGGATTAAAAACGCAAAAAGGAAACTGAAGGTTGAAATTATTCGAAGGCTTTCTTACCATTGTTACAAAAGCAATTGAAGCAGTTCGTATGCCTAAACCGCTTTTGAAATGCCGAAGAAGCTTGTTACTATGAAAACTGGCTAGCAGATAAAATGCTCAAGATCCAAACCACTTTCTTCGGAGCTGCCGGCGGAACTATGGATACCGAAAGTTTCAAAAACGATAAAAGAGCGCTTAGTGAGAACCCGTCTGTTTACTTGATAAACAGTTCGGGCTGTCTGAAAAACGACCGTCGTCACGGATTTCACGGTCGCATAACTTGCCATGTTGCAAGTGCAACAGCTATATTTACTTCAAAAACTATTACAATGTGAACGGAATGACTAGCTAAAGCCAACCAACAGCGTTTCACTTATGCAATTCATCTAACAGCCGTTTTCGATAAATTGCCTCTGTCAAGATGCGTTAGATCGGCTCAAAAAATTGCCTGAAAAGTTTTATGAATACCTGAAAATGGAGAGTGCTTCACTAAGCATCCAATTTGCAAGTTGATATGAGCAGGTTTTTGCAATTAACTTGTGTTGCACATTTATTCAATTTCTTGTCGCTAACTTTGCAACATCGTTTGATGTTGGACAAACACTTAGATGAAAATAAAAAGTATAGCCATGAGTATGTGACCGCTCTTAGAGGCGAAAGCAATGTTTTTGCAGGACCATAATTATGAACAACATATGAAATCTGAAGGAAAAGCAATGAAGCCTCCGAAAACGATTTCTTATCAAATCAATAAAAATGACCCAAGAATAACTGCAGCAGCAGCTATAAGAGTTGAACATTAAAATGAATTTTACATCCCGTCGTCGGTTTGAAATAGAGGAGGAGTGAGGGCTTTTGAAAAAAAAAACTGATATTTTTAACGAAAGTTAATTTCTTCTAATGCTTTCAATTCGTTAGTATAATTCTGCAGGCTGCAGATTTCTGTAAAATGCAACATTCAACATTATAGCTCACTGGTACGTGAACATCAGTGAACCTTTCACATGTTTAGCTTAGTGGACGGTATTTCATTTTAGTGAACAGGCGATTGGTTAGCATTTCATCGTTTATTGTCATATGTCCACTTAGAAAAACTATTATGATAACAATGATAAGGAAGGATTCGGACTGTTAGCAAGGTACTTACGTATAAGATGTTAAGGATATACGTGGTTCTACTCTAAGAATTTCGAAAAATTTTGCAGCGCAATCAATGCCAAGAAACAGGAAACCATCCCTTAAAAAGCCGAACTGAAACTGGGCGGAAAATTTGCAAGAAATGAAATAGAGTTATTTCGTGAAGTGAAAACGAGGATATTTAATTTGTATGAAAAAAGCACTAAAAGCTGAGAAAACTTGATTTTGTCGGACGAGCTTTCTCAAAAATCCACAAGATTTCGGATCGTTCAAATATTTATCCGCCGTTTGGTTGCGGCTCACTCCCTGAAAATCCAGAACTTTGCGGTCTCCCTTACCCATTCTAGCGCAAAGGCAGAATGAGATAAAATGAGAGGCATATCCAAACGCCGTTGGAACGAAGATGAGCATACACTTCTTGGCTCAACGCATGGATAATGTGATTTTTCTTTCCTTGTTCGGTAACTCATGAGGCATAAAGCAGCTTGCAGTTCGCAGGCTTCACAGTCAAATCAGTCTTGGTCTAAAGTGCTGCGACAACAGAAACATAAAGATCACTTACTTGCTTCATAAGAGCAGCGCGTACGCCCAACGTCTACAAACGTTTCACGCTTCCGCCTCGTTTTTTGCTCGCTGACGCTGTATTCATCAATAGCGACCTCAAAAGCCCGAAGCTGAAAATGCTTTTTTATTGAATGACTGTTTCCTGCGCCTATTTGGCAGCAATAAACTTATTCAAATTGTTTTCACGCTCAAAGAAAAGATTTTGACACCAAAAAATTGCAAAAGTGATATGAGAGGAAACCTAAGAGTCAAATTCATAGTGGAAACGCTACCTTTGTCGCTTCACAAATGAAAATCGGCCAGAAAACGCCCAACTGAAAACATCAGCCGCACTCTGCGAACGACGCCAATCTCAGTAAAGCGGTGTGACCGTCATTCACTTCGATATCGTCTATCAGTGCTTTATAAAGTTGTAAAATTTTTCCACTGTTGACCTTAGGGATGCTCACAAGCTTTTACTACATCGTGGACTCGAAGAATAACGCATTTCAGCCGAGCAAATGTTATCATTTATGAAGCGCTTTCTTCTGTCACGCCAAAAAAGGACTTAATGAACTGCACCAGGGCAAGCTTGAAGAAACAGCTGAGGTTTCTAAATCATCAAACACAAATTATGACAGTTTCGACAACAGTTCGTCGAAGATCAAAGCAGATTTCACTTTCTTCTGGTCTTTATCCACTGCGTCTATCAAACACTACAATAGCATTAGCAAAAGTTCACTGCTGGCTGAACTAAGTACGTGTGGCCACATCAGTCGCTGGCGAAAGAGCGTTATTTTCTCATCTGCAGCTCCTATCGGAGCCCGATTTCATCGAACTCCGCTAACAGTATTCTATCCTCCTCCTCTTCGTTCTCCCCTCCTCCTTTCCTCACGTACTCATACAAAGTCAGACTAAAGATTTGTTTAATATTCACGAGGAATACGAGTTGGAGGAATAAGCTTGCCGGGCCCCAGCGAAATGTCCATTTTAAAGTGCGCATTTCGCCAATATTTCATAGTCACTTAGCGTTCACTAACGTGCAGTGTGCAACGCGTATATTTCATTAGTGCTGCAGGCAGCAAGTTCATAAAAGCAAGAGAAACTTACTTCGATCAATGTCAGTCGATATTTACCTGCTCTCATTGATTACACCTGCAGCGAAATGCTTCGCTCAATCCACTGTATCCAGTGTGTAACGACTGTCACATCTTCTCGCCCTCTATTCATCACCTCATTGCCCTCCCCCCCTTCCCCCCACCTTATCCCCGTTCCTCATTCGCTCACCTGTAGATATGGCTCGCACGTCATTTGCAGATAGCCAGACCCATCACATCCCGTCATCCCCCTCTCTCCTTCTCTCATCTCTAGACTGCATTTCTATATCCAATCTGTCTAAAGTCAGAGCCATATTACAGGCTGAAAATCACTGCGATTGTTGCGGGAGTTATATCATGCATTCACGCATCAACGATCAAGATAGAATACGACCTGCGAAAAGACATTTAGAATATATAAGCGCAGAAGCAGGAATATCCAAAGAGTTGGTGCGAAGAACAAAGAGTTTGTAATGATTAATATGTCACCAATGTTTGATGGAAAAAGCCGGCGTGCTATCTGGATGAGCGTCTATTGGCTTGTTCTCGATCCCAAGAGGCGTAATGCAAATCGTTTCGTTTACAGCTACACATTATTGCGCATTTGTGAAGCCAATCATTAATCAGATGCAAACAAGGGGTATCTGAAGTCAACTCAATAACAAGTGTAGTGATACTTGAGGGTCAGGTTTCCCCAGTTCAGACATAACAATTAAGAAACGCTATAAATACCGCAGAAACAAGGGAACGATTTCAAACACGAGAAGTATTTTTTCGCATTTACTGCCTATTTTATAAACTTAGTAACGGTGATACTCAACGACATGTTTATTTCCTACACACAGGATCACCATTATAGTCAACGAGTACGAATGTTTATTTCCTACACACAGGATCACCATTATAGTCAACGAGTACGAATGTTTATTTCCTACATACAGGATCACCATTATCGTGAAAGGAAACGACCAAACGTCAGGGCTCGGTAGGATGAGCACTGCTGTTCACTTTGCATCATTCTGAATCCTACAGACACGACTGTATGTCCGTTCATCGACCGCCGAAACTTCAACAGCGCCTACTATTTTTCATTTTGAGAGTTATTCTAAAGAATCCAACAAAAACGTTACGAGAAAAACTACTCACTCCCGACCGACGCTCATACTTCCAATCCGTTTTAACAAAAAAAGACGGCAAATTTTTTCCTCCTCTACAAAGACAACCCATCTGCTACATATATATATATATATATATATATATATATATATATATATATATATATATATATATATATATATATATATATATATATATATATATATATATATATATATATATATATATGTATATATCATAGCAAATATTGATGTACTCAAAACAACGACACGACCGAAACACAAAAGCAATACTCATTAATGTGCTCGTCTACTATTTAACCAGTCGACTGCCCCATAAAAAAAAAATCGCGACGCATTCAAGCGTTCATAATTCATTGAGGCCCTTTTAGGGTAAAATTCAAAAGGTACCATCCTATAGTAGAAGTGCATCGAGCTACGACATCATTACCCGTCTGCATCTCGAATTTCACCTCAAGGTACCTTTATAGTTATAAATTCATAAGGATGCCAAAAGGTGACGCTTTCGTGATGTGTTTTCACAAAAGTTTGTTTAAAGCGCGTTACAAAAAAAAATCTCCCATTTCGAAACGATACGTGTAGAAAGCTCTCATAATATAAATGGAGTTGTATGTGAGTTGCGCTAATTCAGAAATGCCCATGAACAACTGTTCAATGACCTCCTCAGAGCAACGAAAGGTGAATGGATTATTGAGAATTCCAGCAAAGTCAGTTTATGTGCTCGCCGCAATCAGCATGTAGAAATGACCAGAACATCGAAAGTTATTTTATGCAATGTATTGATAGGTATAACTGTACCTTCCTATTTGTATTTGGACACGTGTCATTAACCATGGGCTTTGGAAGAGAAACTTCTTGGTGCAGTATGGCATCTTTGCAAAATGCGGCTTAGAACAGGAAATATTCGCACTCGTCACAACGAAATTTCGACAAAAGTAGAAGCTTTCGTCGATAGGAAACTTCCTTATGATAAGACAAATTACCGGCTTTGTGGTAACGGTAATTTTTGCAGAAATTTAGCATAGCATTCTACCTGAATGTTACTCATTTGAGTCCAATCAATCCTTAAGCTAGGGGGTTTTAGGAGAGAATAAGAAAGCTACCGTGGAGAGTTGGAAACGGATGGGGGTGGGCTGGGGTGAAAGGCAGGAACGAGCTTTTTATAACTTGTATTTCAAAGCAATGTTACGAGCCTGGCGATTTGCGGTCATGAACCTCCAATGATTCGATTTCTTTCGAAAGTTTTAGATAGATGAAATGTGCTTTTAGCGAAATTCCGCAACATTAAGCCAGTTCATTCAGTCAGTTGCGTGGAAATAGTTTTTAAAAGAGCACTTTCCGGTCAAACTGACTATCCGCTATGATTCATTAATAAATTAATTTCGCTGACGACACTATTGTTCTGTGGACGCACAATCGCACAATTGCGCGTAAACATTTGTTGGTAAAGAATTGAAAGCCCGTATGATGCAGCAAATGAGATGATGGTAGTTTAATGCTGACACTTCGGCTCTTAAAGCCACAATCGTAGCAAAATGGTCTCGAACTGGCGTAAAAACCCCATGTCTAAGAACATTTTACTATGATTATAGCCTAAACATCAGTATAAAACCTTTACCATCATTTAACTCGACGCACTCACAGTTCTCAACTCTATTTCAAAAATCATTGATCGTTGTTTGGGGGAAGTTTGCAATTTGCATGCAAAATCGTTTAATGACAATAAAAGAGTATGTGGTTGACAAAATGAATGAATGCGTTGAGTCACATATCGAAATCGGCATCGGTTACAAATGCTAAAATCTCAATGCGCTTCGTGCGTCATCTGCCTTCTTTTCCATGTAAAGATGTTTTACTGCGGAATTGAGAACAACAAGAACAGTGAAATCAATGCGTTATGAGCAAAATCTTATGGAATCCACTGATAAGGAACAGAAAAAATTAGGAGGAAGTTTTGCAAAATTAATTCCAAATAACAAACTAAGAGAGATTCTTTTAAGCGTAACAGATATTGGCAACGAAAAGCACTGTCACAATGTTTTGCAATCACACAGAATCGTCACATGACAGTGGGGGCTAAGCAGCAACGAGCATGCGGCGTGGATACGAGATTTTTTTTTTTTTGGGGGGGGGGGTGAGGGGAAGATAGGAGGAATGATGGAAGCGTGTAGCTTGTCAAGTATGCTGTTTTGTTCACTCAGATTTGTTACCTTTCCATCATTGTACGTCTTCGTTCATTAGACGCATTTACCCAATAAAAGTTTGATTCCTTTCCCTCCTGATTTGGACTGTTCACTTCTCTTGTGACGAAATGTTGTGGCAGTGCTTTCCGTTGCTATTATTTATTGCATATAAAACAGCATCTTGGTTTTGTTAACTGTATACTATGGCAAATGTACAAATTGCATCGCTCACATTTATGCTCACAAGAAATTTATTCCTCAAAAATGCGAAGAAATTTTTATGAAAATTGCAGACAGATAGATTAACCGCAGGCGAGTAATACTTTGTGGAGTACTAGGATCCTTTAGTCATAGATCAGTAATAGAATAACTAATATTCTGCGGACAAACCACTATATAGTAATTCGCACTCGTATAATAAGCAAGTCGAAGAAATTTCATTAAAGGTCTGCCGGGAGTCGTATAACCATCGAGTAATGGGAAAAGTGCGCAGTACATACGCATAGGGAAACTTTGTTAATGTTGGTTCGATATGGTCTTGCGCTAGCTGCTTTCACTTCATTTCTTTATTTCATATACATCACTCATCTTCAGCTCGATCAGCCTACCTACTTGATCAGCATGCAGGTATTGTTAGATATGTCGACCGTTGAAGGTGAACACCGTAGGAAACAGCCGCCATAAAACTCATCGCTGCCAAAGCATAAAACAAGTGGAAACACGTCTGGAAGGATTGCAACACTCTCACAGGTTTAGAATGGTGCCTTCCGAAATGAAGGAATCCATTTCGCTAGTCTTTATAAGAGAATAAGATCATATACAACGCTCACCCAGTATAAACGCTTCAACAAAAAAAAAATGCATTGAATAAATAAGGTATATATATATATATATATATATATATATATATATATATATATATATATATATATATATATATATATATATATATATTTCACTTACCGTATCTTTAACAGAGCCCATCTCTCTGGCAAGACTGTTTTTATAGGGGTTCAGATTGCATACAGTCACTGAAGGGAAGGGAATGCGCTCAAATCGGAGCTCAACGCTGACGATGATGTCGTGCCTTAAGAATTTGTCGACGATCTGAATTGCTTGAAGAATGAAGGCTGCCACACAGCAAAATAAAACGAGGAACCAAAGTGCTCGACGTAGTCCATGTGAAACGCACGCACGAGGAATACCATGTGCACTGCAATCACACAACTATTCACAAATATCACTAGAAAAGACTTTGTTGTTGCGAATAAAGGGTTCAGTTAAATGCAAAGAATAGCATAGCACAACTCTGTACGAAAGGCGAAACTTTTATCTACTCGTGAGAGATCCTTTTCCGGGAAGAAAACCGGAAATAGTGAACGGATAGAGCAATCGCTCCCTTATAGGCTCGCTTCCTTAAAGCATCGCTCCTTTGACAATCCTCAAAAGCACACAAAATCTAAATTTTTTTCAGACGACAAAAGCTTTATAACACCTTCATGCTACCTGTGCCAATACCGTTATCGCAAGAAGTGAACACTAAGAAGTGAGGCCCTCAAATACGCTTCATCAGTCAAATAGCAATATCCTATATGCATTTAATATCCTATCTCTATACACAGTGTTCTCAGTTAGCTAATGCTTTTATCAATACTCAGCATAAGGTCAATTTGATAAACACCGTTTAAAATCAATAATTAAGCCCTTTATCGATATGCATTTTAATTTAGCTTTTATTTGCAATGAATCAAATCGTCGTTGCTAATCAGAGATGAAACCATATAATTACCATTACGACTGCATAACTAAATTGAACAAACAACTCCGAATTGATGGGACAGGCAAGACGCTGAGGATGTGGAGGAAGAAAGCGCCCTTACCTGGTGTGCTCTCCGAAATCTCTAAAGTTGTTGCCGATCCTCGTAGCAATGGACATTTTCTGCACTGAAACCGGTGGGCTGTCCCACAAATATACTTTCTGTCTATGCACTCTCTCGACGTCTGGTCTCTCTTCGCTGTGAATGCCAGCTTTCTCTCTGTTTTAATTAGCCATTGGTGGTACTTATTCATGCATTATTTGTCGACAATCGCGTCTAGAGTGAGGCTTTTCCTTTGAGGTGTTTCCAAAATCCACTTCCACACAAACGTCTACAGCACTTATAATGCAAAAGCCATTTTAAAGTGAGTCCTGTATTCAGTTGCAAACCTCGAACGAGCGATGGTAAGAGTTTAAGCGATAGCCACCATATTGCAATGATTGGCACACCCTGAGGATGAAAAAAAATGGAAATGCATTTCCGGGGGTAGAATGTATTCAAAAACGCATGAAGTGTCTCTAGCAGCGAGCGATGTTCTTTGGTCGTCTGTCTATCTTGGCGTTGATGGTTGTTGCGTGAAATGTGTATTTTACCAGCTAACAAAGCACTTTTTGTTATGGCATAACTCTTAGACTAGCTTGTTCGAACATTAGCGGTCTCACGCTCATCAACTTGTCGACGATATTTCGACATCGCTTACAGAATCCAGTATGGCAGTGGCACATCATAAGCGTAAGGGAAGGAGAAATGTCCTTTTCTTGAATTGAGATGTATCAATTACAACTCCTTATAACCACTGAATATTTGCCACTTCTAGCAGCAGGCTGCATAGTGGAATGTGGTGAAAGGCCTTGCCTTTTCAACAGAAGTGAATAGAACGGAACTAGACAGTATCCGACGCTGCCACAACTATTCACCACAGCCAGTGTCGCAACGAAAAGCAAACTTCTGGCCAAAAGTCTTTTATGTTTCGTAAATCATAACCCCCTGAATTCCGAGATCTTTTGGCATGGATCTTCAGAAGGATGATTGCCTTCTGAATTACAGAACAAGTGTGGTGTGCCTGTGAAGGAGGGAATGAGCCTCTATAGGAGAAAGTGCACATACATTTCTCTGAGAATTACAGAAACTATAAGACCAGCTAAAGCCATCATTCAAAGAAATCTAGGCACTAGCTGTATTTATGTAGCTAAGATTGAGGGATTTCGATGTTAGCATATATACTTCAGCCAAGAACTGCACAAAAGAAATTTCAGCAATGCTCCAAATGCGAACACTTTCGTGGGACATTGATTTTCCACAGTTGAAACATTGAGTGTTTATAGAATCGAACCTCTAGAGAAGCTTACCGATTTCTTTTCTTGTGATGTAGTTAACTCTTTCAGTTTTGTTTTATGTTGTCTAGTTGTTTTCTTTCTGAAACCATTTTCCGCTGAACCTTGCTTTTTCTGCTGAACTTTTCTGAAGCACTTTTTGCACCATCATCTCTTAACTCAACATCGAATCGCCGCCTAACATCATCAGAAGCTGTCATCCCATCGTCGGCTTTAAGCATTTTCGATGTTTTTGCATGTGAACTTTCGTTTACTACAAGATATGTGAGTATGAAGGAATGCACTGCGAAGTGAGAAAAGATTGCACATATTTATAAAGTGGTTGAAGGGTTTTATCCACTGAAAGTCTTAAGCATTCAGGTCCTATTAAGAAGCAATAAAGGAGAATATTCATCAGTTACCATCAAAGAATGTTTTCCTACTCGCAAGCATAATGCAATGGCCATCACACATGCATGTGCATTGCAGTGACTTGATTGTTAAGCCCTTTAATGCTACACCTTGTCTCACTTCTACGATCGACGATAAAGTTGAAGTAAATTGAGCAATCAAGTTCCTACTAATCTTCTACTCCCATCAATTGGCGATATTCAATTCACTTGAGTGAGTGAGTGCCCGAAAGGTCCATTCAGCGATAGAGTAGAAAACAGCAAATCATATCAGCTTAAAAGAATTCTTCGAACTAATCGAAGAGGAAGATGATAATATGCAAGGATTCTAGTTCATTGTTTTCCCAGCTCTGAAGTCGACAATACCACCGATATCGGTGTCGTTATCTGATTCTGTCTGATATGCTACGAGTAATACTAGTTTATTCGAGTGATTTAAAAATTTGTTACTACTTATGCAAATTTCCCTCCAATTTTCGAAAATGGAGCTATGTCATCTCATTTTACAAAGGATAAGTAGAAGTTTTTGCACTGAATTAGAGCTCATAACCAGGCTGATTTAACTGAGGCTACGGATTTACTAGTTTTTAGTGGTTATAATACATATACTATTATTTACGCTACCCACGATGGTATCGTTTCTCTAAAGTTGCGAATATGTGCAATGGAAGAGTGCACAGCAATTCCGACTGATGGTTGGAGGCCTGTGGGATGTTGCCATCCAGCTTAATGACCATCGTTGGCATAAATCGCTGTTATTCACTACCATTTCAACTAATATTCAAGACCGGTAAGCGATTTGCTCGGCTGGGGAGGCATGCGAAGAGACGCTGGAATCATTTACAGGCACAAATAGGTAAGGAGTTGCAGGTAGGCAAATATCATTTCTGCTCATTACGGATCAATAAAAAGAGGTAATACTCGTGAATCGCGTGAAGTTCGGTTTCTTTAAGCCCAACTGAAATTAAATTTTGCAGAGAATAAAAGATGGAATGTGTCCAATCCATTCCCTACATCTCGAATTTTCGTAGCAAAAAGGTAGACACATTTCTGAAAAGCGTCGATGATTTAGGGTATGACGATTTATTGAGGATATTGAAGTCCGCTTGATAGCCACTTAATTATGTTCATAATAGAAGCAACGTTCTTCCCAAAATCAGTCAGACGGAAGATAATTTGAGGTGTGAGCGAACCTCAATGGACTTGAAGGATTTAAACTGCAGTGCAATATAGCTATGCAGTTGATTAGTGTAAGCGAGATCTAATGAGTGAAGCTTTGACGAGTATAATAAGAATGTGAAAATTTAGCGCGAGGGAAATGCGAGAATTTGTGAGAGTGAAATTTAGTCGGCGAGTAAAGAACATTAACTGAAAAATGTGAGCAAACTGACCGCGTAGCGGAGGTTTAACTTTACGTATAGCGGTCAGCTCACATGTTTAATGGCTTTCAATCTAAGTGGCCTTAAATTCAACGCGAAAGTCTAAAACTAAAGCGTAACCTACAATCAGTGAACTTGTAGGTTATTGTTATGCGAATTTCGAATCTTTCACTCATCCTAGTTCGAAAACTTCACACCTTGAGTGAACTACTGAAATTATAAAATTGTGAGGAAGATTTTGAAATGCAATAATTCATGGCTACCACGCAAATATATATTACCAAGCGTAAGACACTTGAAAATTGCTTGCGCTAGGGCGTAACATTCGGATGCTAACAAAGCCCAGGCTTTTCGTGTCGAAGAAAGGTCCGTTCAAGCGAAACTTCCTTTTCTCGGATTTTGCGAATTTTCAGTTTCCATTTCTTAGCATACTCTGTTAACCTTCGTTCTTTTGGATTCTTTTCAAACGGGATACGCGTATACGGTGGCACACTATGGGCTTTTTGTAATGGGCCACGCCCACCTCTGATGCCAAGGAGGCGAATTCCTACCTCGCGGTTTTATTCCAAGATATGCTAAGCGATCCCCAAGAGATGCAGTTTCAATTTGCGTACGAATTGAATGTGCGTCGAGGGTTTGCTGCTCAAATAGTTTTCTTTAAAATTCGTCTCAAGCACGCTAAGATAATTCTTTAAGAAGCGAATACCTTTGCCTTCAAAACCTCGCAAGTTGGGGTGATCATGACAGTTGCGAAATTCATTTTTTCAAGAAAAACATTCCTTTGCCCTCTATTTCCGTATGTTTGGTTTAGCGAGAAGCAAATATTGCGAAGCCGTATTCGCATATTTTATCTTGAGATCGGCCTTACCAATTCAAAAAGAGGTTTATAGTGCAGATACCCAAGCCTATTTTGAGTCCTATCTTCAGACATCACCATCAACGCTCCCATCCAGCTGTTTTGTGATCCGCCAAGTGCTTATCAAAGATTTCAGATTGTAGTCACAACAGTGACTAAAATTTCCACAAAATGCGCCAAGATGCTTTGAAGAATGAGAACCTGCTATTTCCCTTAACTGCCTTTTTCTTGAGTCGACCTCGTAACAGCTAAATTTGCCGTGGTGGAACCAAATGCACCTCCAATTTGGACTGCAGAAAAAATTTAAAAATGTTCTTATGTTCTGTTATGATGAGAAAAATAAACTTTGGTGAAAAAAAAAAATTAACTACGAAAAATTTTCACCACAAGCCCAGTCAGTACCCATGTTTTTGAAGCGCTAAGAAAAATTTCAAAATCTTTTAGTGTTTATTGGAACGAACCAGTGGTCATGTGACTTGGTTTCAGTAAGTGCGATTTAGGAAGTAGAGATGATTATCTTCAAAATAATATGCAAACCTTGCATTTGCATATAATATATTATATAATTTTAATTTTCGAGATTCAAAACATCTTTGAAGGCATATTTATGCAAATGGGAAAGAAAGCTTAGAAGTCACATTGGGAATATAATGATCACGGCTCAAATGTAGTGATAGTGCAGCAATAAAAAATACGACGGAACAAACAAGTGGCAGAGCTTGCGAAAAGAGCAAATAGGATCGTATATTTTGCAAAACAATAGTCATAGAAGTAAACATTTCATTTCACCTCACTGCGAGAATATTCATAGCACATTTACTCGCAGTTTGCCTCGAAGATTCCCTACTTAATAAAAATTGGATGAAAAAAATGTAAATTGGATGAACGAAATAGTTTTTTACGTACTAAAGATACATAATTTAGCAAGGATATGACATCAGAGTTAGTGTGCACGAGTGAGGAAGCGTCGCATCGACGTGGAAGAGCCCATCGGGAATCACTGCTTGCATCGACCACTCTTGTGTATCACTTCCTGCTGAAGCAATCTCGATTCATTTATGCGACGAACAACCAATCAAGGAGATCGCATAGATGCGTTCGCATGAAAGTACCAGGGAATGTAGTCGGTTTGCTTCCTAGCTGCGCTCGTCCGTTTTTTCGGATGCCTCATGGATCTCCTCTGTGGTTTCCCGGTTCTTGTCTATTTGCACTTTAATAAAAGGTTGTAATAACGGATCTTATCGACCGCCACTGGAAAAAGTGTAAGTTACTAACTCATAGGCAGACATAAATATTCTTCGCCATGAGAATATAATAAATGGTTTATTTAGGCAATAGTGTTGCGTAGGAAAATGTATTGTTACGATCAGATTACTTCGAATATTTGCAATGTATGCTTCATCCCCAACCGACAAAGAGAAAGGAGAACAGGAGCACTCTTTTTTATGGAGATGTTGAGAACAAAAGAGTTTGGAGGACGAGAGTGGAGAGAGTCCGCAAGCTATCAGGATTGTCTATTCCAGGTTCTTCAAGTTCGAATATTTGTTGATTCAGACATGTCTACAAAAAATGTTCCTCTATTTATTGAAAAGCGACTGAGCGTATATGCCGAAACAAGCTATATCGAGCTATATTAAAATGAGAATGCAAATCATATTTGAGCTGTGGGTGCTAAGCCTAAAAGCAGTCCACGAAGAGGAGTTTGCCCTTTTCGACGCTTTCTCCAATTATCATTAATTGTCCCTTGAGGTTGCGGCAAAAATGTTAGGATGATAGTTGCTTAAAGTGCGTTTTATCTGTTTATTGCAGTTGCACGAAATTGTATGCATTAGTCTCATCGCATAGTGGTATATTTATTGGTGTTCTGAAATGCTTGGCATATTTCATAATCTACATTCTGAACTACATCTCAATATCCACTCTGACTGCATGCTGAATTACCGTTGATTTAAATGCTGTTGTTCTGTTCCTCTTTATTGATAAAACTTTAAAAACCAAAAGCCTTCTTTATACATCCGCTCTTGACATCCTCTTACGTAAATACTAATATTTTAAATCAGAACTTGTATGATCAGAACACAAACAAATTTAAGTTGATGAAAAGCGCTGATACACTACCTACAAATATCGCAAACGGTGATGCTGCAAGTTTACATGGACTTCTTCCTGCTGTCAGTCTTTTTTGACGCCCTACTTTTTCCGAAAATTCGCTGCGTTCTCGGCATTCCATTACTTTCGAAATCAAAGCCATTAGAATTTACGGCACTCATTCTGAAAACAGCATTTTAGAAATTCGAATCAGCGCTTCTCATTGCATTCAATATGCATCTAAAATGAACGATTCGTAAAAACACGATGTCGCGAATTATCGCGATGTAGCGATGATTCATGGCGGCATAAAGGATCAAAGAAGGCGCTACTAGACAAAGGCGCCAGTGCAAGTGTGGAGAGTTAACGCGAAACAATGACGATTCTTAGCAACTCTCACACCTCCAAAAATGATGTACTGTCTCACTTCCTAACAAAGAATGTGTTATCCAAATGAACGAACCGAGTAAGCCAACAAAGGGGAGAGCTCAACGATGTGAAAGCGTTCAACAGATTAGGAGAGTTAGTTGCGCATCGAGTTACGATAGCGAGTTGCGGTTGGAGTTGCGCTTCGAGTTACTATAGCGAGTTGCGGTTACAGTGGCGGCTATCGACAGTTAGACCCCATTCGTCTCTCTGTCTTCTTCCGACTTCGATATTTATTCGTCTGCTTCGATATTAGCTCTCCTCGAATTCGACATTTATTCACTAATTTCGATATTCTTCCGACGATCGACTTCAAAGCCTATTAACTAATTTCGATATTTGTTCGCCGATCGACTTCGATACTCACTGATTGGCTATCTCGATATTCTTTCGCTGAGCAATTCGATTCCATCCGACGTCACTGCGATTTTCGGTAGCTGATCGATCCACATTTCGTCTTCGACAGTAACTTCGATTTCATTCAGTACAATTTTCGCCTTACGGTCAGTTGTGCATTCGTTTAAACCATCAATTATAAAATTTTCGCTTTGTTTGCCGCTTCCGTTCCGCGTTCGCTACATGGTGCATTTGGTACCCACGAATTGAACCCCATCGATTGCTAAACAAACGCAACCTGCGAACCAATATGTCCAAAGCACTTCGCAAAACCATTTCGATTCAGAAGCGCTCTCTCCTTGCGCTTATCCAAGAAGCAAGGACTTTTACAATTAACCAACCGGATGCCCAACTCCCCTTCGATGATCAAATAGAGGCCCTTGACCAACAAAGGCGCCGACTCCTTAACCACCGCACCCGAATCGACCAACGCATCACCGCCATCAAACAGCATCATGACAGATGGCTGGCCCTTCTCGAAACAACCTCAACTCCAGCAGACGAAATGGCATTTTACGAACAAGTAACCAATGATCCCGACAATTTTCTAGAGGTCCTCATGACCGCTTCAGATACTACCGCGGACCTAACTTCACATATCGACTACATCACCGATTTGATTGCCGCTGCAACTGTCGTGAACAAAACGAAGTTGGTGGTCGTATGTAGACGACAGAAAAAGATAAAGAAGAGATCGACGGTTTATTAGAAAAGAGATCAACAAAGTTAAGGTCACAATGCACGTGAAGTAAAACCAACAAGCTGCGCAGGCCTGTCAAAATTAATCGGCAATATAAAAGCAATAAACGAAACAACGACAATCGAAGGCCAAGGCTTTGACTTGGGGCAGGTTGAGCGAATTGAGCGATATAACACCGAATGAGCGGGACACACCTTTGGAGTATGGCACTTATTGTCAACTGTCTCACGGTGAGATACAATGAAGCGCAATATAAGCACAAGAGCAACGAGGTGTCGGGCGATCGCTTTCGTGCCTACACCTGGTTATCAACGTATCAAGGTATCAGTGCCTATCTCGTGCGGTTGATTCCGTTCACCGCAATTTGTTTTCTCCCGCACTGGGCTTGATTCTTCGGGTTTGTGGGTACTCGACAACTCGAAAAGTAATAATTGATTTCAACAAAGAAACCGGCCTGTTTTGATGAGGGCTCGTCCGCTTGCGCCCTTTTTCTTCTTTTTGCGCTTGGCTACACCAACCTCCTGGTTGGTCCGTCCCAAGTTTGTTCACACGGTTCGGGGGACACCTTTCTGCTTGGCGATTCGCCCGACACCTCAAACTTGGGTAATTAAACCTTCAGATACTTTACAAACAACGTAAAAACGCGATATACTCGAAAAACGAATACAAAACCATCATAAAACATGATCTGAGTCAAATGCGATGATTCTGGTAATGAGCTAACGAAAAGGTACAAACAAATGACGAGGAGAGTGAAAAAAAACGTCACAAACTACTGACGAGATCGTGGAACTTTGAGGCAATCCACAAGTAACCATGAAAATAAAGTTTAAATTCAGAAAAAACAATGAAGAAGAAAGTGCTGACAAATGAAGTAAAGGCGCTACACTTACACGCTTACACACGACGCATTAGAAGACACGCGTTTACACACGACCGCAACGCCGCATTAGAAGACGATATAGTCGCCACAGTCAGAGATCAACTTAGATCGTTCTTTGAGTTATTGCGTTGACACACAGTTTGATTTACTGTGTGCAGCAGCCCACTAACTCATTCGCGAATCTTCGCGACACTCCGACCGCAGCGAAAATACCCTTTTTAGACTGGTGCCTCGTTATCATCTATTTCGAGCGGGTACAACTGGCTTATGGGTCTGGTCCATTCATTTCCATTACCCAGTTTCACTCTTGTTGTACGTATGGATCGACCTCCTCCCCCTCTTATTTCCACTATTCGACCTAATTTCCACACTGCTTTGGGGGTTCTCTCTTCTTCTATGATAACTACCTCGTTTATTCGCGGCTCTCTAGTTACTGATCCTCTAACGGCTCGATGATTTCGTTGTGTTCGCTCTCGCAGCGATGTGAGATACTCTGACCGCCAGTAA
Organism: Baylisascaris procyonis; assembly: GCA_037389465.1. Lineage (NCBI taxonomy): Eukaryota > Metazoa > Nematoda > Chromadorea > Rhabditida > Ascarididae > Baylisascaris > Baylisascaris procyonis. The sequence goes on along the minus strand of JAZARR010000212.1, from coordinate 6,558,101 downwards.
TTCCAGAAGCGATCGAGTGTGCTAAGTGTTGCTTTCCATCTCATTAACATTTTTTCTCTTGACATCACCTCCTTTGGAAGGTAGCTTGGATCTTCCTTTTCTCCCTCTTCGTTTACCGTGAAGATCAACTCAGCAGCTGGTATCAGAAAATCGATCGGCCGAATAATATCGACTGACGTTTCATGCACATAAGTGAGTGGTCTACTGTTGACTACTCCTTCTACTTCTACAATAAGTGTTCGAAACTCTTCTTCGCTTAATCGTTTTCTTCCCACTGCTTTACGAAGCGAAGTTTTGGTTAGACCTATCATTCTTTCATAAACTCCTCCTTGCCATGGAGCGAAAGGTGTTATGAAGTTCCATTTGATTTCCTCTGCTCTGCTGATTTGTCTTAGGACTTCTGCGGCGAGCGTAAAATTGCTCCCGTTGTCGCTAAATACAAGTTTAGGTTTTCCTCGTCGACTCACATATCTTTGAAAGCAGTTGAGGAACGAAGATGCTGACAAGTCATTTGCCACTTCCAAATGGACAGCGCGTGTCGTAAGACATGTAAACAATGCTACCCAACTTTTTTGAAATTTAATTTCATTGCCCAAAAGAGCTTTTAAGTTGAACGGTCCAAAATAGTCCAGTCCCACATTTTCGAAGGCTCGGGTTACAACTGTGCGGCATGATGGTAGATCTGGCATTCTTGGAAGCTTGAACGGATGTGTGAGCCATCTACGACATTTCATGCACTTTTTCTTTATGACCTTTTTTACCGTTTCTCTCCCTTTGGCTATCCAGTATTTTGACCGCAGTTGGTTTAACGTATGGGCTGGCCCCGAATGCATTAAGATTTCGTGTTGATGAATAATGAGCATTTCGGTGATGGGATGTTTAGGTAGAAAAATCGGAAACTTGGTGTCTCGTGGGAGGTCTGAATAGGCAAGACGTCCTCCACATCTCCAGAGATTGTCATCGCCTCGAAAAAGCTCCCAATGCACAATCTCCGCTTTCGTGATCATTTCTTCTTGAGCCTGTCTAATGAGATGTTTTTCCGCTTCTATTTGGTCCTCCACTCCTACTGCCTTTCTTTTCCGTTCCTTGAGGTTCTTTACGAATCTTATCACGGCAGCCGTGATTCCCTTCACTTTCCTCCAACTGTTATACTTGCTTGCATCGATTACACAGTGATTTATGGCACAATCGTTTTCTTCTTCTGTACCGACTTCGAGCGCGGTAACTGTTGTCGTAGGTTGTTTGCCTTGGTCTCTCTTCACTTTGTTCTTTTGAAAGGCGTCTTCGCTGATTACACATTGTTGCGGATTTGAAAGCTCCCATTTCGGCCAATTCTCTACGGATTGTCTGAGCCATGGTGGGCCATGCCACCACAAGGAACTTTCTTTAAGCTTGTCAGGATCAACGCCCTTTGTCGCAATATCGCTCGGGTTTTGATCGGATGGGACGTAACTCCACCATTTCGCCGTATTACGCATTTGCTTTAAACGATTTTCGATGAACCTCGTATTGATCTCTTTATCTGAACGTATCCAGTGCAACACACATTTGCTATCGCTCCAGTAATGGGTCTCCACTTCCTCCATCGAGAGCTGTTTCTTTACGAACTCGAGTAATCGTACTCCGATGAAGGCTGCCAACAATTCGAGTCTTGGAACCGAAGCTCCCTTGACGGGGCACAGACGCGTTTTAGCCATAATTAAGTTCGTCAATACGGCACCATTTACTATTTCACGATTGTATACCGCTGCGGCGTAAGCCTGCATCGATGCATCGACAAAAACGTGCAGTTGTCTCTCCTTTGCACAACGAAAGAATATTTGACGAGGGATGTCGTTTACTGTATTATTCCAACTTTTCTGTAATCTTTCCCACAGTAACTTCTCTTCTTCTTTCAATGAGTCATCCCATTTGTACTTCTTCTTCCATAATTTCTGAAGGAATACTTTTAATGGGACAAGCAACGGAGCCATTAATCCGAGAGGATCAAAGTGGGAGGCTACAAAGCTCAGTACTTGTCGCTTGGTTTGGGCGGCACCAATCTTGTCTTTTACACCTAGTGTTATTTTATCCTCCTTTAACGACCATGTTATTCCTAACACTTTGGTCACTTGTACTTCTTCTCGATCTTCCGGAGGAATAGCATCATACACTTCTTTGTTATTTGACACGAACGATCTCAAGTTCATTCCGGCACCTGCGAAAATTGCTTTTCCTTCACTACATAGTTGTATCGCTGTCTCTGAATTTTCTGCCTGCAACATGACATTGTCTACGTACAGATTTTTTAAGATTTCTTGAGCTGTAGTGGATCCAATTTCTGTCAAATGTTTCGTCAAAGTTGCAGCAAGTAAGAATGGGCTGGAAATCATTCCGAACGGTACTCTACAAAATCGATACACTTCGATATTGTTTTCATCGACCGGACCCTTCTCTTTTACCCACAAAAACCGGGTCGTATCACGATCCTTCACATTCAGCTCCAGTTGCAGAAACGCTTTTTCTACGTCAGCAAGAACAACGTATTTAGAAGTTCGAAACCGTAACAGTATGCCTGCTAAATCGTTTAACATCACTGGGCCTCTGAGCAATTGACTGTTCAGGGAATTACCTTTCTCGTCTTTAGCACTTGCATCAAAAACCACCCGCAATTTAGTTGTAGATTTTTGGGGGTTAGGACTGCTTGATGTGGTATATACGAAATGAGAGGTCCATCTGGGACCTTGGGCGCCTTCTCAATTATACCTAATTCTAGCTGTTGTCGGAAGGTATCATCGTATCTTTTGAACAATTCCTCGTCTCCCTTTAAGCGTTTCAACGTGGACCTTAGTCTGCCAATGCATAGGCCGAAGTTATAAGGAACTTTAGGCGTGGCAGATTTCCACGGCCAGTTCACGACATATCGACCATCTTCCGATTTAGTTATTGTTGCTTTGAATTGTTCTAGTGCTGCGACATCCTCTTTTGAGTCTATTGGGTCGTCAATTCCAAGCGTTTCCAATCTCCAGAATTGGTCAATATCTGCTTCACTAGTAACTGCAGCAGATGTCATTACTAACGCCGTATCTGCAGATGAAAAGGCTCTTTGTGTATTTAGTTTTGCATAACCACTTCCTGCTAGCATATCTCCAACTTTCGATTTGACCAGGTGGAACCCGGATGGTAATTTCTGTGAACCTTCGATCAGGTCGAAGAAGTAATCTGCACCAATTATTAGCTGCGGTTGTTCCCATTTTTCCGGAATACACAGCCAATGCTTTTGTTTTGCGTTTGGGATGAGAATTTCGTTGGATTCAACATTTATTCTTTGAAGCTCTTTGGTCAAAAAGGGCATTGTACTGGCTCTGATCTGTTTTTTATTTCCGTTTTTCAGTTGTAACGTAATGTTTACCTGCTTTGTATCATAACATTTCGGTTGCTGAGCGCCGAATCCCGCTATGGATATTTGGCTTCTTTTCCCAGTAGTCAGCTTCAGTTGATCACAAAGTTCTTCTGTTATGAATGATCCTTGACAACCCGCGTCAAAGAACGCAAAAATAGTTTTCCCCATTTCCGGTTTCTCCGGATTGTATACGTTCACCTCCTTACAAAGAAGCAAAACGGTCTTCTTTTCCCTTCGCTTTTGGGTGACCGCCGCTGTCAACGCCGATTCGTCAGGTGATCGGTTTACTTCCTTTTCGAAAGTGACTTTTTGTTTCCCTCTATTGTCTTCTGGTTCCTTCGGTTTACTTCCTCTCTCGGAACCACTTTTATTCTCCCTCTTTGGGCAGAGCGCCGAGTTGTGTTCCTCTCTGCAATAGAAACACATTCCTCTCCTTGCGCAATCCTTTGCGCTATGTCCCTCTGCGAGACACCTGAAGCAAAGCCTTTTCTCTCTTATCCGACCACTGCGCTCTTTCACGGTTGCGTACTCATGGCAATCACTATTCCAGTGAGGGCCTCCGCAAAAGGCACAACTTCGTTTTTTACTTTTCGGCGCTTGATTTTCTCTCCTCCCCCGGTAGTTGCTTACTGCTGAGGAAAATGCAGACGTTTCCTTTGAGTCATACTTTGTCGGCTTTCTGTCCCCATGACGATCTCTTCTCTGTGCCGTCATGCTACTGGTCACGCGCATTATCGTTTCTTTTCGAGCAATCAATTTGTCGACATACTCACGAAGTTTATCGACATTCCAAGACGGGTCTTCACTCTTTTTTTCATAAACTTCGAACAAGATCCACCTCGGCAATTTCTCCTCTACCATCAGCTCGATTATCGGATGATTCGTATCCTCGTTCATCACATTTAGCTGTCTCAGAATTCTTTCGACCTCGTCTAGAACGACCCTAGGATTTCTAGGATCCGCCTGAGGCAACCTCCTCAACTCATCATGAAGGCATTTTTTGATGAGGACTTCATTTCCATAACGCCTTTTCAAAACGTCCACCACTACTCTGTAATTGGAGGCCGTAATTGCGTATCCAGCTACTGTTGCATAAGCCGCACCTTTCAGACTACTGAGTAAATAGTTGAGTTTATTGACGTCGGGTATTGGCTGTTGATCTACTGCTGCCTCAAATGAAGACCAAAATTCAGGCCATTTGCGTACATCTCCCGAAAAAGTAGCTAGCTCCAATTTTGGGAGCTTAATTCTCGGTGCCGATCTTGGCAGTTCAGTTACCTCTTGTGCTTCAGCCTTATTTTTATCCTGTAATCCGTGGAGTAGTCTTACTGCTTTTTGTTTTCGGTTTTCGACTAGCTCAAGAGTTTCTCGAGCTTTCTCCATAACTTGGAGCACTCCATTCGGATCGTCTGCCATTTGTTGATAAATGCGATCTTCCTCTTTTGCTTCATCTCCTCTTAAACTGATTCTCAAGGAGAGCCATTGTTCGTGATATTTTTCTAACACACCGATCGCGGCATTTATCTTACGCATGTAGCTGTCAAACTCTTCAACTTGATCTTCGAGAGAAGCAATTTGTTTAGCTAGGGGGTCGTCAATTTTTGGGACTTCTAATCCCGGGATTTCCTTTAGATACTCTATCAACCTACCCTTTGTGGGTCCCATAGCCTGCCGATATACTCCCGACATTGTAACTGCTTAACTCCCGGCTCGTGGCACCAAATTTTTCTGTCGTGAACAAAACGAAGTTGGTGGTCGTATGTAGACGACAGAAAAAGATAAAGAAGAGATCGACGGTTTATTAGAAAAGAGATCAACAAAGTTAAGGTCACAATGCACGTGAAGTAAAACCAACAAGCTGCGCAGGCCTGTCAAAATTAATCGGCAATATAAAAGCAATAAACGAAACAACGACAATCGAAGGCCAAGGCTTTGACTTGGGGCAGGTTGAGCGAATTGAGCGATATAACACCGAATGAGCGGGACACACCTTTGGAGTATGGCACTTATTGTCAACTGTCTCACGGTGAGATACAATGAAGCGCAATATAAGCACAAGAGCAACGAGGTGTCGGGCGATCGCTTTCGTGCCGACACCTGGTTATCAACGTATCAAGGTATCAGTGCCTATCTCGTGCGGTTGATTCCGTTCACCGCAATTTGTTTTCTCCCGCACTGGGCTTGATTCTTCGGGTTTGTGGGTACTCGACAACTCGAAAAGTAATAATTGATTTCAACAAAGAAACCGGCCTGTTTTGATGAGGGCTCGTCCGCTTGCGCCCTTTTTCTTCTTTTTGCGCTTGGCTACACCAACCTCCTGGTTGGTCCGTCCCAAGTTTGTTCACACGGTTCGGGGGACACCTTTCTGCTTGGCGATTCGCCCGACACCTCAAACTTGGGTAATTAAACCTTCAGATACTTTACAAACAACGTAAAAACGCGATATACTCGAAAAACGAATACAAAACCATCATAAAACATGATCTGAGTCAAATGCGATGATTCTGGTAATGAGCTAACGAAAAGGTACAAACAAATGACGAGGAGAGTGAAAAAAAACGTCACAAACTACTGACGAGATCGTGGAACTTTGAGGCAATCCACAAGTAACCATGAAAATAAAGTTTAAATTCAGAAAAAACAATGAAGAAGAAAGTGCTGACAAATGAAGTAAAGGCGCTACACTTACACGCTTACACACGACGCATTAGAAGACACGCGTTTACACACGACCGCAACGCCGCATTAGAAGACGATATAGTCGCCACAGTCAGAGATCAACTTAGATCGTTCTTTGAGTTATTGCGTTGACACACAGTTTGATTTACTGTGTGCAGCAGCCCACTAACTCATTCGCGAATCTTCGCGACAGCAACTGCACGCCATACTGCTACCCCACCGTACATTCAACCAGAACGAGCACTCTCTCCCGAACCCACTAACCGAACGCTACACGACATACGCTTGCCCAAATTACAGCTGAAGCCCTTTCATGGTGATTTAGCACAATGGCCACAATTCAAAGCCACCTTTCAAACAGCGGTCGGCAATAATCCAAATATCTCGCCGATCCAAAAGCTTAACTATATCCTCAACTCACTCGAAGGCGCAGCCGCACGGGCCGTCACAGGATACGCGCTTTTACCCGAAAATTACGACATAGTCTGGGACGCCCTTGAACAGCAATTCGGCTCGCACGATGCAATCGTTAATTCTCTCTACACCCAACTTGAAAATCTTCCAAAGGCACATCAAGACATAAAATCAACAGTGGACGAACTCGAGTGCATCCTACGCCAACTCGAGACTCAAGGCGAAGATCTCGAAACACGACTCATTCATCGTACAATCGAGAAGAAATTGCCACACTGGGTCATATTACACATTCTCGACGAAAAAGAAAAATCTCCACGCTGGTCAGTAGGAACACTACGCGAAACCCTCCGCAAACTCGCACTCAAACGGCAGAAAGCGCAACAAATTTCTCGAGATCACGATTCTACTCGCCCAAACCTTAACGTTACACGATCCTTTCATTCACCCACAATACGTCAGCGACCGGATCCAACTTCTCAGCGATCTCCTCGCTCTATCCGTACAAATAAGTCACCTTATATTTCTGCATTTCCAGTGTCAACCGACTCACAACGAGCCACAGCATCAACCCCTCGCTCACTACATTGTGCTTTCTGTGGGGAAGGGCACTGGAGCGACCAGTGCAAGGAATACACAACGGCCCAACAGCGCACACAACGGGCGATAGCGAAAAAGCTCTGCTTCAATTGTCTACGAGAAGGACATGAAACGAGAAGCTGCTCGAAAAGGAAGGAATGCTTCCACTGCAAGAAGCAAGGGCATAGCTCGGCGCTATGCAAAGAACGCGCAACGCCAACACAGCAATTTTCGCCTAGACGCACACGAGTGCAAGCAGCGAATACAGCTCGAGAAGGATCAATCAGTACTAACGAAGCAAAAGGTGACGAGGAAATAAAGGTAATTGCGACGACAGTAATTCGCAACAAGGATCAAGAAGAAACGAGAGGAGGAGACACGAAACTAACGGCATTACTTCTATGCAAGGAGGTATTGGTGTCGGACCCGAATGACCCACGACGCGCAGCAGTAGTTACTGCATTTTTCGACTCAGGGTGTCAAAACACCTTTGTGACAAACGAGCTGGTGAAGAAGCTACAGTTACAAGCAAACTCGTCGCAGAAGCTAACGATATGCGGATTCGGAAGCGAGAACCCGACAACGTACGATTCGAAGCAAGTCACGCTTAATATTCACCTAATGAATGGCTCAGCGAAGCAAGTAGAAGCGAAATCCATTGAACGAATTACGCAAAAGATTCAAACTGTCAACCTAACTCGAGAAGACTTGGACGTTCTCCAGCGCGAAGAAGTAGCGAAGCTGGCGCTGCCTACGAAGTGGAAGGCGCCGAGTGTAGTAATCGGCATCGACTACTACCACCAGTTCTTTAGTGGGGTCACGAAACATTTGAATTCGGGCTTCGAATTAATTGAGTCAGAAGTGGGCGCAATGATTGCTGGAAGGGGACGCCTTGAAAATGCAATCGGCAATGAGAGAGAGCTATTGGCGAACACAGCTCTAACGGAAACCCCCACGAGCGAAGACATCGACCGCTATTGGAAATTGGAACAAATTGGTATCGAGCCAGCAGACGATGTAACGATGGATTCACTCGCGTTGCAACAATTCGCGCGAACCGTGAGACGCGACGAAAATGGACGATATTCAGTGAGCTGGCCGTGGAAGACGGCCGAAGTGAGAGTCCCATACAACTTTGGTTTGTGTCTGGGACGACTAAAATCGACCCTCAAAAGGATCAAAGAAGACGCGGCGCTGTGGGAACAATACGACAGAACATTCAAACAACAGGAAGAAATGAACATAATCGAAAGAGCACCACGAGAACCGACAGGAGCAATTGTATCTTACATTCCGCATCAACCCGTAATCACCCCACAAAAGGAAACGACGAAGCTGCGAGTAGTTTTTGACGCAAGTGCGACCGATAGGAACGGAGATTCGCTTAACAGCAATCTCCTGCGAGGTCCCGTTCTCCTCCAAAATCTTTGCGGGATACTGCTGCGATTTAGGGCAAACCGATACGTGATCACTGCCGACGTGGAAAAGGCGTTTCTGCAAGTAGGCCTGAACGAACAAGACCGCGACGCGACAAGATTCCTGTGGGTAAAGGACGCAAATCTACCCGCCGAAGGAAAGAACCTAATAACGTACCGCTTTTGCCGCGTTCCCTTCGGACTAATTTCGAGTCCGTTTCTCCTCGCAGCCACGCTAGAGAAACACCTACGAACCGAAGAGTCCGAAACCGCACGGGAAATACTGAGGAATCTCTACGTGGACAATGTCCTATTGAATGCCAAATCCACAGAAGAAACCGAGCACTTATACTGGGAGACCAAAGCATTATTCAGCTCGGCAAAAATGAATATTCGGCAGTTTGCCAGCAACAACGAGGAGTTTATGAAAAGAATCCCACCCGAAGATGCTGACACGATTACGGAGCGCATGAAGTTTCTGGGTATCCCTTGGAATCCCATCAAGGACGAATTGGTCGTCAGAATTCCGGACGTACCCGAAAATCTTTCATCAAAAAGAGAAATCTTGCGCCTCGTAGCGAGCTGCTACGACCCCTTGGGGTTTCTAGCACCAGCTCTCGTCGAGATGAAGATATTCCTGCAGAAACTGTGGAAGGATGGTTACGAATGGAACGACAAATTAGACGCTACCAAGCAACTCGAATGGCAAAGGATTGCCAGAAATTGGGCTGGCGGAGATATCGCTCATCTTTCCCGTTATGCTTTCAGAAAAGATAGAAACGCACAACTGCATGTCTTCACGGACGCGTCCAGCAAAGCTTACGCTACTACCGTGTACATTAGAAGCCGAAGACAGGACCGCGAAGAAACCAGCCTTCTGTTCGCAAGATGCAGACTTGCGCCAATCGCAAGTATGTCCATTCCGCGACTCGAATTGATGGGAATGCTACTTGGTGTTCGGGCAGGACAATTCGTGAAGGAGCAACTGGAAACGCCAAACATAGTTATTCACCTATGGTGCGACTCAAAGAGCGTCCTGCACTGGGTTCGCAAACCCATCGACCAATTGAAGATGAAATTTGTTCAAAATCGGGTCCGAGAAATCCAAAAGGCGGCAATGGAAATACACTACATCGACACCCGCGAGAATCCAGCCGACCTGGCGACTCGAGGTATCACACCTCATCAGCTCAGTGAGAGCTCTTTATGGTGGAAAGGACCAGAGTGGTTGAAACTAAACGAAGGGAACTGGCCTCGTTGGAGCTACAGTGAAGACGATGCTGTCGAACCCGACGAGATAAAGGGAACAGCAACAAACGAGTTGAACACTATCAACGCACTGACCACAACAGAAAATTGTCCTACCGAATCTCGAGACGTTCATCGGACATTCGGGACGATCATTGACCCTACGCGGTTTAGCCGATGGAACAAGTTGGTGGCAACGATAGCCATAGCACTACGGTTCATAAAGAGGATAGCTAAGAAACCGCTGAGAGTGGCGAGACAAGCAAGTGAGAAGGGACCGCTCACCGTCGAAGAGATTCAGGAAGCCGAAGAATGTCTAATGCGCCAAGCGCAGTCCGAAGAAGACGACATGAAGCAAGCGACGCGCTGGAAACTAGAATGGAACACACATAACCTGCTCTGGACAACAACAGGACGCATGCATGAAGCTCTAATTTATCTTCCACGACACAGCCACATCACGAAGCTCATTATCTTGCAACAGCATGAGCAAAGCTCGCACAGCGGCACCGATCACGTGTTGGTAAATCTGAATCAAAAGTACTGGATACCTAAGGGACGAGCTACAGTCAAGCAAACGATTAACAGGAACTGTATGCCATGCAAAAGATGGAAGGCAAAGACCTTCAAACTGCCACCTATGCCGCAATACCCAACAGCTCGAATCGAACGCAGTCGGCCTTTCAGTCACATAGGGCTGGATTACGCGGGACCCGTACGCGTGATAACGCCAAACGGTTCACAAAAGAAATGGATTGCACTGTTCACCTGCTTGACCACTCGAGCAGTCCATCTCGAACTAGCAGAATCACTCAGCGCCGAAGCCTGCCTCAATGTATTTCGACGATTTATCGCGCGACGAGGCCAACCAGAAATGGTAGTCTCGGATAACGGCAAGAACTTTCTACTATCAGAAAAGGTAGTCGACCTTGCCACAAAAGAGTTAGCAAGGAAGAAGATAAAATGGAAGTTCATCCCCGACTATGCACCGTGGCAAGGCGGCATTTATGAACGAATGGTGGGACTCGTCAAGGAATCGCTACGTAGAGCAGTTGGAAGACGCTTACTCGAAGAAGACGAATTGCGAACAGTGTTAGTGGAAATAGAAGCAATTGTCAACGAACGACCGCTTACCTACGTCGCAGAAGACAGTATGGAGTACATCAGGCCCATCGATTTCCTTTCGCCAAACGCTCAGATCACTTTCCGCATCAAGGAATCACAAGAAGAACTAACAATTTCCTCTCACCGCGAACAATTGTTGCAACAATGGAAAAATTCGCAAAAAACATTGAACCGGTTCTGGAAGACTTGGTCCGACATGTATCTTAACGCTCTTCGACAGCGCACCCAGTTAGAACATCGTCATCCTCGGTCCTGTGACTCGCGTTCTCCTCGATTGAATGAGATTGTCCTGATTAGAGAAGATGCCCCTCGAAGCGTATGGAAATTAGCTCGAGTACTGTGTACGATCGCAAGCGCAGACCACGCTGTACGGGCAGTGAAGTTAAAGCTCGCAAATGGACGAGAATGCATACGACCAATTAATTTAATTGCTCCGCTCGAAGTAACGAATGACGACAATTCTATACCCGACGAAAATGATAGAAGACGATTTGAACCGGGAGATCCTCACTTGGAAAGGGAAGATCCCGAAGAGGACGATGAAGGCAACATGAAATGCCATAGCGCGACAACCGAGATAGCGGAGGAACGCATCGCAGCGGCGAAAAAGAAAACTGCGAAACAGTCGACACCAGGAACCAGTCAAAGCAACATCAGTCGTTTCTTCCTGCTCATGAATGCGATGATCATACTTATGTCGAGCTTCGAAATAGCGACAGCAGTTCCGACTAATAGAGGACATCCGTGCCCAATGGGATCAGCATTGAGTGCATGTAGACCTTTGCCGATCGATCACAACTGTTCTAAGAAAACCGAGTCACTTATCGAAAAGGCAAACGTGACAGTCCACAAAAAACAGTTTGTTAGGCTGAACGCGCAGTTAAAAGTCCCTCGATCCAGGAAGAATTTGTCGGCTGGGAGTGTCGCGAATTATCGCGATGTAGCGATGATTCATGGCGGCATAAAGGATCAAAGAAGGCGCTACTAGACAAAGGCGCCAGTGCAAGTGTGGAGAGTTAACGCGAAACAATGACGATTCTTAGCAACTCTCACACCTCCAAAAATGATGTACTGTCTCACTTCCTAACAAAGAATGTGTTATCCAAATGAACGAACCGAGTAAGCCAACAAAGGGGAGAGCTCAACGATGTGAAAGCGTTCAACAGATTAGGAGAGTTAGTTGCGCATCGAGTTACGATAGCGAGTTGCGGTTGGAGTTGCGCTTCGAGTTACTATAGCGAGTTGCGGTTACAGTGGCGGCTATCGACAGTTAGACCCCATTCGTCTCTCTGTCTTCTTCCGACTTCGATATTTATTCGTCTGCTTCGATATTAGCTCTCCTCGAATTCGACATTTATTCACTAATTTCGATATTCTTCCGACGATCGACTTCAAAGCCTATTAACTAATTTCGATATTTGTTCGCCGATCGACTTCGATACTCACTGATTGGCTATCTCGATATTCTTTCGCTGAGCAATTCGATTCCATCCGACGTCACTGCGATTTTCGGTAGCTGATCGATCCACATTTCGTCTTCGACAGTAACTTCGATTTCATTCAGTACAATTTTCGCCTTACGGTCAGTTGTGCATTCGTTTAAACCATCAATTATAAAATTTTCGCTTTGTTTGCCGCTTCCGTTCCGCGTTCGCTACACACGATTAATAAAATTTATAAGGAGTGAAACCTATAGCTTTTCCAGAAATTTATTCCAAACATTTGCATTTTGTTATTGACCACATAGCTTTCATGATTGTACCTTTCATTTGCAACAGATTATATCCTGTGATCGGATAAAAAGATACAAGCGAGGAAAATGCGCTTTCCCCTGTGACCGTGGTAATTTTTCAACTTTCAGTCACCTGTCGTAAGGAAATAGACCTTTCCTTGAGTGTATAGTTATGAATGCAGAAGAAAAATTTCTTAACACGACTCATAGCGTACGAATTCACCGTGAAATTCAATATCGAATGATCTTTCGTTCAGTTGACTTGGTAAACAATCACTTAGAGCGTTGAAATCTGCTTATCGTAAATACAAAGCGCAATCTTATTTTATTTTCATAAGATTTTAGTTTTTTCGAAAATTAAGATTTTAGTTTTTGATAAAAAGGAACACTGAATGGTTGCGCAAGATTTGTTGCGAGCTCACTTTTTAATACCACTATTCTGCGAAAAATTACGAGATTTTAAGGAATCCAGTGTGAAAAGGGGAGCACACCGGTCCAAAAACAGCCAAAACTATGACTTCAAATGAAAGAGCATATTGAATATGAGCCGCTGCAACAATGTGTACAACATGATACTGCGGCAAGCTGAAGAATAAACTGGAAGAATTAATTTCCCACAAAATCTCGTCATTCAAATCTTAAACAATTTCCAAGGAAATTGCGACTTTTTTTCCTTGGAAATTAAATAATCCAACTCATTCAAAATTGCGACTTCCTATCGCTGTACCAGTGAGCAGCTTAAATATCCTTTTCATAAAGCCGTTTTTAGAGGGCAAAGTACGAAGTCGGCGATTGCTAATATTTTATATTCAAAGCTTTTATAGTGCATCGGAAGCAGGAACATTTCTAAAGGGACTTGTGCATATTAAACAAATTTTTGTATGATACCGAGATTAAACAGTTTCGAGACTTTAGTGTTTCATACGTTTTTTTTTATTTGATTGCATTTTGTGGCATCCTTTCTCGTAAAATTTGAAGAATTCTGCGAAACGGAACAAAGATCTTGTTAGTAAGCAAGTCTGAACGAATTGACCGTACCTACTAGCTCCCTAGCTTGCATCGTGTGTGGCCTCATACAGGAAACGTTCATGTTAAACCACCGATGCGTAGACAATTCAAGGCTCAAAATTCAGACGACTGCAACTAACTTAACCATGCCTTTCCCCGTGTCGTTCTTCTTGCCTTCATTAAGTATCTGTTGTTCTCCCATTTTGAACACTTTCCATCGTTCACGATCGCACTCATAGTTTTAGCAGATTTAACTTGAGGAAACTCTGAGAGATATTTTCGAATATTTCAGGCTTCGCCAATTTTGGGGGAGAAAAATGTGCTCATTGAATCCAATTGCAAGTTTTTTTGTCTCAATTATCAAATGACCTCTCTTTTCGAAATACCAAAGTTTCAAGTTGACGAAATGAATTTTGATTGTGCAAGGCATTCTAAGCAAATAGGGATCGTTTAACGCATCAAGAATGATTGAGCTATGGAGTGTGAGATCAATAGCTTTCACATGCACCGGCATGAGCGATTGGTGAATGCACTCAAGCAAAACTGGATACGGGTAAGACTAAAATCGTGTGTTTATTGTCGCCACTGCCTTGGCTCTCTGAATGCACCAGTAAGGCTGCTCTGGTGAAAGAGTTCGCTCGATGATGTACAATTCCCGAGAAAGAAGACTTCTTTCTTTTGTAATTTTTTGGACACGGCGCACAATGTTGAAGCCCTTCGGGCTCGGCTTTCTGCCTTTTAAACCATACCCTTTCTTTATCGTGCTCACTATGCGTTAAAAGATATGCAAAAAACTTTGCTTACCCTCTGTCCCGGCCGGCTAACAGCTATAAACCACTGCATTTCAGAAAGAAAGGAAATGAGATCTTGAGGGAGAGACAAAACAGTCAAAATGTGAAGATGTAAAGTGACACTTGCTGTCTGTTGCTTGTAAAATGAGAACCTTGCAAAATAGCGAGATAGAAATGAAAGATACCATTCTAAAAAAGGCAGATATAGCCCACAGAAATGAACGGTGAGATAGCCTTGCATCAGATAATGTAAGAAAACCATACGCTCTCGATTTTCTTATTCGAGAGATTCTAAAATGTTATGGGGGAGACCTTTCTTATCCCATAAGACATCATTATTTAGTGAAAGAGTTTAATTATTTTTCATTTCGTGCTAGTACAACACATCTTACAATGCTAGTACGATGAAAGATCACTTATGTTTCCACTGCAAACGTAAACCGACTCTCCAATTTGCTAGTACAACAGGCGTAAACCGTTTGCTGCTAGTACAACACGGCTCTTCAATTTTTTTTTTCAGATTAGTACACATGGAGCAGTGGAGTATAGTGGCCGCGAATTAGGCCATGCAACATATTTCAGCGATATGCACTTGATGAACAATAATGGTATGATGCTGTACAAGTGTCGACGGCATTATAGCTCTGCCCAATTCTCCAGCGGCAACTGAATTGCCTTTTCGAACATTTCATGAGAAGTGAAAAGGCTTATTCAATATCACAATGAAGGAAGATTTTCAGTGATCTAGGCAAAAAATTTACAAGATGCGAAAGCAAGATAATGTGCTAGAAAGAAAAGTCGGAAATTTTTGAAGAAAAACCCTCCACTTGATTCCCTCCAGATGTTTTTCCATGGTGCCTAATGTTCTTAGGTTCCGTGCAAGCTTTCCTTTCGTATTCTTATGAAGAACGAAAATGGAAAATGCCGCTCGAGAACCTCTTCCACCCTATCCATTTTTTCCCGTCATCGGCCTGCGGTAAGCGCGAAGCCAGCCGCGTTACAGTTCCGAAAATGCGAGATGGCAATAATATCTTTGAGGCAGGAGCGAGCACGGCGCTGTAAGAAGTGTGAGGCATCGCGCATTATAAAACCTTTGAATGTGTGTTCGGAGGACGAAGGGTGCTTGTGCATCAGCGCAAAGTGGAACATATAGCAGCACCATCAACAACACATTGGAGGGCATTCACTCGTAGTTGACGCATGCATCGCCTCAAATGGCACGTCCGTCATTCGCAGTACACCTCATCGGTGCAGACGACTGCCGGCCGCAACGGACTGTCGATAGTGTTGAGAGGTGAGACATCGCAACGAAAAGATCATTTATTGGCGTGTGCCGAGAGAGGGCCGATACACGTAGAGCATGTACGTGAACACGAGCAAGAGAAACGAATCGCCGGTGGTTCTGTACGGTGAGCTGCCGACAAGGCAACGAACGGCAGCGAGCGGCTAAGTGGCATGGACTTGGTGCGAAGCCTCCTAAGAGCAGTCTCCCCGCTTCCAGATGGTGACATCTCTGACCGAATCAACTACTGCTATTCCAGCACACTTCTCGTTATCTTGTCGGCCTTCATCTCTGGTTGGAGGTTGGTTTCGATATTCATCAGTTCAGGCACTACCCTCAACGTTATTGTCGAAGCTTGGCAAAGGAGAAACTGTTGTAGTTCTGCTAGTCGAGTTATTGGATATTGTTTTAATTGTGATGAATATGCCGTTTTGAGCTATGTTAGGAGTTTGCCTATTTTTCGCGTATTCCGCTATGAAGAAAACCTTTAAACGTTGTTTGTCGATATATTTGCAGCAAAATGGTCCCTGTGCATTTGTAAATTATCGCATTGCCTTGAGGCGTTTTCTTATACATCCAGCAGTTCTCGGGCAGCGATCTAACTGAGGCGCATCCTGGCTGCCCAAATGGTTTTTTTCTAACGAAGGATAGTATCAGTATTTGGCAGTTCAAGCCTAACTGCAATTTTAGTGCCCATGCACAGTTTACCCTTTGCACCGTCTGCATAGCGAAAATTCAGTAGCACGCCAGTCATTAAAATGAATGCCTTTGCAAATGCGCGTAGCTGTTGTACTGCAGTTTTTTCTGCATGAAATTGGTACCTAGACTAGACGTCGAGGATGTGCGAAAAATGAGGGAACTGTTGATTTTGAGAGTCTGAGAGAAGGTACCAGAATGCCCAAAAAGTACTTTCAGGAGCCTCAAGGTGAAAGCCACACATTTGTTAACCGACCTGGGATGATGCCTGCTTACTGCGATGGAATAACGATGTGAAATAGGATGATGTCTTCGAATCTTCATTATTGACTACGTATTTTTAGGAGCTTCATGGAACCAGTTCTGTCGTTTAAAAATTCTGGTGTTTCAGTACTCCTCCCCTTCCCTGCAGTTGCGATTAGTTCTCTAATTAGCATTGTTTCAGCTTCGTTGGCACGCCAATTCAATGTTGGTTTCCAGCCTACTACAAAGGTTATTTAGTTACATTGCTAAATACGTATCGAATTTGCCAACTGTAGTCTCTTCGGTTGCTCTGCGTTTTAAGATTCCTAGAAATCGATACCCAATTGGCTATATATCGCAGAATATTTCTTGAAAGAAAGATTAATTGTTGCTGCTTTGCTTTTATAAGAACTACTCTGAATAGCTGAACAACATAAATTGATGAAGTAATTCTGCTGCAGTATTAAATTGGGCTCATGATCTTTCGAAATCTTTCCTTGCATTCCAGTTTAAATCCTTGGAAGCATTTTTGGAGGTGATATCACCTGCTTTTCATGTGTCCAGAAAGATTTGTTGAGAAGCAAAAAAGTGATACAATTTCTGAATGAGTCTGCACTGAAAAATTCTTTCACCACAGTTCCTCCCCCTCCCCTCCTTTCCTCCCGAGAAAAGTTTTTACCAGGTGATTTGGAAACCATTCAAAGTGAAGCATGAGCATTCATGAGCCGCTTGAAAATGCAATGTTTGAGAATGCCTGCCTCCTGCCGAAATTTGTGATCGCGTGGAGAATCTTTCTGCACGGACCGCATAAAAACAGCTCGGAACGTTGTGAACAAGCGTATTTCCGGAAGAAACATGTTCTATCAAAAGATTTGTCCACGTTCTTGGCACCTATTGTAATGCATACAGTGGGATTGTATGAGGTAGTGCAGGAGGATCAAATAAGCATTTTACTGAATTCCTGGAGAGTGTTCGTCCATGAGAGGTCGTTCTTTTGGCTTCATGAAGTAGGAAAATAGTTTTCACTTTCCATCACTTCACACAGAAACATTCAAATTCGCCGTAGTCGTTTTGCTGTATTCTTGCAGGGTGGTGGATAGAATATGCACTGGACTACTGCTATGTTCAAAACACTTATTTCCTGCCATTCACTGAATTGAAACCTAACAACTATTGGGATATTGCGGAGCATATTATCCCAATTCCAAAGAATATCACTGAACGAGAGGACAGACTAATAGGTTCGTTTTATTCGTAATGTCACCGTTCTTTATATTATTCACTTTTTTGCTGCACAACAACCTAGCCATGTTTGAAACTCGCCAGGTACTTCATGTACTGCACTGTCAATCGCTGTCACTCAAAAAATCAGATCTAAATTGTATGTAATAAGTGCACTGTATATATATATATATATATATATATATATATATATATATATATATATATATATATATATATATATATATATATGTATATATCTTTATCGGCTCTTGCTCGAGATGTGAGGGAGGGCAGGGAGGATTAAGGGTGCATTTATTCGTAGTTATATGACGTGTTTCAGGTGCGCACTAGTATATCCTTATTGTTGGAAAGACTTTGTCCTGAAATATTTCAGTAACTCAATTGTTGATGTTTTCCTTCTCCATGTAGTTTTTCACTTCGAGCTGCTGATACAGATATGTTGGCTGTTTCGACGGCTGTACTGAATCGTTTGCAGGTTACTATCAGTGGGTTCCGTTCGTTTTGGCACTGCAGGCTATTCTCTTTTATCTCCCCGTTGTAATTTGGCGATCGGTTTATTCGAGCACAGGTGCGGTCAAATGTTTCTTATCGATCCGTCGAGTGGTCATGTGTGCGCCCACGTTCAGTGTCACTTGACCGTAATTTTGCATTAGTATCCCAGCAGCATTCGTTTTCTATGTTTGCGTCAGTTCCTGCATTGATCATATTCAAGCAGTGGCAATAGAAGCGTAGCACCGAAAAAGGGTCTCTTTGTTTCAGATTGTGCTATCTGAAAAATCCTACGAAAAGCAATGCGGAGTGACTTTTTTGATGCGAGCAATATTTTTTTTTTTAAACAATTGAATGAGGCTGTTAAAAGCAAGTATTTATGCTAATTCAGGTATAAAAGTGGAGGCAATATGCGAAACATGCAATATTAAATCAAATATGGCATCCGAAGATCGCTCAAGAAATATGCAAAAAATTGCGAGTTTTCTTGCCTACGAAAGAGACATACACGATTCGTTCGGTGGACGTGTGCGACATGCCACATCTGGGCGCCTTCTCGTCTCATCCTATATTGTGAGAAGAGTTTCACATATTTTGCTCGCTGCATGCATTTTGACCAAAAAGATTACATCTTACGTTCATATACTTCGAAACAAATCTCTGAATAACCTGCACTATGTAGTCGTACAAAATCCACTTCAATGCATTTGAAAGGTATTCAACCTGGAAAGCTCTTTTTGTAAGGCAACCTTCACTGTATTATTCGCTTCAGCTGCAAGTTGGCTGTTGCGTAGTAATAATAAGCATGATGCTGCATTTGTTATTTTCTGCATTTAATGCGAATGGAATCTCTTGCAGGTAATCAAGTTGCTGTACGCGCTGAATGCACTCCTCCAATTCTTGATAATAAAGGGGATGCTTGGAGTGGAGAGTATTTGGTGGGGTGGCGAAGTCTTCAATAACCTTATTCATGGCCTCGAGTGGCCTGAAACTGGGAATTTCCCTCGTGTTACGCTTTGTGATTTTGCTGTAAGTTTCACAATTCATCCTTTTGAAGCTGTTTAGCCCTCAATTGGACTCAAAACTAATTTAACCAAATTTAATATAAATCAATTCATTTTGACATAGTTCGTTCAAAATGTCGACATGAGAAACGGAAATGTTACGGTTCGAGCGATTGTACCAACGCATATGATCTACAGCGAAGATTTTGTTTTTCCATGAGAGGCCGAGAGGCACTTTACTAACAATTACCTGTTATGGATACTTTAACGCTTTATGACTGACAGAGGGAGGTTTCAAAGGATTCCCCGCACTGTACCTACCATAAGCGTATATTGGAAATCCATGGAGGAAATTTCTCTCTTTCAAAAATTTCTTCAGATGAAACGAGAAATTTGGTTTCTCAAGCTGAAACTGCCCTGAATTCGCTGTTGTATTTGTCGATTTGTTAATCACTTGGCATCGAATTTATAATACCTCATTTTGAACATTTGACGAAAAATATAAAATGTCCTCAAATGTCATAGCGAACATATCACGTAGCACGCAGCATACGCAGCAACAGTACCACATATCACGTCATTAAAATGTTTCACTAAAATGTTCCTTGTCTTGTCTAACGAATCCTTGCCCTCTTTTATAGAGTCGTGTTTAGCCATCTTTATATTGTGAGGTTTTACATGTCTACAAAATAGGGACCTCTTCCATAGCAACTTGTCATTAGACGTGGTCATAAATAGTGCTAGTAAAGCGCCAATGGTAAGCACATTTCAGGTTCGTGTGCTTGGCAATCTGCATCGTCATACTGTTCAATGTGTTCTTATGATCAACATGTTTAACGAGAAAATTTTCGTCTTTTTATGGTTTTGGTTACTGTTCATCGCCTTTTCAAGGTAAGAAAACTTTTAGGACTATACCGCTGAACTGCATGCGTATTTCATGGCACGAAATCATATGAAAACAATGTTTTTACTACTAGTACGTTCATAGTTTTATTAGAGTGCCGTGCAACGAGTTCGTTTTACCAACTCAAATATATTCATATAATTTTAAGAAATTAAAGGCGCTTTAAATTCACTACACAATATAATGCGAAAATTTATGGTCCGTCACTTTTCAGTTATCTGAAAAGACGACAAATTATAGAAATTTTGGAAGAGAGCAGTTCTGAAAACAGACCGGCAGAGGCAAGCAAAACAAATATTATGACATGGTGGATTCGTCGAAGAGTTTTATTGCAGCACTGCCAGCTTTCTTTATTGGGCGCTAACAAGTCTGACGAACGCAACAGGGCGCAAAATGGTGAATAACTTTATGGAAAAGGTAAGAAACATCCACTAATTTACATAGATGACAAATACAAAACTTTCTGCGAGAAGGATGGAAGCAGCGATTAGAAGGTGCATATTCCGCCCTAAACACATCACTAAAATTCTCCTGTTCTCTGTCTTTTTTACATTCACTCATATAAACCATATTCTCCAAATTTCTTTTGAACAGTCCCCACTAACAGTCTATGGAAATGAGGTCATGATTATTTTATGCAATGATCGCTATTTCTTGAGATTGAATTATTGAAGATCGATCCATCCATTGTACGAAGCGATCGTCGCCGGGCGCTTGTCGACGAGTTCATATCCGAGAAGCTTCGTCCAGATGGACTGTTTTTGCTACGTTTGATTCAGTCGAATTCGGGAGATATCGTGACATGCGAGCTGATTGCTACTCTATGGCATAAGTTCGTTTCGGCACGTACTGATCCACCTCCATACTCGGAGCCGTTGCTCCCAACGAAGAAGGATATTTCCGAAAGCGATCTCTGATATTTTGTTAATGTCCTTTCTGACCGCTTACCAACACTTCCGACTTGATATACTTTTCGTCACATCATTCATAGTATTGGTCGGATAGAGACGGATTTGGAATAACTATGCACTTGCAATGCTTTTGTTCTGAGAGTGCTTTATTATGTCATTCATCATTCGAGCTTTTGTTTTCTTATTTGATATTTAGATACCATTTGAAAAGTTAATCGTTTTTTAATACTCGTTTATGTTTTTTAGTGGTTGTATTTGAGGTTTGCCTACTTATTGCTTGCTTTCGGCTTAAAATATAGGCTCACAATTAAGCAAGAGTTTTAATGCCCTTCTTTGAATGTGTCAAGCTTAATTTTAAAGCGTCTTATTGGTAGGTAAAGCAGAATACTCGAGCTATGGATAAATATTTTTCAGATGTCATGTCGTTTACATCTATAAAGCTGCAGTTTCTTTTCTTGAAGAAATCATATCCACAAAACAGCGTGGTATTCGCTCTGACCGAGTGCTTATAAAGATAGGTTTGAAAATGAACGCGTTTTTTTTTCGACTACTTGCAAAGAAAACTTACCTGACGCATGGAGTTTATGAGCCTGTGCCAGGTCTGGTTGAGGATGTCCATCCTCTTCGAAATGAGGCCGAATAAGTTGCGAGACGACATATGTGTAAGGGGGCATAATTTATAACATTAATACAATCAGGTGACAAAGAAGTATGGTCTCGTTCATAAGGATTGCCGATACGATCCCGCAGTCGAACTCCATGCTGCCGCTGATCACCTTGCGCACTTCAACGGCCACATGTATGCCCATTCGGTCTTAAGACCATTCTAGAAGCTGGAATGAATATATGAGCACATGAACCCCTTTGTACCTTGCACGGCGCATTACTCCCGCTTGATGGCCATCTAGTCTACCTTACTTGATAAAGAGACTTGAATGAGAAGAAAATGAAACATAAGTTGAAAGTTAATATGTATGAGAAGGAGCCACATGACGAGCGGAAAACACCAGAGAGAGAGGCAGTGCCAATACGAATAAATTCGAATCGCAGTGCGTCGCAATCGATGAGCATGCAGACAGGTTTTAATAGGAAATGCTTGTAAGCTGAAGGCATTGCGAGCAAAGCATTTCACGCGATGGTATTTTGCTTCAAAACTAGCATTAGTTAAAGCAAATCAAATTGCGCTTCATTTCATTTATTGCTATAAACGATCGTTAAACACGACTCTTACGTCTTCGCAAAACGAGATGCGAGAAGGGAAACTCTGGATTATTTATCGGCGAGCTGTTATTGTTGCTTCGAAAGAAAATCATAGATAGGAATGCAAAAAGTCATGTTTTTCTGAGAAAAGAATCAATAAAAATAGGAGCAGGCCGGAAGAATGAGAGGGTCATTGAATCAGCAGAATGTAATGCCAGGATATCTCACATAGAGCACACTGAGAACGAAATGAAATTGCGTCATTTCTCAGGATTCAAGAATGAATTTGCAAAAAATGTGAATGTTTTGACTATGCTCAGCAGTGGTGACGCAAGAGAACTCATGGCACAGTTCAACGAATTCACAGATCATTGTATACGCCATTATGGCGGTTACTTTTTCACAGGTTTCAGCTCAATAGTTTTTCTATGGAAAGAAGGTACTGATTACTCGATAGCTACAAATTGGCAGACGGAAACAGTAAAGTGACGTGTGAAAATTTGACTTCAATTGTTGACCTCGGCGAATAGGATGCACGAAGGACGAGTCGATTGTTGATGCTCTCTTCGAGCTAGGATGCATAAAGAATACTACATATGCGGAACAAATGTGGTGCAAAAAAAAAACACTTGTTACATGAAGAGGATGATTGCAGCTTTCAGTTCCAATTTGTGCGGGATATTGGATATTAAAAAAGAATTGCCTACAGGAATAACACCTTGAAATTCGTAAATCCTTCTGCACAATTTTTTTTCTGGGAAAGATGTCGACCAGTAATTTGGCTCCACATGTTTTGTTATTATGCCGCCGTCGAAATGTTTCACACATGGGACAAAGAATTTTTATTTATTCATTTATCTATATGGGATAAGAAAAAAGGACTGGAAACCATCGAACTACCTGTAGTCGAGTAAAAATTGTGAAGAAAGCGGAAAGTCAGAGTGCCATATGAGATACTCAGTAAAACGATGTAATAAATCTTCGACGTGCAAGCTTGATTTCATATTCCAAAAGAGCCTCCCAATTGAAGTATATTAAGCATCTCGCACATGTTGATTAACAAACTCGCTCTTGTTGGCACCGAGGAATGAAATCACCCCTGTATACATACATCTAAACAGGTGCAATACTGCAAATCGCAAATTTCATTTGACACTTACTTTGCCAGTGCAATCGTATGCCAAGTTTGTCGGAATGTTTTCAACGTTGACAACGTTCCCTCACGCTAATTCGCCATTCAGGTATGATGCCTGCATTTGAAGATTCCAGTTTTTTCGCATTTTCGTTTTTCTTCCTACTAAAGCGGGTCTCGTTTCGTGTAACCGTCTGAATGTTTTTATCAAAAGAGCGTAATATTAAATGAACATGAGTGTTGCTGAATGTTGTGAAAGTTCATGCTCACTTTAGTTCCTCTGACTGCCTATGGTTCGTCGCACAAAAAGTGCATGGTTAATGTGTGCTACTCGAAGAAAGCCTGTCCATGTCGGCGTAATCGGCCCCTAGAATATGCGGAAAAACATGTAATGGTACAGAACTGAGCAGTATCAGTGAGGGTGTCGCAAAATGCAGGATTCGGTGGGACGGCATCAGAGAAAATGCAGGTCCGAAACATAATGGTCGACGAGGCGACGAGAGTGATGCGACGAGGCACACAAAGGCGGCGCACGCATTCTTGTTTGCGATGGCATTGAAAATAGCTATGTACGGTTGACGATCGTTGCATCGCATCCAACTTTGCACCTGCGTGTATTCTTTGCTCCAAAGAGCGAAGCCAATACCTTCATTCTCTGCTCGGAACAGGTATTACTTGCGGCCTAATATTCCTTTGCATTTGCAGTAGAGCAATCGCTTCTGGCACCCGATCGGGTCTCTAAATCCATCGACTATAGATGTGCCAAGGCTGTGTCGCCTCTTGGAGGCTGTTGTTGACGTCTAATGTTATTGCTGATATATCGCACTGACTATGCGATATATCAGCAATAATATATACGCCTTGGCGCTGAACATCGTCTCATGAAGTTTCAGCAGCAATTAAGTGATGTTCCCATCCACACGTCGTTGTTTTAGGACCCACTGTCGTTGCCTACAGTGGGGGGAGAGGAGGAGGAGGGGACGGGAGGGGAAGGGCAAGCGGAAGGATTTTAATCTTTATAACTGGTCTCAGGAAAAAAACAGTTTGGTTCCTAAGCAAATCGGTAGGTGATAAAGAATTCAACTGTCATCGCACATCGTTCATAAATTACTTCTCGATTATGCATAATGTGTAAGCACTAGACGTTTCCAGAGGCGTTTGCATGGTCTGCTTCTGCACAGATTAAAGCGCCTATCTATAACTATAGTAGTTCGAAATTCTACATCCTGAGTGACTGCGTTCTTGACTTTACAACAAGAATAACACCATAGGTTCATTAGCCCAGAGGCAAATTTTTATGGCAACATGTGCGAGCCCAAGTCTAACACAAGACATAAAATTCGGGACCTAAACTGTCGATGGTACAGGTGAGAGCGTGATAAGCCTTGACTGGGTTGCGATGAGCAGGCTGAAGAGGGTGAGAATATAGATGTAACATCTTTAGCAGTAATCACGAGGTAGCAACCTGCAGAAGTATTATATTATTTTAAAAAAAAACTTGGTTACAGCTATGTAGCACCCAGTTTTGCTGCAGTTTGAGTGAGCTGACTGCTTAGGTCTGTGTGTTATTTTTTCTTATTAGTTTATTCTTTGCAATAACCTGACAAGATCATCAGCGCTGTCAGTCTGGTACTGTTTTTTGTTCGAGTGCTCTCGTAAATTTGTATGTGTGATGCAGTTTATTGCGACGTCGTTTCCGTACATACGCAGGTGTTTAGGTGTGTCTGTGTGCGCATCCACATATGTTTTCAGTTGTTTCCACTCGATAAGAGAAAATTTCCTTTTGCGGAAGATTCGTACGAATACCCCGTTCATTTGTAATATGAATATATTATGGAACATGGATTATTATTTACTGGCCGCATGCGGAATCAAATTTTATGATGAGCGAAACCTCGGAAGTGAATATCGTGCGAATCCGTCATGCATTGCCCTTCACCTGTTTGTTATTGCACCTAACGATGCGGTGAGATAAATAAACGTTATGAATACAACAGTAATTGAAACAAACATTAGAAATCAATGGTAGAATTGCAGACTTTGTTGAATTATAATAGAAAGAGTCTGAAATGGTTTCATGGTAAAGTTGCTTTTCAGGTTATGCGTTTCTTTTTTTAGCAACTTGATGTAACTCCGTTGCGGTTATGATATGTAAATATCGATTTCTTGCCATGTTGCGTTTCCCTCCACTCGTTTCCAGCGAGTGTGATTTGATTTTATCATTTTACCTCATTGACAGGATGCTTTTCCTTGACACCTTCCTCAAGGGGCTGAAGCCACAATTCGATGACGACGCGATCGACAGACTGAACTACTACTATACTCCTATGCTACTCGTTATCTTCGCATTAACACTCAGTGCCAAACAGTAAGTGCGTTGCTGTGCATCTCTCCATTCCCATCTCGTAGAATTTCTCTCACTTCAAGCCAGGCATCGGACACCTTAGGAAAGAATTACCAAGTAAATCATGCCTTCAAATGCCAAATTAATAGCTTCGTATGCAAATCTGAACAGCGAGTGTGGCAACACAAGTAAGTGTCCTGAAGTATGCCTCGTTGTGTTGGTGCACTGTTTGGCGGAAGATTACTTTCCATTCTTTGAGATGGATTCCTCATTCTGTGAACTAATGTTGCCACATTTACCAGTAATTAATTAGACACTAATTTTGGCCTTAAAGGCCATCGGCAGCTCTCGCATGTTGCGTTAAAATGCTAACGAGATTAAAAAAGCGGTACTGTCCAAGCAAACATGGGCACCATCTGAAAGATTTAGGCCGTTTCTGGCAGTGTACTAGGCGCATAGCCCAGTGCAGTGGTAGCGAACATTTATTTATAAGTGAAAATCGCAAGGACTACTGGCGAACACAGACGAAAATGCACCCACGTATGCAGGTGATTATGGCAGATGCAAAGAGGTGTGCTTTCGCTAACTAGATGAGAAAAGAATCACAATCCCTAAATTTATAATATTAGGGCATGACTAGATTCTTCACATGCTAGGACAAGAGTTGTATATACTGAAGTTCGTGCACGTTGAGTTGCATTTAGTCTAACAATGCAATCAAAGAATGTGCACTTTTGACAGTTCAGTTATTATAATTCGCATCCATTTGTCGGCCGGTGTCTACTTCACTCTCTCATTGTTAACTTCTCGGGTTTCTGGTACTTTTTACAGTGTAGTAATTACTACTAAATTTCTTTACTACTGGCGCCGATGCACTAATTTAATCTAAACCAAAGAATGATAAGTCTGTATTGATGCGAGCAACTCGCGGTAAATTGCACACTTCTGCATTCCGACATTCAGTTGAAGTAGCACACTAGAATCCTCAAGTCAGTAATATCACAATGTGACTGCATTGTCTAGAAAACCCAAACGATACATCACAAATAGCATTTTGGAAGAAATCTCGACAGACGGTGACAGATGACAAGGGCATTTATCTTGCGCATTTTCAAAGCATATGACGACATTATGAGTGTCATTGATTGTTCTAGACAGCTGGTTGAACACTTTCGATAGTTCGGGTAGGAATACAATTTGAATGAGCTCATTTTCAGGTATGTCGGTCAGCCGATCCAATGTTGGATTCCAGCGCAATTTACAGGTCACTTTTTCGTATGCCTCTGATGGTATAGTTAGTAGATGGTATAGTTTATTTGAGGCGCTCGCTCTATAATTCTATTTCACGTTGTCCCCCGCCTTTTCTTCCTAACTTAGTTGCGTTTTATGCCACCTTATCTCTCGTAATGGAAGGGTGCATGTGAGTTTTCTTTAATGAGAAGAAGTAATATGAAGTAGGGCGATGGGAGGATCATCGTTTTATCACCTTGGAGTGTCATAATTAAGTAAGAAAGGCCTGAAATGATCTGAGTGCATTTCCGCGTTGAAATGAGTTCAGTGGATGGCATGACGGTCAGTGAGAAATTTTAGCGTGGGGTTTTTCCGTTTTTTTCTGGAAAAAAATTAGAGTCAGTCGCAGCGATTTCTTTAACCAACTTCACTAATGCGCATCAATTCACGAGGACGCTTTCAGGTGCTTGGGAACAGTACAGCGAAAACTATTGCTTCGTGCAGAATACATATTTTCTTCCTTTAACTCATTATATCCCTCGTGATCTCGAAGAACGCGAAAACAGAGAAATAGGTCAGTTAGCCGAATCGCTCTTTTGCTTACCACATTTATCTGTTTTCCAATATTCGGAGATATTCGACATAAGCATAAAGAGCGTCTTTCGTACAAGTTTTTTTTTTGTTTTAGTTCAGGTAATGTTTCTTCTACTCCCTTTGTGCTTTTTTTTCAACCTTATGTTATCTTGATCTCTTTTTTACTTGATCGATTAAAGCCAAATTTATTTCGGTTATTTTGCGCTAGAAATAATATGATGTGGTGAGGTGAAGATTAGCTGGTGAAAGAAGGATTTGTTCTATTCTGCTTTGTTTGTCACTAAGAATGCTCGTACTATTCCCTTCACTTTCCTCTTTTCCTTCCCTCCCTTTCCTCCTCTCGGCGTTTACTCCTCCTCCCGCCTGGGCGAAATTAGGACTTTCTTTCCGAAAACTAACTCGCTGAATTTCACGTTCTTTTTTAATGTATACTAAGAAATGAAATGGTTTAGGGTTGTGGTGAGCGTTCGATACGTGTTTTATGACGAAATGCCTTTCTCATTCTCCTATGTTTCCGCTCGTGCATGAAGCGATGGATGGAGGAAAAAAAACAGGTGCATCTAGAAAGAGGGAGAGGGGACAAGATCGCTTTTATATGCGAGGAATGAGAAACCAGCTCCTCTGCCATTAAGTAGACTCCGGAAAAGGGAAAGGGAACAGTGTCCTCCTCTTGTGTTAAATGCCAATGAAACTGGGATGAGGAGTGAGGAGCTGATGCTAGTTCCAATCGTCACTAAAACTACAGCATCTGATCGAAGACGGAAATGCGGTTAGTTTCCCTAGCCCAGCGTTTTTTTTTTGTGTTTTCCTGTATAGTGTGGAGTGCTAATAATGGCGCACAATGTTCACACTTGGCTCACACATATAAATCGGAGCCAATTATTGCCGAAGTGGAATCCAATTGACGCTGCCTCCTGACAAAACGTGAACTGCTCTCAGGAAGCTGCCATGATGGACTAGAGGTGAGCTCAGAGAATAGAACTCAACTTGAAATCGTTTAACGAATTTTAAAAGCTCATCTCCTAGTTTCGCACAGGCTTTTTTTCTCGACTAGTAGCGGTACCACTATTATCGCTGCTATTGAAGAGCGATTTTCAATAGCGAGCAAATTGTAAATAATGCCATATTTTAAGGATATTATCAGTGGGTGCCTTTTATTCTTGGCCTACAAGGAATTCTTTTCTATTTACCATGTCTCATATGGCATTTGCTCAACTGGCAATCAGGTAAGACCAGCAAAGCATTACACATTCTCTACATTGATGAAACGCTTGAAACTTTCGTTATTTGAAAATTAGGTGGAACTTTGAGGAAATGTGAAGATGTTCTTGCATCTGCTGATTTCATACGACAGAAGTTGCGACCAAGGAAATAGACGAGTTGTTTTACAAGTTTACTGGAAAATGTCTCCATTCTTCGAAACGAATGAAGAATACCATGCGCTATATGTGCATTTTCCATCCACACTCTTGATTCTCGTGTTTGGTTCGGGGTTTCACCAACAGAAATTTAAATCTTCATCCTCAAGGATTTTCCGGTTGCAACCGAAAGTTGGTTTGAACGAGATATCTTTTTGAAGATTTCAATCGGATCTCGCCTGCAATGAATTTTCTTTGGTCCATTACCGACTAGACAGAAGTTCATTTTGTCATCATTACTATTTGATGTTCTCTCTTTGAAAGAATTGTAATTTATTGAAGATCTTCTCCTATAGTAATGAAAAATCAATGAACAAAAAAAGGCTAATCGTTGTGCCGAAATCTGTCAATCCCACTGATTAAAATCTTTACAGGAACTTAAATTTACTTTGCCAATTCCCATTTAACGCAGACTTCAAATTTTGAAAGGAAATTCTCTTCCATAGAAGACACTTTGTTGAATGATGTCCCTACCTCAATCGTCTTCTTGAATTCCTTCTGGAAAAGGGCTCATTAAAAGTCTAATGAATGGAGAATTCTTCATACTTGTGAATCAATTAAAGATTTCACCCATACGAAGAAGGGCTCCCAATGCTCGTTCATGGTTTTCTATTTGTGCCTTTCTCCAACGTCTTAAATGGATAAATTTCTTCGACGTTTCGATACGACAACTTTTCGACTCGACTTTAACAGTAGCCTTCAGCAGGCATCGCTTCCGCTTCTTCCTCTTCACTACAACTTTCAGAAGGGGCGTTTTCAAACCAAAATCTGCTAAAATGAGCTCGAACTAAAGAACGAGGATAACAACGTTTGTTTAGGTATTGCTGTAAAAGGTATCGTGATGATGTCCCAGGATGTGAGCAATATGCAATCAGAGAAGAGGAGTGAATCTGTAGCGGTTGTCGCTACGCATCTCTACGATTCAATTCGTACGCAACGAAAACTCGTCCGACGTGGTGCGCTAACATCGCTGCTGCAGAAGGTTTGCCTCATCTTCCTGGCGAGTTCCTTTCAGTAGACAAAATTTGTGTTTAACCCTAAAAAAGTTTAGAAAACCATTTCTCACCCCCTTGTACCATGCTCTGCTCTACGCACAAGATCTTTTGAGACGAGAACTGCCACTTTTGTGCTCGGTATTTATGTTCGAGCATGATTGAACTAATCCGTCTGCTGACGAGATCGCTGAACTTACGCATCAAAGAGCTGCATTTTGCAGGGCACTTATCTCACAGTGCTTTATTTATTCGTCAAGTTTGTATACCTCGTACAAGCAATCACACAATTCGTGTTGCTCAACCGATTTCTTGGAACAAACTACACATTCTGGGGATTCGAGATCCTCAGAGACTTAGCTAACGGTCGAGAATGGCAAGAATCCGGTCATTTTCCAAGGTAAGCAGTAATCACTTACAATCTCCATATGCTAGAGGCTTTCTGTAGACACTTGCGATCGTTGATGAGAATAGGGAATCCTAGTATATCTCCCGCTCCCTAGACGTTCACTTTAGGCGTTAAGATTAATCTCACAAACCAACCTTCCCTACCTGTTCTGCTGCTTATAACTGATTCACTGTTTCACTGAATCGCTCTTAAGAAATTTCTCAAAAGAAAATTGCGTTTGAAGTGCGTTTATCAATTTTGAATATGGTGGTAACAAACAATCGTCTTGCTCAGAAAGGCAGTAGGGAAAATGCTTCTACAATTTGAAGCAATTTTTTTCGAATAGTTGATTGCGCCACCGATATTAGCAGAAACGAAATAATTGTACTGAATGAGTTTTGTGAATGCGGCAGATCACTGAGGCGGAGAATATCGTTTTCTTTTCTCGCCTAAATCAGGTGTGATTGTCGGGAAGATATTGAAAAATAATTAAATTTTGGCATGTAAGAAGTTACACTATTGTAAATCGCCATAAAAAATCTCATTCTTACTTAAATGTTCTAGGGTGACAATGTGTGACTTCGATGTACGTGTGTTGGGTAATAAACACAGACACACTGTGCAATGTGTCCTCATGATCAACATGTTTAACGAAAAGGTTACTTCTTCATTCGTTAGCGTTCCTTTTTCATTTGTTCTCTTCAACGATTCTTTACGGTTTTTGTGGCACAATAAAGTCCGAGAAAGCAGTTGTTCATGCGCGTCCAGTTTGGGTTTTATTTCACAGCACAGTCGCCAAAATGGCTCCAATATTGACAAATGCTACCATGCTTCGCCTGTAAAAATTTTATTTCCTTATTGTGAACTATTTTTGGTGCGCTGCCATCTCTATGCTCTTTTCCTGTTCATTGAAATTTCACTGTAAAAGAAGATGAAGTTTTGTTTGAGAAATTCACTACTCGCAGCTGAATCCGTTTATATGTCTTTTCTTTGCAGTTGCAAGTGTTTTATTTTCAGGTGTATCTCTTTCTCTGGTGGTGGCTTCTTATTGTCATCCTAGCGACGATTGGTTCTTTCTGCTATTGGCTTGCAATGAGTCTTTTTAAAGCTCAACAATACTCGTTCATCTCACAGTACCTGCGAGTTTATGATCTCCTCGACGGTCAAGGTTCCATCTCATGACTACCTCTTTCTGCTCCATGCAAATTTCAGTAGTCTCCTACATTATTATTTTCATGCTAGTTGCCAGTACTGCCTAGTTTTCATAAATATTTCAAGAAAAGTTTTACAGTTCATCTGCCGTTCTTTTTAAGCGTAATACACCTTTCCACAACCGAGTCACACGTTTATATATTAAACTAGAAAAATGTATATACTTTCTTTTTCAGATGTTTTTGGCGGAAACGTATAGATAGGCCGTTTTAATCTGTGTGCTTACAGTTTCCCAATTTTTCGCTCATTTAAGTGCATACATTCGATCTTAATGCTTCAAATTTCAGTACATGCACCCCGCCTAAGGTGCTATTTTGAAATTTAAGCGCTGTGAGAATAATTTCACAAGTCTTTCGATTGCCACCAAAAAATTCCACTGCTAAAATTTTTTTCTTAGTTTAGGCTTTATTTGAAGTAGACCAGCGCCGCTGCAATAGAAACCACTGCCATATTTCCATGAAACTCTTTTATCATGCCAGTCAGTACTAAAAATAGTATAGAAAAATATTCATTGTTTCCTATTTTTAGAGTGTGCCGATTTGGGGATGAAAATAGATGTTTGAATGGTACATTGAGCACTAATGATAATTAGCCGAAATAATGCGATACAATTTGGAAAGTAAAAACTTTACTTAGGGAAGAAGCTATGACTCCTGAGAACGAATACATCTACTAAACAGGGACTGAGAGATTGTCGTACTGCCCACTTCAGTCGATATTTTGCATCACAAAAATTTTTTTCTACTTAGTTTCCACAAACACTCCATAAAAGCCTAGCCTAAACGGGTCTTTTCGGTATGCTCTTCACTTTCATCGTTCTAAGGTTCACAACGTGTTCAAGAACTGGTAGCTTCTATCGAGAAGAAGGGTTGTTGATAAATGTCCATGCATGTTCATCAAGTTGTAACTGCTACTGTGCAGCTCTAACACAACTGACGGGAGGTGAATGTACTTAGGTGCTCACAAAAGAAACGAAATGTTTCACCGCTAATATAATGCCTAGCATATGTGAAACCAATATTTTCGCTGAATCACCTATGAATGTCTAATCTACTCAAATATTAGTCAATTTTGCACTTACTGAACCCTCTTCTGTGTTGTGTTTTAAGCCAAAATTTTTTAGTACTGCTAATGGTGGGCATGAGAGCGCATTCGAGGCTCGTTAGAGTTCTCGTTGACAGCTGGCCGAGCGTACGGTGTAAGGGGTTGCTGTAATGTTTGGCTATTCAGAAGCTTGCAAAAGATCATTGTGGTCGCAAATTGAAAACTTTGATTGGAAGTTTTTGACGGCTACGGTAGTGTAGTACGGGATGGAAGAATAAGGGATACCTATACTGCAAGCAGCATATTACATGCTTTGTGGTTGTGATACTGAATTATTAGTGCATGAATATGTCAAGACAAAAACGAATGTCTTCAGGCCACACTGCGCTGGAAAAATTCGTTCACTACAATTTACGTAGCGATGGTGTTTTTCTCTTGCGTATCGTATCGGCCAACGCTGGTGATCTCATAACGACTGATATTGTGGCTGCCCTCTGGAAAATGTTTCTCGAAGAAGAGAAGAGTCGTGCTGTACCGCCACCTGCATTAACTGGAACTGCTCCCAAACTTGATGACGTTGATCACGGATTTCAAGAAGATCTATATGATCCGAAGAAGGACTCCATCGATTGAGCTCCTCCTAACACTTTACCCAACTTCCTATAGATCCCATTCTAAAGTTATTATAATACCCACTAGCCAAAGGAGCAGTTTTTTTATTAAAGCCTTGCTTTAGCATTTCCCCCTCACGTCCAACGTTTTCAGCAAATGTGGAAAATGCATTCATACCTCGTGCACTCAAATACCAGGACTTATATGATTTAACAGATGGGTGAATGCTTTTTGTTACGCTTTAGACTTTAATCTTTCAAATTTGCCAACTTTATTGCTTCATTGCTTAGTAGTAATCACTAGATCATGGCATGCTTCCTGACTGATACAACTTGTCTCAGTATGCACTTGGGGCATCCTGCTTTTATATTCTGGGCATTGCTTGATTTATGCAAATTGTATACTTAACGTTCATAACTGCGATCTCTCATTCATATCATCCGCCACATATCGAATCGTTGCGGTGAGAGAACTAATATGATTAAGTTCGTTGAATCATCACTAAATAGGGAAGTTAAAACAAATATCAACACCTAAGCAGCCATAATTGTTCAACGATCTTTCCATATCGCACAAACTAATAAAGCAATCCTGGATTTTTTTTTTAGTTTGGTTGCCTTTTGTACAATCGTCGAGTGTAATTTTTGGGACATCGCAGTGTTCACCTGCACAGATTAATAAAGCCGTTCACATAGCCTAACAGTGTACTTTTAGCACGATATAAAATAAATGCGCTTGCATCATATACTTTATATTCGTGGGATTTTTATTGCGTAATTAAAAACGCACATAGCCTAATGGAAGGATGACGATTTGTGCTTTCGTAAGTTCATAGTATCATGCTGCTCAGAAATACTTTGTTGTGCAGTATTATCGATTATCAAGGAAGCGAAGATTGCTTTTTTTCGTTATCTGGTTTTAGTACTAAATAGTTCCTCTAGAATATTGATGCTTCGATAATGCAAGCGTTATCCTCTTGTCTGATATTCAAAATATTCGTTGCCATAAAAGGAGTGTTACAAATTTTTTTGTTCATTTGATTTTTTAATCCCTCACGATCTGGGCACGGGAGTTTTCTTTGATCGATCCCTTCCGTTAAAACACTTCATTGAGGAGTACGAGAGAAGACGTGGAGGCACCGTGTGACTGCGGCAAAAAATTTCCGTTCACTTCACTATAAGCAAACGAAGCATAAAATCGCGGATGTTTTTGAAGTGATTGCGATATATGCCTATCGATTTCACGTAATTCTCAATGTGTTTGTAATTCATGATTTAACTAGGTCATAGGTTATCTGCGCATCTCGTTTTCTTACGTCAAAAGAATGGACTCCACTTTCCGTTCTACCACTGTTTTGCGAGTGATCTAAAACTACCATTCAAAGCTAATAAGCGTTTTCGGCAACCGCAATAACTCTATGGTTATTTCTTCAGGAGTTAGAGAGGTTTATGAAGTATGACGATGAATTGTATCATATTGCTCTGGAGTGGGAGTTTAGAAGGTCCTATGCTACGTATTCCTCCATGCAGCAAAGAGGGTTTACCTCATTCCCTTTGAATGAGTATGTATATGTTTCACTTTCTACTAGCGAAATTACTTCAATTGCATCACTGAATGTATAAGCGACAGACCGATACCTTAAGGCATACGGGGTTAAGAGTTTCTATTGTAACATTTCTAGAAATAGTTAAAAGAAAAGAAGGGTTTATTTAAAATTGCATCCAGGCACGTTTCGCGGCCAGTCGCATGTGGCTAAGTTGGAATTCCAAACGAGACCAACGGGGCAATTCTTCGGTACCCATCTTCCATGAGCGCATTGATAGAACTTTTGGCAGTTGGATGGATCTGCACGATAACCGAGGGGGCCACCACTTTCCTACAATATTTCAAAAATAGGCATTAGGACTGCTGAAACTGCTCTGATAATGCAAAAAAGTAGAGCATCGATATTTCAACGCAACAAACCTTTTTTTTCCGAGGACATTTTTCCATCGTTACGAACATAAAAAGCAGAAACCATCCTATCCGCTTTTCTATAACATTTGTAGAGACATCTCTTTCCTTAAACATCGTTAGATTTAGGAACCGTTTAACTTTTTAGTGTATCAATACCCTGCAATTGCTTGCTCAACACCTCCTTTCGCCAGAATCGTTTCACCCTGTACTAAACGAGTATTTCGACCTGACAAAGTGATGGCTGAAATTATATAGAAATACAGTTGCTCAGTTGGCTGCGTAGCCTACCACCTAAGATTTTCAAGCATCTTGGTCATTATTTTGTCACCTAGGACTTCCAGTTTGCCATGATATGATCGAAAAGGGTGCTTTAAAACGAACGTGGCATTTCTCGCTTGCGATAATTGATAGGCGGTCGTCAAAGACGTCGCAAGAGCCAGGAAAACAGTCGCTGAATTCACTTCTGAATCGGTGACCAGGAGGACATGTTCGTTCATAGAAAGTTCCTTCTGCGCAGCTCAAATACTTCGAACATTCGTTTGGAATCGCTCTTTTCTCGTTATGATAGCAGCTCAGCGATCGTTCCCTCGAGCATTTATACCCATCTCTGCAGTAGCCTGCCTTAAAATTGTAAGATGGGAGCACTTCAGATGTTACGTTATTCGATTGGATCTACTGGTTGCCCGCTCACTGAATTGTAAACTTCAGCAGGAGAGTATTTCGATTCCCCGCAGCATTCTTTGCTGCACAGTCCTCAAAACACCCAGACCACAATAAGGACAGTTATGCAAGAGCATTCTTGTGCTTTCCATATGCATTGCAATTTGTCTTAGTCAAAAGAGCACTTTGTTATTAAAAACTACTAAACATGAAGAAACGAGCAGTTCCTGCGCGCACGAGAAGCAGAAGCATTCGTTGACTGGCAAGCTTTGAAATCGACCAAAAAATAAAATAAAATAAAATAAAAGGCGCGAGGCGCAATTGGAGGCTGGGAGCGTCTAAGCAGTTGTTCCATCGTGGAAAGTTTTCAGGATCCGGCTCATCCTTGCATTAACGCAGCAGTAGTATGACACACTAAATCAGCAATGTTACGTTCATGAGAGGACGCTCTAGCCCATCACCACTAGAGAGTGCAAAATCTTGAATATTCCAACTGAATGCTGCTTACCCAATTAGTGCATCGAAGAGATTGCGCCACCGCTGATTTGCTGATCCCTTCTTCTGGCAGATTAGAAAACAGAAAATTTCCTAATTCAGCGATTTCTTTTTAGAACTTCCTCCGCTTTACAAAATGCGCTTTGTGCTCATATCTATTGAATTTTGTGAATGAAACCCCGATGTTTCTAAAGAATTGGATCTTTTGCTTCCATGCAAAGCAACTTTGCCTTAGACCTCGAGTCAACATTTCAGTTCACCACTCGGAAGCAACAGATGCAGCAATACCATTTTCTTGTTTTGCACAGGAGTTACCTGCAGGAGCGGGCAAGCGTTGTTGGTGTACACGTATTTTTTGCGTCTGCATGAATGCATCGTCGTTTATTGCTGTCATATACCGATCCTCGCTGGCAGTTCACTATTTTGTAGATCGACTTCCGGCAGTCAACATACCTGAACATCCACATTCGTTTAAAGAGACATTTTTCTATGGAGGTTGCTGAAAAAGTGGCAATATAAAAGTCGTAGAACATCTGCTTTTACTGGTGACATACGCTGTATTAGAAGTGTGCATTATTAGCTTTGAAATACAATTGCATACTGGTTTGCAATCACTCTTAAACTCCGATATGCAATAAAATAATATTTTGTTCTACTTTATATTTTACCGCACTACATCCCATCATTGCGCGTTCAGAATTGCTCGGACCTCCAGTGGACTTGCATTAGATGGTTCCTGAACCATTTGGGAGCTTAAGATGATCTTTTTGCACGGTTAATCCAGAGTGGATTTTTAACCTTCGATAAAGATTAAATTTAAAAGTATTCAGATTACCATCCTTCATCGTAGCTGGGAGTTTTGACGCCTGGAGGTACTGAAAACAATGCGCTGGTGCTTAAATCGTGGCAAATTTAATTCTAAGTAAAGAAGTATCGTGAAATGCAATATTTCAACGCTTCATGCATAAAGTATAAAGTTTTTCCATGGATTAGGATGTTCTCTTAATTTACTCTTTTTATGAATGTTCTCAACCTGGATGCCTAACTGAAGCAGCAGTTAGTGTCAAAGAAGACTGCAGCGATTGTCTAGCAAACGATTCATTACAGGTGAGGCCGTTACTGTAACTGTTCAAACATGACCACGTATGTTTGGTGACCCTTCCCCAACGATGGGAAAACAATGCTGGGTATGAAATAAAGCCCATTTTGGTCCTTAATTTAGTTTGTTGCCTAAAATTCTTGGTTGGTGGGTGTTGAACGCTTTTGAACCTAGCTTCGCAGTGGTTTCGGAAAACGTCCTACCACGATTTCTCCAGGAAAGCATCCTTGCCGATATGCAAAGCATTGTGAGACCTTCTGAATACTTCTGAGCCAAAAGCCGTGATGGCTTTTGCATTACCGCATGGTCGTTAAGCTGACTGATCCATTTACACAAACTAGATTAGTGCTTTGCGGAGATAAACATTTTCTGGACGTTTTCTGCCACTCTGAGAGCTCTCCGCATATTGCTAATCGTGTATTTTTGTTTTCCAGTAGAAGATTTCCTCGGGCGTCATCTCAAAATATGCTGAATCATCGGTGCTTTGTGGAACTAACCAATTCCTGCATGGCTGGTTCCATGCTGTCATCTCCATAGTATGAAATCTCGAGCGTGTTCGCTCACAGAAGCGTTTGATAAGAAATGCTGTGAAGGGCACAATTTTCTTCTCATTTGCGTTCCTTAACGTCGTACATAGAGGATCAGCCACAACACAGTGCACACCATCTACCGATATGACGAGTCCTTGAATAATACCCTTGCTATAAATGCAATATTAATTTGTTGCAAGCATATGCGAACATCTACTATTGCCTAGCTTTGCAGCGAAAATCATTTTTACTAGCTATTCGGATTAGCATATACGTCACGTGAGAGATTCAAATGCTTTAAAATTTTTGCTGTGCTGTGAAAGAGGAGGGCCGCTTAGTCCTGTTTTCAAACGGAAAGGAATTTATGTCTTGCATGTAGAAGCAGGAGTGCTTATCCATATCCAGTATCTTACTAATGTTAGTTTAGCATTTATTAGGTCGCACTAATCTGCTTTGCTTCAGTCAATATTGGCTTCAAGCAAGCTAAAATATAGAAGAAATGATTCAAAAATCAGACCTATTTTCTGAAAACGTGAGAGTCATACGATCAAAATGACTATCGCGAAGCTATGCTGTAAAAAAGCAATTCGTGTAACCATATGAGTCAACATTGATCAAAACTGTTTGGCTAGTCTCTGTGAAGAGATCAGCTCATTTGGTTTTTAGAAGAGGAATAGTGTTTTGAGGATATTACAATAAATAAAACCTGAGGTACACATTAACAGTATGTGCTCGTTAGGAATCTTGCAGAGAATTGCTTGCCGAGAACATTTGCTTCCTTCCACCATATAGATGCCTTCTCCCTGCGCACAGAACCCAACATCCTGTGTGATCACGATTTCAAAACGGGAAGCAAATAATTTTCCCAAACTGTATTGGTTTCTTTGCTTTAAGTGAATTAGCGTAAACTGTTCAGAATAACGACCTTGAGGGGAATCAGCAAGCTAAAGCAAGAAGACCTCATGGAGAGGTCAGTCGAATTCCATTCGGAGTCTGTCCTCTCCCCATTTCCTCCCCTGCCTTGAAAAAACAATTGGGCCGCTCTGTGTCTTTTGTTTCTGATCTTTGAAGTAGTGAGCATAACTGTTTCGCTTGACATGGAAAATGTCTGATTCACGTCAGTCTCATTTTTCCAAAACTTTCTATTTCGTATTCCTCTTGAATCATAGACACATTTATAAGAGCAACATGCGATCTATTTCATGTAGTAGAGAAACAGGGAGCCCACACGGGCATGAGGTATTGAGAGGGCCACTAAACCTTGTAATGTACCACGCGTTGCATGGCGTTATATGCCAAGATCTCGGATAATCACAGTGGTATTTATTTTTTTAATCTGTACACGTTATATAAGTAATGTTGGAACTCATTTAGGACACAATAAACGATACCAAAATTGTTCCGAAGGGCACTTAATAGCTGCTTCTGCCAAATATCACTACATTGCTTTCTCTTATCGCTTCTCATAGTCAGAACACAGTGTTCTTCGTTTACCTCAGCTATTTGTTTCGTTCTTGCGTTTATTTCGTATAAATCTTCATCCTGGCATTTATCGAAAGGCACCTGGCAGTGGTTGTCGGAAAATATCTGAAAAGATTATTGCTCTTTAGTTGATTACCATGTGCTAAGGTCTCAACGATTTCTTTCGAACTTCGCTTCTGATGGTCGCATAATGGCTAAATTCTCCATCAGCGCGTTTTCTAAGTCCTTATTTTGCAAATATCGCATTTTAACATGTAATGGATACTTTCACGCATGTGCTGATGATCTGATCTTGAGTGAAACACTGATGAAACAGAGATCCGTTGGTGAAAAAGAATTCGTCCAGGAGAACAAGAGCACTTGATGGACAATAGAACCCTATTTTATGGCGTCTTACTATGAAAGAAGTTAAGCTCGATTTTGCGCTTATGATCATTGCAGAATCAAGCAAAGATCAAATGAAATGCTCTTGAAGAAGAGCTTTACCATCAAAAACCTTCGCAGATTTAAAAAATTTCTTCCGCAGCAGTAGGTGAATTTATTCTTTTAGATTCAAGGCGATGGTCGTTACTTTTTGTGTAATGCATAATGAATCGAGAGATGTACCTGTAGATGGAAGGATTAGCTGAGTCATTGTTCTAGCGCATTGAATCTGTTGTGATATCGCAGGTTTCCTCGAGGAGACCTGACTTTCGGACCCTGACTGGTTGGAGATCTCATAGAGCAGTTATCTTAAATAAGATTAGCAGACCACGCTTGGACCTGTCAGCCGACAAGCATGAGCGAGAGGAAATGTGAAACTGATGTCCTCGACAAAAGAGGTAGGCTTTTCTGTGGTCGAGATTACCTGGCCCAGAGGGCAACGGTCAAAAGAGAAGGTGCTGCGTGACGCGTCACATCGTATGAACTGCGGATTACACTCGGCAAGCTGAACCAAGCCTCCACGGCTGCACAAGTGCGCTAGGTGTATGCGTTTGACGCCTCCGAATGCATCTCCCAAGTAGTTCACCACCTGTCCTAAAATTATATGGAGGAGAATGCATCAACACGGTTTCCTAGTGTGCAAAATATCCCTAAGCGTTTTTAGGAAAAGTCATGAAGATTTACCTATTTTCTTCAAAACGTTTTCTTTCAAAAGCGGCTATCTGGGGACGTCTGAGCGGTTGTATCGCGGATTTCTAGCTTGGGATGCCAAATTCTCAAAACTTGAACGCTCTTTTTGGGGCATCAGATTTAATCGTAGAAGTGGAACATGTTCGTTTTGCTGAATAACGAACTCCAAATCATTTTTCACATCGAATTGCAGGAGATTGCCAGTCGAATGAACTGAAGAGAAAGGGGGTAAATTGTGATCGATGTGGAAGGTAGTTCCATAGCCGTACATGGAGCAGAGTTCGTCACATACTTGGACCAATGGGAATTGTATAGCTACCGTCAAAACTTTGATCGTTAGAGGTCCTTCTAATGAGGCAACATACGTATTATAAACATTCAGCTGATCAACAAAGCACCAAGGTGAACGTACTTCTTTGTCGTCCTTCCAACGACTCGTTCTCTGTTGCATTGTCTATAAGCGTCTGATGTATTTCCGAGAGAGACCTTCCTCCGGGATCGTTTGGTCCTCCCTGAAACTCGCTGGCATATTCTATACGAAGTTCCACTGATTTATTCGTTGTGATGTGAGTTATGAGTTACAATTTAAAATTATTGGCATTATTACACTATCCATATACAAATTCTATTTTGAATTCTTCCTAGCTGTGTTCAAATTCGGGTACTGAATTTCGTAAACAGTAGTTTATTAACCGCTCGCTTATAGTTCTCCCCATCTTCTGGAGTTTTTGAGGGATCGTAGCTATATAAAGTCGTTTTTCTGAACTGATTTTTCAGCACAACAAAACACATTAATGGTCTGAAAAGAGTGAAATAAGCTAGCAGAAAACGACAGTTGGTTAGCAATAAATAAGATTTGTTGAAAATTTGCGAAGAAATTAGAGGAACTAATGCCTGTTTCTGTTGAAGCGTTCGACTCAGCTTCAAATTATGTAGAAAAAGCACAGCGCTGAGCATACTCAGTCCCCGAAAAAGTACCATCGTTCAACACCGTTCCCCCTTCTTTCGTTGCAACTCTTCTAAATTGACACAAATTTGATTACATCGGTTCTTTAAATTGTGAAATACTTGAGAAATTCATAGGAAAATTACGAGGCAATAATTCACACGGTAAGAATTTTTGTTTGGCAAATTCTGATCATAAAAGTCTATGCAACCATGACTTCTTTCTTTGCTATTTTCATAGAAATATGGTTTTTGAACGGAAAATCTTTTATTTTGCGCCTCTTCAAGCCAAGCGTAACTCTGATAAATTCTGGCCACAAATTGTTTCGATCAGAATTTAATCACGAAAAATTTTCACAAAAATCTGCGTGAAAATTATTTTCTCCGTAAATCATCAACAGGTGGAAACATATTCAGGCCCACGATTCGAGCTCATCTCAGATTTGTTGAGCTCAAAGAAATTATAAGGGGGTGAGAGGAAATTAATTTCATGGGTACATCAGTGATGCTGACCTATTCATTGAAATATAAGCACGAAACTACTGCCATAAATGTTCGTTTGCAAAGTGTATGGCTTGTGCGATAACAAAAATTTAAAGTAAGCAACGGAAAAAAACTTCTTCATGAAACACACTAAACATTTGCAAAGCAAAAATGTCCAAAGTGGCGCTAATCATTTTGAACGCTGCGGGAACATAACCTTTGACGAAATAAATATTCCATTGGCACAACCGCCCACTTCGATTTGTTATATTTAGAGCCTTTCATGCTCTTGAAGTCATGAGCAAGAATTAGTGTGCGCACCTGTTGAATCAAATTCACTAAAACCACAATGACCTTTCTTAATGAAGGGGTGAGTCACATTTATTCCAAAAGAGCTCAGATAGCTTCAATCAAACCTTATTCCATCATAAATAATGACAAATCGAAAATTGTGAGGCATTATAATTTTCGGTTGTTTTTTCATTCCGAGTGAAACGGCGTCGATATATTCACATTTGGAAAAAAGGCAAAACGGCCCAATTTTTTTTTTTCTTCAGCAATATTAGCAAATTTCCACCGTTGTAAATTGAGGAAAAAAGGGTAGGTACTAGGTTAAACAGATTTTAATTGTATTCTAAGACTTATTACTGCCTCAAAGTTTTGAGCCTCATTCACGATAAATACCCACTTATTTACATAACTGGAGAAGAACACAGCCATAGTACGCCTTTATGTGTCATTATATAGGCAAGAAAATTTATAATTTGCTGAGAATTGAGGCCATATAATAGTTGATGCCACAATGCACACCACTTCAACAAATTTCATTACTGTAGCTTCAAGACACTCACCTCTTTCAGGCTCTTTTTGCGCTCGTTTCTTAATTAAGTTATGCGTTACAAATTTCGATGCGAACACCAGCCTGTCTATACGCGTGTTTAAATGTCCGCATATATATTAAGTTTCGATGCTAAAGTTCAAAGTGTGAAAAATATACAAACAACCGCAAATACCTAAAGGCAAGCCGCCCGGGTGAGGATAATCCAAATTACAAGATGCACGCAAAAATGGCCTGAGATAGGTCGAAAATTGCATTATAAACCATGAGTATATCTGCACTGTCTGCCATAGTTTTATTGTTGAATAAGCGTTCAGGTTCCGCACTGCACCGTATTTTTATCAAAGCTACATGTGTATTATGCAAAGTAGTCTCTCAAACCAGTTGACTGCTCTCCAAATCGCAGTTTTCTGCTAATAGGTACTAATAAACGATTTATGAATGCAAGCGAAAGCTTTATTCGGCGTCACACGCTGATCAACTTTATATAGTAATGTATTATGCGTTGCGGTGTTGAACGGCGATCTGAAGCGTTTTGATGCTTTATTGCGCTTAGTGCACGAGTTCATGTCGGGTTCTCCAGAACTGGTGTTCTCCGGATTTCGTTGAGACTTTCTTTCAAGGATCTGTTAGTTAAAAAATTGAGAGACTCAGGACGTCGCACGGAGATGTCATTTTCGAGCCTCGAGCTTCAAGGATGTCTAATTTTCGGTGTTCAGGGATAGCAGCACCATTCGTGATCCCTATTCTTCCCTTCTGCTGATTGTTGTCCTTTACTACATATTTACGGTTCACTGCATAGGGATTCGCTTTATGTGCCCTGTTGACACTTTTATAAGTAACCAAACGCAAAGCATTTGTTTGCGTTTGCTGATGTCAATAAAGTTTTTTCTCCTTACATTCTTAAAGCTTTGCGTACGGCGTTCTGATGGAACAGGCTTTCTCCTGAAATCTACAACGGTGTAGACATTTTTGTCGGCATTGTTGACTGTTTTCACGAACAAGTGTTAATAACAAACTGTCTCATAGTGAAAGTCAATAAGAAAAATTACTAAACTCTTGACTTCCGGAAGTAAGAAAATTGAAGCCGAGAATGGACATAAAAAAAGCAGAATTGGACTAAGGAAAGGTGTTGTAGTAGAAAAAATTGATTGTTCCGCATGGAGTGAGTATATTTAGAGAAGGAGGAAACATTACTCATGAAAACAGTTACAGAGAGTTAGAAAGAACGAAACATGAGTGCCATTTTTATGCCATTACTGCTCCCGACATCATTAAATAAAAGGGTTTTATCATTCGGTAAAGGTGTTTCAATAGAGATGATCTTGATGAGAATATGAAGATAACTTTGAGTCGCTTAACGATTTCCTCATATAAATTCCAAATCGTTCATTCATCAAAAAACGATGCATAAAGAAATGTCGCAATGACGCGTCTAATTCCTTGATTTATGACCAAGAAGCCGGAGCTCGATTTATTTTCTTTGCACGTTCATTTTTCGACTGGTGCTTCTAAAACGAGTAAATACTATTTTGATGAATAAATGAGAAAATTTCTACTCTTTTTTTAAATGTAAAAATCTTCCTACGTTGAAGAAATCATGATTTCATTAGTCACGCACAGTATATTACAATGTGATTTGTTTATAAAAGGTTTTAACTAGGAAAATATATTAAGGCTGGAACACCGTTGAACGTAGCAAAGTTAAGCTAGATAATGAGAACAGGAAGTGAGTTGTTTACGGAATTTTATGGTGATATCTTTTGGTCTAAGGAAGATAAAGGTGAAATCTCGCTTCGAAAAACTACTCTTGTGACCACTTTCAAACCGTTGATGCTCGCATATGGGAAAAGAAGACGCTCTTTACCTTGTTGGCAACCTCTGTTGCTCCAGCTCGTAATTCGAATCGGTCTTGGGCAAAACAACCTGAATTAGCAAACTTTTATACCCGAAAATATGTACTGTGTCTTACACTCG
Organism: Baylisascaris procyonis; assembly: GCA_037389465.1. NCBI lineage: Eukaryota > Metazoa > Nematoda > Chromadorea > Rhabditida > Ascarididae > Baylisascaris > Baylisascaris procyonis. The sequence continues at coordinate 6,513,210 of JAZARR010000212.1, read as the reverse complement.
CTATCACTTTTACAGCTTGAAGCGGACAATTTGAAAAAGATTAGGTCATTTTGTTTAGCGTACCAAATCCAAGTTTGTGGTTAAAAAATTCTCAACCTGTTGCACAATAAATATGGCCTAGTGACACTTGGGAGTGGTACTCTCACCAATACATGGGTTCTCGGATAAATCCTCAACGAAAGTTTGCAAAGGAACTATGACATCCTTATCAAATCTCGAAATTGCACTATTCAAAAGTAGCGCATGAAAATATCATCCGAAATAGACAGGATGATCTCTAAACAAAGCTTGAAAACATCCCGGTGCTGAAATACTCCGAATAATGTGCAGAAGTGCTTGGTGGGAATGCGTGTCAACGTTGAACATACCGCAGACATATAGGCGAGTGTTTCAAGTTTTGTTTTCCACTCCGAATTGCATCCACGCGAGTCACTTTTTTTTACAGTGTCGTGCTCAATAAACGAGTCTGAGAAGTGCAATATTTTGTATGTGGTGATTAGCGCATCGACGACGTTTCCCTGTTACTCTTGCTTGAAAGCGAACGTGAAAGTGAGCGTGCAACCAGCCGGGTAAACGTCATTCGGCTCATATCGTGGATTGAACGTATAGAGAAGCAAGAAAAGCGTATTGAACGCAACGGACATAAAAGGCTGAGAAGCACAGCATGGCGCCACACAATATGGGAAAAGGTAAAGCGTGCACGAATAGCATCGTTGTCCATGAAGGGGAAGCGTGCGGACGCGCGTATGTGGAGCTGGATCATGCAACTTCCTCGCGTGGGCGCGTGCTGTTGGTCGTGTTCGGAGCCGGCTACCAGCAACGCCCGCGATGACGTCAGCCGAGGAAGAGCGGTGCACATTTCCAATTGAGGGGCTGCGAGAGCCAAGGCTGCTTGTGTGCGCGCGTTTTGCTTGTTGCTGTGTTGCGCTCGCATCACTCTGACTGCTGCCAGCCACACTCGACTAGCCCCTTTGGCCAGTTAGCTCTCATGCAGTAACTTAACCCGTGCCGCCGCGCATAACACACCTCTGCGGTCGTAACCGAAGGTGCTTTACCTACAGGCCAAATCGTCTGTGGTAGGCATTTCTTCATTCACACGGCCGACCCGTTTAGCGTTTGTCGCACGCCATACAACGTGTACTGCCTTCTGCTACTGCAGATGCGAATTATGGCAACGACCGGTGAAGCGGAACCGGGTGCATTCTTTATTTGCACGGAGACGTCGCCGAGATGTTACATCATCCAGCCGGTTGGTCAACGTTTCGTTGTTGCTTTCTTTACGTCATCTACGGGTTTCCTATATATTGTTCGGCTTGTTGTTGATTCGACGTCAAGCTCATGCTGGAGCAGTGAATGCTTTGAGTGGATATGAACAAGTATCTGGGTTGCTCATCGCCACCAGCTTGCTTCGTAATGCGATCTCGATATATCTATTAGACGATGCGACGCGAAGCGGCCAGCCACACAGCAATTAATCTTGTTTTGTTTGATCTAGCACACCTTTAGGTCGTGCGCCACACTTATTTTTTCATAAAGCCCCCACTCTGGGCCGAGTGGGCTTTGTGCGAGCAACGAACGTTGTTTCCGATTGCAAAAAGTTGGATTCTTCTAATGATATGGCAGCTATTAAGCACTCGTTTGCCTTGCACTTTTCGCTTCATATTTCGCCCTTCGCTTTTTTTTCCATTTCCAATTTATGTCTTGCACTCATTATTTCGGTTTGCACAATTCACGTTATGGCCAAATGGCTTGATCTGCTCGTCGCATCCAAATAGATTCTTCCTTCACACAGCCACTGCGCCAGTGAGTTGTATCATTAGCTGGGTTATCAGCTTTTTCAAATTCTAAAATAAGGTTACAGCTGCGGCCAGTTATAGATCCATCAAACTGCAGTTTTACACGTTGTGGAGCCGCCGTTCATCTAGCCTAAAACTCTGGGTTCTTTCCTGTTCTGGTTCTGGGATTTTATATAAATACGGTTGGCCGGTTCGGGCTAATTCATATCTTATTATATTTGAAATCCTCCTATTTCCACGACCCTGTCAAATCTGCCTCTGGAGAATGATACCGGTGAACAATACAAAACGACTTCCTCCAAGTTAACGATCAGTTTTCCCATTCTTGAAATTTATTCAGCGAATAATCTTCAAAAAACTTTCGTTTTATCAAAAAACTTTCTTCAATAGTCGTAATGGTTTTGCGAATTTGACACATCTCATAAGCAATTGAACAAAGTCAAAAATTTCGGTGAATGTTCACGCTGGTGGATTAATTTTTTTGCTCTACAAAACGAAACGTCAATACTGGAAAAGCTATCTATTGTTGTGTATTCTCTGTGAGTACATCAATTTCGGCTGGTTTCATTTTGAAAGCATGTCTTCATTGATTTTGCTTTTATAAGACTAATTGCTGGTCATCCTCGTAGCCGGTAATCGCTCAGGCTGAAACCAACCATTTGTTTCCATAGATTGCATTAATTATGCAATAGATCTCAGATTGCATTAATTATATCTACCACTTTCTGGCATAGGCACCCACTATACAATGAATTTGCCATAGTGAAATTCGATTTAATTGAGACACTCTTGCACCATTCATCACTGTTTCTTGCATGCTACTATTACGTACACTTCGGGAAAAAACACGCACTTCTGAAGTTATTTGCTAAGTACTTTGGCGATAGGCGTGTACTCTCACGAGTTTTTGAGCAGCCACAGTAACTAAACATTGGTTAAGTAGCACAGGTGGTGCAGTTTTTACTGATGGTCTCAGTAAAATGCTATGTTCGAGGCGCATAAAAGTTAACATGCACAATACACTTGGTCAACAACACAGTCGATCAGGTGCGTCATGTATAAATCAACACCTTTCGTGCATTGAAACTTTCTGCGGCGTTTAAGCACAAGTCATTGGCGCACTTGAAAACCTGCTGTCGAATTTTCTCGCCGATTGTTGCATAAGAAGTACTTCCGCTGAGATGTGTCCACTCCAGATTTCAATTTGAGCGACGTCGTCTGACCGGTACTTGTAAGAAGCAACTTTTTTCCGCCATGCGCTACCAATATACAATGTAATGACAGCCTTCATCGTGCAATCTGCAATAAAAATACTCCAATATTATGCCATGAATTTCAAAGGGATTGCATGCGAAAGGATTATTTATCGTTGTACGATGCTCTAAGGTCCTCTCTAAAACTCTAAGTCAAATATTGGGAAAGTTGCAAAATTTGCGGACTCTTTATTTTCTCGAAACGGCGACGCCTTGCAGATATAGTGATAGGAAATCACGAAATGCCTTTTACATTTTACGTTTCAACCTATTGTTTCTAGTCATGCCTGTGATTATTGAGTACCTCAGAGCAACGAAAAAAAGCAGTTTAAAGGTTCCCATATAAAATTAATTATTTGCACAAATTTTCGACCAAAAAAGTTTTCACAATTCCCCAACTTTACAGTGCTGTTAGGTGTCAGTAAATCATTCAACAAGTAATCAGTTCATCCGAGCGAACGTAAAGGTGCTAGGAAAGTTATCCGTCAGATTTATTTCACCCTTGTAGAGGTTATCGTTCTCAAGTATATCCGAGAGCGCTGAAAAGAGAAAACTGCTTTTTTCGTATCTGTTCAAAAAAAAATAGTTTTGTCTGCAGAATTGTCATGAATCACTGTCTCGGTGCGTTTTATCAAATCGCGATCATCTTGCCAACATTACTTTGCTTTCAGCTTTTTATCGCAAATTTATTTCCTAACAATTTGTTTCCGCTATATCAAAGAGCGAAACCCATTTTCTCGAGCACATTTATAACCATTAGTTTGAGGTCATTTCCTGATGTTGGTTCGAGTTTACCTGCAGTTACCGTTTGTTTCTTCGGACTTCGAATCACTTCGTCTCATATTTGAACTTCTATAGCTTAGGCCAGTTCCGCAGTATTACCGATGAGTACAAATTCGTAATGGTGATGGTAAACAAAAAATTGAGCAATGCTCATTGCGTCGTAAAGATTTATGAAGAGATGAAGACATTCGTCAGAAAAAAAAAAGAAAAAAAAACTTCCAGCGACTTGTGCACACTTTTTAAAAAATTCTATTAGAAAACTCCTTCAAATGTTTGAACATGTTATTGGCTAGTGAAAAATTTAGTTCGTTCTGTTGAAAGCAAGCAGGTGGCAAGCTGCACAAGTAAAGTTGAAATGGTGAAACACAGAGTGAACTGCATTAAATTACTTTCACTGTTCGTTGAATTGGTGTGTGAGACACATGACAGAACGTTAACTCGTCATGTTAACGAGAAAAAAGCGTTTGACAGTAGCTGCAAGACGTTCTTTTTTACTCCCTTTTGTATTATATTATTACTGCAGCCAGTGAGATATGGTCTTTAAAGACACTATCTGTATTTTGTCATACATAGCCGAGGATTGGCATACTATGAGGAAGCGATGTTCCTCATGGGGAGCGGTCTTGCTAGCGAGCGATTTAATCGCTCTTGATGGGAAACTCGGACAAAATGGAGGGACGGAAGACGACCGATGAAAAAATCATGTGACTGCTTCTCATTTGAGCACTGCGGGAAATTGGAACTAAATGGTTTCAGCAAACTAATGAAACTTTGATTTCCTGCATCACGCACATAAAGCCACGCCGCTTTTCTCTATTTTTCACTCAAGATTCACTTTATCTTTATCCTAACAAATAACTTAGTCTCGAAACGATAGTGTCGAAACGACCACTTATCCTTGCTCATAACCTGAGTCAACGGTGGTACCACTGGATGTCATCCTTGATGATGTAGAGGAAGTGCACTTTTTTGCATTTGCACTCTTTGTTTGAGTAATTGCATTGAATGGATGTTCCACCATAATTCCATTTGTTATTGGCCTTGTTTCTCTTGCTCACATTTTTGGCACCTCTCATTGTCTAATCTACTATAAGCACTTTTCACATTTTTTGCATGTTTTTGGCGCTTTCCACCAAAGCTGTTATGTGTTTGCGAGTGCTTCAAAGAATTGACGATTTAAATAGAAGCGCCAAAAACATGAAAAAGTTTCATTTCTGCGATACAAATATCTGGCCAAAATGGCATTTTCGATCGTCTCCTTCAGCATGCGTTCTTCTTCTATAAACAAGGGGCATTCGTTTCTTTTTTGGGTTAAGTCTGTCTTCAAAAAACTTTTGTTGACTTAAAATTTCAATCTTACTTCGAAGAAAATTTCGAGCCATCAAGCGAAGTGTACTTTAAAACAGAGGAACGCTGTTTTTGCTGTGAATGTAATATGGCTAATGCTGTTCACTTTGGTAACGTGCTGTCTTTACCTAGGAAACCCAACTTGATTTTAGAGCTCAGTTTGAGTTGTACTACACCTCAAATAGTCATAGTAGTCTTGTGTCAAGATCTTCTAGTTAATTCATTCACCTCCGCTTCCTTTCCCGCATGCATTTAGGATCCGCGTACCTGAGGGAAATTTCTTAATTTGTTGACTTTTGGCAATTACCAGTGTTTACGGTTTTTGAAATTGTTTGTTAACTTATTCGGATACGGGAGTCTATTCACGTACAGCTAACTTGGCGCGCACACTACCAACAACCTTCGCTGTAAACTAGCGGGCACCTTCATGAACTGTCCGATACCTGTTTGGCCACAAAATGGAACCTCTCACAGGATTTTGTAGGTGACGGATGGGGCATGGTGTTTTATCATTTTAATGCAAAATGCATTATGTCAAAAAGTGCAGAATTTTGCAGTCGTAGGCGTTTTGTCCTAAAACGCACTTTGAGAGATAAAAGCGCACCGAAACATAAACAAGCGATGTCGCCTTTATCTCTATAATATTCCGTACAGATTTCAACGCCATATTTACAACGATAACAAAATATTGCGCGGCAGCAAAATTGTTGATATCATCGCACTTTCCTTCTGATTCCTGTAGCTCTTCTTGCTTGAGGAAAGATATACGGCATCCTTCCACATATGTATACCACCATCAAATACATTCATATTAATGACCTCAGGTCAGACGGCGTGGAGAAGATCGAAGTGTGTAAACATCAAAAACTTTGAAGAATATTGAAGAGATTTTTTTTCACGCTGTCGCAAACTGGTAGGTGAAGGTTTTCGTGACATTTGCAGTTGGTGTAATCGAAGTTGAAACGTGCCAAAGTTGCACCTCAGAAGCACGTTTATTAAGTGAGGGGACGTAATTAACGTCGTTTGAATGAATGCTATCGCCCGTTTGAGACCAGGAGCTGTTTCCAATCGGTGTACTTGTTCCGTTGGCCTGAATGGAGACGAATGTTCGTTTGTTAATTCGTTGTGCATGTCGTGAGCATGCGCGTGTATGTCTGTAACTCCTCCACTGTCTTCAGTTGTTGAACCATCAAGACGTTTAAGCGTACTTAAGCCACTCAGGCCAAAGAAGTGCTCATTCCAAGACCGATTTTCATGAGGCAGATCTGGAGCCAGCGCTACCTCTCCTTTGAAACAAGAATTGAACATTAAAATCTCGCTACCTGTTGAAGTTGGAGAAAGAAGCTTTGCAAAAATTTCCAGATTCGAGCACTGCGTTGTCTCCGAACGAAACACGTCATCAAAAGATGCGCTAATGTAACCTCAAAGAGGCATATAACATTTGCATTTTTTACGATCCTTTTCTCGATTGTAACAGAGATTTCTGCGCAACACCCCTTTTAAACACTCAGACATCAGCTGTAACAAATAATCAGTGCTTGTCACATTCAGATTTTGCTACTGCAAAAAAAAAGCTCGTTGCATATGAATTGGACGAACGCAAACGCCGATCGTCGGAATTGATTTACTGCTCACATTGATCGGCCGTCTAATGTTGCATATACGGACGACCTTTGCCTCGCTGTAATATGAATTCTAGTTTAATATTTCTCTGTCTACCTGATTCCTTTTTTCTTCCACTTTAATTGCTTTTTATGGTAGAAAATTTCCTCTTTATTTGTTTATACTTTTTTCTATCTATATCACACATCTGCCTCACTGTATTCTTTTTCTATCTGATTTATTTTCAATCTGATTCTATTGTTGCCAGGTTAGGTTTCTTTTTTTAAAACTTTTATGTTGTAGGTGCAGTAATTTTTGCTGTTTGAAGTTGTATTTTCGTGGGGCGAGGCACATCCTTCACAATATTCTTGCTGCACTCCGAGGCACTTGGCATCTCTTATCAAACGTATGGACGTTTGCCTGAATGTTATCTCTTGCATTTAATGCTATTTTACGGTACCTGCAAGGTAGACGAGAGTGTACCACGTTTCGAAGAGGTTTTCGAGATGTGCATCACTAAAACTGAAGAGATTGAGCTGATGTTGGTAACGTTTTGATTGACATCATTACCAGTAACAAATGGCTTTCAAGAAATTGTATCACAAACTTTGCACTATCTCATCTGGCATCCGCAATGTTTAATCACCAAGGTCTTGTATAGTACTGTGAGCAGAGAGTGGACTGATGTTCACATTGTGGAGACGCATCCACGCCTATTCCGATGAGGGATGTGGCCTGGACAACAAAAGGTGGAAACCTTGAAACCTTCATCGAAGATCCTTGCGAACATTTTGCATTTAACAGTGCCTCTAATTACAACATTTTCATTATAAGCTTGAAGAGCATTGAGAGCACGATGATCATTCAGTTTTCCGTTCATACATTTATGAGACTGCTTCATATTTCCAGTGTATATAGTTCTTTTCTCTTGATTGGTGTGCTTGAAGCAATTTTCCGATAATCTTCATAGAGTTTACTAAATACGCCCTATACACCCGTGTTGCTCAGATCGGTCAACAAGTAGCTTTTTGCGACGAGTTGCCGGGAATTTTTTGATGTCGATGGTTTCTCAGAACGGCGAATGGTTTGATGTTGATGATTTCCCAGAACGGCTAAGTTTCGTTGGTGCGCACATTTGAAAGTGCACTCATCAATAGAAAGATGCGCACGATCCAATTTCTCTCCACTTTCCCGTCGCTCATACGCATTCCCCATTTGAGCAAGAACATTCACATTTTGATGTGACTAAGCTTCTTCCGTTTCGCTTTGTTACAGCAAAATGATCTGGAACATTCTCTTCTTTGGCGAGCACTGCTTCCCATGAGAATTCCACGTATATTCTACTCTAGGGAATTGAAGTTCAGCTCTCTAAGGGGTGCCGCAATTGAATTTGCAGCATTTAATTCCAGTTTTGTGATTAAGCTTTTAAAGAAATTTAATCATTTCCCAAATAGGAACGCTTTTGCAACTCTTTTGATGACAACTGCTGTTTTGAACGTTTTTCGTTCAACGATCCCTCTGTGAATCAGCTGTTAGAGAAATAGCTGCTAATCATGTGTAGAAATGATAAATAAATTCAGGAGTCACGAGTTTAAAACTTGTACAACGTTAGTGTCTAAGATGTCAGCAGCATGAGTTAACTAAATTGTGACTTGAAACCGTGCGGCCAGCTTCGTCTGAAGTGGGAACTGCTGAGGAAATTCATCGAATTTTTTTCACTTCATTTTTTGTCAGGTGAATGCTAATAGCGTGGACAGAATGATGGGCGATCTACAGATGCAGATGGGCGACTACGAAACTCCACCAACGCCTGCTCTTCCGTGGTGGTTTACTCCGGAATGCGAAAACCAGTTGATGACTGTTTCGGAGCCAGCGCATGCGCCTATGGCTCCTCTTCCGGCTCCACCTTTACCACGACCTCCACCACCCTCTTCCTTGATGCGTCCTCAGCCGGAGCTTATAAAGCAGCAGCTAAAGGCACAACTAGAATATTATTTTTCCAGGTATAGTGTTTTCTCAAAAAACCAAGGCTAAGTCATTAAGCGTTTGTTTCATCTTGCGTATTGCTGCACTACTTTTCAAACATGATTCAAACCTCATCCTGGCGAAGAATAATGATTGCTCAGCTGGTAGCCGAAGCTATGCTACGACTAGGCTCACTGTGATGGACATTTTTCATCTGTTCCAACTTAACACGCCTTTCTTCTGCCTGCAATTTTGACAGAAGTGTGGATGGAAGTACCAATAAGTTTTTCAAATTCAGGGACATATTCCTGAACCAATAAAGGGACACATTTCTTTCTATGGAACAAATTCTTACAATGAGTTCATTTCGTTCCCGCACAGGTTTATCTTACAGGGAAAATCTCATGACGGACCGTTTCTTAAGATGTCAAATGGACAACGATCAATATGTACCGATTGGAATTATTGCCGGATTCCCCAAGGTCAAACGGCTAACCAACGATTTTAATCTCATTGTTCAGGTTTTACGAGGTAATTTCTTATTGTTCACTTGCCTTAAAATGTTCGCCAAGCGAATCACTCGTTCACACCGACGAAACCCACCTGGCCAAAGCTTGCGTGTTACGCGAATTGTTCCTGCTCAGCATACACAGCGGCCGTTGCAATGTTTATCTGCTCATTAGACTAGCTGCTGCTCCACGTGAAGCAACACTTGATTAACACTTTTTTTCATATTATATGTGATACTAATTGCAAAAAAAAAAAAAAACGGATTAAAACCGCCCATCTCGGTTGTGTTGTTGATTGAAAGAAACAAGATGTGTTGAAAGAAGCTAACCGTAACTCCATAGGCCTAGCCATTGCCGAGAAAAAATTCGCAAATATCAGTTACAATACATTTGTATAAAAATACAACATTCAAGCACCTATAATTTCCATCTTTTCATATAAAAAACCAAAGAATGCACATCTTCGTGATCAGCTCATCGAGATCTATCGTTTCATACCAAAATCTTCCAAATCGGAGACAAAAAATGTTTTTCCAAAATTTCCCTGTACTTCCCTGTACTACCCCTCACGATTGAAAAAACGCGGTTTTTGGGAATTTTTTTCTCGGCCTCTTTTTGTCCTCAGACGGTAGTCTATACACCGTTGGAGGGCTCCCGGCGGGCTGATGACGAATCAGAGGACCGTTTAGCGCCATATGAAAAAGCGGCCGAGAACGAGAATCCCCAAAATCGCAAAAATCGAGATTTCAGAAATTCTGGCCGCTTGATTCGGCTTTTAGCTTTTCTCTCGGAATGTAATAAGTTATATAACGTTCGATACAGCTTTCGAAGATGTGTTGAAAGAAGCAAACCATAACTCCATAGGCCTAACCGTTGCCGAGAAAAAAATTCGCAAATATCAATTACAATACATTTGTATAAAACTACAACATTCGAGCACCTATAATTTCCATCTTTGCATATAAAAAACCAAAGAGTGCACGTCCTCGTAATCAGCTCACGGAGATCTATCGTTTCATACCAAAATCATCGAAGTCGGAGATAAAAAATGTTTTTCCAAAATTTCCCTGTACCCTTACGATTGAAAAATCGCGATTTTTGCGATTTTTTCTCGGCTCCTGTTCGCCCTCGAACAGTGTTTTATATTCCGTTCGAGAGGTCTCGGCGGGCTAATGACGAATCAAAAAGCCGCTTAACACTATATCAAACAGTGGCCGAGAACGAGAACCCCCAAAATCGCAAAAATCGAGATTTCAGAAATCTTGACCGGTCGATTCGATTTTCCACTTTTCTCCCGAAATCTAACAGTCTATATATCGTTTGCTAGAGTTTTTAAAGCTGTATCGAATAAGGCAAGTCCCAACTTGACTGACCTAACCATTGCGGAGAAAATAATTCTGAAATCTCCAATACAGTACGTTTCGATAGAAATTTCACATATTTTAATTTTTTAATTGAACAAATCTTCGAAAAATGAATCTAAAAAATAGACATCATTAAAGAAGAAAGTAAAAACGAATGAAAATAAAAGAATACAGGAAGAAGAAAGAAATAAAAGAAATGCTTAGGTATGAAAAACGGTACCCTACCTGAATAGAATTGCTCACTCAGAAAAGCTATAGTCACGAAAATGTTGGAATGAATCGACTTAGCCATTTTTAAATATTGCTGCGCTGCATTCGTTGTCCTGCCGTTGGAGGAAATTATGCACCCAGCTCTGCAAATGAGAACTCAATTATTGGATAGTTCCTGAAATGAACTTGTAGGTCAGTGTTTCATGCGCTGTTAAACTAGCAGAATATCTATTACAGATCTTCAGGCAAAGTACATTCCTTTTCAGAGTATATTTTTTCTTGAACGCCATGAAAAAACAAAAGCACGAAATTGTCTCTGATGGGATGATGGTGTTTTGTCAAAGTAAATATCCAAGAGTCTTAGTACATCATCACTGAATAAGTATTTTGCAGAGTCGACGCAAGTGCAGGTCGACGAACTGGGTGAACGTGTACGAGCCGTATCTAAGCGATGTACGATTATACTCAGAGAAATTCCAGAAAGTACTGATGAAAAGGTTTTGAGCTTACCTTTTTGTACCTGAGCACATCGATTTTTGCTACCTCTAGGGTCATTGTTTCGTACAACCTTCTCAAGTAAAACAATAAGCCTTTATCGTAAAAGCTTAGTTAGTCATTTTCAAAATACCCTCAGCCAATATAGACGGACTTTTGAGGAAAAAAATAGGCTTTTCTTCTCAAAAATAAAAGCTCTTCGTTCAACATTTGCTCCAAAGTTTTATATGATTTAAGTTTATCTTCATCTCATTCGGCACAGGTTTTGTTTCTTTTATCTACTCACTGAAGTGATGTTCTAAAGCGTATTATGCCAGTGAGCTTAATTTATTTAATGATTTGTCTTCTTCGAGATAAAACAGAAAAAAAATTAGATGGATTTATTGGAAGTACGTTTATGTCTATGCGAGTCAGAGCTATATTAATTATCACCTGATAAGAACGTATCAAAACATTCAAGTTCAAATTTTATCACTATTTCGTTATTGTACTGATAAGTTTCAAGTTTCGATCTAAAATTCAATTCATACCAGTTGCTCATTTTAATTTTTCACATTTCAAGCAACTAATGCGTTCTAATTTCGATAAAATAGGCGTAAAAACGTTGCCATTGTGGACGCTTTTTTTTTGCAAATTTCATGTCGATTCTTGGTCAGCGTGTGATCTGTATTTAGGGAAACAGCTATTAGTCAGAGCGAAGAAATATGCTGTCGGGTTGATTACGTGTCATACGCTTAGAGCGTGGGAAATTTGGAAGCTGCAACCTGTAGAAAAAAACCCAAACATTGGCATCGTCATGATCCATGTTAAAGGTCGTCGCATCCTGCTGCAATCTTTATGCTGCAGCTTTTTGATGAAAATTTTAGTAACTGCTTCAGCCAGCGCGAAAATTCGTCAGCTAAAATGCTGCAAATTTACCCTTTGCATGTGGTGCCTAGAGATTCAGCCGTAATCGAACAGAGGTTAAGCAGAGGATCGTGAGGAATCACAAGAAGACCACTGTTTTGTTTTTTAGCCCGATATTGGTGTTTATCTCTTCTACAGTTCCAGAACTTCGCATTCCACGCGCAACGATGCACGAATTAATTCACTTTCATTGTTGGTAAATGGTGTAAACTGTGGTAACCAGTGCCAATGTTTTATACTAAAGGTGACGAATACATAGGAAGTGGCGTCGATGTTCGCTGGGGGGCCGCCTTATATCAGCCTTCGATATGGCCTCAACAATAGTTGGTATGTAACTTTTGAATCCGAGGAAGCTACACAAAGGGCATTTCTTCACCTGCAAAATCTCGGCAAAACTTTCAACAACAAACCTATCTGTGTAAGTCTGTTTTGATAGTAAACCTACAACGATATTCGGGGCGTTCATTGTTCAACTGAGGAAACAAGTGGACGTTAATATTCCCCCCCCCCCTCCCCCAACCGCCTGATACCCCGATGCTATATTTCCCAAACTGCTTGCCTTTGAAACTTACCTTAAAAGGAGTTCTCTGCATTAAAAGTGGCAATTAGGGTAAAAATAATGTTGGGAATCTGACCTGGAATGAAAGCAACTATTTTTAATCAGGTCACAGATTTGTTATTGACAAGTAGCAAGTGATTAGGCCAAGATAGTATTCGCTTGCTCTTTCGATTGCGGCACCATTCTCCAGAGAAAATCAACAATTTACAGCTGCTTTCCCATCATTTCGTTGCCAAATTTTCAAAGCAGTTGATTTTGGCAAAGTGATCACAGAGGCATGACACATCAGTTTGCTTTCGAGTTCGTTTCCGGGATATTTGCAATTCCTTTCAAGCTAGAATATGTCTTGAAACGCTGTAGAAGGTGAGGCCTGTCGGGTTGACCACTGCTATGGAAGCAAATAAAATTCTATGTTCATGAGGATACACCCCACCTCACCTAACCCATTTATATATGGTACCTACATTCATATGCGCGCATTATCGAGGGTATTTACGCACGGCACATATGCATGTTTGCATGCGAAGCGTGGTACGCTTAACTTTTTCACACATGTGCTGCTCGCTGCATTACTCTATCATTGCCACTGACGTAAATTACACTTCCTATGGCCGATCGCACTACTTAAACTTGCAGTGTTTAACATTGGTACTATTATAACTTATTCTGCACTGATGCCTCCACTGCTTACTAATATATAATACTGTCCAATACTACTTGCACCCTTACAGTCAATGTCAGCAATTAATGGTCAGTGTTTATTTCTCTTTCATAGGAAGCAGTAGCAGTGAGTTCAAGACTTAGTTGTCGGTACTGGTTATAATGCTGCTTTGTAAGCAAGTATCTGACTGTTGCGGCAGTAGTAGAGCTGTTAACGAATTTAGTAGTGGCATCAAGTAAAGTAGTAAGTAACTGATGCTGGTAATAGTATCGGCAACCAAGTAGACGAAAAGAACAAAGAAAAGAAACAAAAAGAAAGAAAAGAGTAAGTAAAACTTTCTTGGGTCACCTAACATCTCCAGAATATTGCAGCTGGTTTCAGCCTAGGTTAGCAGCGAAATGTTCAGAAGAAAAATGCGAGTTTTGTCGCATAAACAAATATGCGAAATGACCAAATAAAACTTAACCCAAAAATAGAGAAATTTGCAAAAGTGCCTTGGAGTGATCGTAAATAAGGCAAGTGGCCCGAACTCAGGTTTTGCGGCATATGTATCGTCCAGTGTTGCTTTAACTTTGTACTAGAATTCATCTCTTTATATATGCTTACCATCATTCCATCAGATGGTAGACTTAGCTAGTGTAGAGACGAGCAGAGCACCCAAAATGCATCGTCCTATTTTCGAGGGAGATGTAAGATTCTTGGCCATTGTACTAGATCTTATGCGTTGATTACAGTCAGCGTTTTTTAGGTCTAAGGAGGTCTTGAATCCACATCTTATTAGAGGTATTCAGCAGTTCATATCGTCGACAGTACCTCAAACTTGAGATGATGTTTCAGGCACGCATAAAAACAGGTGGAGCACCTTATTCGGAACCAATAGTTGTTGCCGAGCGAGCACCATCGACTATTCCGCCTGAGGCAGTCATCGACATTCCCATCCCGATTCCTCAATCCATATCTCCATCCTCATCGGGTAAATTGAAGTGGGCATTGAATAAGCAATGAGAATTCATTTTCGGCCATTCATCTTGCTCGATAATGAGTATTTTATGTTTCTTACTCCTCCAAAAATAAAATTGTTACTCTTGAATGGAATTCAATAGGCGACAACGATACATCAATCTTTCGAATGTTTAAGTCAGGATAGGGCAACGCTTAGAACAGAGTAGGACCTAAATGAGTACCTTTAATGTGCCTGGTTGCTGTATTTAAAACTTTTTTGAATTTGTTATGCCCGTCACGTGCACTACTTAATGAGAAACCAGAGCGCCATAACCCGCAGCCGTCACACCTCATTCCGAAGTAACATCGTTTATTGTGGACTATTAGTCATTGCATGGTACTGGATTGCCAATATTGGTTGCACTGTTTGGTGGATTTTCAGATAATTTTGATCTTGGACAGATCCTTGCTAGCTACGGTTATGTGCCACGAGCAACATTTAAGCCAGGAGCAACTGTGGTGCATGTCACTCCTACGGTTAACATAAACAATAGCAGGCCGCCAAGCCGTCGAACGCGAACCACTGGACATGCCACCCATTATAGAGGTGACGTCTCAGTGATGTTCCTGCAGCAAGCTTAATTGTTCAATCATTTTTATGCAGCAGTACTTAATAGTATTTTTTGGGTTTTACGTCATATTCTGCACTCTCAGACTTCCTTCACTTAATTTAGCTCTCCAGCACTTGACATGGGCCGGTCAGTTAAACCACCTTGTTCCCAATTATCCCGTCTCTAAGTTCTCTTATCCATCCCCATTAACTGTTCCATCCTTTGTACCGAACAAACAATTTCAGGTTGCATAGGGCCATACTGTATGCAAAGGCTGTACTTATCAAATCCCCAAAAAGCGATAAATTAGCCACATACGTAAAGATGCCTTCTTGAGCGATGGTACTATCGATGGCGTAGGCTGGTGTAGATACGGGTAACAGATACCATAGAATGTTATATAGCAGTAGACGCTGTAGCTTGGTAAATGTTATTGACGCCGAACGATATGTAGCCAAGTAGAGAATGCTTTTCGACAGTATCCCCGCGTTCAGGTCCACAGGTTACTTCTGAATTTTTCAAGTGGTACTTTTGAGCAGAGGATGTCGAATAGATGTTTCTGTAAAGTTAAGTCACTGAAAATGGTTTGATGGCCATCAGGTTTCTCGCCTAAGGCCTTTCTAGCGTCAAGATACCGAAAGTCATACCTTGGAGAAATAAACCGGAGAGACGTGGCTCTTGATCTCGGTGAGGAATTATGCGTTCCGATAACCATCAGATTTCTCGATTGCGGATTTCCGAACATGCAGAGGTCGAAAGTAATGCATTTTGGGGGGGGGGGCGGTTGAGAAATAATGCTTAAAGACTTTAATGTTTTGCCCTGCGAATTATGTTCCTGCGTTTTTTCCTCATAGAGTTTCCGGTCTGCAACCTTTTTACTCCTTAAACTACCTTCCAAATGGCACGCCTTTGTGCAATACTCTTTCGAACTTTATTTTATGTTATCATGAGTGAAATACTATTGGGCTTGGGTTTACTTCGTGCTTAAAATGCACAATAATTCAACGGCGAGCACTTTGAAAGAGAATAGGCAATGTGTTTTGTAAGTTGCGATATGAAATTTTTCTGTTGTTTTGTCGCCGCTATTATTTATAATAACTGCAAAAAGTAGCCGTTTATAAAGCAATAAATCTTCTCTTCTTTATGTCCTTTCTGAATTTGCGCTTGTAAAGCGAATTTTGCCGATCCTGTATTTATGCTCATCTGCTGCCATTTATGCGCTTTTTCCACTTATTCGTCAGTTCCACTTGTTTAACGACTGAATCTAGAGCTTTAAAACTCTGTGGATAGAATTTGCACAGTGGATCCTATATCAGCTTCCAACTTGATTCATCAACGTTGAAATGTCATAGGCATAAGAGGTAGCTGGAAATTTGCATAGAATTCAAACGCCGTGCATTTTTATGTCACCAAGGTTGGGAAAAAACTTCTATAAAAGGTTTATACGAATGCCCGGATGGAACATAAATCCGTTGTATTTGCTCCTGTTATTTTTTGGTAGTTTATGAGAGTGGCTGGTTTTTAGTTAGGGATCGTAACAGCGCTTGTCGTGCTAACTGCTTTAATGCACATCTCAACCTCTTCAAAGCTCTCATTTTTGAGTATGAAAATACATCGCCTCATAAAAATTCATGGCTGGATGCTTTTGATGAATGCCGCCTGTTTTGTCATCTCTTGAAGTGCGGTTAAGGTTGTTGCTGAGAATTGATTGTGTACTCGTTTTCAAGGATCAAATGCACGTGGTCGTGGTGCGACCCCGTTGAATGGTTCGCTTAATCAGCGTGAATACAATAACTCTACTTTCCATGCTCATCATACAGGTAGTCGGCGTGGCAATGCTCATTCGGACGGATACCGCGACGGGTATCGCGATCGATGTGATTCCTATCGACCTAGGCCACGCTCTAATCGGCCTAACAGTTTCAATTATGGTAAGACCTGATCCCGCTTGCGGCATTTACTTCGAAGCGTTCTTTCAATAGTTATGTGCTAAACAACAAATATCGTAACAAAGAATATAGACTCGAAAGAGAGTATAATTTAAAAAAGAATAGACCCAGAAAAGGGGTATATAACAGGGCATAATATCCATTATATGACGCTCTGCAGAATTGGAGATACTTATGATTAGCACTTCGAAATTAAAAACTTCTGGATATAATGTCCTACTCAATGCCAGGAGGTGGCTAAACTTTTAGTCCGCTCAGCTCGACAGTTGCTATGATAATTGCTGACCTGTGGTGCTTCCTATGAAAGTACCAATGATTCTGAAGCAAATTGCCTGTTTTATTTGTAGAAACTTTCGCCTTTACATCACAGTGATGATCCGTGATAGTCTTGCTGTGTGCATTAATTCGTTTAGTCTACAGGAACTGGAACAACACGAAGTCGAACACCAGTCGAGCCGAATAAGTTGTCGTTTCATGAGGACACGCGTCAACGATCGGCCTCAGATTACGATCATGCATGCAGCAGGTATGTAACAGCTGTCGGCATCCCTCTGCATTCAACATTTCATGCCGATTTCGAATTACAAAACACTGCGGGGAAAATGTGGTGTTCAGGTTTACTGATGAACGTTGCAAGGCATTTTAATTGCGCTTGTGAAGTTCACAGATAAAATTTCTGAGCTTTATCTGTGCAAAATGCGATTGATCACTTTCGGTTTGTGGATTCGTCCTTTGTTGTGCTGCATTATTGTTTACACTTTTATGGACATGAAATGGATGCTGGAATAAGTTCTTTGTGGCATTGTGAATTAGGTGCACGAATAGATGGTTATGGTAGATAACTTCAGAACGAGTGCATGTGGATTCAGGTCGAAACGAGATCTGTTGAGTGCTGATACCAACTGCGTACCCAATAGGAATGCGCCATCGCCAGCAACGATCAGCACCCCTGACGATGACAAGAAGAACAAAGGACATGAGCGTTCGCCGTCGTTTACCGAGGACGCGAAGTCCGAGTCGAGCAGCCGCAAAACAGAGGAAACTGAATATAACTTCGAAGAGGTTCGTGTTGTGCCTTTCGGTTTGATCACACAATCCTATATGTAGTCATTTTTGCTTTGCGATTTATGAAATTTCTAAGAGAGAGTTTTGCTAACAAGACGGATATTATCAAATGCGCATGTGGCGGTTTTTCTAGAGTCTTATCTTCGAACTAATTTACTGAAGGTTTGCTGCAACAACTGTAATCGCCAAATGCGATGTACATCTCCAAAGAAAAGACCCAGCACGGTATGAATCACCAAAATAACGAGCAAACTATTGTGATGGTTGCTGTGCGTACTCGGTGCACTAACTATTCAAAAATTGCACATTGTTTATCTTTTGAGAGGAGTGGTGAGTGCGAAAAGATTTTAAAGGTGGAGGAATAGGAGGGAGGAGGCTACGGAGGAAGCGAGCGACATGTTCTAGTTAAACAGATGGTTTTCAAAAAAGTGCTGTGATATGTCAATAATGTTCTTTCGCTGGCTGCGCTTCAGGACTTCAAAAAACTAGTAGTGGCCTTATCTGTTTAGCCACACTGGCCTTGTTTCGACGCACTAATTTGCAGTAGTATCTTTGTAAGAAGGGCGCTATTCCGACTCGCGCTTCGAGTCGCAATAACGTTTACGATGTCGTTACAAAGTATTTCGACGATATGCGTATCGTTTCGCTTCCAGCAAGTTGCCAAAGTATAGACTTTTACCGAAACGTGCACGTAATTAAATAACCCATCTCGAATCGAACATAAACTAAACCCGATTTGAAATCATTGAAAGACAAGGAGAACTTAATTGTTCAGCAAGAAGTTCTGGGAATTCAAGACGAATAGTGTTTCTTCAAAACGAAGAAGTATATTATTGAAATAGTTTTCGTTACTGTTAAACGCACATCTCGCTGCAACCAGCAAAACTTTTGCAAGGATAACAAATTGCTTCATGAGGGGTAATACTTGCCACGAGATCCATTCGATACTATTGTTCAACGGCATTTTATAGCTAGAAGCTCTGCGCAGCAAAACTTAGACTCACCACTAACTCGGTGCATAGCCGTGTTGAACGTAAACAATAGGACAATGCGCTTAACTGTACTGTTTAACCCAGCGATGCGTGGAAGAAAAGGCGAATAGTCCGATATGCAAACTCTACGGATTGCACCGTTGGCAGCTTCTCTATGATTTTTGAACGGTGGTCTTAGGTGAACGGATGCTATACGATTCAGATTGTGTTAGTCGGCTTGCATGGCTATTTTGTGTTTTATTTGATCTTCTTGTTTAGTTGAACGACTACCGAATTTTGTCGAGCATCGTATGCAATTCACAGCGCAAGTTTTTCTCACTAAAACAAGCACTCAACCGAGAATTCGGCATAATCGTTTTCATTCAGAAGTGGTTGATTCTCGTTGATTTTGCTGACAGCGGTGTATAGAATTGCATGAATGATAAAACCACCGAAATGAGGGTGATAAGAAGCCACCATGAACTTAAGCACTCTTTACAATTCAGCTGAAATGGGCGAAGCGAAATTAAGCTGCTGCAAAATCGTTGGCTCACTAATTCCTCTTTGGATGCGGTCACAGCTGCTCAGTACAGTATTGTACCACTGACTAAGCATCAGTTCTATTGTACCACTGATTAAACAGTGGTTCCATATAATACCTGTTTAGCTGCGCGCATCTTTCGAGAATTGCTGGTGGAAAGAGGACAGAAATACCACCAACAGGGTAACGATTTAAATAGTTCCTTCGCTTTACGATAAAATTTTGCTAGTTTTCGAAAAATCTTGTGGAGGCTCCTAAGAGCAAAGAAAAAGACCATCATCCTGCTTAACGGTGCGGTGGAATTCCAGTTTTGGAATATCAAAGTTTTATTGCTTTTACGAAGAGTCTTAGGAAGTATCAGTCGCGCCGAGCAAATATCTTATGAGAGTAGTTAATGAATGCGTTTGCAGAAAGTGCAAAGTTCAGCGACCGTGAAATAGGACAGGCGGTAAGAAGACATGTGGATTGTAGACGCATGGATTGTATGCCTAGTTCGAACTGATAAATGCAATAGAAAAACCAATGATGATGCTGGAAGCTAGTTTAATTAATTGTAGGGTGCGTTCCCGTGCCTCTCCGAAGAACCAAGCGAGCTTGAAATGGTTGAAGCGGAAAAGCCTCGCGAAAGACCCTCTTTCAGCTCAGTGGCCGCCGGCAAGCGAAAGGAGCTCAAAGAGAAACGAAGCTATGCGCAAACTCTTAAGCAAAACAACGGGTACATAAGTAATTTTAGCAGATTTTTTATCGTGGAGTTGCATGTTGCATGCAGCGCCTTGCATTGGTTATTACTTACTTATACAATGTTACAGTCGAGCGTGATCCATGTGTTGATGATAAGAAACGTGCTATCTTAGTAACGTTTTAGTGTGCTCTTCTCCAACTTATTGCTGTTCATTAACACTCCCAACATTGCTTCAACTTACCTGGCTGATTATGAACCATCCAAGAACTGCTTCAATGGTCCATGGCTGCTGTTTTTTCTCTTCACTCATACCATAAATAGTAGCATTCATTGAGACTGTGATTTTAAGACAGTGGTAGAAGAAGCATGACCTTTCTTTGAGGTCGATTCGCAGAGGATATCGGGGACAAAAATCCGATTAGGTCATATTTTGTTTTTATTTCTAAATCTGCGTTACGCAGTGCACCTATAGTGGAGTCGGTACATAAAGTTCACTTTTTCTAAACCTACAGCAAACTTTTAGTCCTGCCAAGTCAGAGGGATACCTTGAGGTGACCAACAAGCTGAAAGCGGTAGGAGTTTCCATGATGGAAACTTGCCTGGACTTCAGAACGGTTTCCAACTTCCTATATTTCAGCAACCAGCGCGTTTTACAGACCAATACATTTCAAATTCCTCTGGAGCTCGGAGAACGGATAGTTTCATTATTTCGAACGTTTCCCTGACCCAGCCTTCATAGTGCCGAGCCATTTATAAATGCTGTTCACAAGTTTTGCTTTGCAGTTTGAATGTTTTGATAGTCTGTTTTTGTAACTTCCACAGCTAATTTTTACCTATTTCCTGCATCTGTGACACCGCATCACGACGCACGCGGTCAGTCTTACAGAAAATGGTTCATTCAAATGTGGAGTAAAGGGAGGTCTACCATTTATAAATTCCACGCCTACTGCAGCCAAAGGCAAGAATAAATGTGAATTTTTTTTTACCAGCGAATCTATCACGGTGATTGCGTTGTCGCTACTGATGCACTTTCTTAAGTAATCTGATTGACATCAACTCGAAACGGGTTTGAATATTTGATTTTGACTCATCTTGAATAATTGTCTGAATATTTGATGGATTCTGTGCCGCAGAATTTTTTGACTCATGAAAGCGATGGCTGCAAGAATCTTCGACGGGAAGATGATGTTCGACGAGAATTTGCACGTTAATGTAAGGAAGAAATTCGCACA
The DNA here is from genome assembly GCA_037389465.1 of Baylisascaris procyonis. NCBI lineage: Eukaryota > Metazoa > Nematoda > Chromadorea > Rhabditida > Ascarididae > Baylisascaris > Baylisascaris procyonis. The sequence goes on along the minus strand of JAZARR010000212.1, from coordinate 6,491,767 downwards.
AATTTTACGCCGTTGATGATGATCCCCAAATAAACCATTATTCCCCGGAACATAGTGTCGTTGTGATATCCCGGTACATTATTGCGTCATCCTTTCAATCATCGTCGGCCATATTAAGAGTGCCTTCAGTGGTATCGAAGGTAATAGCGTTAGATTTGCTTAGTACTCGAACTGAGACCTTCCAGTGAGAACATCTTCTGTTGAGATGGAGCTCACATTAAGGAAAATTTGCTAGTGTTTGCTGAGCTCCTCTTAGCATAATCTATTTCCATTTGCTGCTGATTTTTAGTTCTGTTAATATCTTTTGTCTGATCTCTACCACCGTAGAATATTTGCTTGTCCATTCTCTGTGAAAGCGGAAACTCATCGAAATTCTCTTCATGACTTCTTACGAGTGTAGTTATCATATTCCAATACCATCTATTCATATATACACCCCAGTACGTTTTGAATTCTTAAAATGGATAAAGCTATGTGTGTGTATTTACAGATAGAAAAGAAAGCCTTGTAGTCGCCTTGTTCAATGTGAGTGGTATCTATGGCCTTGATCTAGCAGATTATTCTTTTAAATGAGCTTCGATTCGTTCATGGGGGTTCATTCCATCGTTCGCAATCAATTTTTCTGAGTACTTTACTCGTTAAACCATTATGTTACCTTACTTCCATGTTAGAGTTTGCTACGCATTTAATATTGATCCTTATGAGGGACCTTTGCAGTGACTCTACTTATAGTTCAAAGCTTATTTTATTGAAAATTCCGTGGTCGCTTAGAGCATCTATACCTTATCTCGAGGGTGACCGACCCCATGATATAGAGTTCAAAAGCTTCAGCGCACTTTTCATTGGTTAATTTCATCGCCTACCGTATACACTATTTGTAACTACCGAACAAGCTTCCATTTTTGTACACATGCATAAATACGTTCAATACAGAAGAAGGATGTTTGGGAAAGTTTAGGAAATCCTCAAAATTATGCTTCCTTTTCATTTTTAATTTTCATTGGAATTTCAGCGCGATATTTATTCGTTTCAGAGCATTCAATCTGAGGAATCCACGCTTAAATTGTCCAAGAAAAAAAAATTCTACCAGGATGATTAAATACCTTCATCGCGTTAAAAAAAGAAAAAAAAAACTTTTATGATCGTAGCAGCAGTCCTTGTGTGCGCATGTGTCTGCCTAAAGAATGAATGGACTTTGTTTAACATTTTTCTGATGTTCAGCAATTGCAACTGATGTTCACTTGCTTGAGTTCTTTCTTTTTGTATTACTACGAATTACTGATTTAGAGTATATGTGGTTTAATGGGGTGTTCTCGAGTGTTGACTCGACGATTTCCATGCAAACTTTGAAAATTTTGCAAAACATTTGGAAATAAAATCAGGTATAGCAGAGTCCAAAATATGAGAGAACTGTGAGTTTCATGCTAATAGAAGACATTCGCCGGAAAGTGAGGCGATTGTGATGTCTAGACTTGTTCTTTTAGGATCGGTTAGGCTTCTTATGTAATTTTTCTCCACTTGCTTTGCTCATTTGCCACAAAATTATCACTTTGTTTATCCGAATGAGACGGCCTGCGAAAGAACCCTCTCATATCTAGCCACCTCATTGAAGCAGTTGTTTTTGTGATGAGCATTAAATATTAGCAACATGTACTTCGCACTTCTCACTACTAGCAGATGAATACAATTATTTTCCTCTGAATGTAGCAATCGCTTTATTTATGTGCACTTTCAGGTTTCAGCATTAGGGAGCTTTTTTCACGTTTGATTAGACTGCACGAAGATGTGCACTTGAGTAATATCACTGCTTATTTACCTTTCTTCTTGTAAACATTCTCTGATGGGTAGGTACTCAACAGGAAGTTGCGTATTACAAATATGCATTTCGAGACAATAGAGATTCGTACTTTCTCAAGAGCTACTCAGTACAATTCTGCTGCTCAATACGATTACTAAGTTTATTTCATAAGTTTAGTTAATAAACCAAATTTAGCCTTATTTTATGCTAAATCAAGTAATCCATCCACCTCTTGTACACTTAGAAAAACCAGGCTAATGATGGAAAGAAAGTATGCAGCGGTTAGTGTAGGTCGTAGATGAATTCCACTCATTTCACTTCAACGAGTATTTTATTTATTATTGACAAATGATTTGTGGACCATTTCATGAGCCAAACGCATTCTTTTATTTTTGGAGTATTTCAGCAAGATGCATCACTCAATATACGATGTTTTCATGCATCGTAATCCGTCTGTCAAGTAGCCATATCCTCAGCATTGCGTTTTGTGAATTAACCAACCGTATATCTGAAAATTTCAAACTCGTGGCATTTAGAAAGCTGTTGAGGCTGTTGAGTGGGGGTGTGGGTTATTAAGAGGAACCATAGCTGTCAGTGAGTTGCCCACCTCAAGTTGATGCCGTTATGTTTATTTGTTGTGCATTTTAGATAAGCGGTGCTCCCATGCTGGTGGATACTTGTGCGGCGCCTATTTCGAGACTGAGCACTCCGCATTGATCGCCTTCGCTTCGAATGACATTTTTCGCAATTGTTTTGCAGCTCACCTCGTTCTGCATTCGTGAAATGTTTCGCCAAAAAAGCCTGCGCAGCTAGATAGCATCCCGCATGTCCATCAGACTTGAAAGTCGTTCACCTCAGACCTGAGGGGCGCATATGTCATATGCACTCATGTCTGGTAGGATTTACGCCAAATTAAGAAGCTTATGTTAAACGAAATAAGCTCACCCAATTCTCTTTTCCGAACGTTCATTCCTAAGCCATTTAGCAGATGTTTTCCATTGTGGTTTTAAGGTTCGAAGCGTATAGTAGAACGTGGAGCCCAAAATCGCACACCACTTCTGTCGTTTCGGTCTTGCTTGGTACTGCAAAGTTAGAGCTGCCATGACTCTGTTCCATGCCACTCTTGCCAGCAGTTATTGCAAAATTATGTTGTTCTTTTGGAATGCTGCTTCAGATCTCTTTTTTTCCTTTATGGTTTCTTTCGTCACCCCGCTGCTCATCAAGTTTTTATTGAGGCTCTTTTTTCACTTCAAAAATATGATTTCTTTCTCGCTACATATTTGAGCGATGTAAACAAATTACAGAACGAGCCGGCTTCGGTTTGACTGTATTGCTTTGCGAATAATGCGACGTATGTCGTTAGCTTCATCAATGCCACCACAGCATCTCAGAAACATCTCTTTACGCTAAGCACCCTTCCGTCATTTTGAAGTTGAGCGAGGCGACCTTAGTGGCATATAGTGCCAAGATTTATCCTCGTTCTCCAGGACGCCCAACTTCGGCTATGTGCTCCTTCTCCAACAGAAAACGATTGTGCAGCTCACTAGGAGCTTGCTGCCAGCAAATCGATGACACTTCTATTCACAGATAAACCAACCAATCAGATAAGAAAACATTTCTTTTGCTCCCCTTCTAAGTAAAAGAGAGATCAAGTGAAGCAGTGGTAGTAAATGCTGTGTTCTTTCGAATAATCAGATTCCATATTAAAAATTGAGAAGCGAACCCTCAATGCAGCAAACACATGCACAAGTGCCCCTTTAAGATTTGTACACCATGACATCGTGCATCGTGACGCGGCCGAAAGCTTATGCGAACAGAGTGGACTCTTTGACAAAGCTAGCAAAAAGCGACCGGTGCCGACTAACCTTTCGCAGCCTCCGCCTCAACTCATTCTTAGTGAAGTTTCGCCTTTCGATGTGTACGGTGCTGCGCAGGGTACACTAAATCGTCAAGAATACTTAACTGTTTTCGAATTTCTATTTCGATCGTCCCGGGGCCCTTACATTTTTTCTTTCTGAATCCAGTGTCATCTGCACAACCTGCACCCCTCAGAATGCGTTCATCCTCGACCTTACACCCCACCTCGCACAAGTTTTTTGTACTGAACTCTCGTCTTTGTGATTCCTCTCGTTACCGGTATGCGTTATTCCTTCCGCACATTAAATGCACACATCTGAGAATGTTTGCCGATAAACGTCTGTATTTGTAAATTTTGTTTCGTTTACGATCTTTCAGAGTTTCTATGTCTTCTCGAGAAAGGCTATTAATTTATTCGACGGTCTTTGTTCACTCTATCTTTTTTTCTCGCTGGTCATACTCGAGTAAATGTGTACCAATGACTTCACAGAAGGCATTACAGTTTAATTTGTCGGCTCACGGCCACATCAAACAACTCACTCAAAATTTGAGAACTTTGGTAGAACAAAGCATTCACGAAAACTGCAGAGAAAAGCACAGTTTCGCACAAAGGCAGTAAATGCAAGTCAATGTACAGAAGAATGCGCGTCGTGTGTTGCACTATACCACATCGCACTGCACGGCGTTCGCAAATGCTGCCCACCTATAACGCATACAAACTGCGGTGTCGACAAATTGGGCAGCTGTGCAAATACGACACGTCACAACACACAACAGCAGACAGCCCGCTTACAACATAACAACAAAACGACACGATGCAGTTGAAACACGTGAAAGCATTACAATATGACCCTGTTTTGAGAACAAAAGCATTGTTTATCAGTTGGAAGCCATTATAACGAGTGAACGGCGATGCCTCATTGGTATAACACTCCGTGAGAAAGGTAGTCCCCATGTGAACTATCAGTAAGTGGTACTAAGCATGAACGGGTATCCATTCACTCAAGGTGGCGTGCCTAGCAGAGGACGACCAAACAGCGACGAAAATCTCACAAGTCTCGAAGACTTCAGGAAAGGACCACGCAACCGAACAACATGGAAGCCTCCTTACATTAAGATCAAGAATTTGACTCCATAAGTGAGCTTATTTTTAGACAGAGGCATTCTAGTCTACTCAATGATCACGTCAGTGTTACACGGAAAGGCACCGTCGTCCCGACAAAAGAGACGCATTGGTGCAGCCCTCGCCGACCAGTAAAGGAGGTAAGGGACAAAAGCTGCAATATGATGACGATTAATGCTTTACGTACACAACCCCCTCCCCTCCCTATCTCTCTTCCCTTGATTTCCGTCCGTGATGTACCTGGTCGCTTCTAAAAGAACGTTACACAAAGTCCAACGATCCGTTCCCTTGCAAACACCATAGAAAAGCAGCTACCTATTTGGACAAAAGCATCACTCCCGTATCTGCAACATGAACCGTAGTAGTACAAGCAGTGGACAACGCACCGATGCGAGTCTTCAAACATACACATAAATATCCGCTAGGTACGATTTTCGCACTGGGAGCACCAAAAGCGCACCAAAGAAACTGTGGACCGATAGTATGAAGCGATGCTCCACAGTGCCACAACATCGAGGACGGCTTCAACACAGTAGAATGCGTTTGCAGCATTGCATAAGAGAACAATTAAGGCGACAACGACGTCTTTAGGAGAGCGTAATTTAGGGCATCAGACGACTCTAAACAAAACTTAACCGCCTCGTTGATTGCAAACCTTAACGAGCATAGACACAACCAACACAGCATATGTAGAGCGCAATGCTCAACCATCTGGGTGCGTGATTAACACAGACACGCAGGCCGGCACTCAGACACGCATTCGATTAATATGAGACACAGAGCGAAAAGCTATCGTGCCAAATGCACACAACATCAACAGGTCAGCGACCCACATGTCTTGAGGACCCGCCACACGACCACTATGTACGAAGAGATCAGCACTCAACCGCGACCACACTCTCACACAAACGTAAATTCTCCCAACTTCACACCCATTAATATTAGCATAACATATGAACCTCATAACAAAATATGTTTCGTGCACAAACGTATAACGCGCTGCGTTTGCGTCCAAAGAACGGTAGCAAGAGATCTAACACACGATCCAAGACAACTCGAACCGGAAGCTCACATCAAATCGACGGACGGCCATTGGGCCAAACGAAATAACCACCTTAACCCTTCTGAGGCACTGATAAGGCTTGCTACCGTCTTCACTGACACAACAGTGGGGGGACTTGCTCCGCTTGCACTTGATCGAGGATTGTTCGATTAGCTGGCTTTTCATCGCCATCCACATCGCTTTCTGAATCGGAGTCCCGACCACTCAACGCACCAATCCCTGGGCCCGATAAGGAAGAGGGTGTACCTGGTGTCCCAGGTGTTGTAGATGAGACAACTCCCACAGGTGATGCTGCCTGAAACGTGTTTCAGGTTACATACTTGACTCGTCATAATCCAAAAATGAATGCACATTTAATCGAATCCCACCTCTTCCCACTTATCCGAAAAATGTCATAGGAAAATTGTCTGAATGCGCGCTTATAAAAGCACCAAATGCACTCACTCGAGCTCACATTCCTTATCAACGAATTGTCTTACAGTGAGCGCATATTTTACATGTACTAATTATCCATGCCACGCATCTAGTGTCGCTACTGAAGGGATTGAACAGCAGGATAATTTTTCCGGAAATCGATCATGATCAGCGATCTTGACCAAAACTTGGTTTTCCATCGAATATGTCTTCGAAATTATTTCATATATAAGACAGGACGTCATTAAAACGGTTTCCTGATAGTTTCATCATGAATGAGCTTCCCGTCGTCTTTAAACGGTGCTCCGAGTTTTAAAACGTCGACAAACTTGCCTAAGCACTTTTTGTGAACAGCATCGCCATTTCTTTTTCATTTTCTACATTCAAAATCAAACTTTAAAAAATTATTTTGAGTTACTTTCTTCTATCAATCAAAACGGACATCATGTTGCAACTGGTAAGGTCGTTCCGTCGAGGTTCACTCATGGCTGACATAAAAAGCGCCACCATCCAGCACCATAATTTTCTTTTTTGATGCTATCACTTTCATGCACTTATATATTTCCTTATTTTTCAAGCAAAAAATGAACGCCTTACTTTCGGCCACAATTTAGAGCTCATCTTCAGGAACCTAACACTGCGATGAACAGTGTGTTCGAGGATATACAGAAGACCTACAAACGTAGATAACCTGTGAACACCAGTAACTGCCTCCTACGCTCCTTCTTTGTGTATCAACAGCCCAAGCGCTTTAATATTGAATTGGTATTTACGGCTAACTTTTAAGCAACCGTAATTATCAGCAAAACTTCAATGCTTAGCTGGATCCTACTCGAGTGGAATTTTTACAGGAATTTATTTGGAAAAGCATAGAAACCAACGACTAACCTCTCTATACCAAAGGCAACGCTTCTTCCTTTTGCAGTGTTTGCACCACTGATCCTGGTTAACAACACCGAACCTCGCACGGCATTTTTTCTGTTCGCCATTTTCTGAAAGTACTCCTAAACTACAAGAAACCACCAGTGGATATTATTCTCTAATCTCTTCAATAAACAGACCTACGAAACACCGACAGTGAACTGGAATTTATTACTTGCAAACCGACTACCTATCTTGCACTGAACTTGATTTTCCCATTGCCCTAATAATGCAAACAGCCAAAGGTGGGAATGGTGGGAAGGGGGCGGAAAGGATGAGGAAAGAAGGATAAGACACCAGAAGTTTTAAAAGGGCTCAATCGGAAACTTCTTTGAAATTTTCAACGAAAACTAACCAATTCGTACTGATCAGCCTAAAAACATTGCACCTATTAAATCATTCGGTGCCTGGATTATCAACTATGCGCATTTAGGTGGCTTTTCTATCCTACTATAAAAATAGAACAGTTATGGATTACTTGCGTGAACTCTATCAGTGTTTAGTATTTTCATTGAATTCATCTCTCTGCCTCTCCGCAGTTTGAATTAAGTAAATGTATCGGCAATACACATTAAAATAAGAAAATATGGCCTTATAATTGGATTCGGTTATGATAAGTGGTATGCACCACGGAACAGAAAAGCATCACTTACTATAATGTACTGAAGAAGAAACCACAAAAATGAAAGTGAGAATCAAGTTTGAAAGAAGTGTAGCAAACACTTGCGCTTGACGTAATCCCCTTTGAGAGCGCTCATAACGTCTCTCTCTCTCTCTCCCTCTCTCTTTTGCTGTTTGAGTGGAGAGCTTCTCGAGTTGATGACATATGTTTGTGTTATTGCCACACTGCACTTGACGAGCAAGGAGACGAGAAGCGCTTCACATGATCACAACACCCCTCACAACTGGTTAGCTTAACCCATTGTGGCACACTTAACCATCTCATTGTCTCATTCCCACTCCAATTCAAGACATAATGCTTTCCTCAGCATCTTAAACACCCCCATCTTTCTTTCTTGCACGCCTAAATACCACGACCACTATGGGTACTCTGCCCTAAACTGCAACAGGTCGGGCGATGTTAGCCGCTGCTGAACGACTTTACTCAGACCCTACTTATCGTACCTTTATTTGCAAAAAATCTAGTACACGGGTTTCGGCCCATTTTAAAATAAATCTGCGGAGAAAACAAGTGGATAAGAACTGTTGACTGTGAGCATAATTAATACTCAGAAACATCCCACGATACTGCACTTTCCTTTGGACCGTTACCAATCGTTTGGGAATGTTTCTTCAACGATCGGCCCATCCCCAGTTGCAAAATCGCACGATTTCTGCGAAGAACAGAAGCAATACAAACTCCAACATACCAACGGATTTATCACGCTTTCTTTTCTTTTTCTTGTTTATTGCGTAGTTTTCTCGCGCTGACCATCCTGGATATTTTTGCATGTGCTGTTCACGATCTTCTTTGGCTAATTCGTAGTACCTCTGCTGTTCTTCTTTCGGAAGGTCATGCCAACGCCGACCTAACTCCTTAACAACTATTAGTTAGTACTGCTCTACTCAAAGTCGAAAACAAGTTGATTAGGAGATCTTCTGACGGATGATACCTTCTTTCATCACTGAATACTTTGATGGCATTTGCATTTGCTGAAAACGGGTAACATATCACACGTGCTAATGCTTCTTTCGAGATCAAATGAATGATTACTGGTTTCAGCGAGATACTCTTGTTACAAACTACAGCAGCACTGCCCAGTATACAAACAGACAGTTTGCATGAGCCATAAGACACTCACCTGATCGCTTCATGTTTGAAAAGTCGATTAAAAACAAGCAAAGCAGATTGTATAATCAAAATACAGACAAGTTAATGCCTGCCTGCGCCACAACATGAGTCTTTGGCCGTAACATTTCATAATCACTTCCACTGAAGATTTTCACAGACGATTACCTCTTCCTTTCTCCTGAAGTATCCATTCCACACATACCATTCTTATGAATACAATCAGTCAGCAACGAAACAAAGTGAACAAACCTTGTTGAGTTCGGCGCTCTGTCTCTCTTTATAATCCAACTCCTCCATTAATTTTGGTCGGTTCTCCTTCATATACCACATGAATGCGTTCAGTGGCTTCTTAATATGCCTATCCTGGAAGAAACGCAGTTTTTCAATTGTGCAAAATACCCTTTTGCCAGCGATATGAACGAGATCTCTCCTGTCGAGCAGAAGAGATTAGCAATCACTGGCAAGAACAAAGGAACTCTGACAAAACGTCATTACCTATTACAGCGCAATCAAAGGCGAACAAAAGCGACGAAACGGCACCTGACACAAATAAAAACTAATGTGCTCCAGTCGAAAATTCAATAATAGTATTAAAAGCAAGCACATTTTGTCAAGCTGAATAAACATAGCGCTTCAGTGCGCCATTATCATCTCTTAAACACAAACCTCGCCTCTCGTTTCTTATATCTAATGAGGCAACAGGACAAACTTCAAAAATATGTATGAACACTAAACACTTTCCAATTAATAAACTACTAAACACCTAAAGCCAAGCAATAATCTAAATCACGATAGTCACCACATCAAATAAGTGTTTCAGTAACGTTTCTTCACAAACAAATCCCGAATAGGTAGAACATTTGCGCAAGAAAATGTGGCGCCTTATATCTGCTAAACGATATCAAGAGTGACAACAATATGCGTGGATGAAAGATCATAACCTCTAAGCGAACCTTAGCGAATCGGCTCTCTGATTTGATCCTCTTCGGTGTTGGACCACCCGTGGGAGTTTGAGCGAGATTATTCGCCATTGATGTGATAGGCGATCCCATATTGGGGAGTCGCATCTGGTTGATTGAATTCAAGGGATGTGGTGCACTTGCTGTCATATTACGCATCATGCTCGCTGCTGCGAATGGATTGCAACCCTTAGGTGTACCCGCCGGACTACCCTTAAAAGAAGATAGCATAAACGCTGATTCTCAAACGACAACATGCATTATTAATCGCATAACCTATGCTTCAGTGATCATCCACTGTTTTACTTTTCATATGTTTACCTTTTGGAATAATTAACAGTTGAAAAATTAACCTCATCAGAGTAACTGCGTGGCAGGGAGTATAAACTTACTTTCGTTCCAAAAAAGAAAAAACTGCTGCTCCGAGGAAATGAACGGGGTAGTGTCACAACAAGTATTCCACATACTTTGATTTGTGCATCCCCTTCTCGAAGGCCCTGACCTTCCTTAATGCGGACTTTGCATATATTACAGTACGGTATGAAAGTCCGGTCCAAACAACACGCGGATGCATTCTTTTCCAACTTCCAAAAACACGCCGCTTGCTACTTTCAGTCAACGTTTGGGACTTAAACTGCTGTCGGAACAGTTTTCTCACAGATGAAAATCAACAAAAAGAGCGTTGGCACTAGCTTTATTAAGATGATCCGCGAACGATGCACACCGGAGAGCAAGTTTCACAGAAAAGGCGCTGAAGCTTTGTGTTATAGGACGAATCTTCATCAAAAGTTTCGAAATCCACAACCTCCTCCAGGAGTTTCTCGCAAAATTTTTGACCTGATACGTATCCTTTCTTTCCGAATACGCGCTTACCTTCTCAGATTTTTGATATCTTGGGGACTCCATCTCCATACCCTCTTCGGAAAAATTGACGCAGGAGCTTGCCCAAGTGCAATCAACGCAAAAACAGACATCCTCTTAGAAAACACTCAACCACAAATCCAAGCCACCCATTTGGTCAGCAGATGTTTCGAGATATCAGTGGATAAGAACTAATATTCCCGCACTTGGTACACACAAAAATGAGCAAAATCCTCGGTTACTACGGACCGAATTTGATTTGCCAACTTCCTAAGGATTTGTTTCATAAGACATATCTACCTGCACCATCTAATTCTTTGCAGCTCGCATTACCTCCTCACTGAAACACGCGCTGCTCTCTTCCAATCATCACAGTTGTGCCTCAGTGGTGGAAGTTACACAGAATCAACGGTGCTTTTACCTTGAGTGGAATCGAAATTAGAAAGAAATCACTATGCAAAAGCTTCCCAAAGAATCGAAATAAGAAGTGCTGAACAAAAACCCACTTGAAGAGGCGAAGCGGGGGCAAACGGGAAATTCCTGTACATGTCGAAGCTTGGTGACATTGTCTGTGCGGCCTGCTGCATCACGAATGCGGCTGCATAGCTTGGAGACATCGTGCGAGCATCCATTGCGCTTGGTGGCATCCTTCCGAAAGACATACCATAAGGCGCCTGACTCTACAAGGCAGCCAGCTGTTCAATTTTGCGACATTTATACAGTAAGTTCATCTGAAGGAAGATGTAGCAAAACAATTAATCGGTTTCATTATGGAAGGACGTTAAAGCCACAAGGTAAACCCTCTATAAGCCAACAAATCGCTGCTGGAATTGCACGGCAAGGGCTGCTAAGTCGCCACTTTGAAACCACGGAAATTGATCCCTCAATGCCTTCAAAGGGAGTGACAACGAATCGACTAAAGATATGAGTAGTAGCCAAGTGCAATTTATTAAAAATCAAGAGGACAGCTAAACTTTAAAGCTTAACCGCATTAGTGAAAAGCTTATTAAAGATATGAGCAGTAGCCAGCTAAAAAAACGGGAAACGCACTTATTAAAAATCAGGAGAAAGAAAACAGCTAAACTTTAAAGCTCAAATGCATGTGTTGCTTGCAAAAGTAGTGTGAAAAGCTATGCCAACAGAAGCAGAATTGCTCGTTAACCAAGCACTAATTTCATAGGATTGCGGCCTCAGTTTGTTAATGCCAAAGCGCTGCTATTGCAAAGAAATGCCCGGCCAGTCCCTTGAATTCACTTAAACTCAGTTTGCACCAAAAAGGAAGTGGATGAGTTGACTGACACACATAATGATGGTCAAATTCTACGTCAACAGCTGCACATGTTGTATTTTTGTGGGCAAATTGTTTCTGAAAAAAGGCGCTACAAAAAGGTCGCACCGGTAAACTCGCAGCCAGCGAACGCCTAAAACGTCAACGAAACGCTCAACTGGAAGGCGTCAACACAGCATGTTTTAATCGCGGCCACCATGCAAATCACCGGATGTGACTGCCGGCAGACGTTCTCTTCGACAATTATAAACTGCAATAAATGCTGCAAAATTTGTGCATATCTGCGAGTGCAATGCCTCAACAAGATCACCCCTTGAGCGTGAAACACTCGTCGTGTGGTGTGCAAGCGAATCAACGCTTGTCTCGTTTCTCTTAAGAACAATATTGTAATAATTAGCTAGACAATTCACGACCCCCACGTGCAAATCAACCCTCATATGCCCCCCCCCCCCTCCACTAAAATCAGGGCACCAACAAACCTCGCGCATGAAATCAAACCTTCATACGATTAAAAATCCCCTACAACCTCGTGCACGGTTCTGCCATGAAAAAACAGGCCGCTTTCACACAATCAAGGCAAGAAGTCTGAGGTCAACACGTATCTGTGAATAATGGTGGACACCACACTTGAACACCTGCACCCCTTATGTGTGATTCAAAGATAGGAATATCAGAACATGAAAGTGACTTGGAGTTGAATATAGTTACACATCTTTCGAAGGCACCCATTCTTCGAATTCCCAAAACACTCAAGTGTCCCAGGAACGTAGAGTTTCACAGCTAAGAATGAACTAGATTGCGAAAGATGAACTGATCAGAACGATGGATGAGGAAAACATGTCAAGTATTTGAAATACTAGGAATGTGCTGCTGCATCCTTCCCCTCCCCCCCCCCCCTCCCTCCTTCCTCGACGGTGAATTGGCTGCCAGGTGAAATAGAACGCCTTATTTCAGGCAGAGAATGGCATTTGGCGGAAAAGAGAGATGATGTGCTTCTTACAGAACAGCCTTTTTACTGTTGATTTAATGTATTCGATTTGCATGCATTATGCGTGCCAGAGTGAACGCGCTTATGCTTTGCATTCTTTACACCCAACCGTTCTGATTAAATAACTGTTTTCATCTAGAAATAAGAGGTGACCTCTTTATTGGTGGGAGCTTGAAGATAGCGCTCTCAAACAAGCTGCCCTGTTGAACAGCTGCAAAATCATGGAACAATAACCTCATATGTTTTTGATTTGTTCATAAACATATGTAGTCAATCCGCAAGTGAATTTGCAGATGTGCCAATGAACACCGTGATGGCATTTCGAACAAGCAAGTAGCCGGAAAATCTCTCACCCCTCTTTTAGCAAAAGCAAAAACTACTGGATATGGATAGGAAAAATGCGCCGAGAAGAAAGGAGCCAAGGTGACTGGTTGAATCATTGCTCTAGCTGGATGCAATTTGCGGATAAAGCTTTCTTCATGCAGCCAATTCGAAATTGGCTTGTCGCTGCCTCATTTAACAAATGCCTCAAGTGATGCCTTATCAATCAGCAACGCCAATCGAGTGCCGTTCAGCACCGATTCGAGCATTCGAACGTGACCGCCGCTGAGAGTGAATTGGCTACACGGCGCATTTCTGCATCAGTCAAATGAGCAATTGCTTTAACACCGATTGGCAAATATTTCAAATTATGCTCCCAACAGCAGCATTTGACTATTTCGCGAACGCCCTCACCTACACTCCAAGCAGCATCAATCCAGTGTTCTTATCGACTCAGCCGAGATAACATTACCATTTGTGCGCAAATTCACTCACAGCACAGCCCACTCAGTGATTTACACGAAGCGATCCCCTCATTCGACGGCTTCTTAACAATGTGCTTCTGAATTTCGTTCGAAACGAAAGAAGGCAGGTAGAGCAAGAAAAGCAGTAGATCTCGTTCAATGCCCTTCCAAAAGAAGAAAATCAAGCTGATAGGGCATCGATTCTGCTGTTTCGCACGAAAAGCAATGCAAAGCTTTCATTGCATCACTCTCGTCACATTCGTCAATGTTGAACTCAACAAAATTAAATGACGAAGAAATGCATCCATCGTGACCATACAACGATCACCCCTTAATCTGCAAATCCACTAAATTGAAGAATGAAGAAAACGACAATAGTATTCTTCTTACTGTTACACCCTCCTCACACCTCGTTGTCCTACTTCCTGACAGCTACTGATAGTGAGTCGAGACCACGGCTAGCGGTGAACAATGAGCGGCAAACTTTTTACTTTAAGCATCTGATAACTCAGATGATTAAATCATAACGCAATCGCGCAAATCTTCCATCACATTCACCATGAGTGATCCCATAACTTTCGGCAGTAAAAAATCATCCCCAACATCCAACGGCACTTAGCTATTTCTCTCTTTCTTGCCATTGTGAACGCTTTAGAAATGAACGAAGATCATTCTCTCAGTGATAGCCAACAGAAGTTAGTCTGCGAATGCAGAATTTTTGAACGATACAAACACTCACCGGAAGAAAGAACGGGTAGAATAACGGAAGCGGTCCATAAGAAGGTGACATTGCGGCCGTCGAAAACGCTGGAAACGTAGGCGATGGCTTCACAAAAGCACCCGGCTTGGAGCCTGCAACAATTCTGCTACAATGTTGTTTAAGAAATGGAAGATCGGCTCAATATCGTCTTAACTACTTGCCTGCTTTGAGAGAATAGTAAGGTATAGAATCCTCAGTCTAAATGGTACGACTACCGCTGGCCCACAAACATGCTCAAGTCCACAGACTGTGTCTAGCTGAAACATGACATGAAAGTACACTCATATGCCGACTGCAGCAACGATTTATTTCCACTCTCTTTCCTTTATAGCATCGATATATTTTCGGTAGAAACCGCCCTTTTTCGTTACGGCTCCCGGTGAAAAAACTTATTCTTTTCATGATGTTTATCTTCTCAGGATTAAGCTGATTAATGTTCTGTGCCTCACCGAGATAGATATAACTGGAAGAAAAGATCCTGCAATCTTTCCATCCTTCATCGCTGCCACATAACAACTTTCACAACATTGCAAGGAGAAAAGACGAAATGTCGCATCTGGCGACGATCAAAGAACAATATTAGAGTTGATAGACTTTTGATGTGGTGCTCAGTGAATAGGTGAGCTCGTGCTACAAAACTGTTGAAACATTTTGCTGTTCCATTCCTTACACCAAAAAGCTATTCAGCAGCAGCTATAATATTATAGCAATAAAATAATCGTGCAAGTGACCTCGCCTCTTCTCATTCTTCATCCTCCATTCCCTTCTTGAACAAGCATTTGCCCTCAGTGTGTCTCCCGACTTGACCCGTTAATACCAGCAAAGCGAAAATACTTTCACATCGCACAATTGTTTTGAGCCCATAAGCACTAGACTTGGAAGTGAAAAAACTTATGTGCACAATGTGCGGACTTCTCCGAAAGAACTGTACTCTCGGGGATGGATGTTTGAGTGGATAAAAGAATGGACCGGCCCGTTAACGCAATCTAAGCCATCACAGTAGCACTTCTTACACTAGTGTTCAAAAAGGATGCTTCTTTGAGGCTCCTTCACGACGCGTTGTACGGTGCATTTGTTGTGATCGTAGTTACGGGAAGAACGGTGAGATTCGTCGCCCGAAGGCGAGCAACATCAGCACAAAAAAGAACGCGTATTTTTTGTCGTATTTTTTGTGTGTGAGCGCCGCCAGGTATGCTGCAAATTTACGCATCGTGCCCGACGCACTTTCTACACGCAGCACACCCAAAGAGCGTATTGTGCCTGTGTGCGATTGAACCAAAGCGCAATGAAACCATAACGCACTTCTTCCACGCTCGTTTTTCAAAGAGTTCATTCTCAATTACATAACCTGACGATAAGACGCGAACGTTTTTCAGCGACTTTCCAAAGACATCAATTCTTTAGCTGTTAGAGGACAGGAATTTTTTTTTTTTGGTTTGTACCCCCTAGACAATTTCATGGAACTGACGCTTGATTAGAAAATACTTTGAAAACCTACAAAACCCATTTATGTGGCTAAAATTGTGGAAACCAATCGCACTCTTAGCCGCAATTTGTTCCAACAGGAGACTAAAGAGGCATGCCCCAATGATGCGACTGTATTCAGCTAAAGAAAGAAGCAGAAAACGATGCATAATAAACAGTACTGTATGGCCACAACCAACACAACCACATAAAACAATATAGATGATAGGATCAAGGAGAATATATATGAACGAGTTTGGTGCGCCGTATGCAACGTCAGAAAATAGTGGCCGCCAGATGCCGAGGCATCCTTATTTATGCTACAATGTTGAGGGTGCTAATGCAAACATCGCAATGAACCTATGAACGCAGCCTTTGACTTTCTACGATATGTTGGACAGTGCAGGAGCAGTACCGGAGTCCATCTCTTTTCGGATCCCCATAAGCAGATAACAGGTTAAAAAAGAAGCAATTCCTCTGCCGTTTCAATTCCCCACAAACAATCTTCGTCAGTACGAATAAAATCCCATTACTTTCAGCGAGATGTGTAAACATTTACTGTTTTCCGTTGTTGCTTAGTGCGTAATTTAGACGAAATGTTGTGCATCGATGGCTAGAAGAGAGAAAATTGCACTGCAGTCAATTTATAATCGTTGTGCGATTCGGCCAATCCAGCGGGCTTTAAGGATGTTGCTTGTAGATGTGCAACGGCGACGATGGCAAAATAAATTATACCATCGAGCCATGAGTATTTCAGATACTCCCCTTCCCCATGCGAAGTGCTTTTGTTCACCTCATACTCCTTCTTTTCCTCTTAAGCTATTAGTCGTAATCATAATCTCTAATTTATGACAGATAAAAATACTGATAACGTCTAGAAAACAGTGAAACATGTTTTCAGTTAAAACACTCTGTGCACAAAAAACATCCCGTTGATATCACTGAGAGTATACCAAGAAATGTCCTGTTCCCATGAATAAGCTTGATCTGGATGAGTTGTAAATAAAATTGCATTATTTCTCATTCGCATTACGTTTCTTGGATAACGGTTATATCAGTTGAATAGGCTCTTGGAAGGCGATAAAAAAAGCTGCACACCGCAAATTTTAGTGGAGCAGTGAAAGCAGCCTACTCCCAGCTGCAGCCGCCTTGCCGCTCAAAATGCAGTTAAACATGCCGCAGAGCACGCGAGGCGAGAAAAAACAAACGACGAGCCGAGAGAGCGCTTTATCATTTTAACACTGTCCTTATCGCTGTGACAGCAAATAACAACACAAGCAGGCTCAATGCCAAATGCACACACATTACACAGTGATGCGCCCTAACATTCACTCGCAATGCACCGATTACATTTGAGTTTCCTAGTGACACCAATAACAGCCTTGGTCCAATCTTGTACGAGCCAATCCCAGTACATTTGCAACGGAAGCACTTCCCTCGACCACAGATCTCAATCTTCCTCAACATCAAAAAGGACAAGGCTCATATCAACTGAGGAGGTAAACGTCTACACTCTTTATGGCGCCATTGAGGGTGAAATGGTCCTCACAAACAAAAAAACAGTTTGCGCACCTGCAAGTGCAGATTGTTCACTCTGACTCTATCATAAAGGCCGAATTCGCCAAAACAGTGATAAGCCTCTGTCGACGTTATGAATGCAACCGAAAGTTGATAAAAAGTTTTTCAGCGATCGGGAAGTTGCATAAAACAAGACAGATAACATGTGGAGCAGATGTGTATTCAGCTCACATAGTCTTCCCCACTTCAGTAACCAGTTCAAAGAGGTTGGAAAAAAGATTGTAAAAAAGAATAAGATGAGCTAAAAATTAGGCTCAGCTACTTTCGATTTCATTTCCCTTATTCACCCCCACTTTGAAAAGTTACGCGCGTTTTAGATGGCACAACATCGGGCATCCGTAAAAAAACAGGTGATCGTATTCTTTGATGGTATACGTCCAGTAGAAAAACGGTGCAACCAATACGATCATGCATACGCTGGAATTGAGCAAAGTCGTAACGCTCAACAATTCTAGCACATATCGAGGACTACGTCTTAGTTAATGCATAAAAATAATCCAATGTCAATCGAGGAGAATGAAGTGGCTTCGGATTTTTATTACATTGTCATCAATGATTATTGAAATACTTTTAAATGGTCATACAGCAGACACCAATTTGGATATGGTTGAAAAAAAAAATCGGCAGCAAAACTCATTTGTCAGCGAGAAAATGCTCACATCCGTTCAACGAGTCAATATAACCGCGAAATTAACCATCAAATGCAGACAAACGTTTTGTTTTCAAAAAATAAATAAATAAATAAAATACACGAATAAATAAAAAATAAATAAATAAATAAATAAATAAATAAAAATAAATAAATAAATAAATAAAAAATAAAAAATAAATAAATAAAATCCCCATACACAACAACCACAGAAACAATTGTAGACGTAAGTGGGGACAATGTTGCCTTTCGACAAAAGCATGGCATACACCTCCCCCAAACAGCGCAGCATACTCTTAAACAGCTACAGCAGTTAACCTTGACATGAATATCTCATAAAATGGCACAAGACAATAACAGCTAACCAATTCAGAAAGTAGCTGCTACTAAAACTTCAATTTGTTTAGTGCACATCCACCCACTAAATAACCTAGCAATACCTCATGCTATCATAGTGGACATTTTGCTAGCAAGGCGAAAGTCTGAAATGATGTCATACCCGCTGGAAAAATATCAACTCTCTTTTGCATTGCTTTATGGGACTCTCAAAATTACACATTCTCTATGAGACATAATACTTCCATATAAGGAAACCTAATAGGCGTACGATGAAGCGTAGGATCTACAACAAACTAGCCGCATGTGAGCATTTGACAGCGAGTGCAACATAAAAGTGCATCACTAGGGTATAGTTTAAGCTGTCCCAAAGGAACGAAGAAACCACTCGAAAGAAGGCTTTTGAATGTGCATTTTCAATGAGGAAAACGACTACCTAAGAAAAGACGGTAAGAAATCGTATTTTACGAAGGAAAACACTACACACTGATGAAAAAGAAATGACGAATGAATTTCGAATTAGACGTTCAACTTCATTTGGCACTAAGGAAAAGAAATCATCGACCTCCTGGCTCTTTGCGAACTGCGTGCGTTTTCACTTTATATATACGAATTGTATATTATATCATTATGTAAAAGCGCTTGTTAAAATTTTCCCTGGGCGTTGCTATAGAATAGTTTCAATACAGGCCAAAAAAAAAGATGAAATACACCTCTGAAATGCTTAATTTAATTTCACAATTCATATCAAAAATACGATCAATCTCTGGAAGCAACAGACTTCTCGTCTTTTCAGAAAGTCGTAGAGGAGGAAGAAGCTGAAGCGATATCGATGAGTAGAAGAAAAAATTTTGGGGTTAAATGTCTTCGACACACGTTTATTTCATAATTTTAAAGACAGGAAAGAAGCTTTTGAGGACATTGAATAAAATGAATTTTCCTGAAAGGGTTTTTGGAATTAACGAAAACGCAGTGGCGACAGAACGTAAGCTTATATGAACGCAACAAAATAATGCAGTGCATATGCGCAGATGACGCAAATCATGGCTCAAACTGAAAAATACTTCAACAGAAATGAGTGATATTCTATATGGCGTTTCGTGCACTTCATGTAAATGAACCTTATGAGATATAAAAAACGCAAGATGCGACTACGCAATGAAGTCCAATGATAGTAATACCACACTGGGAAAAAAGAATGACATGAACAAAGAGAGAAACAAAGTTGAAGTAGAAGCTAACATATAAACAGTCTTATAGGAAGTAATGCACTAAAGAAGGTCTAAGTGCATAAACCAACATCGAATATCTTCCAGTGAAATCTTTGCTCGTAAACAGAACATCCATTCGTCAAACTATCGCAGCAATTTAAAAAAATCGGCCCTCAAAAAAATGTTTCAAGGAGCAGTAGTAGCCTCATAAAGCTGAGTGCTTTACTTCATACCAAGTCAATAACATAATGAATATTAAACTGACAAAATGAGGGAAGATGGGTGGGAGAAAAAACGAGAGCAAGAACAGACCGATTATGGTGGATGATGGCGTCCTGGTTTCGAGCTCAGTCTCCAGGGCCACATCCTTCTTGTCTTCGGTGAGTTGATGTGACGACTGTGCCGTTTCCACATCGTCCGCATCATTTCTAAATAAGGAAATATTAGCGCTAGTGAATGGATATTTACGGCATATAAAACTTAAAACAACCCAGCAACTAAGTTTAAACCTTCTCATTGCACTATGCAAATACTCAAAAAGAATACGTGCAAAAGTGCCCACTGAAAATATATGCGTCATTTTCCGTAGATCATTTTTTCAAATAGGCGCGTCATTCTTTTTTTTTTAAATCACACCTAGCTTACCTGCTTTGCTAACGGCCTTCAGCGACCTTCTTAGCGAAAAAAATCCCCCAGGTAGCTCGTTTCAACAGTTTGCCTCTATTCATACCAAACTGACAGAAAGTGACATCCGATAGGTAATAAAATGTGTCATTAGCGGAACATACTTTGGAAGCGCAACTCATATTTCTATGTGGTTTGTAGAACTTAGCAAAAAAAAAACAAAAACAAAAAACAACTTAGTGGCAAAGGGACGACAAACGAAATCTACTACAGGCGGGCAGCTGCAATGAAAATCTACGATACTACTTCATACCATGTTGAGGCCGTACTTGAGATTTGAAATACGCAGAGAAATATTCGACTACCTTGTGATCCGTCATAACTTCGCTGTAAAATGAGAAAATCCATGTCGGAATGAAATACAAAAAAGGTCTACTAATTTATATGTAAACTGCTTAACGTAGGGAGGAGTGGTAAACTCGGATAACCTTAGCTTACTGGAAAGGCTACGAAATAAAGCGACGAAGCAACATTTTAACGTGAATTAAAGCAAGCTAGAAAATACGAAGACGGGTATGTAATCAGCGATGATTAATGCTTGCATCGAAATTGCTCTACAATCCTCCAATTACGAAAACTAAAATTTGCAGCGTTAATGCTTAGTATACTGCATTCCGTTGGGTAAGATTTAGCACCCAAGTAAGCCCATACAACGACAATACACATCTGCATTAGCAACGATTGTTTGTTTGTTGCGCCCACCCTCTACAAAGGTGACACTGCTCTGTTCTACGTGCCATTCCATGGCATACTTGTCATACCTACTCATCCCCTCTGCGCAACTTTCCACCTTATTCTCATCTTAGTGGGATGAATTTCCCGCTGAAACAGCATAATACTACGACAAACTGAAGCCTTATAGTAAGACATAACCAATACTTTACCGCTGAGAAAGAAAACAGCTAAAGACCCGCAGCACGGTTGATGGTTCCAAAATTTCACTCAAACATAGCATCGCTAAAAAGTGAGCCTTGTTAGCAAGTTGCATTTCCATGCGCAATATGCTAGAGTTCATACAACGTACACTACGAAAAGTGGGCTGCACAAATAAACACATATTTGAATTGCTTTGCAACTCAATGAAGGATTTGTCGAGAAAAAGACGCATTTCGTTGAAACTTCATTGATCAAAACGAGATGAAACAAGCATTCAAACTTTAGAGATAAGAGAGATCAAAGGGAAAAGAGAAAAATATTGCGACAAATTTCTCGAACACATTTCCCACGTTTGAACGAATGAAGCGAGCATGTTAAAAAAGATTTTCCCGAAGAAATTCAAAAAATTCCACTCCTTTAAAATCAGATGAATTTAGAAATTAGTCTATGATATTATTGGCCATTATACTAGAAGAATGCAATGCATTTGAAATACATATAATGAATATATCAACCACATGAGCAATTAAATTCTTTAGAAATTCCAATATTATAAAAAAGAATTGCAAAATGCAATAGGAGTGTTCAGTAAGCAGTCGACGATGACAGAAGTCAGTCATACAATCTACCCACTCATTTTCTCATTAAGGAAACGACTGCCACGCGATATCAAAAGAAACGACCTTTTGGCCTATACAGTTAAAAAGGCCCCATACTACAAGGGTGCCCGAGAAGCGGTGACACTTTGTTTGACCTCTCTATAGCAATTAGAATTCATGTTGCTGTACAAATGTGCTGCAGACGTTCGTCTAATCTCAATTATGCATGCGCTATTCTCATCACCCACAGCCAGTCTGCTAGTCGCAAATTTTGGGAAATGAGACGCAATTCGACGGGTAAATTTAAACTGGAAAGAAATAAAAACATTGAACTTTTGAAGGAAATATTCGATAAAGACTTCAAGCGCTTTTGCACCAAGACTGGTGATTTACCATCCATCAGTGATTCCCAAAAACTGGACCACTTTAAGTAATTCCTCGAGAAGTTTTATTTCACTATATAACGAACGATTTCTTGGAGCTATAAAATTGATGAACCTAAAATTTCGGCTGAAACCATCAGTTACGAAATTTTTCGGAAGATGCTGAAGGTGCATACTCATATTTAATGTGAGTAAAAAAAGGGGGAGAAGAGATTGAAGGTTGTTTCGAAGGTTGTAGGAAGATACTCTCAAACCCTGCGTCAATTCCAGAAAAAAACATCGACAGAGATCTAGAACCACTTTTGAACAATGAAGTAAAGAATTTCCCTATAAATGAGGACAAATTTGAAAGCGCACAAGGACGTTGTTATAATACACATTCCGTGCAATTAAATAAATCAGAGCAAATTTATTCTCGAAGCAAAACAAACAGAAGGATGCTAGAACAGCTGATATTATGTGTGATGGTTGCAAAGCTAGCATCAGAAGGACTTCATTACGATCTGCAACAAATAGTAAAAAAATACGCAACAAGGAATTCGGATTGCAGTGAACTAGTTGCGCACACAAACTTTCTACAGAAGATTTATGTTTCTGACCTAAGCAGCTGCAACGTTCTACTGGGAGAGATCACTGTTCGTTCGCAGCAGGGTAGGGCTCAACTTATGGTCGTCAAACGAAGCTGGGCTATACCGGGCCAAGGTTGCAGCTGGGCAACTCCCGGACCGTGTTTAACCCGGACTCCATACGGCCCGAATGGTTGTAACGTGCATACTGATTTGAACACAATTAGGTGCCTAGAACTGCTTCAGAAAATAGTGGACTCGCCAAATTTTGTAATCTTGGCTTCCGCTGTTCCCAATTCAACAATCACAGTGACAGACACACACCCCATAGCATACATATCAGCAAAAACATAGATAACGTTATCATAACCAAAATCTGCAGGATCGCATGAAAAGAACTCGCAATAAAAGCGAACTACAGTTTTTTTTAGTCAAGAGCTGACCGAATGTGAAATGAAATTTGGTATGCAAATTATAAAGCTGTTTCCAGCCTATTACCCCTAAATAAGGCAAACAATCAGAGCAAAGGTGAGCATGGAACGTGATTCCGCGGGATGAATTATGCTTATTTTAATCGTTAAATAAATAAAAATGCATACATACAAACATACTTGCACATACACACACATATGACATCGTGATGGCCTTCTCGTAAAAATTTGAAAAACACATAGAAATGGGTGTGAATTGAGGGGTTTGTAAGAATGGATTTCGAAGGGTGCAATTTCACGGCTCAAAAGTTGGCAGCACCTAATAGGCACACAAAAACGCATCATCAACATGGTGCGTTTTGCAATGCAACAATCGTATAATGGGCTGCAATGAAATGCCAAACTATCCAGTCGAAAACAATGTCAAACTCTAGTTCAACCAAAGAAAACGCCACCTCAGGAAAGCTATAGGTCATCTACATCAACACGATTTAAAGCGATGAGAGCTCTTTCTCACTAGCACCAAATACACCACGCAAACGAAACGTGAAGCCTTCCACTCTTCGTGACCTGAGGTAACGCAACCTCTACCGCGTCAACGGCTTTGCTCTTTTTGCATAAAAATATCATCAAATCCCAAACGGGTGAAGGTCTGCCTGTGCCAAACATTTCTTCGCATTTCGTTTCAATGGTTTTTTTTTTTTTTTTTTTTTTGTACATATGGTGGCGTCTTTCCTTCATACGAAATTTTAATATAATTCATTGCACAGAAAATTGTCTTGCACTAATGAAACTGCAATGCAAACATACAACATCAAGAAGGGGGAAAGCTCAACGAATATGGAGCAGAAAGAAGCATGTTTTCCTGATAGATTAGAATATAAGGCGGAATAAGAGTAATATCGATGTCAGGTAGCTCCACGTGTCGAGCTCGCTGAATCAATCAAAAAAGGTAGCAAAAACTGTGTGTCACAATAGAAGTAGGATGATCCGAGATTAAAACACTGCATTGTGTGATGCTTTGATATGCACACAATGCGTCAATTTTTTTTTTCTTTTTACAGCTAGGAACACAAAAAAGAGCATGATAATGCTGTGCTTTAGCGGGTATGAGGCCAGTCTATATAGTTCATATGTAAATACCATCAGCAGGAGTCACCAGTTTGCAGACGCATAGAACGAAGAATAAAGACCGAAAAACATAAGCGTTTAGCGGCGAGAAACGAATGTAAGAAGCGCAGCTCAAAATATTTGAGAAGCGGGCAACAACATAACACGAAATATTGCTTTCATGTAGTTGAAGGAATGTAGAGGTAAAGACAATAGGACATCAAGACCCACCTCCGGAACACTTTAACTTCATCGGCGCCGTCGTCGTTGGCGCTGCTCATGGCACCTTGGACAAGCTCGTAGGGCAGGCACAACGGCGGTGGCTTTCGGGTGTGGATGTTACGCTGCTGCCGGTACTATACCAAGCGCGGCTCATTCGCGGCGTCGGCGCTCTCTCTCTCGCTCTACTCAAAGAGGCGCCGCCCTCAGCGTTGCTCTCCGAACGAACAAAACCCACGCTGCGCTCCGCCTCTCTCCCGCCGTGCCTCTTAACCGCATACGCAAACGCATCACCGTACCTATCGTAAACGCGTTGCCTGAGCATCAATTAGAGCATTTGAACATTTGAAACGAACGCAAACAATAGACCGCTAGTATAATGATGGACGCGCCCTATTGCGGATACCCTCTTGATTTAGTGTACTCTCTTTTGTTGCTCCCGATCGCTAAATTTTATGCTCTTTTGCCACAAACGACCCCCTTCGCGTCGCGTTTCTTAATGCCGGTTCAAATTCAAAATTCCACTTAGTGCAGCAATTCGTTGAAGGGCGTTGATCTGCTGAGACGATAAGCGCATCTCCATACTAATCTATTCAGTTCACATCCTTACTCATTGCACACTTCCACAACTCCTTGTCTTCTGAGGTCTATGTTCAGGTTGACCATTCGAATTCGAATTAATCACTCACTTGAGCAGTTCATTCGTGAGTTACAAAATGCTCACCTACTACCTGAGTTCACCTAACTTGCAATATTAGGAGATTCATTGTCACATCTACAGCATAATTAAGTATTTTTGCACACGTAAACCAAGAGAAAAGTCACCCTTCCCAGCTTCCACGTAGCATATATTTCCATTCATTTTTCAAATTCTCTCTTAAACATGTTGAAATATTTCTCAAACTGAACGCATATTACGGCTGCGTATAGGAACGCATATTACGGCTGCGTATAGGAACGCATATTACGGCTGCGTATAGGTGCCTGATATTAGCGAACTATGAAAACATCATACAAATTTAAATTAATATTGTAAAAAGTCATGGTCATCAGCAGAGTGCAATGAATAAAAGGAGTTATTTTTAGAAAACATATTATACATGAACACACTCTACATACTCAAATCCTACATGTGCACAACCGCACCCGAATGAGAAACGAATAGCCGTAAGACCGGTTTCGGTGCAATGTATCGTTGCTCATCGAACATGCAACTAAAAAATTACAGGAAGTTGAGCACATTCTACCAAATCAACATATTTCGAAACAATTGCGCCCTCTATGATGCGGTTTTTTGTATGCCGTTCGCTTTCTTTGAGCACGTGTCTAATGTCACCGCGTTAGAGGGTGCTTCTTTTTGAGCTTTATGCAGTGCCTCATTGCCAACTGTTACGATTGCTTACGTCCATCTCACAAAACAAATCGCTCGTTTAGTGTATTTCAAATATGTCAATAAACATTCACTGACAAACGAACACCCAATCAGTGGATAATACGAAACCACTAAAAATTGTTTTCACCGCAGCTTGAAGAGAAATGAAAGGAACTAAGGAGGGGGAACTATTTCATCTAAATGAGTTGTGCATTAGAATGCGGTGAATCAAACATGGGTCGACTGATTTCATGTTATTCTTGATTCGGTTCGTATTGTGATTTAGCAACTTGATTTGCAGAATATTTTTTGCCTCATCGAATAAATTCTGATTTCATTGTGAGTCTGCCAGGCCTGCTGTCGTAAACTAAGAATTGCACGGGGGTGGGGAGGGGGGGGGAGGGGAGAGGGTGAGGCAGCATATAATTACAGGCACAACAAAGCATAGCATGGCCCTCGCGCTTCTTATGTACGACCACTTACAGCTGCTATTGCCATGCGAAGAAAGTGCGCACATGACTTCCATTCGAGGCAGAAAGATAAATCATCCTTCTCTATGATGAAGGGTGACAATTAGCCGGGATATATTAAAGAAGCTGGCAACTGTGCACTCTACGATTAGTGAATTAGCTATAGCGTCCAGTTACACACTTTCCCAATAATAAGGTGTATTTAGTTCCGTCTCAATAACAGTTTTCTTTAGAAAGTTGGTGGCACATGGTCGCAGCATTTTTTCAATTATTGGCAGCTGTCGGCATAATGGCGTGTGAAGATATGATCGCCATAGAAGTCAAGATCGATCCTTCATCAACGAGCGATCCTGAAAGTTAGTATTATTGTTGGACTGTAAGTAAGGGAGGAATTCGCCCCACGAACACAGATAGTATCTGTATTTTTGTAATGTTGTTAAGAACTGAAGAGTCAACTCTATTTTTTTCTATAATGATGCTGCGTTCATGAAATCCGAATAAATCAGGAAGAACTTTCGCTCGCAAGGTAAAACATCGGCCAATATTTTTGTGACAGTTGGCAACTAATGGTTCGAAACAATATTTTCAAAAGCATCAAACCGCTTTGCAAAAAATGCATACCGTACTGTATAGGGCAATTGCCAATTTCTTCTTCATGATTTTTCTACTGCAGACGAAGTTGAAATTTTTCACCGATTTTGTTTTGGCTCTCATAAGTCTGCAGAAGTATGCTTCACCAAAACATTTGAGAAAAGTCATAATGCACAAAGCTTATCAGAAAAAAATTTATTTATTTCAATCAACGAAGCATTCGTTACGAATAAATGTCTCTTCATATCGTTTTCACCTGCCCTGACTCAATGCCGTCTGATCCCCTTGGCTTCTTCGGTCTTTCTTAGAGAGTCACACCTTTTCATTGCAGGTCTTTCGCGTGAAGGTAAGCGCTTAGGTTCGTCTCCTGGCCGTCTGATGCTGGCGAGTCGATTCACCGTTGTTCCTCTTACGACTGTAGGGACTTATTCCGTTGCCCTCCTCACGATGAGGGTGCTGGGAGAGGTGGCTCGGCTGAGCAGGGTCAACAAGTCTGGTCGGAATTTACAACCGGCCACGCAGTAGCGAACGCTAAACGATGAATACTTCACATATATAAATCCAAATTTGCAAAAGCGCATGAAAATGAACTCGGCCACGCGATCATTTAATCAAAATTCACATTTCAGAGAAGGGGGAAATGGACTTTGCATAAATTTTCCGACTGTTCTAATGTCTCCTGTGCTCTATAACATGATAGTAAATTGTATGTAGTTTTGCTGCTGTCTTCCATCCTCAGACACTCACATGACCGTGTATTGTCGCATCTGTTCGTGTTCGATATGTGTTTCACTTAAAATTTGTTAGAATTTTCGTTTCAGAAGTGTCTTCAATATACATTGAATGTGGTTTTCTATATTTCAGTATTTCTATCGTAAATATAAAACTCTAGTCTTTGGAGGATCGCATTTAAGTTCATTACACTAAATCGGAATTAGGAAACAAGTTATGCAACAACGAAGTAAACCTGTAGATTTCATCCATTGTGTGTAGTGAATCGTTGGCTAATATGTTCTGACGTATAGAAACGAAGATGATTAGGCGAAATCTTTGTAACATTTTCTCCAGCTTTTGCCAAAAATATTGCAATTTTTACTAGCAATAAGAACAAGGCGAGTGGAAATCTTATTCTAGCCAATTTCACTAAAGCTCAACCGTATGACAGTTACAAACTTATATTTTAGTGAAAAATAAAAACAACATTTTTCGATTATGCTGTTCCATAGAGGATTGATGCAAAATTTACAATGTGTTGATCGTTTAAGTTTAATTCCCTTACTTACAGTACTTCGAACATATTAATTCCTCGGATTCGCAATAACAGCTGCGCAACAGATTGGAACAGAGAATTATGTACCAAAAAAAGCGAATGTTAGAAATGCTAGCAGCAATTCACGTGTGTTAAATGGAATCGCTATAGTCAATGAATGAGTTACGTCAGAATAAATTTGCTAAGGCGCCACAGGAAATAATCCAACAATGCATTATCAGCTGAAAGCCAACTTAGGTGGCTGCCACCAGGAAAAGTAATGGAAGGGTGTCAGTGACGTGATGTTTGCAGGCAAGCAAGTCCAATGCGCTACTTTCGAAGAAGGCATGCTTAAGATTAGTTGCCCTGCAGGGATGCAAAAAGGCACCTACATATGCGCAGAAGTTTGTGCGAATGCAACACTAACCACGGGGGAATATGCGCCTCAGCACTCATAGATGTAAAATGTGTCAAAAAATGGGCGCAGAGAGACCATTCGAAATGAAAGATGAGCGTAATGATCAACTACTGGGGATGCACGTTAAGAAGGCCGATGTGATGGTGACCGACCGGCCAACCGAACAAACGGTATTGGATGAGTGATATTTTAGGCGGCTATTATCGGGCAGAATTCAATCTCGACTTTTTCCGGCTTTTTCGGTCCCAACCAATGCTAGGTTTATAGTGAACACTTCTGGTTGCTAAGAGAGTTTATGGTTTTGCGCTACAAAAGCATTCCGAAAGCCTCGTTTAACTTAGTCGGGTCGATCGTTTGATGTCACGGGATAGATACTTAAGCCATCCTGATCTTCCATTTCGGAGTTCAGCCTCATATGCTGTCCCTCCACCCGTTTCCTGGCCCCTCAAATTGTCGTCCTCAGTACCCCACGAGAATTGGAGTCCCTTTAGCGGTGAGGTTTTGCGCTGCAGTAACAACTTTTTTTCATGCGAACAAGCTGCATTCCTTGCAACATTGTCAAAAATTTAAGGACTCTGAACCTTCATCGCATTGCATCAAGTGTCAAAGTGAGATGTGGAGAGGGAGAGCATTCTCTAAGGACCAAGTCGTAACATATTGTTCGCAATGATCCATTTTTTTTTCGTTGCCAACAAGTGCTTGAGGTGCTTCTATACCAGCATAATTGTGCGTGTGCGATATAGTGATACTAGAGCTAGGTGGAAATGAACAAAAGGCTTTATTTGTTGCAATGAATTTTATACCTAAATATATTTCGTTAAACTTATTGCACTACACCTATATTCCCTTGAGAGATTGGGATGCGCGAGAAAGAATAGCCCACCTATTGAATAAAAACTCGTTGGAATATTAATCCCATAGAAAGGATTCCATTAAGAACCCTTTCGAGTGTTGAACAAAAAATAAACAAAATAAAACAAAACAAAATAAAAAACCTCGAAATTCGATGCAACTGCGGCAATAAATCTTTTTTTTTTCAAATCCCTTTTGCGTTTAACAGTTCAGTACTTTATCATGCTCAGCAAAATAGTACACATGACAGGCACTTCTTTTTGTGTAATAATGACACGTTTGAATTCTTAACTAAATTATAAATGAGATCGGAAGTGAGTTGAGAACTGAGTTAGAAAGGTTGCAACGATATCTGAACAGTTTAACGAACCATCGACGCACGATAAAATATGCGGAATAATATTCAAATTCTAACAGATTTAGCCAATCCTACAAAAATCCCTTAAAAACATCCGATCACGCCCAATAAACGCAAACTTTCTGGCACTAAACTTTTGCAACCTCTGCCTGCTCTCTCATAAATGTTCATAATAGACCGTTGATGGATTAACGCTAAATGTGACTTATGAGACCATTGTCCAGTAAGCGCTATACCAGCTTATTTCGTTACTAGTTTCATTGATTTCCGAATGAACTTCCAGACAGGCACGCAAGCACCAATACCTCAGTATTTATCGACACGGGTTTGACATAAAATGTTCAGCAAATGCAAGTCAACAAAGATCCATAAAAAGTGGTGGAAAAACACAAGCAGCAAAAAAATAAGGCAGGTTTCGCTGATGGTGCTAAATGCGCGTGGGATTTACTTTTCAAACGGATTTGCTGCTCCATATCTCAGAAACATCCATGGCGAGCTCCATGTATTTTTGATATCAATTACAACTTCGGTATCGCTTACAAAAATGTACCAACAAGTTTCATGGCATGAAGTTTCGTGCAAGTGCTTTTTGTTGCGCCAACGATTTAACACAGAAAATAAAGAGAGATGTGTTCCACACCTTGTGGAACATAATTCATGGTATGCAACGTAAATAACGCAGCATAAATAATGGACAAAGACATTGTGTACTGGATTGTATAGCTGAGGAATAGATCAAGCATGAAAACATGATTTCCGCACTCAAACGTGATAAAGCAAACAATAAACGGATCACATAAATAGCTGCCAGATCGCAACATATTTAAAATAACCTTGAAACGTGAATCAGCAAGCATTGCAAGAAGCGTTGCCTTATCTCTGGATTACGGATGCAAAAATACCAAAGATTTTTTCATATAGCGTTGCACTTTGCCATGTTTTCACACTTCAAACGCCCATACATTGACAGCAGTTGACTTTGTCTGGATGTCCCTTTTGAATTTCTCAGGGGATTTTCATTTAGTTCGTACGCTCGTAATATGCGTAATACGCGTCATATGGGGTTCACGACTTTGATCTGGACACTGTCATCTTACAGGGTTAGTGATATAACAAGAAAAGATCAAATAATTTCATCCTCTAATGACCCAAATTCTCTGACTGAAGATTGCGGCAGGCAGAACGGAAAACTTGGCCCGCTTTTTAAACGCTTATATCTGAGGTGGAAGAGTAGAACTGCTGCTGAAATCATGAATGGGCACAAAGCTTCTTTTGCAAGTCTTGACGAGCTCCTTTGAAGCTAAATAAAATATCAACTACACATAATTTAACCATTGATCGTCTGCGTATTGGCTATATAGAGCTATTATGGATAACTCTATCGATCGGATAGCAGAAGTTGCCAATTCAACAAATAATCCGTTTTCTTTGAATATCCTTCAAGACGAATATACTAACTTTAAAATTCGCTCTTGCCCATTTTCTGGAAGGCGCAGTTGGAACGACAACGGACAGACAGGCACATACATACACACTCTCTCTTTCTCTTATATACAGCTCCAACAATGAATTTTGCGCTTTGATACAAAAAATGTAAGAAAAGGAAAGTGGAAAACGGTTCAACATCGCTATCGGGCCGACAGTCAACATAAATTGTTGTGAGACTGCGGAGCAACAACTAATGAGACAAACGAATAGTCAGTTTGTAAATGGCTTGCCTCGCTCTCTAATTTTTAAGGATTGCAAAACGAGGTGACGACACGCAATCAACGTTGCCCCTGGCGCTTTCTGTTGAGCGCTAAAGCGCTTCCGCCGATTATAGACACAGCTGCAAAATTGAATTCAGTAGATGTGTGTGTTCAAACACCTCGCAGAATATGTAAACTCGTCGTTGCGATGTGCCACTGTTTTTCGCTTGGAGACTCATTTTCGCGTCTGAAGAGTTACCTTGCCGGCTCTAATCTCATGCGTGTATTTTGTAATTGTTGATTTGATGGTCGAGCAGGGGAAGATACAAAAATGATTCAGTCTGTATGCCGTCAGCTATTCGAACTCTCTAACGTGCACCATAGGATGGAAGGAATTACTTGCATTATTCAGACATCACTTCTATGCATAAATGATGTGAGCATATGTTGAGCATAGCAGTGATGTTTCAGCAGAAGGAACAAAATAAAGAAATGTACATAATTTTGGTTTTGCTATTCGGCAAAATTTGGTTCTTTTATTAAATGTGCTTCAATAAGGCGATCTGGCGGTATAGGTTTATGCCGCTCAGCTACACTTTTTTGCTTCTATGCTAAAAGATCGGTCAGTTCAGCTGCTTTGACGATGCACTGTGATTGGTTTCAGCGTCGATTTCAATCCCTCTTAATTACTGTATTTTGTTTCTGCGACCTTTTGATCTGTAACACAATTTCATATGTAAAAGATTGTAAAAAGGTTCTTCAATTGTAGAGTGCTGAGATTCTAGTGTTCCCATTGGTTTAGCCTGCTTCGCTCAATCAAAGCCCTTTCTGGAACATTAAGAAAGTGCGACCTCCTCGCTATGATATCTAAAGACATTTTACCAAAACAATGAATAAGACAACCTCATACTAAGTCAATTTTCGACGTGTCCTAGACTTCATTTCTATACTATATTGCCTCGTCTATCTCATTTTCTTATCATAACATGTGCTTCATAGATCTTGCTCATTATTTCTTTCAATCCCTCTTCTACGTTCTGTTCATTCTGTGCCCGTCAGATTTCTTGTCAAGAAAAGAGCTGTTTTTGGCTGAGTGCATTCTGACCTCATTATATCATCGAAGCGGCCACAATGCACTTTATTGCAAAGAATCTCTCTTACGCTGCGTTGAATACTGACAACTGTACAAACGAGCATGTGATAAATGCTCTTTTTGCCTGATATTACGTCTGAACGATTGACTGAACCTTTGCTTGTGGCAGATCTGTTATTCTGTTTGTAGGCAAATCCACCGAAAAAAATTCTCTTTCGGAATTTTGATTGCTTGAAGAAGATAACAAAGTGAATGTTATGTGCTCCTCCCTCCGATTGTGTTATTTCTCAAGATATAACACGGTTTTAGAGCTCTATTCTGCGAGTAATGCAATAAACTAAACAGGCAGCTAAAATCGTTATGCATTCGCTGGTGCGTCAACATCTTCAGCACTACCTTTACGCATACAAACAATCACAGCGTGACGTTGACGTAAGTATAATTGCTTCATAACTCTTCTAATTGGACATTGCACTTCTAATCACTTAAATGATCTCTGCGATCTTCTAAGTCTCAAAACAAGGAAAGCTTGCAATGTGTGGGAGCACTCTTGCCACCATTGGTGCAGAAAGGATTACAACATTATTTTATAGTCAATAATAGTCGTGTCATAAAAATGCGTTTTCGAAGAAAAAATTTTGCCAGATATGTTTGCCTTCGCGCAGTTGTACTAATTCTCCATTACAACATCGAGGCACTACAAATCAAAACAGCACAAAAGTGAGACGCTTACGGCAATGATTGGCAGATTGATCGCATTTCCGCGGCTAGACATTAGAAGCTCGGATGATCGGAACTAGTCCATACGACGAAGATAAGAAATGTGAATATTTGCTGGTGACAGTCTCAGGAAGTTGAAAAATTACGATAAGCTCGTAGTGGCAAGAGTGGAAAAAATGACAAAGTCATAAATTACACTCATTCTGCCACTTAACGGTGCAAATTACTCATTGGATGCCCCATCATAAAGACCAGTTGAAATGGAGAAACACTTCAGGATCCATACTCACAGCTTCCTGATTCTAAAGTGAACAACCAAATACGAACACGTCAATGTGAGCGGCAGGCATCTGAACAGCTCGAGAATGCCAAGGTATGCTCATCACACGCATACCCCTCATGCTGCAATCAGTCTTCTGCTTTGTCTTTGACATTTGTTTCTGAAATGTTTCCCGAAAAATTAGAACGCATTTGCATCAAATTGGTCCTTTTTCATTGTCGAAGTGAATTTGAGCTAGCAATTCGAATCACATGTAAACAATCACCTTCCATTCCGTACCCTCTTTACTTAATTCGAGAGAGTGAGCCAGCCAGAAACGTCGCACTTTCATGAGAACATATGCACTCAGGTAAACTCTGAAAATAATTGCAAACTGCAAACATTTTAAATGAGAATTACCTGAAAATATATCACTTTCTGTTTATAAGTAGTTTTTCAAGTCATATTAAAGCCTTACAAGAACTGCTTATTTGTTTCACTGAAGTAAAAATACGAATTTAGGGGTCATCAAGAAAACGGAAAGAAAAAAATTTGCAGATGGCTATGTTATTTTCACAAGTGCTCCATTTTCAGCAGACATTTTTTGGTACTTTGAGTAGAATTTTGAGTGGCGGCTGTACAAGTGCATAAATCGAAGAAACGGAGAAGGAAGAGAGAGGATGGGAAATCCCTACTCTCTCTTCCCTTCTGTGTTTATGCTAGCTATAGATTGCAAGTTCAAAGAAATCTGTGATGAAGCTTACATATAGCAGTGGACAAGAGACTAACATTTGCATCCAGATGCTAAAATGAAGTGCTGCTGACGGGGTATGCATGCGGCAAGAGGATTCCCTCTCCTTACAAACACCATTTCCGAATTCATCATGAAACCCATTGGATAACTTTTGTGAATTTGAAGCGGTATGCACTGGCCATAGAAACGCGAAATTTAATCGGTTAGAAGTTGCAGTACAAGGCAGTAGCGTTCGCCGTGCGAACGAATGTCGCATACGATGGTCAGCTAGATGACGATGTACCTGTGCCCGGTTGTGCGTTGTCTTTTCAAACTCGTCAATTTCTTCACATCAAAGAGGTGAATCTCAAGCTGAATTTTCCACTCAGTTAGCAATTTTACTGGCCATAAAAAAACATCTCCTTGAAAGGAAACGTGGGCAGACAAAGTTTACGGATTCACTTCGAAGTGGTTTGCGATGTTTCGATTTATGTGTTACCATCACTTTTTAAATTCTGTTCGGAATTTACTTAACATGATAATCAAATCAACTCACCTTATGACCGAATGTAATCCTACTGTTCTTAGCACTTTCGAAATGGGACCCTCTTATTAAATAGCATCTTCAACGTAGCCTTTTTAAATGAAAGAAAGTTACAGTTGCACTTACATCGGAGCCTTTAATACGTTCTTTGATGGATTTATTTTCGTATAGTTTTTACAGTCTTTGGCATGATCCTTGTTGTTTTTGCAAAATATTTATGCAGTACACATGAACTGAATTATCTATAATATAATATGAAGCAATTTTTCGTACAAAGTCTTGTGTTCGCCGATCTGCAGCAGTTTCATCCACGTTAGTAATGAACATCGTCACAGGAAGATTTTATGATAGCTTGTTGTGCATGTAGGCAGTCCGCACCTAACAAGCTTTATTTTCAAAATATAGACCCCTCACGTTAAATTTATTGGTGAGAGGAAGAGAGACCAAGCAATTCCCAAGGGGAAATGAAGTTCCGTTCAATTCAGTGGGGTAGGTAAATCCAAAGTAAACTTCTTTAATTTGAATAGAATGCTGATCGGAGGTGGGGAAGAAGGAGGACTCATATCAGGCATATTTCACTCATTCTTTGAATTCTTTATGTTCCATCTTGAAATGATGATGGTTCCTTTTCTTTATTATCAGTTCTTATATTTTACTAAAATAGTCCATGTTACAATGGAATTTTATAAGCTTTTCGCCAAAACAAATCTTTTCACAGAAATTTAATGATGATTGGTGGATCGGGCGGCTCGTAAAAGATGGCGCACCACTTGGATTCGTTCCCAGTCCGTCGAAACTGGAGGGCACCAAAGAGCTACATCACTCGAAGATACTGTTAGTACTTGGCATGTCTATTTCCTGCTACACTGAATTTTGACGCTGTTTGGTCATCAATGTGTATAAAATTTTTAAACTTGTTAACGTCACTATCCTGTTAGTGTCAAAGTCATGAAGTTACATATGTTTCACATCCGCTTTGGTTTCTAGAGATTTATCTCGCCTATATAATACAGAAGTCTATTTAATACAGAAGATCATCTATTCTATACAGAAGATCACTAATTATTTTCACCTTTGGCTAATGTTTTCGGCTCTACCGTGGCGGTGCTTTCTAGACCAATAAAAATTCGTCCGTGTTTTCCGCTCCGTTGCAGAGTTATTCTGGTAGGGTACCGTTTTTCATACTTAAGCATTTCTTTTATTTCTTTCTTCTTCCTGCGTTCTTTTATTTTTATTCGTTTTTACTTTCTTCTTTAATGATGTCTGTTTTTTAAATTCATTTTTCGAAGATTTGTTCAATTAAAAAATTAAAACATGTGAAATTTCTATCGAAATGTACTGTGTTGGAGATTTCAGAATTATTTTCTCCGCAACGGTTAGGTCAGTCAAGTCGGGATTTGCCTTATTCGATACAACTTTAAAAGCTCTAGCAAACGACGTATAGATTTTTATATTTTGGGAGAAAAGTTGAAAATCGAATCGACCGGTCAGAATTTCTGAAATCTCGATTTTTGCGATTTTGAGG
Source organism: Baylisascaris procyonis (assembly GCA_037389465.1). NCBI lineage: Eukaryota > Metazoa > Nematoda > Chromadorea > Rhabditida > Ascarididae > Baylisascaris > Baylisascaris procyonis. The sequence goes on along the minus strand of JAZARR010000212.1, from coordinate 6,455,180 downwards.
GTTCTCGTTCTCGGCCACTATTTGATATAGTGTTAAGCGGCTTTTTGATTCGTCATTAGCCCGCCGAGACCTCTCGAACGGAATATAAAACACCGTTCGAGGGCGAACAGGAGCCGAGAAAAAAATCCTAAAAATCGAGATTTTTCAATCGTAAGGGTAGTACAGGGAAATTTTGGAAAAACATTTTTTATCTCCGACTTCGATGATTTTGGTATGAAACGATAGATCTCCGTGCGCTGATTACGAGGTTTTATATGAAAAGATGGAAATTATAGGTGCTCGAATGTTGTAGTTTTATACAAATGTATTGTAATTGATATTTGCGAATTTTTTTCTCGGCAACGGTTAGGCCTATGGAGTTATGGTTTGCTTCTTTCAACACATCTTCGAAAGCTGTATCGAACGTTATATAACTTATTACATTCCGAGAGAAAAGCTAAAAGCCGAATCAAGCGGCCAGAATTTCTGAAATCTCGATTTTCGCGATTTTGGGGATTCTCGTTCTCGGCCGCTTTTTCATATGGCGCTAAACGGTCCTCTGATTCGTCATCAGCCCGCCGGGACCCCTCCAACGGTGTATAGACTACCGTCTGAGGACAAAAAGAGGCCGAGAAAAAAATTCCCCGAAATCGCGTTTTTTCAATCGTGAGGGGTAGTACAGGGAAGTACAGGGAAATTTTGGAAAAACATTTTTTGTCTCCGATTTGGAAGATTTTGGTATGAAACGATAGATCTCGATGAGCTGATCACGAATGTGTGCGCCGCTTGCTGTTTTATGTGAAACATGACGAAATTATAGGTGCATGAATGTTGCATTTTTATATGAATGTACTGCAAAATAGTAAATAAAGAAATCCACCTGACACCTACAAACTCTTCTATGAAATGCTTCCCAAATGTTTCTAGCCAGTGATCCAGTGCTTCATGAAATTTTTCTGAAAAGACCTAAGGATTTCTCGGCCATTAACTGACATGTGTATCTACTCATCAGCAATTGCCAAAAACCAAACAGTACTTCTTCGATTAGTTCGAAAGGTACGGCATAGCATTGTTAACAAAGCTTCGATGATAAATAAAATTACATAATACAGGAGCTCTGAACCACGTGAACCATACGACGTGGTACCTATCATGAGACCAGTATGCCTTGTGGGGCCTTCGCTAAAGGGCTTCCAAGTAACGGATATGATGCATAAAGCAATCTTCGATTTCCTCAAGGTATGCATTGCTTTTCATCAATTCCTGCACTATTGAAGTTGTCATTCAATTAGAGAAATCATATGCTTGATGAGCGATATTTCGCCTCCAAAGAAGTTCTTTCACCTTAATAATTCTCCTGAACGATGTAAATCAAAAAACACCACAATGACAAAAATAGGCTGCTCATGGAATGCTCATCGTCATTTCAAGCCCTCATCGTTATAAAATACTTCGTCATTCGTCAGGCAGACAACCTACATCAGAGGTGCTCAAATGCCTCGGTGCTGTTCATGAACATTTTCTCTCTCAATTTTAAGATCTGCTTTAACCTAATGGATTGCAATGGATGACGTTAGTTTCCTTTCGCACAAACATTTGATAGTGCATTGAATTCGACCGTTCGATTCTCGATAACTGGCTTTCAGCTGTCTGAAGTCAATGATCAAACCAAGGACAAGTGGGTTCTTTAATAGTCCATATACGATCTGCGACCGGCTAAATCGATCGGTGGAATTTGAGCAAGCTCACAGTGGGCCGAGTTTGATAGAATATCTGAACGCGTAGCTTGCTCAAAAACGCATTCTTTAGTATAGTGAGGATATTTTTTTTTTTTTCAGGAGCCCCTTCGATGTATTCTTTGGCTATTCCGTGTTTTTTTTAACCCAAACCTACTGTAAGAATTGCAAGTTCGCGGTGGATCATAGAACATTTAGAAGATATAAAAGGAATAAGGCTGCAACTATCTTTGCATAAATTCCAAAGAATCAAGCTGCTAAAAAATGCCCAGAATCTTCGTAATAGCAACAACTATCGGAATTACCACTAGAAAGATTTCTACGTGTGGGCACGCTTCGGAGCATTTGTTGAAACCAACTTTCTTATCGATTGGTGCGTTTTATGACTCAAAAATCTCTTTTTTTTTTGAATAGTCGAGGCGCTAAATTACTTTGTGTTTAGGAGCGTTTTCGCGGCCGCATAATTATGACGCGTGTCACTGTTGATATTGGTTTCTCCAGAAGGCAGACGCTGAGGCGCACTGAGTCGCATGCGTGTGAGTTCATTCAGATAAATGTTCCATTTGTATGTCACAGATTTTGAGTCCATGAACACCCGATCTTTTGTCTTGTTGAAGGGTATACTTAGCGTACAGCGTGAGCTAAAAGGACGGAATGACTGATTTCTTCGCTCTGTTTATGTGTTCAAAGAGCAAACTCAGATAAAATTTGCAAGATGCTAACATGAAGGTTTCTTCATGTTTCGCTTTATTTTGTTCCTGATTTTGCTACAAGATTCCAAGCAAGAGTTCGAATGTTCCCTTCTTGCGTCTGTCGAGCTAGCTTTTTACGGAAGCGTCGCAGGCGTAAATATAATGTATCTAAAAATCCATTATTTCTAAGCTTTAGGGTTTTTAATTTTTCAGAGATAAAATTTGAGAATTTGCCCTCCCGGTATCTTAGCTTACGATTTCTTAATATAGTTGATTTTCAGACAGTGTGCAAGCAGAGGTGGACCGTATTTTCGAGCTCGGTAGGATGATGCAACTCGTCGTTATCGACTGCGACCTGGTTAACCATCCACTGCAGGTGGCGAAAACGAGCCTCGCCCCTTTGATGGTTTACATACGTGTCTCAAGCAATAAGGTAGATGCTTGTTTGCTCGCTATGCACCAACCACTGCAGACATCACCGACATGCCCAGAAGGCACGTGATAAGAGAGCATGCCTCTTCGACTTTCAATATTTGCTGAATGCACAAGCTAGTATTGCTGCAATGAATCAAGAATACGATGCATTCAGTTTTGATTTTAGTATCAGTGTACTCACTACCTTAAATTTACGTCCGCTTGGGCGTGCTTGATCGCGTGTTAAGAATTGCGTTGTCTTATCTATCAGGTTTTGTGTAATTCAATCGTTCCTAGTAGCACCACTCGTCGCTAAGCTAGAAGTTTCATCCTCCATCAACGTTCAACAGGTTGTAAGCAAGAGAAATTGTTATTATTGTGCTTGCGAATCACTAATTTCGTTGCCGTAAAAATGGAAGTAATCAGTTTAAGCCCACCCCAATTACTTGGAAAGCAGAACGTAGCTGTTAAAAGTGAGCGCCTGATGCCATTATTTATGCTTTTCGGCTTATGTGCTTTCCTTTCAGGTACCGGATTTTTGTTTAGTTGAGATGATGAGTCGGATGCGCATTTCTGGTCTTTCGTAGTTTTCTTTGCAGAGATATTTCAGGTCCTGCAGCGACTTATAAAATCGCGTGGAAAAAGTCAGACACGATCAATGAGCTCTCAAATAATGGCTGCAGAGAAACTTTTGCACTGTCCTGAAGCAATGTACGATGTGATTATCGATGAAAATCAATTGGACGATGCATGCGAGCATCTGGCCGAATTCTTGGAGACATACTGGAGAGCAACGCATCCCAAAATAGAGAGTGCACCTCCAAAAGGCATGCAACGAAGTGCCTCGCAGCTGCCCACAACCCGTCACAATTCTCCGGATGGTCGTTCACGTGAAGGGCGCTCCACGAGTTCTGATGTTCTATTCGACAAGGCATATATGCGAAACAATTAAGAGCATCGTTTTCGGCGCCAAATCGTTTTCACCTCAATATCGCAATTGTGAGATATCGAAAATAAAATCTAGAATTTCTCGGATTTTATGCGATATGCAAGTTTTTTTTTTCATCTCTTGAGACGAGAAGCATGATTGAGGGCAGTTGCTTTTTCAGTGTGTTAAAACTCTATTCCTCGAATTCTAACCATTTTTTCTTCAAATGAGGGATCAAACTTAATTGAATCCTAAATTTAACTGGTATCTTACTTTGAGCGCCATATTTAACTAGAGGGTTTATGAGGCTTTCTTCGAGGAGGCTCGTCAAATTGACTGCTTCTGGCAAAGCTGCTGTCTTCTTATCTCGTTTATCAATAATATTCATCGCTTGTCGAGCCGATACCGTTTGTCCAAGGAACCGAAAACGGAACCGAATTCGCCAAAAGAGAGCAGACTTGCTAATATGTTTTTAAGCCTTGCAATAAGGAAAAAAGTGCACCAACAGCTCCAGTCATTTTTGCGCTTCCTGAAAAAATGAGATAACTTTTCTGGCATTTGGCACTGCTTATTTATATTTTTCATTGTTTACTAATGACGATCATCAAATCCCATCGTTTATGTGCTGCGGAAGTAACAGATGTGGCGTTTTAAAGTGCAAGGCAGACAGACGTTCAATAGTCTTGCTTTGCCTGTAGGTGAGATCGTAACATGTGCCATGTTAAAATGTGCGATGATAACATATCTCATAATCGAATCTAACACTTTCTATGAACATTGAGTTGGAGAATATATTTCTCTTGGCCGTTAATGATCGCCCACAATGAACAGAAAATGAAGCGAGTTGGCAGTTTTAGCACGTAAGAACGTGCAATATAGAAGCAAACACATTAAAGCGAAGCTGCACATTAAAGCGAAGCAATCTATCTATTGTGGGCATCGATCGAATAAAGGCAATTATAACTGATGGATCAATGGTAGCAGTAAAGAAGCCACACGACTGCGATAAAAAGTTGCGAATGAAGGTGGCGGAGGCAATACATTGAATCCCATCCATATGGTTGATCTCATCCTCGATGATCGATATCCCTCCGAGCTGTCCAAATCGAAACTCCTCAACTTAGTTGGGGACTATCTCTTCAAAACAACTGCCCACTTCTTGCATGCAGCAATCGCGTACACTACTTTGTTTGCACCCTTAATGAGCGTGCAAAAAGAAGAGAATGTTCCGAATATTTAACGCAAAATGATGGAAGCTTGCGATAAGCAATGGCAGAAACGCACCACGAAGGCTTACGCAATTTGTATATTTGTGTTCCACCTCATTTCAACCTCCAGCACTTACCGGAATACCATAGGCAATAATAAAACGCCTGATAATAAGTTTTCTACCTATCTAACCGATCGGCTCTGCAAATTCTCACAGAAGCTCGGAATGGGTGGTATGGATCCCACTGTTGGAGTAAAAGTTTAAAGTGGAGTAGAGAGAGGCGGAAGTCTCAGCAATGATCAAGAGAACGTAATAATTTTGAACGTAGCGAAAAAACATTCGAGACAGTTATGATTAAGATGGAGCATTGTTAAGGGGTATCATTTCTTTTATTGCAAAAACTTAAATTTGCTCCCATCATCTCCGATAAAATTTTTTACCAATAAATCTTGTCGTCATCTTCATCAGCCTATTAAAAAACTATTTTGCCCTATCAAGATATCTCAAATAAAGTCTAATTGATAAAACCAAAGCGCGAAATGGTCACCTAAATAGCACAACGAAATCCCTGTTCGTCAAACAATGTAAAGTGGGCTACACAACATAACTTAACTGCGCTCAACTCCATGGGTGGTCTTCTGTAGATTTGCCCACTTCCTCTTACCGAACACTCATGTCTGCAGGCAGTAATCGAAACACCCCCGCCCAAAGGATTGCATGCAGCACATAAAAAAATCATTGCATATAGTAGTGTCGTTTGTGTTTGAATTGATTTTGAGCACAATTACAGCAATTCTCGAGAACAGAAGTGCCAAACTTGAGCAGATTCGCATAGCAGCGGCTGCATTTGGTAACAGAGTATCTCGAAGCAGCACATTTTTTCTATATTTTGTACGTTAGACGTACCACATCCTCGATAGGCTTTACAATGCTTGAGAATCTGCAGTGTCTAGCGGAGGGGAGGGGGGATAGACCGGAAATTTTCTTGAACGGCTGTATCTAGTTGAAACTTCCCAAATTCATCGGTTTTCCTTATTGCGGTACATCCGCTTGCACCCTCCCCTCCACTCCCCTCTTCCCTCCACAGAGCAAGCTTTACCAACTCGAACTGCAGCAGAATGGTACAAAGCGAGCGCTTGTAGCCCTTCTTGATAGGGAGAGCCCATCAAGCAAATGGGTGCCGGCACCAGTATTGCCAGCCAAGGCCTAAAGAAGCAGAGGAGGTGACGGTTCTAAGCATGTGGTGTAATTCTGAATTTATAGACCAGCATCTGGTAGACGGCTTTTTAATTAACATATGTTGGTTGTGTGATGACGAGATGACCAAAGGCGGTCTTTAAAGTGCTGAGGCCACTTTACTGAGGAATATTTTACTAAGTCATAACAACGGTTTTGAAATAGCGGCTTTTGCACAAGAAAAATCTCTGAAACTAATGTTTAATTTGTTCAGCAGAGGCCATTTCGGAAGAAAAGAGGCGAAGGGTACCTAGATATGTCAACAGATGCTTATTCCTTGAACAAGGTGTTCTGCCCTACAAAACACAGACAATGCCGTTCTCCCTCTCTGCTACATATTTTTGTAAAGATCCGAAAGATGCGACAAAAACTGCATGCTGTAGAGTAAGGACTCACATCTAAGCACCCGAAATCCCTTGAAAAGCTGACTCAACTGGTCATCACTTAACCTTCTTATCCCTCTACCGCAGATCACACGAAGTAGCCGATAGATTTTAAAAATGAAATAAATCGAAGTCGCTGCCTAGATTCAATAAAGCTTAAGCAGTTCCGTTCAGAAAAAAACCTACTTGCAGTGGCTGTGTTCATTGCTGTTCCATCTTACTGAAACGTGAACTTTAGATTTGCTGGTCTTATGTCAGGCAGCTTCATTATGCATACTTCGTCCCACCAACTGTTTGCGCTGATGTTGACTCTGGGCTCCATGACGAAAGCTGCTGTCTTACGCTCATAGCGAGGCATGGATGGTCAACTATTACGTATTCGGCGAAACGCAGCCTCATTTTTTTCCCACAGCTGCGTCAGCTCGCTCGCTCACTCTTTCGTGGAGCTTAGCCGATGAAACGTTTCTTTTGCATGAAGCAACCCGGAAGCAACATCTGTTACTTCGCTTTTGTTTAACTTTATCAGAGATAATTGGGCGGTGACGTTTTTGAAAATCTTCAAACGCAGATGATTTCTGATGACACAGTGCAAAGAAGATCGAGAGATTTCTGACATTTTCGCCACGCTGCTTTCATTTAAACAGACCAAAGTTGTAAGGAAACTTGGAGGTCGGCGAGAAAGAGATTGGAGCTTTGCTAATGATGACTTTAAAGGTGATACTTGCTCTTAAAGCTAAAGGTGTTTCTTCTGTCAGTATCCTTCTTTCCCGCGACACAGAACATTTCAACAGTCTGACGACAGAATCCCGGCAATGCAATAGCAACGTCGTCGGCTGTCAAGTTGAACTACAGCTAAGACTTTGCAGTTCAGAAGCGTCTCAAAAAGATCATATACGGTATGAATAAAAGCTCTGTGATGCGCGACATAAGCGCCGTCCCACTAAGTTGCGGAGAAATTTGAATTAAAGTGGCAGTAGTGATGCTCCAAGGAGCTTGACAATTTTCGAGGTAGAGTTTCACTTTGATTTACCGTAAATGCCCTGGAAATGGAATCACGGCATAATGCTCAGCAAAAATGCTAGAGATTTGAACGATCCTCCATTTGGTTCATCTTCTTGGCCCATTCTCCATTAAGACTGCGATCAAAATTTCATCTCCACCTCTAAGGTTTCGAAATTCCGACGTCTTCGAGGCTCTGATTCCGATTTCTTTCTTCTGCCACACCCTCACTACCTACTTAAAATTTTGACAATGAGATTTGGAGGCCATGTTCTTCACCATAGACTGGCATCGCCCACCCCTCTCCGCTCCCCTCCTCCCCAGTTTCACTAAAACACAATGCATTTCTCGTCACCTGTTCACTCGTAAAGACCATAAAATTAGCAGGCCTAATTTGTTCTGCCACAATCGTCTGAAGTCTGCAAAAGATTTATTTATTCAGAATTTATGCGGCCTTTCGTTTTTTGGGGGAAGTGCATTGCTAGGCAATTGTGTACTGCTTTTGTATACTTCAGGATGTAATTGGTAAGATTTAGTGAAACTTCGTTGTGAACAACGAGCAGCTATGTGCGTGGGCTTTGCGGCGATAATGTGATTTAAATTGTTAACACTATTATTAGTGAAACAATCAATTATTTAAATGAATTAACATATGAATTTATAAAGTTTTTAGGCGTTAAGTGAAAAATGTCGTCGAAAATGTAAGATCGAAGAAATAGGACAATGTAGGCATTAAAATGTTTCGACATTTAAGCAGTCTAGCGAAATTTTTGTATAGATTAAATTTGAAAGATTGCTCGTCACAAATTGCTTTCGTTTTATGATTTCTTTTGTCGTACGCTTTTCATTTGTGTATGAATAATTCGCTGTGAATGCGATTTTTCCGAGATTTGTTATTGTGTGAAATGATGCCGGCCTTCGAGTTTGGGTTCCATTGAGCCCTCATGTAATAACAAGTCAAGCACAAGAAGATTCAGATTGTTGAAGGGAGTGAATATAATTAATCGCAAGTATTCATGCGTAAAAGCACAGAATTGTGTTACGCAATGAGACATTATTATGTCGTGACAGAAGGGGATGGAGCTCAGGTTCGAGGTCGGGCAACACTTCACACAACCAAAAAAGTCTCGACAAATTTTCAGCTGAGACTTCTATCAGGAATCCCAATAGTAGCTTCCACTTCCGACATAACACGATGGGTCATGTTCACTAATGAATATCATGAATTGCGTTTGTGGCAAGAGCGTCATGAGCGCTCAACGGATCAAAAGCCAAAAAGGACATTGCACCTAAACGGATGCTTGCTAATGCATTCATCGAGTGAAATGGCTGCCACATTACGGTGTTATAGCAAGCCTTCAGAAGATAGAAACCGATCAGACGAGTAAAGCTTCTGCAGTTCAAGGTTGATTTAGCATGTGCGCATCGTTACGGTTTGATTTTTTGCTTGGTGTGAATTTTACAATACATAAATGGCACTTAGAGACCCTTTTCCGCTGCTCATTTAGATCCCATTTGCATTGAGCGTTTCAAACGCTAACAGCCGCTTTCTACAATTCATTATGGCACCAGCTTATGCCCGATGAGTCGCAACCTCGTTGTATAATGTGGATTCTCTGGAAACGCGGTGGCGTATGCTCGACGTGCGTCTATAATGATGACGCACTCAGAAGCTGTGGCCGCGTTGACGAAAGATGATGTCACACGCCTCAAAGGGGCGAGTCGCGTGGTGCGCGTGCATCCGAGGTGGCCAGATCGATGGCTGCTTCACTCTTGGAAAGCATGTTCCTCGCATTCGGCTGGCTCCTCCTGGCCATTCTTGTCGACGCCAATGAAATCACTGAGCTTCGTATGCCAGGCGCAGAGCCTATTCTGGTATGTGGTCATGTTTTCTTTATCGCAGCATAACTCCTTTCTACCTTACGGCATAGAGTGCTTCGCAAATAGTGATTTAATAGGGTATTCCCCTCGTTGTTAGCATTTCTCATTGATCTCTTTCTTTTTATGCACTCGGGCAAGTCTACGTTTTGATGCGATAGGTTTAGGAACTTTTCGGGGATGTTACGAAATATACCTTCATAATATTTTGCAGTAACTTGGTCACATCGGTGATAACCATTTACTTCCTCATACGGAATCTCCCATTGCTCATCATGTTCCGTAAGTAGTTGCGTGTATCGCATATGCTCGAATATGAGGGCCTCTTTTAGCTATTCTCGGTAACGAGTGGTTTGCTGTTAAATTTTTAGAAACTGCAACTTCATTCCCTTTATGCATGTTTTCCTTCCTTTTCACAAAAGTTTCAAGCCAATGTAGTTTCTGTGGCTGCCGCAGAAGAATGCTACCGCAGAAGTGAATTCAAAAGCGGAAGTTTATGTGCTGACTATGGAGCATTCGAAGTGTTTTCGGGTGGCACTTTTTGAAATACTTCATTTTGATAGTTTAAGTCGGCATTTAATTGCCGTCCTTTCTGTTTTGATCCGATTCAGCTGTCCTAACTTTGCACTCTCTTCCTTTTTTATTGTCTTTATTGCTCTTTTGAAACGTTGTCTTATAAGTAAAGTGGCCGTTAAGCGTGTCTTTTGCCACCTCTCAGGTGGCACTTTATCGCTGCTGAAATAGTTCCCGGAAAATGGAGGAATTTCCTGTTGAGGCGGAAACTAAGCGTTGAGGCTATTCGATGCTAGTGAAAGATGTCCTCAGCGCACTGTCAAATATTATCGGCGCTTTTATTGCACTTTGCAGCCTTTTCGTTTCACTTCATCAGAAAAGTTGTTCTGCGGATGGAAAGAGGGGAAAACTTCAGGGAATTTCTCAGATGATGTCGCAGGATTTTTTTTTTGGCAGTAGCTTTCGATAATGGGGTGAATGGAAAATTTTTATGACGACAAACAAATTTGAAGTTCTAACATCCATTCACAACTTAAAAAGCAACCATCAGTGAAGAAATTTTTGGTGCAATGTATTGTTGAAGTGCTGTTCTAAGTAATATGCTAAAATATTGCTCTCAAGAGTTGCTGTAGTGTTCATAATAGAATAAGAACCCTTATTTGAGGACTTAATAACAAATCATCTCATTATGGCTTGAGATCAGAAAAAAACACACATGTTCTACTATGGTTTGTCCGACAGAGACATGCTAAATTTACAGACACGTTTAGTTTGCTGGACAATGTAGTAGCAGTTAGACTATCATATAAGAATGCCTCGGAGAATGTAGCCAGCTCAGAATTGATGCTCGATACGAGCAAACAGCATGTAGACGAGAAACTCCATGACTTACGGCTTATAAAGATAATTTTTGAGGAAGTTTAACCAAGTTTGAAAAAAGTGCTTTTGGGCATAAAACTTTTCTCAGCTTTATTTCGATTATGCGATTCCCTTGAGTCAAAGTTTGTTGTTGACAGATTCATTTGGATTACTGAGTTGAGATAGTGCTCCGAATGAATTCGTTAGAGTGTTTACCTGTTTTATGAGCTAAACGAGATCAGAAATCGTTTGTACCCGCTAGGCATGCTGTGCGAAAGGTCTTTGTTTGCCTGAGGCACTTTTTTTGCGATTGCAGCTGAATACTTTCATTTTTAAATAGCAGAATTATTTCAGAACGATTCTTACTTATGCACTTCACTTCCACTCGATTTAAACACCGAACATTATCTGCGTAAGTTTAACAAATATATTCTGCATTCTTTCTCTTCACCTGCGATTCTCTTCGCCACCTCTTAGAAACCCTTTGAAGAAAGAAAGCACTCCATATTCTCAAATGAACTGGCTGATGAATCAGTGCTAAGACAACGAATGTACCCTCATTCGTTGCAAGAAATGAAATTGCAATTTTTATCTCATTTCGACTCTGTCGAAAAAGTTGATAGTTGTGATGTACAGTACATCAGTTATTGCATAATTGTGCTTAATGGCTACTCGTCGGTTCCCACCTATGGTAAAAGCTGCATTTTGATAAGGGCTGCTCAACGCCGACCGACAAAATGCCTTCCCACCGAAGTAATCTTGATCGAATTTCATCAGGCTCCCGCTTCCGGAGTCACAGTACCACATTTCGTGATCGATATCTGACGGATTTGTGTGAGTGATAGTATGCATTGCACAGCAGAATGTGTCAATCTGAACTGGTAATTTGCAGTAGGATTCAAGCCGTTCGCCACAATGCAGAAGGCTCACCATATGCTGTTATTCGGTTGCGATGAGCCAGGCAGCGAAGAAGCAATATGGTATGTTTCAAGGCCTCTTCATCGTTCACTCTCCTCCCTCACCATTTCAAAAACTTATTGGGTGATTTGTGCAATTTTCAAAAAAATGTCATTCCATTAGGCGCATAAATAAGATTTCTTCGGCCTAATTCACCTGAATTATAATATCGTTCCTATACGTTAATACGATCATCTATACGCACAGTATGTAACGTACGAATGTGTACGAATACGATTAAATGTTTCAAGTCGACTTGTTAGTATATGGTTATATGTATGAGGACCCAGGCATGCATTTATGTACGCCCCGATAATCACGGAAACTACTTTGTGAAATTTTTCAGATAAAACCAATGACTCTATGGGTGCGCGAATTATAATTTATTCAATCGATAAATTTGTACATGAGAGAGGTTTTATAGGGCCTTACGATTACCTGAACTGCTTACTTTGTGAGGGCAACATTGACGGTAAAACGAATGATGATGAAATGCTTCAGATTAGCAACAACCATCGGAGTACACCTATGCAGAAGCACACTTCATAGCAGTTTTTGCTTGCGCGCACCTGTTCGCAGCACTTCTGAGCATCTTGCTCCTCACGTTGTACGCTACAATTTAGGAGCAGGGGAATTCATTAGGCAAGTAGGCCTCTTCTCTAAGAGAACGAAGATCATCTGACGTAGCATGAAGTGTACAAGTCTTACATTTGCACTACGTCAACTAGCTCGGTGGCATCTAATGCGGTCTTACTTTTTGTTTAGCGCATGAGCACGCTTCATTAATGCATTTCTAGAGAGGACACTTAAGCAGATTGAATCGAGCAGAATCGCTCTCATAGTTTATTAAATCCTGCGATGAGCGCATTAAATTGCGTGCGACGCGAAATTGTACTGACTCGTTCGACGTTTTTCATCAAGTTACTATGTATTCTCACTATAATTGCTGAAGGGTATCAGAGAAGTTGGCACGATATGCACTCTCGCTTTGCACTTCTTGAACCAACTAGTGTCACGAGTTACCACCCAATAATAAACATGCGAAATATTTTTATCCACTTGTTCAATCAATAAATATCTAACTTTAATTTTAAAAAGTTAATTTAAGCAAGCGACCTAATTTAAATCGATAAACGGCTATTGAATATTTTATGCACCGATAAACATGCACTTGTTAAACATATTGTAGTTCGTTCCAGACATCTATAAAAGACTCGTTTTTGTGACCCGATAAGCTGAAAATGCATGTGAATTCTTATATATTTGAAAGATGTGGAAGTTGATGGACTAACGTGATGGTCGTCGTATTATGTGTATTATATCTACCAAATTTCGTAACTCTACCGTCTGTGGTTCCCGAGTTACCAGGCAGGGAGACAGCTATACAGACGCAAACATACGCATACACGCAGACACGGACGGCGGTGCCATAACGCGCTAAGAGCTTAAGAAGTGGTTCGGTTGGCGGGATGGTGTAAAAGAACCACCCTCCTCCTTTCTCATAGAAATTCGTCAGGATCAACTTTTCCTCTTGTAAAGGCTCAGTATGAGGGGCGGGGCAACATGGACATGAGCTCCTTCAGCTCACACTGCACCATGATTGAAATACTTCTGTTATAGGGACTGTGGCGAGATGACGAACGCTGGGCCGAGTTTTGAACGAGCACCTACATGCAAGAGCAAGCCAAGCATTCTGTATGCGTGGGGTAGGGACGCTCCAGAACTTCATCTTCCTGAAGGTTTGTCGTTTTAAAATTTTAGTATTTGACTCTATTAGATACACTCTTAATATCAGATGCCATGCAACTCGTCAGTTGTGAATGACTGAATGGTTATTGCATATATTTTTAAACTGCATCTCGCAGTGCCATCGTTTTATGGACCGCGAACAGTGAGAAATCTTGAGAACCGCTATTTATTCCAATTTACAAACACTTCAAACCGAAATTAGCTTTACCACTGCAATAAGCGTTCAAAAAAAACGTATATAACTCTTGAATGGAATCCTTTTTTCTTTTGAAACTCATGCATGAGATTCGTATGAACGACGAAATAGCGGATCTGCTGTTTGGGAAAAGTTCACGCTTGAAAGCCAACCCAATGGAACGGTCGTTAATGGTCCTATTTTATCAGACAGATATTATCGTCGAGAGGCTGGAGCCATTTAATGAATGTTGAAAAAAGGTGATTTTTGTAATATTCAAAAATTCTAGTTGATTGTTTTCTTCGCTCTAATGCTTCGCTATTATAGTGTTCATGATGGTGTCAACATCCCAGAAACCTCTAAAAGAAACTTTTCTTAGCTATCTTATTAGATTATGAGTGCAGAAGGAGTAGCTGAAAGAAAAAAGGCGCAGAAGCTCACACAGTGAGCTCTAGAAATGGAGCTATTCGGGTGAATGGTCAGCGTAGGCATGCTTGTGTTGTTGCATGTCTTCAGCGATGTTGGAAAATAATCTAACAAATGAGGTCTCCAAACGCTCCAGGTCTCACCTAATGTTACTTAATATTCATGAGCTACGAATGTTTTGCTGTTTCATACCCATAGAGGGTGCTAAAAGGAGCTTCCTCCATGGGAATGGCCAGAATTGCACAAAATGTCTTTTTTAGTCTTGCTTTTTTAGTCTAACAGTTATTAAGTCTTACTCGATGACGCGAATGGAAGTGGAAAACGAATTTACAATGAAGACCATCTCATCTGCCGTCCATGCGTCATTGTAATTTAGTATTGTGGGCATTTAATTAATGCAACCTGCTGTGTGTTATCCAGATATGAGCATTGTTTAGTATTCAAACGCCTACTTCTCTCTCTTCTTCATGACCTTTCTGCTTTTTCTTGTGCTTAGGTTGGCTGACTTAATTTGCATATGCAAATTTGTTGGTCGCATATGCGAAAGATTTCGACTTGCTGTTTGCCAAGTTTTAGTGGACATATGAAACAAAAAGTAGTTGTAAATGGAATTGCCATTCAAAAGAAACGAGCCAGCTGCAAACTTGTCTTCAGTGCTCGATCGATGGTAACTGGTAGCAGGCCAACGACCGGAGATAGAGTACAGCAAATTCGTTGTGACGGCAGCATTTCTTGCTTGAGAGTACTGTGCTCTAAATGAGTGTTCCATAGGTAGTGCACGAATTCGTCATCATACGCTCACGTGGGGCAGTGCTTCATTCACTTATGTATGTAAGTATACGGTAGCACCGCTGACATCACCACTAGCGAGCATTTGTGTCTTGAGCGCCGCCTCTCGTGAAACAAATGACCTCTAAACGATCTAAAAGAATATCCCGGCCAAAAAAAAAAAAATCGAGCAGATAAAATACCCCACGAAGTAGAAATAAATAATGGCCTTAGAACCTAAAACCTTAAATCTTGAAAGAATAAAATAAAGTCTGGTTAAAAAATAAATACGACCTTAAAAATGAAAAAAAAAAAATAAATAAATAGTGAAATCAGAGTGAGTCATCTCTTTGCGAAGATGCACTTATTAAAATGCAATTTCTAGAGGATGCAGAGTTGAAATGCTGCAAAAATTGTCCGCTAACGGGCCAAAACCGGGTCAATGATGACACACACTTCAATATTTCGTCTTCAGGGGTCTGGCCCTTTTAAACATTCGAGTAGTGCTACTGATCGAAATCTCATTCAAGTGGTCGTAGTGGCTCAATGTCTTTTACGCAATCGGAGAACCCTTAAAAGTGCATACTGCGTGGTTAATAACATGACGTCCGTCTATCGTCGATACTATAGTCTGTCAGGAGCTGACCTATCAATTTCTGATTCGGAGTTAACGTGGCGACATACGAAGAAACTCGAGAAGCTTCTATTAGCTATTGAACATTTGCATCAAACTGAATAAGGTTTCGTCTCTTCCTTTGAATAAAAGTTGAAGCGACAGCTGTCTTTGCTCGGCTGTCTCTTTCGCATTGTCACATTTACATTTAGTAATAGAGCGTTTTCAGTGTGAAACTACATGAGTTGATTGTAGAGTTTGCAAGACCACGCTCCGCCTGGCTGCGGGTTCTGAAAGTTGCAAGCTGCCAACATTGATATATTTCGGAGAGACGTAGAAATGAAAATCTAACTTCTTTCAGGTGTCGGATTTAAAGTGGGTGGAGAATCGGACATCAAATACCTGGTTCTGCAGGTACATTACATGAAGAAATTAGGACCTGACTATTCGGGTGTTGCTATCGAATCAACTGTTGAGCCGATGGAGAAGACCGCCTCTACGCTGCTAATGGTTACTGGTGGCGTGCTTCCGCCGAATAAGAAAGGTGCTTTTTTTGCGCATTCTCTTTCTCCGAAGGCAATGATCATTAGTACTATCAGAAGCTAACGTCGGCTATATATGTCTAAAGGTGGAGTTATATTGGTCATAGTGCAATACAATGCTGACTGAAGATTTCGACTATCTTTCCCCTTTTCGCCACGTACGAAAGCAAAATAACATACAAGAGGTATATTGTTTCGTGTAGTTTGTGTATGTTTTATGCATATTTACTACTTTTTCTCTCTCATATCCTCGCCCATTTCCAACCTTTCGTATAGGAGAACATATAAGATTATAAATAGAATCGAGTTCTATTGGCACCTAGTGAGATTGCAAAGTTGTTGTTTGCCTCATTGCGATCAAACATAATAAACTTAATGGTGATTTTTTCCTAGAAGCTAAAGCTTCATTTAGCAGTGACAAGCTGTTATTATGTTTTATTAACATGAGCAGATGCATTTTCATTCGAGCATATCATAGTAATTGAATTGAAAACTTCATTCAATCAAGAGGCAATCGTGATTGAGCAAGCGGTAATTAATAGAAGTGGGGATATATTTTGTGAAGCTTGCCTATTGCATATTGCTTTCGCTATAGCTTGTAATTTCACTTAGAGGACTTTAATTAATTGAATGGAGCTGGGCAAACATCTAATAAGCCGACTTTTTTATCTCTTTTTATCACATTCAACAAAAATGTATGGAATATGCATTAGAGCGTTTAGTCTTTTCAGTCAGTGACTTTCTAAGTAAGTGTACTTTTATTCCGATTATCGATATTCTCAATAAATAGACTTCTTTATCAGAGACTTTTGAAACGGCATGTATCGTTGATGAGGATGTCGAGATGCATCCGTTTGCTCTCCGACCGCATACACACCGCCATGGTGTGTCGGTATGTTTCACCTATTTACTTCCACTAATATTTCAAATACTTTATTCAAAGAACCTCTATCGTAAAGTTAAACGAAGAGTCGATTATCACAAAAGTGCGTCTAAATGTAAGTTCATGATACTTTGCTTGTGTACGTTTAGTCTACGTCCTTGCATTCTGTTTTAAAATGTGCACTTCAGCTTGAGAGTTCTTTTTCAGCTTAAACAGTTAAACGGTAAATGAGCTAGTTGTTCAGTGTTCAGTTCCTCTAAGGCCGTCGAAAGTTAAAGGAAAGACATCGTGCTACGTTTTCAAATGATTGCCCCAAATTTAAGCATGCATATTTATTGCTGAAAAAGAATTGCCTCAACGTTAAAGTAATTTTTACCACACGTCCGAATGGAGTTTGTTTTATGGTAATAAACTACATCAACACAACACACAACAATTCACAAATATCAGTAACAGTACATTTGTATAAAAATACAACATTCGTGCACCTGTAATTTCCACCTTTTCATATAAAAAACCAAACAGTGCACATCCTCGTGATCAGCTCATCGAGATCTATCGTTTCATACCAAAATCTTCCAAATCGGAGACAAAAAATGTTTTTCCAAAATTTCCCTGTACTTCCCTGTACTACCCCTCACGATTGAAAAAACGCGATTTTGGGGAATTTTTTTCTCGGCCTCTTTTTGTCCTCAGACGGTAGTCTATACACCGTTGGAAGGGTCCCGGCGGGCTGATGACGAATCAGAGGACCGTTTAGCGCCATATGAAAAAGCGGCCGAGAACGAGAATCCCCAAAATCGCGAAAATCGAGATTTCAGAAATTCTGGCCGCTTGATTCGGCTTTTAGCTTTTCTCTCGGAATGTAATAAGTTATATAACGTTCGATACAGCTTTCGAAGATGTGTTGAAAGAAGCAAACCATAACTCCATAGGCCTAACCGTTGCCGAGAAAAAAAATTCGCAAATATCAATTACAATACATTTGTATAAAACTACAACATTCGAGCACCTATAATTTCCATCTTTTCATATAAAACCTCGTAATCAGCGCACGGAGATCTATCGTTTCATACCAAAATCATCGAAGTCGGAGATAAAAAATGTTTTTCCAAAATTTCCCTGTACTACCCTTACGATTGAAAAATCTCGATTTTTAGGATTTTTTTTCTCGGCTCCTGTTCGCCCTCGAACGGTGTTTTATATTCCGTTCGAGAGGTCTCGGCGGGCTAATGACGAATCAAAAAGCCGCTTAACACTATATCAAATAGTGGCCGAGAACGAGAACCCTCAAAATCGCAAAAATCGAGATTTCAGAAATTCTGACCGGTCGATTCGATTTTCAACTTTTCTCCCAAAATATAAAAATCTATACGTCGTTTGCTAGAGCTTTTAAAGTTGTGTCGAATAAGGCAAATCCCGACTTGACTGACCTAACCGTTGCGGAGAAAATAATTCTGAAATCTCCAACACAGTACATTTCGATAGAAATTTCACATGCTTTAATTTTTTAATTGAACAAATCTTCGAAAAATGAATTTAAAAAACAGACATCATTAAAGAAGAAAGTAAAAACGAATAAAAATAAAAGAACGCAGGAAGAAGAAAGAAATAAAAGAAATGCTTAAGTATGAAAAACGGTACCCTACCAGAATAACTCTGCAACAGAGCGGAAAACACGGACGAATTTTTATTGGTCTAGAAAGCACCGCCATACAATGAGATTCAGAAAAATCCGAACGATAGAGCAAACGGTAGAGCCGAAAACATTAGCCAAAGGTGAAAATAATTAGTGATCTTCTGTATAGAATAGAATCATTGTGAGTTTCATTGGAATTTCATGCTTGACAAGTGAATGTAACTATTAGCAGGCCTTTAAAGTGAACAAAACAAGCTTGGAGGGTGCAGAGGTTTGTAATGAAACTTTCCGTTGTGAAGAGAATAAAATGAGACATGACAAGAGTGAAGAGTGGAAGAGAGTTAAATTGATGAGAGGTTTCAGGTAGCAGCATGGGTGGTACGTGAACAACCCGATGGAACTGATAAGTGGCAGCTGATAGGAGAGAGAGACCCTCTACTTCCACAGATGTTCCAACCTGTCAACGATACAAGCATCGTGATCCGCCAAGGAGATATGGTATAAAATCGCTTAACTTTGCATGCAAACACTTCGTTGTTACCTCCATTTGAACGCAACCGCTAAACAAGTAGCGTTACAGCGATAGCCATACCTCTACTCAATACTCATGTTGTTAGTAGGAGTACGGCTATCGCTCGTGGCGAGATCAAGTTCACTGTGGAGTTATTCTGGCCTGGTGTTTACGTTCTGGCAAATTGTAACGAAATAATCTTCGGGAAGCGCGATTGAATAACCGGCAAAAAATCTACTAGACGGCTAATGTATCAGTGGCTTTCGCAGTAGTTTTCAACTTGCAGGCAGATATCTTCTCATATTCGATATTAAACAAACGAAGAAGCATACGAAAAGGTTCAATACAAAATGCGCTTTTGTTTCCTGCTTATTTGACGGAACATTTCAGAATTTGCGATAAAAAGTAGAACGTGCAGAATAATGCACTCGTATTTTTTAGCTCATCGAACCGCCCGCACAAATCGCTAGCAAAAAAATTCATTTTTCTGCTGCCGACTGACGTAAAATGCAGGTGGCTTTTCACTTTTAAACGCCTACAGCCTCTTTCAAAACTGATGGATTCATGTGCGATATAAGATGTTTACGCTCTATCCAGAGAATTTCGTTACTCCAACTTCAGCGAATCGGAAGTCAAAACTCGTAGATAAAAGAAGACACATATATGCACAGGCACATAGCCACAAAGCACTTTGCGAACAGAGCAAATTTGTAAAAGTGCATAAAATCGAAAACTCAAAGTAGAAAACAACTTTATGAAGACTTCTTGCCAACATACTGCGTTCGAACCGGGAGGAACGTCTGTTCGTTTGTCGTTAGTGATGAGCAAATGAAATATTATTTTTGAGGTTGCATCACGTTGTGTCATGGTCAACAAAGAAAATAAAGCATTCGCAATGGGCAATACTGGTGAAGATGAAATGTGCAATTACTATATGATGTACTGGGTATATGGTGACAACGTTCTGAAGTAAGTGTTTTTCAACTATTACTATCTCTCTAAGCCCGTATCTGGGTGCGATGAATCATCAAGACGAACACAGTGAAACGGAGTAAAACATTGCAGAAAGTTTTCGTATGGCACATAACCACTTATGTGCATTGTTTCTATTATGGATGTGTGGAATTCGATCCATAAAAGTAGATGTGTTGTGGCGTGTTCCAACGTTATCATTCATTACCCCACAAATGCGCAGACTTCTCTATAGGATGTGCAAACATATGCTCTAGTGCTAGCACGGAATTGTTACCGTCGTTAATAACGTGCTCATTTTTTGTTGGATGACCTCTGCTTGTCAAGGATATATGCGAGGTGAGCGTTTCGTCGGTTCTTTTGTTGTACATCACCTTTCAGTGTTTATTTAAAGCTGAAAGTATGATGCGGGCAAAGTTAAAAGTGAACCTTCCATTTTTAACTTTGCCCGCATCATACTTTCAGCTTTAACTTTCTTTAGTTAACTTAAGAAAAATTCTTAATGTTCTTTTTGTTTATCACTCATAAGAGCAATTCATAAAACAGTTAACGTGGAAACATTTCCGTCACTGATTGCTTCCATAGATTTACGTTGAACTCATTGCAAAGTGAATTTTTAAGAAACGTTCTCTCAGTATTGACTATTGGACTATGTCCTCCGTGCTTCACTCCGATTAAATTACAAAAATTCAGGGACAATACGTGTTATTCGCCAGGAGCACCTGAGTATCACTGGGCGAGCGAAGCTGGACTCAACAATATCCCACCGGCAAAGTGACTTCGTTGACGCGGACGCGAAGCCACAATTGCGTGACATCATAACCCACTGTCTTGTATTCGCTGTGTACTGATGTGCACGGCATTTTGCACAAGTTCAACTCGAGAGGGGATCTGCGTGGTGTTTTAAATATCTCATTCAAATGCCTGGTCCTGTCAACGATTTCGTTTACCCAGTGGCGGACCCAGAAAAAACCTGGGACGAGGGACGGTCCCAATGTTGTTTTACTTTGCAAATCTCTACTACTTCTGATCTTCTTCAAGTAAAATCCTGGCATACTAAAATCGCTATCCTCTTTAGCGTCTGCCGATGCTTTTCGCTCTTTATTTATTGAGACACCAAAACGCGTGTACATGTTCATTTCATTACTCGTCTTACACGGGCCCAGTCATCGTATACACGAGTGAAAGATAAAGTCTTATTGCGTCGTTTATACGGTGGAAACGCTCATAATAGGGCTAAAAACAGATAGATTTTTTGGCGATATGGAAAGGTTACTTCTTGTGTTCTCGCTGGGAAGATAGAAACCAAGAAGAAAAGCATCAGGATGACATACCTCATGGTGACAACACCATAGAAGAAAGAGGCTAAACCACCACGTCAATATAGATGATATCTTGCTAGAATTTCGTATTTCATTATGCTCTACGGACTAACTTGTTTCGAAAGGGTGAGAAGCACATACACGAGACAGAACAACAAACGCATCAAGGCATCCACTTCCCTGAAGTAGGCAAATTCGTCTTATGACCACCTGTTTTTTGTTGATTCCTAGCCTTTACAGTGTTGCTCTCTTTCGCCTCAGATCAACAACGGATCTTGACTTTGCAATCGCAAGAAAAAAATTCACTTCAGAACAACAGCACACAAAGCATTCACAATTAAGAAATTAATTTATTAAGAAAACCTCGCCCACTCATTATGAAGAGCACAGACACGCTCCTCAAATATGGTATACTGCTTAGCCTCCTACAATACACACAACGAGATTTTTTCAGTTGCTGAGATTTTTTAAAGCGCTTCGGGTGCCACACGAAATTTTTGCACCTTTATAAACCTGATAATCAATTAATATGACCGAGCAACATCACATTGTACAAAAAAATGCCGGAGCTACGGACAGTGGCATTTCTCAAGGACTGCTAGGATATACAACCCCAAACATTTTTGCAAAATAATACAAAACCTTCTATCGGAAGCCCAATTAAAGGTGGAGAAAATATCGGAAACAGAGTAGCAATTCCGGGTACGTTTAAAAAATTTCATGTTTTGCTTCGAATGGATTCAGTTAGCTAATCAAAAATGTGCCTCGCATAAAAATTGATTTTCCTCGGAAAATGTAGCAGTGGAATAAACAAACTTTACAGAAGGGAGCAAGAAAATGAATACCACGTGGGGCAAGGAAGGAATGGGAAATGGGGAAGGAGGATTGATGACAGCAAATCATTCATTACTTAATAAGCTACTCTCCTCCAGAAAGCGACTCGCGCAATGCAATTAATAGCTCAAGCGCCTGCTGTACATCACCGCCCGTCTCCTGAAGGACGCGTGCGTTTTGTTCGACATCTGTAAAGCCAGATTCTAACAGCTCGGCCATTTCAGATGCAAACTGTGTCGTACTTTCCCTCGCCGTCGTCGTCTCCGCGGGTGCTTCAGCTGAACCCATAGTGCGAAAAACTTGCTCCATTGCCTTCAAAACTTTTTATATTATTCACTTCGGAATACAATAACACCTCTTCGCCAAACAACACAAACAATACCTTCTTTAGCAAGGCAACCCAATTAGTACAGCTCGTAAGATATTACTAATATGCGATCAGTTCGCCCTAGGGGACAGTCGCCAATCCAGGTGGTTAGCTACCAAAGTTTTCATGTAATTTATGCAGCAATCAAACAGCAAGCACACCTATGAGGTGCTTTTTACCTGTTTCGTGGCGCCGTTCGAAAGCTTTCAACACCACATCAATACCTCTAGTTTCACATCCAGGTGCTGCTAATTAGCTAATTAGCAGCTTGTGCAGCGAGAAATTTTAATACGTAGTACAATCGGTAAGGCGACGACACTCAAGAAGCCACCGTTGCTAGACGATACCATCGACCAATTTCTATTACGCATGCAAAAGTTGTGCAAAGGATCTTAACGATCAACATTTATCACGGTTGAACTCATATTACGCCAAACTGCTGCACTAATTAGCTGCTTTTTCAAATACCGTTTCCGTACAACACAATCCGTTTAAAGAAATAAAAGCATTGTGCAATCAAGTTTTGCAGGAATGGTAGGATATGCGCTTTAAATAGGCAATCTTTTGGTTGATGAAATTACTATGCTACGTTTTATCATTCGATTCTTAAGCTTATTTGTTTCATAAACTTAGTCATTACACCTAATGGCTCACTTCATAGAGTAAATTGCCTGTCAAGTGAAATCCTTCTAGTCTATGAGAGCAGCTGTCATTGTAATGGAAGCAACTAGTATGCCTTCAGTAAAGAACTCACAACAAACGGCACTTCATCGAACAGCAAAATTTCTGAACGGGCACGATTTTAACCGCAAAATATGTAAATGTGTTGTAATCTGCAACCGCATCCATATTTCGGTGAATTGTTTGGCTGCATATCAACCATAGTTTGAAATGATGCAAATTAGGTATAAACAACTCTTATTCCGTGCAATTCTAAACAGAAGTGCCACGGTTATAATACTTCAAAAAGAGGATCAGTTTATAATTCCTGGCTTTTGTGGCAATTAAATCAGAGCATCCTTAAATAAAAGAACCTTAGTCGTATTTCATAAACCTGCCTTTGGGAGAGAAATGACAATAAATTCCAACCTCATGAAGCATTTGAGAAGTGATAAGCGGCGCAGGTTGAGCGGAAGTATGAGTTTCATGAGAACCTGAGGCATGTTGATTAGGTGCAGCTGCTACTTCTCCAGAGATTGACAATAAATTTGAGTCGGTGAGAATGTCAAACATCGCATCCACCACTATCTGAACAAAACTTCCGATGCCAGAACATGTATCAAAAATAACTGTAAATATTCTACTACTTTAGTTCATTTTTCATGGAATTTCAAGAGGCTAACAACGATTCTCTACTGAAGAACACAAAAGAAATCTCCTAAATGAAACAAGGCCAACAATTTGTTGTACTTATAACTTCATTCAAAAACGGCACCATGCTAAAACTAACAACCAACTAACGAAATAGGTAAACATTCTTATTACTGCAGCAAAGAGTACAGTTTCTGGCAAGGATCAATTCGAGTGCAAATCACTCGTCAACATATTATTACACTGATATCGCATATGTGAATAAACATACATCACAATGCAAATATGACAGAAATTTTTCGCCATGATTTACCCTCTATTCTCGAAATAAAAACGTTAAAATTATTTGGAGGGATTAAACAGCGATGAAAGCGGAAATTGCATAGACTGGAGTGTTGGACAACTTTGGCGCAATTATGTTGCAACACTTCCAAGAGGGAGAAGATCATTGACTCAGCATGCATTGCTAATTCATAAAGTGCATTCACTTCCACTACACAGCCCTTGGAACACTCGTAGCCCTTGGAAAGGCTACGAGTGTATCATAAACTTGCAAAGCATCAATTAAAATTTCGCTCATCCTGTTCTTAAAACGAGCTCCAACTCTAAGCGAGGATGAGGGGCGATCGTTAGAACAAAAAAGCAGAACTGACCGGATGTGCCATCACAAACGTCTCTTTATCATCGGTAAGGAACCAAGATATGACCACATAGTCGCGTATCGCTGCACATGCTTGCACATCGCGCTTCAACTGTGGTAATTTCTCGAAGAGATGCTCCAGCATCTTCTCTTTACTGATTGCCTCTAACAACTGAATATAGTGCACTCAGGTATCTTTCAAGAAATTTGACTTGTAATTACTGATATTAAGGTGAAAACAACTACCTCAAGTATCATTCGTCATTAACCAACTGTAGAAACAAATGTTTGTAAAGAAAGCAGTAAACATAGAGCGACAAAAAGCTCGCATGTTTATACACACCACTCCTTACGGTTCCATGCTTTTAAATAAAACTTTTGTATTATGAATGTTCTTCATAATAAAGAAATAAACTTCTCTGCAAAGCGGAATCTAGCAGCAATGAGCGAGCAAGTGCATATCAACAAAACTAGAAGTGCATAACACTTTCTTTTGAGGGATATATCCCACAGCTTAGAGTACAAGAAATGAAGGCGCTTTTGTACATCAGTAATGATAAAGTTAATGGATGCAGCAAAATTCTGGCATAAACAATAACTAAGGTTTCAGATAGCAAACCAGCATGGCAAATACAGAAAACAGAAAAATTCCGGGCGGATTTAGCTGTACTTTTTGCATCCGTCGAAAAAACGTCACCCCATTTAACGCATTATAAGGTGCAATATTCGCAATCCTACAATTACCTTAGAGTTTCTTAATGCAACTTCAGAGTACTGAGAGATGAGCCATATTGCTTAAGGCAAGTCTTAATTAGAGCTAACAACGAGTGTTTCTACCTTAAGCCGAAGCATTCGAGAGCCCTTAATTTTGATGAATGCAGAGCGGCATTTATTCAACTTTTGCGCATTAACTGTTCCTCCTGAAAGACCTCCCGATTGCGGGCGTTTCATAACGTAAACGGCATGACCAGCCTTCAGCCCTTCTACTTCATTTAGCCTTATGTTGTCGGGTATAAGCTTGCCGAGGAAAACCAGGCCTGAAATTCAATCGTTCGCTTTTCATCATTCAAAATGTTGACCTAAAAATAGAAAAGATACTATTACAAACATCGTCGAAAACACAAGAAAGGAGCAGAAAAGATCCATGTTGAGAGAGAGGCTTTCAACTTTCAAGTGATCACAATGCGGGAGCTCTTAAGTTTATGATAAACATTTCAGATCAAGGTGAATTAGCAGGACCTCCTATCATCCAAGAAGCCGTCGGAAGTTTAAATCGTACTTCCCCACCTTCACCCTTCATTTCGAAGTAATATTAGAAAAAAATGAATGTAGTAAAAACAAACAAAAAGATGCACGTTCTTCAGCGTTCGGAATCAGCTTCTCGAGCACTTGTGTCGGAGTCGACTGCGCTTCGAAAGAATGCTTCTGAAGTTCGACGCCCGGCTTCATAACGGTAACGTTTATCATGTTGAAACCGCTTCTACAAGTGTATCCCGCATAAACGTATATATATATATATATATATATATATATATATATATATATATATATATATATATATATATATATATATATATATATATATATATATATATATATATATATTTAAATGCTCCATTTATTTATTTATTTATATTTATATTTATATATCGCCCTCGCATTAAAAAATGCCCCATTCAATGTGAGAGCCGAGCAGCACTCATTTCCCCACACAAAGAAAAACAGCCACAATATTCTGCCAACCAGCCGTATACG
This sequence comes from Baylisascaris procyonis, assembly GCA_037389465.1. Classification (NCBI taxonomy): domain Eukaryota; kingdom Metazoa; phylum Nematoda; class Chromadorea; order Rhabditida; family Ascarididae; genus Baylisascaris; species Baylisascaris procyonis. The sequence continues at coordinate 6,428,890 of JAZARR010000212.1, read as the reverse complement.
ACAATCGTAAATAGGTTTTCATTTTCACGGAGTTTCCATCTAGTTCATGACCTACTCAACTCCCTTTGAAGCGTAAGATGCAATAACATGGCACACAATTAATAATGCACCGTACTGATTTATCGTGTCATTTTCACTCGTCAGCGTAGGGTAAACTCCATTAAATCCTTTCTGAACTACTGTTCTCAACCGATGCAAAATATTATCATCAGCAATACGATCGGATAGTGGCGATGGAAAAGAACCAACAGGAGACACAAGAATAATATCAAAGAAAAAGAGATTTATTGAAAACAAAATAAAACGAACAATATTTATGACAGGCAATATAAAGTCACGCCAACTTGAAATCATAGGGCGCACTCACAGCAAAATGAAAAGATTTCTTTATAATTTTAAAACATTTCTTCATAATTTTATGTCACATTAGACCGCTACACCGACGGCGATACAATTTATGCGACAAGCTGTCAGCTACGATCGCAGCCGCCATAAGCATCGGCTGCACTCATATCACATAAAAAACACGCGAAAGGATCGGTACATAAACGGTGGGCATCTCCAGTCATTGAATAATGCTGAGAATTTTTTGGTTCAGGGGATTGTCAGATGACTTTTGCCATTCCTTCTTCAAGAGTTGCTTCAGTTGGGATAACCTGAACGTTGGATGCTCTTCTTTCAAACGGGGCAACATCCTCTCCTCGAATGCCTGAATATCGAATTGTGAACATTATAGCTTAGTTATTTCGATTTCAAGGTGCACATAAACAGAACATATTCCACATTCGACATGTAGAGTTCGAGTCCATCACTGGTCTGTGACACTAATCACTCGCTATACAGAAACAATCAGAAAAAATTAATAAAGCGTGTATAGCCCCACAAAGAAATCAACTTCCATCTCATGTTTTCTTCAAAAGGAGCTCACTAAAGAAAAAAATCGAAACGTTGGGACTCATTTGCTTTTCTAATAATTCATTAATGTGAAAAAATCCCACAGAATTTCATCACTTACAGAGGTTCATTAATGTTTTTGGCATACTGATCTATGCGTCGCAATATTTCGCCTAAATATGAAAGAAATTAAAATTAATCCCCTTCAGAATTTATTCCTCCAAAAAATACTAGCAGATCATCAGCTATTCAATAAAAACAGCAATGCAAAACTTATGTGACAAAAGAAGCACTCACCTGGTAAGCTGCCTTGAGTCTCTTTTCAGGATGTCGGTCAACTACAGGACTCTCCATTGAAAGCACCTTTATCGCCTCTGAGACCGATCGAGCCGATTCCCCTTCAACCTGTGAGGCAATTCAAGTCACATCTTTTTCTAAGAAGGCCCCAGATCAATGAACGCTCGAGGAAATTTTACGATGAAAAACGCCACAACCAAGGACCTTGGTATTCTATGACAAACTTCCGCATATCAGCGAGTTTTTTAACAACAAGGATATAAAATCGAAGCCGAAAGCAAGAACACGTCCGGCGCAATTTCAGCTTAAGCAAGACAAAAACTGTCAATCTGCGAAATGATAATCACTGTGATTCGCCACATACCGCCAGTACTACAGATATCGTGGTTGAATTTCATTTCTGCAAAGAAATCAACAGCGAGTTCATAAAGTTAAAGGCGGGCAAAGGAGAGTTGGCGCATCTTTTGGACCATCTGAAACGCCCGTTTTGAAAGTTTTATAATCGTAAGGTTAATGCCTATCCGAAAAATTCGATCGTGCTCAAGGATCCTAAAAACTGCTATCATCTCTGTTCTTCAAAATAAATCAGCGTTTGGTCATATTAGAACCCCTTTTACATCAATGAACGTTTGCGAACCCTCATAAATTCTACTCGCGTTTCTCTCACAAAATATGCCGCTGTCCCATTGATCTCATCGTTGTTTCTACTTCACTTTTATTCTTTAATGAGCGCATTTTCCTGATTCAGGATGAGCTGACAAGGCCGCAACCATATTAAAATGGAATGAAGAAGGTGCAGGAAGCAAAACCTCAAGACGGTTGACGTTTTCCTCCACCTGTTCCTTTTCGGCCTCAATCTTCTTCTCTCTCAGGAGCCTTTCTCTCTCCTCTTCCTTTCTTCGTTCTTCCTCTAGTCGTTTCGCCGCCTCAATTGCTGCTTGGGTTACCTAAATCAATTGAGACTCATAACCTGTTACTGATTTCGTTTTAAGCCTACCAAAAATGCTTTACATTTCAGCTAGCCTTTTTTAACGAATCAAGGCTTCTTAGTTTGCTCACCGATGGTTTTTCTTAAAGCTGTCAGATCATCCTCTGAGAGAAGGATAGAGAGGGGAGGGGAAAGGGGAGGGAGAGGAATGGGGACATTATTAACTGACTACATGAGTGCAACGGATAAAAGAAAAAGTGCATCAAATGGTTAGAAGTGCATCAAATGAAATTAAAGCCAGATTGAGGTTAGCTTCCTCATAAAGGCTAATCATTTAGAAAGAGACTCTTCAACAAATTAACCAACTGAGATAAAAGAAGGACATCTTTGAAGGACGCCTCTTTCGAATATTTTCAAATACTACAACAAAAACAATCAAATAAAGAAGTTGACAAGTGAACAAAATGTACCTTTGTAGAAGAGGTCGCTTTACCGGCAAGCGAGTTCATCTCCTCATCATAGGCCAGTCGATTCTCTTGTCTACGCTGCGCCGCTTCTTGCCGCTTACGTTCCATTTCTTCCTGAAAAATTCATCAAATCTTACTCGACCGGTCAGTATGCACAAAATGAGCTCTTTATCCTCTTTCTTCTCGGAGAGAGGATATCCACCGTTCTATATATGCAACATGCGAAGGAAAGTATTCCTTCATTGATCAGACGGCTGATGACCAAAACAACGGGCTTAAGGAATTCTGGAAGAACCCTAAATCCTGGTAAAACGTAAAGAATCCTATTCTACTAAATGATAAGGCAATACAACAAAAGAAACGATGAAATAAGAGAATTTAACAGTTTTAATGAAACAACGCATTAATCTGCTTGGATGACACTCGCGAGTGAACGTCACATTCCCAATTAAATCGTTTCAATAAAGAAAAATAAAAATTTATAGTAGTACTGGCATGAAATAATTTCAAAGACAGAAACCTTTCTCTGTTGTTTGCGTAAGACCCCCTTGTCGTCATCGCGCCAATATTCATCTTCTTCGGCCTGTTTTTTCCTCTCGGCCTCGCCTTTCTTGATGGCCTCTTTGCGTGCACGTGCCGCCGCCGCTTTTGAATTCTCACCGGCGAACTTCTTCGGCATTTAGTACTATTAAAGCACAACAAAGTCTAACTGCAAAACGCAATTAACATCGACTATATTGAAAATTTAACGGCAAAGTCCATTAGAATATCTAGAAAAAAAACTGCTTTCATCAACAATCCGCTTAAGTGCTCACAAAGAGATGAGAAAACGATCCATAAAAATCTGCTCAAGTTCTACAGTTCCATTCTGAATGCTCTACGAGAAAGTCACGATATGTAGCACATAACAATCATGCGATGAGATATTTACGCTTGCGTAAAATTAGTGCTAAAGTTGCATTCTAAGCTGTTATATTCTTCGCCGCAGCGCAAACTGCTATGTTACTGCAAGAGTTCGCTAAACTAAACATTACATTCGCAACGCGGAACCCGTTCCAGCTTTTACAACTTCAGAAATAAAGATGCACTATCGCAGACGTTAAAACTGATATGGCAGTGCTGTTCGTTCGTTTCCGGTCTCCCACATGATTTCTGTCGACGCACTCCTAAACTACAGTCATTCCACGGAGGACTCGAGGCCCCATGTAACTTAATATTGCTGTTTCAAGATAATGGAGCTGAGAACACCCGCCTGTCGAAGGATTTCAATCCGCGTGCTCCAGATTGAATGTTGGCAGTGATAGTGATAAACGCCCACCATATGCATTTTTCTTAGCCCTCTGTTTGTGTTATTTGTTGAAGACTGACGAGTTTCGCCTTAACTCAATCATTTTGTATTTTATTTATTTCCATAAGCTTCAATTTACTGCCACAAATTTATTGTTGCCTTTCGGAGACGACCTCTTCCGCTGAAACAAATATAAGCGCATAAAGTGAAGGATGTAAATGAACGTGTATATTGTACTTCATCATTCGTTCTGATGTACACTTCCGTCATTACCCCTATGCACTAATACCTTCCTTCGCGTCAAATGACAGCTTATTTTAACGTCGGGAAAATCAATCCATCATGTCATTTCCCACTGAACATTAAAATCGTTATGCCAAACGTGTGGCTGAACGGTTCCACGTGGATACAAACAGATAAATGCTGAAAAATTGCCTCGGGGAAATTTGAAGAAGCATTCGATGCATTCACTAAACGCCAATAATCATTTTCATGATTTTTTAGGAAACCGGAACTACACTGTTGCTATACTGTTTAAAAAAAAAGAAACTCACTGCCCCATGCAATCCTCTATAAACGCATGAAACTTTTGCAAACTATGATAGCGTGGAAAGCCTAGGCTAAAGCAAACTGCAAATCTCAAGAGAAGGTAAGGTTTGCCGGCATTCAATCAAAGCCCAAATCAACGATCCTAAAACATCAAAGCCATCATCAATTTTTTACTTCGCATATTAACAGGATTCACTATCACCGAATACAAATGGCAAAACGTAAATATAAAGTTATCGATAAGAAAAAAACATAAGAGTAGTACAACGTGCCAGGTACATTGGCACATAACAAAAGAATAGTACAGCATACCAGGTAACAAACTGCACCGGAACGGCAGCACAACATATTTGACATGGAGCTTTCACGTTGCCTTCAAAGGTTGGCAACTCAAAACTTAATGGAGAGCAACGAAAATGAAAATAGGGTGTCAAGCAATAATGCAAATCTTGCACACCGTATCACATCAGCACAGCTTTTTTGTCGTCCTCCATCACATACCTATGTATGCGTAGTCGTTATAACGCGGTTTTACGAAATTGCATAAAAATGACAACCCACTCCCCCGCAAAGATCGGCGAACTTCTAAGGCGATATTTTTGTCATTCATGAACTTAGACATCCATACATTTTTGGAAATATTTTTAAAATGACGACGAGAGATAATTTTCGGTGGTCAATCATTATCCGCCTCTCGCACTCGCAAATGATATAAAATGAAGAATATGTGACATATGTAATTATTAAACGAAATCTGGCAAAAACCCTCATAACATGGGAGAAGCGCAAGAAGGAGATGGCTGTTTCCTCGAATACAGCGGCAAAAGCGACGCTGTGCAAGTGTGCAATCTTCGCGACCCGTAGATAAACACGACGTATACGAATTGTGTATGACGCGCACATCGACCGTTTATTACTGCACCCTCTACTCTTCGAGAAACGCCTCTTTTGTTAATAAGAACTTTCACCGGTATCAAAGATCCGTTACCAGAAATCCCTCCAAAGAATAAAAGAAAAATTTTAAGGTGTGCGAGACTAGAGAGTGGCTAAAAATGACCAATAAAGTAAAAAAGGAAAGTTTTCTGCTAAAGAATTCTCATCAACAAAGGACGTAATCATCATACCCGCACCTTAGCCGGACAAGTTGCGAAAGCTTGCCAAAACTTTATCGAATTCACCCTAGGAAACTAACTACCGATCCACTTCGGATGACCCTTAGATCTAACCAACGTCTCCGTAAAGAACGAATCAGCATTGCTTCACCTCCACAACACAGACATTCAACTCCAGGAAATATTACACAAAGGCAAGAAAAAAGAGCAGTAATGCAGGTATAATTTGAAGAAGCTAAAAAATTGTGCAGAAGAAATAGAGAAGGACATCTAAACACATAGTGGTGAATTTCATTAAAGAACAATAAAAGCAACATGAAACGGTTAGAATGTAAATGCAACAGCAGAAACCGAATAACTGATGACAATAAAACGAAATTTAGTAATGGAAGGTTCCGAGTTAATCTATAACTGATGAATAAGAGAAACAATGAGGAAGGTATTCGAGTAAACATTCGGAGTGCTTCAGTAAACAACCGTCAACAACAACATACCTTTGCAAATAGTTACGAGATACTATCATTGAGGCGCATAACTTTTTGTGCTTAATAATTCTAGCAGGCTAAGCATCGCATAATAGCTTAATTCTGTTATGTATAATATAAATATCATCTCACCTACCTTGACAAAAATAAACTACCTGACAGAAAAAAAAGGAAACGCATTGTGAGACGAATATGATTCTTTAAATAACTAAAATTTCTCTACAGCAATAAAACATGCATAAAAAAATTGAGTGGGTAGATTGATAAGATGATTAGAGTACAAGACTGGAGTACAACAGACCGAAAATATATCACATCGGAATACTCATAAACTCTCAGCAAATCTTGCTCAGAATTAGAATAAACATCAGCAGTCTTCGCGTAATAGATTCATATGGACAAGAACCCGAGTTACGATGCAAATGCTCCTGTTCAACGTTGCGACTAAAGTGGGCAACAGTTAGAGGGAATATGCAAAAAAAAAGGAGAAGCAAGAGTGAATTTCTCACTTTCAAACGACCATAGTTCGTTCACAAACAATGAACAAATAATTTTTTGCCAGTTGACGCTCCTCTGCAGGTTTAAACTTGGGAAAATAAATAAAATAAAGAATGGGTAACACAGGGTGGGAAGGAAGAGATGGATGGAAATAACATCATAATATATTAAAGGTGCCCAAGGTAGTACTAACGCTGAAGTGGCAGATACAAGTAATCAACACTGAAGAGGAATAAAGAAACAGAAGATGAGAAAAATTTGCGCACAATAAATCAAAGTAGAAAGAAATTGAAGAATAAGAGTAGAACCAGCATAACTGACTTCATGCAACCCCGTTTAATCCTCTGCGAATAGTTCAATGTAGCGACTCCCTGAAATTCCACTTTTTATTTCAACGTAAAACGTTAACCGATTATTAAAAAATATTATTCGATTAGCTCTTTCCAGTTCTGATATATCTATAGTTTTGAGCACGGATTTTGAAAACGTAAAATTTAGAAATTCGCCTCTCTCAGAGGTTTCATAAAAAAATTCAAGTCTATCCATAATAGACAGCTATATTTTTGTGGATTGTTGGGTTTCGATGAAAACTAGGAGTCTAAATTGTGTTTTGCATTAGCTGGATTTATCCACCAAAATACTCCTTTGATGCATGTAGAACCAGTCGTAGAACAACCACAGTTCGATCACGAGTGAGACAGACCGCTCCTTTATGCTGACTAGCTATATCCCCTTCATCTGAACAACCTCTGCACGTATCAAAGTAATCGCAAATAAAGAGTTGAAGTGACGAGAAAGCGAATTACCAATATGCTTCCTATCCCTGCTGAGTGCGTCATCCCTCTCTGCGAGGCTAAAAAACTCGACAATCGCCTCTCCACTTGGCCGTCCGGTAGCGTACTCACTCAGCAGATCGATGGTTATCGGTCGAAGCGGATAAAAGAACTGAACAGTTATTGTCGTGTGTCCAGCTTTGATCAAATGAGTACAATATCACGTACAACTCACTTTGGTAAATGGCCCCTACCTGCACCGAAATTTTTGACACTTCAAAAGAGCACAGAGTAAACGATGATGTTAACAAAAAAAAAAGCGAAACGAAGGTAAAATTTACATTTGAAGTATGCAAACTTTGCCTCCGTTAGACAATGCGTTCTATAGTGGACCATAGAGTGCTGCTTAGATAGTGCTCTTAAAACAAGCCATCAATACTGTCGGCGCGCTTTTAACCACTGTATATATAGGTGATTGTACTTGTTACTATAATATACATACTCAGATGGCTTCTAAGAAATCCATAAATCCTTTCTTACAGCAAATCCGCATCCTAAATCTTATTAATTCAATAAATTTCACGATATATCCCTTAGGCAATTCTATTTTTTGGCTAATTCTTCATCAAAAATGATAGTGCCATAAACGAAACGAAAACGCTCAACAATGGCTAACGAAGAGATTATTTTTCCCAAGTAGTAACTGTTGTAACGAATATGAAAAGGTATAAATTTTGCAACTCCAAATACTAAAAATTCGGTGGTTTTTTCAAATCTTAGTAAGTAGTTGTTCACTCCTTTGTAGAAACGAATCTTGGCAAGTTTTCCACCTGTGCATCTTCTGATATAATTCATTGAAACCATAGGTTAACCTTTCTCAATGAGAACCTTCTATAAATCCTATCATCAGATTCTGTTATGAATTTTACCAATTAATACTGCGCTCTTTTTATAACATCATGTAACGTTGAAATCGAATTAAACACGAGCCCATAACAGAACTACGGTATTCTGAATCCATACGCATTGATTCATCTGCAATGTCAACTTACAACAAGTAAAATATTACTGCATAAATATGAAAAGCATAAAATTTTAAGTGGCTCTGCGCTGTGTGCTTAAAGTTTTTCAATGCTGAGCTAGCCATGAGACGTTTGAGAACTCACGTGAAGAATGTCGCGTTCGGTTGCGCGATAAGGCAGTCCACGCATTCTAACGAAGAAGCTCTCTGGAGCGGTATAGCGCCTTCTCGATGGAGGAGCACCTCGTTCCTCTCGCCAAACCCTTCGCATCGGTCCCCCTCCGAGACGGCCAGAATATGGCTCGTCGTATACGTCGTCATTGCCCCATGAGTCTGCAAGCCCCAATAGCACAATGATGTCCACCACACATCACCAATCACCTCACCCAGACATCAGCTTAGCACTCCCCTCTCGCTCAGTCCCGAAGCCAACACCACACGCGTCAACGAACCCCTTCCGCTGACCAGCCCACCATCACATGTTCCACTACAAAAGACTGCAGCCAGCCCAGATATCACCCACCATGTCGCCTTGAACGGCCTGCCCCACAGCCCCGAGCCTCGTAGCTCAGCGAACGTTCATATGGAGACGTACGTGGATGACGCCAAGCACTGCTTCTGCCCTCTTCCAATTCCAGCGCATGCAGCATCTCTCCGTATGACGATGGGAATACTTCAATGTACCTTAAACAACAATATAATTCTTTACATTGCGAACAAATATGCTACCATCCATACACCTAGAGAGATAATAACGAGTGGTAGTCGGTGAATGGTTAGAGTATAAAGCCACCTCGGATACGCTGGGACTTCGAAATCATATGAAAGCACCGAAGTTTCAGCACTTCGGTCACATTAGGGATAGACGGGGAGCGCAGACCGCCGTACGCAACCAAAGAACTATAGGAACCTTTCATCAAGAAAGTTGCCTACGCTCATTGATGCTTACGCTGCCAAAATCCGAAGACATCGAGCGATGTATCGGACAAGTTCACATAAATACTGCGCAAACAGGTGTCATCAGCTAAAAATAATTGAATAAAATACCAAAATGCGCTTCTTAGTGAGGTAGTCGTCACAAATAATAAACAGACTTTGGTAGTTGTGGTGAAAAAGTCGAAAATTTAGTGACCAATGCCACCTTTCATTTCCTCTCTACCTCCCATGGTTAGTTTCGTAAGAGTCGTGATTGTTTAAGAACATCAGATTTATTTAGGCGCTAATGGAAATCAGCAGGGCAACAAATGTGAGGCGTAGCTAGACCGTGGTAACGTTACTTTACTACTGACAATCGGCAAGAAAGCGCAAAAGGTGGCATTGTGCAATCTAATGGGCGGATAATGCGATCGCCATGAAAATTTTCCCTGACATCATTTTTCAGCAAGCTTACAGAGCGCCACTCGCCGCACCACTTCACCTTTCCGGCATCAAGCAACTCGTTCACCTTGGGCGATTACTGCTCGCCCTTAGGATTTCTTACACTCTTCGCTTACCTTGCTTCACTGTTTGCCCTTGAAAGCAACACAACTGACAGCACAACTGACAATTGGGGGTTCTCCAATCTGTTCTATGTTTCCCTTTCTGTTCTACACTCACAAAACCAATTTTGTCAAATGCTTCATATGTATTAAGGTAAGCTGAAGAGAAAAATAGGCGTGTTGTCGTCGAACAATGAAAACAATGATTTGGCCTTTTCGAATATCAAATAAGAAAAGTATGAAAAGATACAACAAAGCGGATGCGAATAACCTGTGCTGAATGTTGTTTCTATTGCGTTCAAGTGCGCGCGCTGCTGAGTCAGGCTCATAGAACGCCACAAACGCATCGCCAGTCGCCTTACCGCTACGATGATCGTAAGGTAGCACTACACCTGCAAATTAGCAATCCCAATCGATCTTTACCTTGTTTCTATGCCGTAATGAATGCAACGAATTGCTTCGCTCTCACAACTCGGAGCTGCATCGCATCGTAAATGATAAATACATAAAAGAATCAGCCATAAGACCAATCACAACATTACAAAAAGAATATCAACAAAATAGTAATATTCAGATATCACAGATCCAACAAAGGATATCAGCAAGTGGTTTGGTGTGTGATTAGCGTTGAGATATCCCTCATGACATTACCATATGGATGATGAAGCGTTTCTAAATTTACTGGCAAGCTTTGCACTTCACATTAAAAGTTAAAAATCACCAATTTCCTTAAAAAAAAATCTTTAGCAATAGCAAGTTTTTAAACCGTCCATACTACATACGTCGGCGAAGGTTTCAAGACGTTCACATCAAGCGGATCTTACTCATCCACTCTCTTTGCTTATATAGAAGCGCGCTTTATGCAAGTATGTGTCATCTTACGAATTCAATAATTTTTACAGTGCTAAGGAAGAACGCTCTTCTACTTATGATGAGCGACTAATAACGTACAACATTACAGTAGGCGTACCGTTAGCAGCTATCGGGATCGGATGGAAGAATCTAGTGATTTCGTCGTTTGTGCATCCATACGGAAGTCCACGAAGACGTACAATCGACGTGTCACGACCTGGTAGAGAAATCCCCATGCGAAGACGACGCTCGGGTCCAGTTATGTTATACTCTACGTCGCTTGCCGATGCCGGGAACACCTTTCAAATAAGAAAAAGAATCGATCTTTAACGAATAGCGCAGCTGAGAAGATACTTCCTACCCATTCGCTTTGCAAAACCACATAAAGCAACCAAATTGTGGATTCGCAAAACGCACATCCAAACGGAAGTATAGATAACGTGCATAAAATCATCACAAAATGCAGTCGTTCATTACGCAATCACGTCGTTAAAACACCGAGAATATTACCACTCCTTCCTTTCCATTATCCTTCAATATTAACGGAAGTTTTCGAAAAGGTTTTGGCTTCGTATAAAACGGTCTGTACGTAATTTGAGCGTTTATTGCATACTCCCTGTCGACATACACATGCGATAGATAAGACAAAACAAAAACTTTTCAGCTGTTCAGCAGTTACGGAGCCCAAAGATAAAACCACCTACTTTAAAAGTATAAATTGAAGTATAGAGACGTTTGGTTAAGCGCAGTGATAACGTTTAAGAGCCGCGTAACGTAAAAGCTTTCAGCTGAAATCAGGATTAAGATGCGGAGAAAAACTAATGGGAAAAGAGGAGAGAAGGAAGAGAGAAGTTTGGAAAAAGAAAGCAGAATATAGAACTTTGATGCTACAATCGAGGAGAAAAAATGGGAAGATAAAGATATTCTAATCGTATTGCCATCCAACACAATAACTGTCGCACCTTTCTGTGCAAAAGAAAACAATATAATGATCTAAGAAAAGCAAAGGCATTATTTTTGGAAAAGGAACCTGAAGAAAATTTTCAATGAAAGAAGGTAGCGAGTGAGGAATGAAACGACAACACCTGTGCTGTTTCTGGTTAGATTTCTAAACGCAATAATTAGCGGCATGGGAGGGGGGGGGGGTGAGGGTAAGCATGAACGATATCTTAGAAGAGGATAGGCATTACAAACTTCAGATCAGCGTTGAAAGCGTAATGTGCAAAGAGGAATGTCAAGAAGTAGCCAAACCTCAATATAACGTTTGCCCATATGTTGTTTGTCTTTGGTGAGTGCGTACTCGTAATCCTCATTGTTATTGAATGAAACGAACGCTTCACCACTTGGCCGTCCATCTCGATTCTTCGTTAAAGTTATCTTCACGATCGACCGATCAGCAGCTAAAAAACGTTTTGCTCTATTCAAGTCTAAATTGAAGTTATGTGTTTATGCTATCAATAACATCACTGTTTTTCAAAGCCATTTTATAATTTCTATAAACTTCATCTCAAAGAATCTCTGTGCCTCTTCCAAAACAAAATCACAACTGAGGGATCACCTCACATATCAATCTACTTCATTGATGGAATCCAACCGCCGATGTTTACAAAGAAAATCCACTCAAAAATTCACCGATCAGATGGCTGCAATTTTAAGAGCGCTTCTTAAACGGGACGAATGCATTGCTGTTTAATCTGCTCGTTCAGCTAAACAAACAGCATACAGCCTTTTAAAAAAGATTATTTTCAAGTTTCCACAAAATGCAGAGGAGAGAGTGTAACGTAAAAGCTGACGCCATTATCCTATACAGTTATGATAAATTCCTGAATGGAGGCCATACTATTAGATTTCTTAGCACAACACAACAAACATCCGTCATATATATATACATATATATATATATATATATATATATATATATATATATGTATATATGTATATATGTATATATGTATATATGTATATATGTGTACGTATATATGTATATATATATGTATATGTATATATATATATATATATATATATATATATATATATATATTCTCTCCCTCCTCCCTTCTCTTAAGAATCTTACGTTGAAAAAAAATTCTGATCTCTTCTTCAGTGCACGACCATGGCAGACCACGACACTTGACCACCAGATCTCGACGAGTCATGGTGCCAGAAAATCCCTGAAACGAAAATAGTGAGAAAGTCAATAAAAGTTTTCGGAGCACCGCACCTTGGAGCTGCGATAAATTAAGAGAAGGCAACACGACAATGAAAAGTGGATCGTGAACACAACGCCGATTCTATCCACTAGGGCCGCACCTTCTTCCGCTAATCCAACGGATATGGAGCTACCGGGCGAACAGGAAAGCATCAAAACTGTGACGATACTTGTTTCCCTTCTCGTCCACCTTGACTGCTGTGAAAATACAAATCGATTACAAGGAAATAGAGAGATGGAAGACCTTTTAGCGCTTCCTTTATTACCGACAAACCAGAAACTTAAAAAAAAAAGTGCAACAAAATAAGCAAAAACACGCCTCCAAAGCAATCCTTTGAAATAACCGCTGTGCCGGAAATCTTTCATTCCTCAAGGTGATCAAACACTTTACACTCGTTGCGAAGTGGAAATGTTCACAACGCAGGTGCTCACTTGTTTTCGCTGCAAGATCACAAGCACATTCAAATAATCCTAAATAGGTGTGTATCCGAATCATTTCTTTTTTTTTCTTTTATACCCGTAATATACTTACACTTATTAGGAACAAGATCAAGTCCAAGCAATTATTCAAGGTTAAGGATGTGAGAACTCTGAAGAACACGTCGATATTAATAATAATGATATAAAGGCTTAATTTTCGAAACGGCACAAACGTTTAACAACATTAATACCCATATGCGTACTGTTTTAACAAGTTCAGGTGAGCTCAATAATATAATCTTGCAATAGTTCCATTAGGGGTTGGTTCTTTCCCCATTCCATTCCCTCTCTTCTCGTAGTCCGTATTCATCTTGGTCTGCAGAAAGCGTTTGTCCATGGATGCTATTCTTGAGTTAATCTGCAATCAATTGAACTGTTCAATGGTGGAGCTGGCGAATAGGTTCCACTGCACTGTCTTGATCACCTACTAGTAAGCTCGTCAACGGTGGGTTTTATTATTTGTTCACAATACGTACTCATGTACGTTACTCGTGCATGATATCCGCCTTCTTTGAGGTGACTTATTAGAATGCAATATTGTAGCGCAATGTCAGTATCCTGATATGAACAGTAGATCAAATGAGTCATCCAGTAGCGTTTAATCCCACAGTCTATGATACAGATTCCGCGATTTCTAAATATTTTTGAGACTTTCTACATATTCCCCTTAGCGCCGTCGACCAGATAACACTCGTGGATGTCCAACGCTCGGAAAGGTGTGACAGACCATCTGCAGCTATGGAAAGCTGTACACTTGCAGTTGTTTCCGAGGGAACAGGCGTTTGTTGTGGGTGGCTAAGACTGGAGATCCCTTTTCCAGGTGCACTTCGGCCTGGCTGGCCCATTAACTAGGGAGGCCATCAATCTGGCTTTTTTCTTGGGCATTCTATAATATCTCGCATTCGCACGTCAGGATATTGGGAAACTTTTTTGATCTCATAGTCCCGAATTTATTCCGTCCATGGAGGAATGGAAGGTCTGAGAGGTGTTGCGAAAGAGTACTGAGTGCATTAGGTACGACAATTTTATTGCCGGAACGTACATGTGAAAAAAGTTGCCGTTGTCGCCTTCGAATTGACTTCCGCTGCTGCGCGCTGTTATATGTTGCTTGTATTGCTTAAGACTTAACTGGGACTCTACCTCTCTAATACTGTTGAGTTTTTCTTTGTCACATTATGCTGAAATCGCCAGAGATTCATTTCTGAGAAGCGCCAGAGATTCATTTCTGAGAAGCGCCAGAGATCAGGACCGTATAATCCACTGAACAATCTCCGTTTTTTATATTACCATCCCTCCACAATTATCTAAATTTGCTTTGCAAAAAGGCAGTTAATACCGCTGATAAAGATCGTTTCATCAGCAATCAAACACTTCAAAGAGTAGGTTGCAAGATGCTTTTTAAGTTGTAAAAATGTGAAAGGTAATTCAAAAAAAAGCGATTCAGTATTTATTAGCACAACACATCGTAAAGCCTAAAGCCGCAATAAAACGAGACAAATAGAAAGCGATGCTAAAAGAGGACGAATATCAGCACCGATTATACAACTAGCGAAATTCGTTTGAATGCTTATAAACAAATAAAAATAATAATAAAACAAATAAACAACCAAATATATGCAAATATGCACAATTTAAAAATAGACGAACGATATATCTGAAAGAAAAAAAAATAAAGATACAATACAGCTCATCAATCATATTACACTAAAGGATCAATCAAATGAAGCAACTTAGCATTGCAGGTAAGCGTGAAAAAAATACTTCAAATAGTTATAACGATTAAGAATGGGCCACCCCTGCCTATTACTAGACGACTTTCAATAATAAAAAAAAAAACGGAAACAGAATGAAATGTTGGCGAAATAAGTTTAAAATCCATGGGTAACACTTTTTTTCGCTAATTGAGGAATCCTCTCCACAATATGGTCTCAAATGTAAAACACATTGTGGATAAGGTCACGTAAGGCAACAGATTTAACGAAAACGTTATGTGCCAATTTGTGAGTTCTTTTGCTGTACAAAACTGATCTGAAAGTAGGACAAGTACTAAAGATCAGGTAATTTTTGCGCATTGTACCAACAACTACGATGACGACTACAAAAACCATCTCATAATAGCCCGCATAGCACGCAAGAGTTTCCCAACAACCGAATAAACTTCCCATAAGCTTTCTTGCTGCAGCTGATTGAAATATAATATCCGCCCACTAGAGGTCAGCTAAAAAGGGAAGACAAAATGAGAAAGAAGCTGTTTCGAGTGCGACCCCAGTTCGGCGGTGCATTCAAGGGAATCGTCGAACAGATGCATCCGGTCGACTTGCGTCGCTTCGGCTCGAACCTCAGTCACACGATGTAGTCTTCTCGAGTCGTCGCAGCCGCACTGCAAATAATACCTCTAAATGAGTTTAATCGTTTAAAGTGCTTAGTCGGCAAGTGACCATCAGTGGATTTGGCTGCAAATCTCTACGGCAAATACCTCGGAACTTCGGCGGCCCAAATTTGCGTTCGAATAAATCAACTCATACAGATAAAGTGCGCCACATTTTTAAAGACACCTTGATTACTACGATGTTTTGAGATGGCTAGCATTATTCCCACAAATTAATAAACAGCATGCGAGTACACTCATATTTTCAATGACTGGAAATCATTCCATAGCGGTTTCCAGCACTCAACTTCAACTGTGGAAGCTATAAATTACAAGATTCAGCATCCACATTTGTTCAGAGGATAAAACAAAGCTGGGAAGACTGATTATGGAGTCAGCAGGGGAACGGTTGAGAGACGATTCTCGACACAATATGTCCAGGAAGATAGTCAGGAGGATGAAGCTGGTTTCGCAGTTACGCTATCGTCGAAGCAGAAACTGTTCCAGGATGGTGGCGTATGAATTCTGGAGATATGAATACGTCATGAAAATGTGCTTTTACTTCTTTGTTGGTTACTGCGCACTTTAAACAGATCGTCTCTTTGTTTCAAAGAACCCTTAAAGGACAAGCAATTTTTTGATGGAAGTCACGTTCTAATAAAGTGAAAAAAACTTTGTCCTTCCTATATCTGCCGGAAATTAGAGAAGAATACTGCAATGCATAGAGGAAAAGGAAACATACACCGCTCATAGTTGCGCTCAAGAGCTTCCGAGACACGGTGACGAGCCTCCATCGATTGAAACGCGACGCCTACACGTAGCAATGATTCGTTCTCTTCGACCGACAACATCATATCCATCTCGACTTGGTTGCCCAGCACTGCGGCACGCTGAAAATCATACTTTCTCCATTGAAAGAAATTCATTCATTTTGCTTTTATTGGTCACTCTATCAAACGATCTTCGACAAAACTCGTCAAAAAGGGAACCCTTTTCGAAGCGGAACGGAGAACAACTTTACTGACTTTATGCCTTCCACAATGCCAAACTTCCCAGACGCGGACATCGATCCAGATTTACGACCCTCACATTCAATATGTCACTTGGATCAACAGGTTACTACCTCCCATAGGTTGCGAAATAATGAAGTTTAATTTCTATTACATGTGGAGTTCGAGCCACCTGGTAGATTCCAATATAATGTTTAAAAAGTACTAGTGTTCGCCCCAAGACGGATGCCGAGCGTCCTTGCAGCTATCATAAGCATATGCGCATATCCGACGACAAATTCATACACGTGCGAAAAAAAAATCTACAAACAGAACAGCTCATTGCGATGGAAAATTTAGAAGTAGAGACAAAATCGCTCACCTATAACAATTATTAATACGTTCGTAACAGCTTAGTCTGTAAATGATAAAAACCATTAATGACTGGTATCCTCACAGCTGACGCATAATCAGCGCATTCAAAGAATGACAATCGTGCTAATCTCTCAACAATTTGCTATTAAATTTCAAATTGACCTGATTCTCGGCACGAAATTCGATGAGATGTTGAGTAACGAGTGTCGCACGAAGCAACTTGGCGAGTAATTCTGGCGAGATGAAATTCGATTCAATATTCAATACACGTAACGATGGTGATGTCTCCAATAATTCCACCAATCCCTACAATGTCTAGCATAATTTATGTAGATTATATCGATGGCTAAATAAAAGTCATCGAATAATCGATGGATTGCCTGCTTCACATGGCATGACTGTTCGCAATGCAACTGTCACGAAGGTTAAGCACCCTAAGGCGGAAGTGTTCGTGACAACAATGCCCTATGGCATAACTGCTTGTAGCGTGAGCATCTTGTGACAAAATGCCAGCATCACAACTCCTACGCTCCCAAATAGATCAGCAAATATGCTACGCTACGAAGAAAACAAAGATCAGCTATTCATTGCGGCAACTCCTCATACAGTATGTGCCCGACGTTCAGGTGTCCTGCAAGGAAAATGCAAGCGTACAGATGATGTAGATGCAACAGGTCGAAGTGCTACGACAGGCATCACCTGTTAGAGCGACATTTCAATTCGATGTAGCTGGTTTATTTTGAGCATGAGTTTGGTTTTTTAATTAACTGCGAACGTCAGTTTCTCAATCAGTGGACAAGATGAGAGGATTTTAAAACGACATGCCAACTATAGCTTGCGTAGATACGACACAAATTTTATTCTACCTATCACAGTGGGCCAGTTAGAAGTATGACTTCTGGAATATTGTTTCCTATACGGAAGCAAAAAAAAAGTACTTGCCCTCGCTTCCTGATCCGAAATGGCTGTATTGGCCATTGTAAGCTTCTTGATGTGTTTACTCGCACAAGCCGCCTTGATTAGACTCTTTATTCGCTCCTTTGACGTCCTCTTGAGATTATTTATGTTAACTTCAGTTAGATTCTCATCATTCGCTTCAAGCCGTCTGCAACGTAAGTATAAATTACGAACAGGAATATTTCTGTGAATCAGCTGAAGTAAATCATCAAATTTGCAATACGCGCTTTTTAGATATGTGGGATCTATTCACTAATGCTTTTCGTCGCACAATTTACGCATTCGTATTCAGGTTAGTACAGCTCATTATTGCTAATATGTGGCATCACTGTTATTACACACCTTCTGCATCGCACTGTTTTTGCCTGCGTTTGACATATATCTTCACGATTTTTCGTATTGTATGTTTTTTTCCATATTATGGATATCATAACCATAATTCATGAAATAAGGAAGAAAATTTTAGTTCCGTGTGCATTCACCGAATCATTTACTGATCTAAAAATGCACAGCGAATTTCATATTCGTTAACTGCTTGGGTGTGCAAAAGGGGGTAAAAAATTCCCACCCCACCCACAGATATCCGACCGTAAATCGCAGGCCTAAATCCATTGTCCATTTCCCTAGCCTAATTTTTCGATTCATTACACTAGAAGTGAAATTTGTATCTCATTAATTGGCTTGCCAATTAATGCGGCTTACCAAGCCAGTTTCACTTTTTTTTACATAGTGAAATAAAAGTGGGCATATAAAGTATCTACGCATGATTTATTTCAACCATCTGCAAAAAGTGAACTTCGATAAACCGCTAGTTTGAGTGGAAAAAAATATTGAACACTTTTTATTTATAGATTTTCAGAGTTGTTTTGTAGAAAAAAAAAGTGGAAAAAAATTGCAAATTTCTGAAAAAAAAAACATTCGTAAATAATTAAAATTTAGGAAGCTCTCAGTCCTTCCCTCTCACACCTACATTTCATACTATGACGACCTATGCAGCATTTCTTCCGATTTGTTTAAATTCATTTCATTCAGTCATTTATCAGCGAATTTTCAGTACCTTACAAGGAGATGAGAGAATATCAATAGTTTTGTATCGCCGAGAAGAATTACGTGCCCACTGCTTACAATATTATAGCAAGAGAGACGAGCAAACAAATAGAAGCATAAAGCCAGCCGTGTTCGTCCCAACTAAGTGCCATTACATTACATTAAAAAAAAAAAAAAAACAGCCATCAGCTGAAGAGTGTAAACAGACGAACCGAATACAATCATCGACATCGGTTTCGTTCTCGGGCTCTTCGGCTGTTACCTTCGGCTCGAATGCTTTGATAACACCACGAAAAGTTGTACCTGTTGTCTCGTCTTGGCCCTTACCCTGAAATTTAATCAGCCATTTAAATTTGACTTCTCCATGCTAGCATATGTTATCGAATGAAAAAAAAAACGATGAAAAAGGAAGAAAAGTGAAGTGAAATTCCTATGCCATATTCGGATAACAGAATCGGTTTTTTTTTTTTTGACGATATGCATGTCTCGTTCGTAAAATTACGTTGACATTTTCAGTTGAAACACAACGCTATTTGTTGAGCAGCATTTGATATAAAGACGTTATGAAATATGCTTGAAATTGCCCCATAAAGCAAAGATAAAAAAAAATTGATGAGACATCTGTCCATATCATTTGCAAAACAAAATCAATTCAGTGCTCAACGATTTCAATATTTATATATCAAAGAATGAATACGATGCATGAGTACTCTCGCTATCGTTTTCCTTTCAAAAATCACCTATTGGATCCAGCATTACATTTAAAAACCCGTTAACAACGATGCAATGGCCGTATTTAATGGAATATATAAAGTAAACATGTTCAATTAACTTGTTTTTATAATAACATTTTTCTTGCTTCCTTCCGCAAATTCAGTAATATTGCAACGATACGATTATCTTTGGTTTCGTCTGTGTTTGTAAACATTTCTCTCTAATTTAGATCTATAAATTATCGCACACGATAGCCGTCGTTATGAAAAAAACGGCATATACATAGCCAAAGGCGGATCCACCCGCTAATTTCAGTGTTTTTCAACAAACACAAAGAATATTTCTTGAGAAATTGCCAAGCTTTCCAGCACTTTACCCACACTAAGCATCAAACAGCAATAAATTCCCGAAATAACAACCCCCCCCCCCAAAAAAAAACATTTATTACTTATAGGAATCTTATGAATGTGAATTTACTATCGTTATCCAAATGCATATTAGTAATGATTACGCCTCTCGATCAGCGTCACAACGCAATTGCTCCCTAGCTGGATAGCGTACACAACACAACCTCACAAAATAATTCCAAATTTACAAGTTTTTTAAATTCCATATATGCAAATTTTTTGTGGTTCACATTTATAAATGAGCATATCTTTAACTTCGAAATGCAAAACACATTCAAGGAACCGCTTTTATCAATCACAACGATACCTTAAGGGCGTTGTAATATTGCGGCTGGTTGAGCAAATTGTGCATGCCAAGTATACCGGCTAGGTCGACCAGATCTTTCTCGTGCGCCTCACTAAGAGCCTCATCGAATTCGTCATCTTCATCAACGTCAAGTTCAATTGGCATCTCCATCCCTCCACTTTCTTTCTTGGTACCTTGCTCTTCTTTCGGTTCGAAGACTTTACCTAAACCATCCTTCGCCATACTCAGTATCCAGCAGAATGAACGTAGTCTGCTATGCGAAGACAGTGAAAAACTTAGATGATAAATTTAATAGATAATGCCTATCTAATTGTCTAGCCATATAATGAACGAATGCCCGAGTTGTCTATTGCTTTTTTGATTTTGAATTCAGTATACACTCTTAGCGGTGTCAATATTCAAATAATAAAATAGAGCATATAAAATTACATCTTTATATGTGCATCAATTTTTATATTACGATGGAACTCATTTCACCAAAAAATTTTTGTTAGATTCTTAGTGCCAGCTGAAAGTGAGTGGAAAAAAAAATTTGCTGATTTCGAAAAGAGATAATTAGAGAACTAGGTATCAGCAAAAAAAAAAAAAAATCTCATTAAAAACGATTGAAAAAAAAGAAGAAAAGAAAAGAAAAGAAAGAGATGCACATACTAATTTGCTAAAATGAAATTCGATTGATTTAGAGCACAATTGAGACAGAAATTAAATATGAGAAATTCCACAAACGGATCCACTAAAGAAGTCCTATTAAGTGCGTTATATGCGAATCAAGTTACTCTTCATAGGCAAATGTAATTGAATTAACGCATATCATTACCATCCAACCTTCTAGAATAACTCCCCCCTCCCCCATTTTACCATCATACCAGCAAACATAAATAATATATCATTTATCTATAACATTTTGAACATCATTGTGAGCACTAATATTTTTATATTAAAACTAATATTTTGAACGACAAAGTCAGCATTGCTGATATGAAATTATACAATCAAAAGTGATTAGAACAAAAGTTGAGCATAAGTTTGCTAATGAGATTTTTTTTTTAAAGAAAAGCGCTACCTCGTTTAATGCCTGGACTGAATGGAACAGGTTCCTCCCAATCTTGTTCTTTTTTGGCAGTCTCCTCTAAGTAGAGAAGAAGCTTTTCACGTTGAAATGGCCCAGTTGGCTTCTTCGTTGTTTGATTACGGCATCGTTGCGATGGAGGCAGTAAAGAGTTCTAAAACAATCGAAGTCTTTCAATAATTAATTTTTGTTGGCAACTTTAATAGTCGTCACCTTGCCGATACGAACTTGTTAGCTACTCATCCTTTTAGCTTTCTGCTTAATATGTTCTCTTTGTCATCGATCAATGCACTAAATATTTTCACGATGAATTATCCAATCACATTGAGCAACTTCATCCAGCATAAAGCATTAGTCAAGAATTGAACGCATAAATTTTTTGAACGGAAAAAATAGGATGCACTATTATTTTTTTCAATTTAAGAAATTCAATTCGCAATGAGGAAGTTTTTTCGATTAGTTGCTCTTAGCGATAAGAGTAGACTCAACAACTCATCTAGATATAAAACAATGAAATTTAGTGCAAACTGCTCACCAACATATAGAGGAAATTAAATGTAAAAAAAAACGCATGAGATATGCTTGACTCGATAAATGGCCTATAAATAAACAACACTTGAACTGCTGACTTGATTCGACTCTGATAAAATGTGGATAGGAATGGCCTACTTCAGATTCTCGCAGCATCTATAAATAAACAAAGCAAAGACGAACGTCTGGGTCGAAGTCGTTATTTAGATCTTCGAGTTCTTCAGGCGAAAGCTTTGATAGTAATCCTTCAAGGTCAGCATCGTCCAAATCGCGTAGATCTTTACCATATAATTTGATGCCACCACCACCACCAGCGGTACTACGGGCAGGTGCTGTGAGATTTTTCTCTTCCGCATAATAGCTGTAAATAGTGGAAATCATCAACAAACAAAATGACATGAATCAAACACACAAAAACAATAAAGAATGTTCTCGATGGTAGTGCTAAAGCACTCTAAAGGTGGGTGATTAGATGCAAAGCATCTTCCCACAAGTCAAACAAAGGTAAACTCACTCGCTTCGACTCATGATGGCGTCCTCTTATTCGGTCACACTCAATTCTTAGCACACAGCTCGAGCCACACTGATGGCCACACCCGCACTAGAGAGCACGTTTCAATCGATGCGCCTCAACTACCCGAACGGCACATACGCCCTCTTGGCTAATCGCCAAACGCAATGCACGATCTCTTGAACGCGTTGTTGCACTCGGCGGTGCTTGCTGTTGGTTGTGTGTATGTGTGCTGCTATCAAGTTGTGCACATGCTTTTATTTAATGTATTTTAAAGTGTTGCGTTATCATTGCATTGCTAGTTGCAACCAACTTTAAATGGCACCATTTGTTTTTGATGTTTACAATGCAACGCTTGAATGAACTAAACAAGTACAACTTGCGCTTAAGAGATTTCCAGGTGATAGAAACTCACCTGAGCACAACTTTATTGGACAATGTTCATTTTTTGTCTTTCTTGCATTAATAGATCGTTTGCAATGAATTCATTAAGCCAAATTTATCGTGTCCATTATCTTCGAAATATAATTTCAACATAATTCAACACAGAGAAAAAAGAACACCTTTAATGTTTAGGAAAAAAAAAGAGCAAACTTTGATGTCACATCGATATATCCATTCAAAAAAAAGAAAAGAAAAAAGAAAAAGAAAAATCTATGCATCATTTGAAGAGATAAGTTTCTTATAACGTCATATGAGTTATATAGAATTATGACGATCGAAAATGTTGCGTAGTATATGTGCAACTAGATGCTTCTCAATTATGTACCATCTTTTGTCATTCTATAGCACAATTGAACAGACAAAAAAACGATTTATTTAGCGTATAAGAAAGGACAGTTGAATAACAATATTATTGTGTAAACGGGATTGTGTTGATTTAAATCAGTTGCATTTTTTTCTTTGCTGCGTTGATTTTTCATAAGCTTTTCTCTTCATTTTTCTCGCCTTTCTATTTTTTTTCTTTTTATAAAATACTGATAAATCAAAAGTTTAAAAAAGTAGGAATAATTTCGGTTCATGAATTTATTTCTAATTTTTATCCAAATAAAAACGTTTGATAATTTTTGCTACTTTATTTTTATTTTTATTGGCCTAATTTTTTACGCTCATATTTTAGCTTCACTAATAAAAGCATTTTGTAAAAATATGTTTGAGTTTCTGTTGTTACATTTATTCGCTTTTTGCATTGTAAAAATCTTGCATTGCTCATGCAACTGTTTGTTGAAATAGCCTGAAATGCGCTTTTCCTCGCCTAATCCAGTCATCTCGCATTCGTGTACATCCATCTGTATATTGTTTATGAAGTTTTCTTATCAAAGCCCCAAATATCGTTTTATTCTTTGAATTTATTACGATGTAGAGTAAAAACATTTTCAATCTTCATAAAGTTGAAATTGTGAGGGATAACAATGCAATAGGAGCAACTTTTTTTTTGAATTTTCTGTTTTTTGAAAGGTATATGATGACACATTGAAGTAGTTCTGTTTGCCGTATTCTTCTTATATGTTATTGCAATGCGTGATGTTCACTTTTTTCAAGTGGTTCTATGAAGGAAATTGCTATATATATGCACAAGTGTTTGCTAATTTATCGTTGTTTTCAAAACACCTAATTTCGCTGCTCTACGCAGAGTTTGCTATTTGTTTGGCTGGCACATTCCTTGATAAACAGCTGAAGCAACAAATATTGCGACCGTCCAAAAACTCAAAAAATAGTCACGATATGTTGAATGTTTTATTCACTAAAATCGATAAGAGTGAATGTGTTGTGCATACTTCTTTTTGTAGCCAACCATCTTTCAGTATTCGTTATAACATCTTTGTTTATTTATTTTAATTTTTTTTTCTATTTCTTTACTTCCATATTTAAAAGCATCGCTAGCGAACAAACGTTTATTAATGTGCTTGATTGTATAGTACTCAACGAACAATATAAAAACGCCTATCTGACTTGCAAGGCTTAATAAATCCCATTTGGCGATGGGGATTTAAGTGTCGTGAAAGGTGGTTTTTTTAAATGTCAGTTCAGTCTACGAAGAAAATGCCATAAAAAAGTTGCCAGGAAAGCATATTCAAAGCGCGTAAATAAGGAAGACGAAACGGTAAGGTGTAGTAAGCAAAAAACCGGGAGTGACGTCAGATTATTTCGCTAATCTCGTGAAGAATCAGAAAGGAGCATATTCAAAAAAAGTGGAAGAATATTAGGCAAAATGAAACATACATCGAAAGAATCTACACTCAGTTCATGAAAATAACGTTTGAATATTGAGTTTAGCTACTATAAGAAAAAGGGAAATATTAATCTGGAATAACGGATATTTTTTTGGTAAAACTTTTTAGAGGAAGTGAGTGATTTCTTTAATTGTTCGAAGTTCGATGCTGTAAAGATTTTACTTCTACCGCTGATGAGTTATTCTTTTTGTTCATCCCACTGGACTCATCTTGCAATATGAATGATCGGGTTTTCGTTAACGGTATATTACTATCACGACATATATTCACGATATGCGTCTGCGTGGCTTTTTACTGCCCAAGAATTAGGCTCATCACTTCATACATCAATTGAAAATTTTAAATAAATTAACTAGTCTTTTGAAATTTTCTAAAGAAATGCATAATTCATAAAAACTACTCTAAGCAATTTGTTCTTTTTTATGCTATATGCGCAAGTGGATTCAATCGTCGGATTTGTGGAATTTTTTTTTCTTGCTCATCGTTTCAGTCTTCAAGTAATATGTCGATTTCAAACGACTTCCTCTTGGAATTATCCTACTTACTACTTTACTCATTTAGTAGCCTTTTTTATATGGTGTCGTTTAGCTGAGCGCTTGGAAAATAGTCAACAGATTGTATGAGATAATTTGACTGGTATTTGAATCTTAAATCTGAGACCATCTGGCTTGAAGAAAGTGTGCAACTAGATGTCCGATTAGTTTGCCGACGGTCATCCTTCAATATCTGCTGTTATGCAGTTAACGGTATTGATAAATAAAGTTGCGTTCTCAATTCGTAGAATACGTTACTAACAGTTTCTTGCTATCAAGTTATATGGTCCTGTCCGCTGTTTAACGCTTTGCTCACAAACCTTTTTAATGATTTCAATGGGTAAATTGCTTCGTAATTTCGATAATTTAATATTGGTAGAGATGACAACTTTGTATTCTAACTGTTCGTTCAGTTCACTTTTTAAACTGACAATCGATAGAGGAGGGCCATCTCGTTTATGAGGTATAGAAAACCATTTTTTATGCACCCTTTTTGCGAATTGCTGCAAAAGTGCTTTTTTCTATTTTTTTCATGACGTCATTCCTATGTAATTGTACGCATTAATCTGCCCGGTAGATCTATTTTGCTATGCGAAAGAGGTGCAACTATGTTATTTCGTGGTCACAATTGCTAGCTGTGGTAAACCGCAATCCAGTTTTGTTCTACTTGGTCACCCAGCAATTATCGCCGCCTTAAAGTGGCACCAAGTCTAGAGATTTGCACACAAATTTACACAGGTGTGCGGATTTGTAAGCAGACTTTTAGAACAACCTACTCAGTGTTTTATCATTACTTTTGAGTATTTATGCAGTCGGTCGATCTGTTTGGCGCAACTGCAAACGCGTTCTGCAAAGCTAAATGATGTGTTTCCCGATTTGTTGCAATTCATCAATGAGTTCACACTACTCTTTGAATGATTTGTTAGAAAAAGATTCTAGCATCGAATGGTGCTAATCTTCTTCTTGAAAATGGCAGCGATGGGAGAAAAATTAAAAAGCAAATTAAATATTTTGCGGGGATTGGGAAGTTCACCATTTATTGAGTTGCTCACGATTTCTTAATAGAAGGGGAGTTTATTTCCAGCGTATTGTGTATTTTCATTGTCTTCAAGTTAATCGTGAAATCTATGAGACATGTGGCTAGCGATTAGATTCGATTTTGCAATTACGCGCATAAATTCAATGATCTTCGTTTATCTCATTCGCATGTATAGTTTGCTGAAGTGATAAGTCAAAATCTTCCAATGAATCTAATCATTTTCATTTGCAGCGTTTCATTCCTATATTTATTGCTATATTATTCTCTTATTTCCACTAAATCCATTCATATTTCACTCTTCATGAAAACTATTTTTAAAGTGATGTGTAATGGCAATATTGCTCTTAAATAATTTTTTGTACGAGTAAGCGAGCTGTTGATCACTCTATAGGGTATGTTGAATAATGATCGGCGATTTGGAAACATTGCTCTAATGCCTATAACGATCGACAAAGCACCACACTAACGTGACCACTAAGACTTTCACACACCAAGTGCTAGTCTCTAAACAGTTGCAGTGCGTGAGCGGTGCCTTGTTCGACTATGCCAAGTGAACATATCGTGATCGAGCACGGTGACTTTTTAATTTTATTCATTAGCCCGTTGAAACATTTCTCGTCAATGATTGTCGGGCATAATTTTCCACTTTCTAACGTTACTTTAAGAGAGTATTTTTATATGCATCATTTATGAAGTAAAATTTTAATTATCTGAAAGCTTTCTACATGTTTGATTGCAAGAGAACGAGCTAAGTGTTCATTGTGATTCTATGTTGTAACCTCTAAGTGGTGTAAATCTTTCAAAATGAGACGACATTGAGATGTGTTTGTTTAACGAGCTAGACAACTGATGCATTCACATGAGCGAACTGTGAAGCGCGCAATAAGTAACAAATCTCTACTCGCTAAAGTTTATTCACCTTAAAATAAAAAAAAAAAAAACGGATGAGTAGTAATTCTGAGACCGTTGTGGTCGCAATCACATATACATTTCCAGTCGTACGTTTCAAGGTCACTATTGCGACTCTACAAACTTGTCGCAAAGCGATGAGTTTTGTTATGATAAGAATTTATTTTCGACGTTGAAATGAAAGGTGATGTCTCTATGATATCATAGAGACTTCTGCAGCAGGTTACTCTGCAAAGGAAGAGAAACTTGTGGAACATAATGAACTTCAATTAAGAAAGAATTACCAGTGACACACCCTGCAATAGATTTGCCGATACGCAAGACGTTGATAACTAATGCATTTATCTTGGATGTGTTTTCCACTTTATAAGTAGTGAATTTTATGACAGTCGATGACTTTATATCGATGTATATGAGGATGCTGGGATCGTCTTATTCCAGTTTGCGGCGAGTCCATTCCTTCACTAGTGGACCCATTAGGTTACCATACTGTTTTGATGAAAACACTTGGAAAAAGAACTTGGGGAAGATGATACCTCACCAGTAACACCGGAATCGACCACAAGAGGGGTTGAAAGGGAGCGGTTGATCTTTTTCTGGTCTCTATCTTCCAGATTCACTCTGAGTAGATTCTATACTTATAGTGGATTACATACGTCGTGTACAGGTACGCGGGACAGATGTCAGCGTAGAATTCTTGTCCTTATTTTAAGTACAGATATTTTTTAGAGTACCATCTAAAGGAGGAAAACATGTTAATAAATTCGTTCGGTCGATTGCTGTGGTAGGGAGCATCAGATCATTCTTTCAAACTCAGCAATTTAGAATTTCTTTGAAGAACACGCAGTTGCAATGCTCTAGTCATTAAAGGATGCGATGTTTCAACAGTATTATCGAGCTTAACCTTGAACGAGCTTAAGTATCCTTATTTCCGTGGAAGGCATTGCAATAGTAAGTGAAGGTAAATGATATCACGTAATGAAGCATCAGCTGTCTCGACTCAACCTGAGCACCGACAATATAAGATTGACATTCTTGTCTGTCGGTTTTACTTGCTTTCATTGATACAAAATCGCAAAGCACAAAAATTCTCTCTCAGCGAATCAAAATTAATACAACGGAGGCTATGCTGAATAAGCATAACTTAATGAATAGAAGAAATCGATAGAGCTTTTAGTCAGATAATTTCATCATCAAATTGCTTCGATGAAATTCGAATGGGAATAGAGTTCAGAATCCAGACAGCCGTGGAGGTCTCGAGAAAAGACAAAAATAGGCCGATCAAATGCTTCAGCCATGTTGTACGATGGGAATTTAGTTCCCTAAATGATTAGAAGAGGGCATTGAAAGAGGATATCTTCAAGGAAAGGTTTCGGCGGAAGGAATAGTCATTTCGAATGTGGCTTGTGCGCTATCCATCTGTTCGCGTATTGCAGGAGGAAAGAAATGTCTGTGCATAGTACAGCATGTTTGTCGCAAATACATTAGCTGGTGTTCAGCACTGCGCCCTACTGGTATTGTTTTCTTCAGAATTAAAATCCACGTAGAATTCTGTCTCATTGACAACGAGTTTCAATTTTTTCAATCTCTTTCAAAGCGTTATAATGCTCAATTTTAGCAGCGGTGCATTTAATGCTTGCCTTCATATTGTTGGCACGTCACCAACTGTGAAATGTTCGATTTTTTTTAATGCTTTGCTGCCTGAAAATTGAGTTCTCACCTATAAAAATTCCTATGCAGCGATACAATGATTTTTTCAATGCTATCAGATTGTCATAGTAGCAGAAAATGTCGTTCTGGAAATGCCGATCTGTCGTTAGAACATTCCAGTTGAATGATTTTCTTACGTGAATAATGTATCTTCCATTCTTTTCTCGTGCTTGTTTTGCATACTCAATGTCTTTGTTATGGGCGGCTTTATAACTGTATCGCTGTCGCCATTGCTTGGCACCTTAGCTGATTTCGTAGGTATTTTTTGGTGCACGGCTAATAATTGAGTTCTGATCTGTGAAATTTTAAATTAGCAATGCAAGGAATTATTTATTTTCTAAGAACTATGTTTATCCGGTTGACGTCTTGCGCTTTGGTTGCTTGCAAATGTAGGGAGTGCAGATGAACGTTAATCGAGCGCATGCTGTGAACTTTATATTCTCGTTTCGCAGTAGTCGTTTCACCAGCAGAACATTGCCGCTGCCTATCAAATTCCTGTATTGGCACTCACTTTCGTTGAATAAATAAAGGCAACGTTTTCCGCCATATCAGAGCAATTAATTTAGTCTATTTTTGTTTACGCTTTCAGTTAATGAGTACGCGGTTATTGCTTGAGTACTTCTATTAGCCTAGTAGCTTTGGTTACTTGAATTATTGGGACAGGTGTAGATGGGTTCTTTTTGTAAAGAATTAGCTTCAGTGATTGTCTGAGTTGCTGATACAACGAAGAGAACGCTCACTCAATCATGGCTGCTTTTCGCAATCAAAGCAGTAGTTTTGATACTCACACTGTTATTTTACACCTGTCTTAGTGGCTGTTTTTGCTGTATTTTTGGACGCCTTACATGATTTATATGTCCATCCCGATTATCGATACCGCAATGAGTCCAACCCTCAGCTGTGCTTTGTTGGTTCTTAGCCTCACTTATACAAGTTCTTTCAAGAATCCCTCTTAGAAGAACTTGAATCCTTCCACTGCGTGGGAGGCCTACCTCTAATCAGTTTTATATCTTGGATGTCCATTGGTTGCTATCTTCGCTGTTTTTATTCTTACACGCTCGTCCCACAGCATTGCAGGCTTCACTTTTTTGAATGTTTCTTCCGAGGTTTCATTTCTTTGTGAGATATGGCACACTTTTCCTTCCATCGCCTACTTTTCGGCGTGCAGCATCATTCCCTTGTTTTTCTCACTCCTAATTTTTGCGTTACTAATTATTACTGATTATCATTATTGATTCCCGCCAGCCTTTTTGTCGTAACGATTAATTCAATGTTTTTGTCAGTGAGTACATAAATTTTCCGACTGACGGCCACTGAATTTTGAGTAGTGATTGACTTCCAAAACTGACGACCATTACCGCTGCGTGGACAGCGAAATTTCTCGGGTAACTTGTTGCGATAGTAGTATTTTCTTATTTCTCATAGTGAATGCAGAATTACGCTCTTCACTTTTATTTCTCGGGTAGTGCTGTTAGCACGTAGGCAATAGAAAGTGAAGAGCACTATTTTGCCTGACATTTCGATACTCTCTTTTTTACTATTTCATAGGGATCTTTGCAATTTATCAGCAATTTGCTTGACACACGATGTGTTTTTATTGACGTTTTGTAAGAAAACTTCAACAATGTAAACCATTGTCGACTTGAATGAGTTGCAAGTCGTTTGTTCTGACTGAGTGCTAATATTGGCAGTGAACTTTTAATCAAATCTAGAAGAAATTGTGCGAAGATATTTTACTTCAATGAATTCAACAGCCCATTTTTGTTTCTTTCCGGTTTATAATGTGTCGTTATATTTATTTATAAAGTTTATAGCAGTTTATAGTGTATTTTATTTATAATGTTTTGCATGTAAAAGGTAATTAAAGTGGTAGAAGTGCTATATTTGCTCCTCTAAACTTCTTTCATATGTGAACTCTGCATTTAACCACATGCTAACATCTGTTAGTTGCAAGTTTGAAAATGTAGGTTTATTGGGCTCGACTACGAATAAAAGAAAGGCTGAAAAACTTGTCGAATTGTAAATCTTTTATTTCTCTAAGCTTAGTAAGAATATATAACTCAAGAGAATTTTTTCAACTTGCGCAAGTGACGACAAGGGAGCACAAATCTATTCCTATAAAAAATCAACATGTAGGCAGTACTTGAACATCTCCTGACGGATTAAAAAAATGACTCTTATCCCCACGGGATTCACTTGGTGAACACAGTTAGGAAGCCTACGCTATTAATGATCTGACTTAAACATCGAATAATCCACAGAGAACAGAGATGTTTCGTATGCAAAAACTTTGTAGAATGAGGCAAACTTGAGAATCAGAATTTTAATACTACTTGAAACGTCCTCTAATGAAATTTGAAGTTTTTAATTGAAGTAATTCCAAAGTCTCTAACGATAAACCGATTTTGGCGTTAACGATAGGTTTGTTTAGTAGGTTTTTCCGGCTAAATCGTAACAAAACACGAGTCTCGAAGTTGTAGTGTCTGTGCATAAGAAAGCACTTAACAAGTGGTGCAGAATGAAGCGCCTTATAGAAAACAAGAGAAACATTCAGTAAATTCCTCATTGATTTGGTAAAGTTAACTTTGAATCCTCGAAACGAGAACTTCTAAAGTTGAGCGATTATTAATGAGACTCTTTTGGCATAATGAGAAAAGATAGTTCTTACCAAAATATTTGTTGAGCTTTTCGGCAATTAGTCTTTCAAACACTTTAGAGATGCGCAACTCAGAGATGTCGTACGATAATTTCGTTCATTGAGCCTAAAACCATTTTTAGAAATCGATATTGCGATCGCCAATTTCAATAATAGTAGAGGTGGTAAATTAACTGCTTTAATTATTAATGTGATCAAAATTATTGGGCGAGGTAGGATTGTGCTTCCAAATTTAGTGCTCTCAAATGATTGAAATTATTTTTTTATGTAACGTTTTCGTTGATTCCTTCAGAATACACAGTTCATTGTTTTATTTGTAAACAATCTCAATACGACGCTGATACACTCGGCGGAAGGATTATATGGGCGATTTAGCTATGGGAATATGTTTCGCTTTAGTGAGGGAACTGCTATCGCGTTATGATAGCGTGCCGCGCCTTGAAGCGCGCATTTACTCACATGTCAAGTGAGGGGAACAAGACGAGGCATCTCTTTCAAATATTACTCATCATCCAAATCCTTTCAAACAACATGTGATCGCTAAACCTTAGGAAGCCGTGCTGAGGCTCAGTGCACGCAAGGATGTATGGTTGACCGCATTCCAGAGAGTTTATCAAAAATTGCCCTTGGAAAAGCTTTTACAATCTTATAGCGTTTACGCCGTTCTGCATTTCTGTTATGTTTCTCATAGAATCTCAAGAATCCGCTAAAATTGAGCATCAGGGATGTTTACAGGTTTCCTATCATTTCATCCAATTTTGTATTCATGCTGTCCCATGATAATTCCCTTCATTCCTCACCTCTTCTCCTCTCCCTACCTCTCCCCTTCCTACTCCCCTTTCCCCTCCCCTTCCACTCTCCCTCGCCCTCCCTTGCTATGTTTTTGTTGTTAATGCGCTGTTTTCTCTATTTCTGAGAGCATTTCAGAGCGTATTTAAAAATCATAACGTCTCCATCCGTTACAATTTGGCTAACATCCATCTGCTTTCTTCATTGTTTTCGGTTATTGCGTTCAACCTGTTCATTGTTTCGTTTGGCGTGGTATCGCCTATCCTTTATTGCTTCGTTTTGCCGTTTTGTGTTCATATCGAAAGGAAGATTTATAGTTGTTGAAAGGTCGAAGTTCTCTTCAAAGAAAGTTTGAGTGAAACGGGGTTAGAGTTCATTTTACGGAATTCCGCGTTCCCCGACGTTAACTTGATTTGTTGTTTTTGCAATATAATGAATGTTCGTTTGATGCGTTGGTCGACACTTTTTACCGACAGAATGCAATCACTATACAACAATTGTCAACAAACGTAATCGTTTGGCATTTAAAGACACCGCAATGTGTATAGGAAGCGATTGTTGACTTTTATCGCTACTCAGAGCTGCAGCTAGAGAGCTCTAGCTACTGCTTAATCTCCTCCAGTATTACCTGACTAAGTTATAGGTAACGTCTTAGTTTCACACCGTCAACCATTTATAGCTTGCATTGTTTACACCTAAATAATACGTTTAATAAATGTGCGAGCGAGCAGTGTGGATAAGTTCGTTGGTATTCAGACGCGTATTGTGAGAGGCGTTCAATTATTTATGCATAGCTCGTTGTGTTGCATTCCTTGCCGATATGGACGTAATTGATATCATTGCATTGCAAATAATACTGCACTTTTGTTTAGGGGGGCAGTGAAATTTAATGTAATTAGATTCATTTTTTTGTGCATGTGGTTTTTTTAAACGCCCAAATATACTGGTCGAGAAAGCACTGAAGCTGTATGCACGCGCACTCCACGGAGGGATGTTATTTGCTAAATGAAATCACAGCAATATTCCAATTTGTCGGCGTTTATACTTTCGATATTTTCAGTGGGAAAGGTGGAGAAAATAGGTGAACGGATGTGGAAGAAGGTATTAGGGATGCTATAGTAGAGTGGTAAAATCTGTTTTTTCTTCTTCCCTGTCCGTAAAAACTTTAGGGGCAAAAAATATTGTTTACGGGTTGTCCGAAAGTTTTTCAACCTTCACTTTAATCTTTTGCTAGAGACACTTGTCGTGAGATGTTTCAAATTGCGGCATGTTTTGCTAAATAGGTCGACGATCCTAAAATCAAAAAGCATCCTTCAATTCGATTCCGACAAGCGAGCACTATTAAAAAAATGTTTTTTTAACCTAGGGGAAGGGGGTGGGATATAATTTTTTCAAAAATGAGATTGCCATATAAAGGTTGGATGATACACGGCAAGCTGAACCGTATGAGCGTCAGCATTGTGATTAAGTACCACTACTTTCATTTATAACTTGCGATGTGTTAATCTTTTCAAAGCCATTCGTCAAGTCGTTCAACGAAGAGCTCACTAAGGCCACACACGTCCATCATGTATTATGCATCCTCTACTCACCATAGAGCACTATGCCATCGGAGCTCGACTGTTTGTTTGGTTCGCAGCTTGCTTTGTCCACCAACATGCTTCACTCGACGTTTAAATTCGGTTGACGGAATTTGCAATCGCCCAATGCTTTAAGTGTGAGGAAATGACAGCTGTTTACTGAACTCCTATTAAAAATGGCCGAGGGGATGGCGGGCAGAGAGCGGGTCTGATTGTGATACTAAAATGCGCGCAAAGAAGTTTTGAAGTGATTTCAGGTCAAAAGCCGCACCAACGTTAAATGCTTGAAACAAGCGATGTGAAATAAGCTATGGGCAGCCCACTGAAAATTTTAAATGGTTTTTTGTGCAACTGTGATCGCGTGTTGCTTACAGTTCCCATCCGCTCCCCTTTTGCTGTCCTAATTTAAAATATTGGAAGTTATTGTAACCTTCATTACCTTTGCTTCGGATGTCCTTGCTAATGACTACAGATCCCCGTCATCTGTTGTGTAATTATGTTGGCTGCTGAAGTGATTCGTTGCAATTGCCGAGCAAGTAGACTGGAAGTGGGAGTACTCGTTGATGTGAGTTTGAGACAACCTTGACTATTGAGACGATGAAACAGTCCGAATTGCGGTGAGCGCATGCGAAATGTTGCTAGGCAAGGGTCGGCGTTGTTACAACGCTGTCAATAGCAGTATGAGTTTGTGTTCGTTCAGCGACGTGATGATGCGCGGGATATGTGTATACCGCAGTGATGTACGTGCTCATGAACTCCATTGAGGCATGTTTACAGGCAATCTCGTCTCGAGACATACTGCGTGCGACGAGCGAACGCCATCAAGGTGCGCTTCGTTGAGGCGCCGCCGACGTGCCTTGGCAAGAGGAATGCGAACTTGGTCATCGGGTCGCGCTCGCAGCCGCCGCCTTCCTACGACAGCGATCACTATTCCGCTAGGTGCCTAGTTCTGTCAGACACTCATCTTTGGGCTCGCTCGGATCCGACACATCGCTGCTGTTTGCCCGATGAGTACCACATCAGCCGATCTTTGCGCTGATTCCAGATCCAGGTTCACGCATACGAAGGCACTGTTCGAGCAGCTTGAGCGTTCTGAACAGTTGCCGTCATTCTACTCGCCGCGTCCTCAACGGCCCCCTCCGCCGCCACTACCTCCTAAACCATTCTTACAATGCCCGTCGTCACCGCTTTCACAAGTACGGTTTCCTGTTTAATATTTCCTTTTGCAAAAATATATCCATTGTAGTTGCCAAGAGTCGTTCGTTTTGGATGGGACTGCCCGCCTTTCTTTTACCTCTACAATCGGAATTAAGAAAAGAAACGATTATATTCCAAGTGAAAATGAAATGAATGCTTCTGAGCTTTTAGAACTTGCGGATCAACAGAGGAATTATAGTTGAGTTATTTTTGAGTGAGCTGTAAGTGAATGTTTTTGCCACTATTTGCGTCTCTTATTCTGGTTAATGGGTTTAAAGGTATGGGGCATCAAAACGGCATGTTGATTTTGGTTACCTTCTCGTTCGGTTGCCTTCTCGTTTATTTATCACCTTCAGAGTAATATGACCGATACTCTACCTGTTTCTTATGCTAAGCTTTAGTTGTTCTTTTGGGAGTTGAACCGTTCTCGTTGTGTGCTGCACCGCTTTTAGATCGAATAATGGCATCGCGGCTAATCAACTGATATAATCAATGTTGTCGATACTGCGCGTGCCACTCCAGGGGGCCCTTTTGATACCGCAGTAACGTATATTGAAGGCGCTCTGTTTGATAGCTCAGTAATCTCCCCCCACTCTCTACTGCGCTAAATGAAAAAATTAATGTTAGCAACGTGCTTTGCTATATGCATAATGCACTCATTTGCTACTTGACCGATTTCACGGAGTTAGGAATGAGAGTTGATAATTAATTGAAACGAGATTGTGCTTTTAATTGTGTTCTACAAAATTATGGCGGCACCTATTTTTGCATTTCGATAGTTTTACCTCTTGAACCGAAGTGTCTACGTAAATATAATTTGGTAGATAAATCTCATCCAACAGCTTCATCCTGCTTTTCCCAATTTCCATACTCTTCATTACCTCTTCTTCAACGGTTATTGAAAGCGCCATTAGAGTTGTTTTCAAATTGGCCGATACTGCCCAGATTTACTCTTTAGTTGATGTCTTACACAACAGGTCGGTTTTCGAGAATAGCGCATTGTCGGACATTTTGTCGCTGTTTATAGATGTTTGGCTGTCGATTCTCATAGTGGACTGGAATGAAAAAACGCATGCTGTACCAGTCTCTCCTTTGTTTAATTATGGCCGAATACAGATATCACATAGGGCCAGATTAATGCAACAGTAGAAAAGAAAAGCAAGGAAAAAAAAGAAAGAAAACACCACCGTTGAAATTTATTTATTCTTCGTTTTTGTGCGTTCTTACAAACTTAAAGCTGGATCATACTTGCGTGTGATATATGCCCGTCGTCCGTTGGTTTCATTTGAAAATCGCGAAAATTTTGGCGATGAGTTTCGATTCATATACGCTGCACTTTAGCACGGACTTTCTGTCCCAAATTTTGTTCCCATTTATCAACTACGTTCTCGGTACCTAAAGTGCGCCGTAAAATTTCCAAATCAGGTTAATAGTCCGATAAGGTGCGAATGAAATAAGGATAAATATTCGTTTTATATATTTAGGCAATTGGATTAAACAATTATCATTTAAGCCTTTCTTTTTCTTCGCAATTTTATTTTTTTTCGATTGTTTAACTCGCTAAATAGTCGACGCTGAAACATAACATAAAGTTTCTCGTTTCGATCAGGAACGCTTTATCCCCAATTAGTGCACTGACAATAATGAAAGCTTGAATTTGTTGAAATTTCGTGAGCAAAGCATTTCTTGCGCAAGAAATTAATCATATGAGCGATGCTATTCTTATCAACATACGCGTCCATCAATTTCTTCCTCGATAGCTGTTTCTTCGCAAGCATTGAGGCATTACAGTAGTGATGAAGAAGTAGTGACAAATTTCATAAAGTAATAAAGTTGAATGGAACTCAAATTTGACCCACGTTTGTGCTAACTGCATTATGCTATTTGAACTCGTAGTAACCATTCTTATTGATTCATACTACATCCAAATAGCACAAAAGAAAGAGTTGATTTTGAACTCTTGGCGGTATACTTTTTACAGCCGTTTAAAAGCATCCCTCCCTCCCCTTCTCTCCAAAAAACTACTCTGCAACAACTCCAATACTGAAACATATCAGAGCTTTTGGAAATTCGCAACCTTGAAAAGTTTCAGCTGTTATTGAGCAAAATTTTCATCATTTGACATTTTTCAACACTTGATGAAAAATTGTGTCTTAAATAAGGGAATCGCAACGTGGAATTTCCTTCTAGCGTTGGCCACATTTATCCTTAAGTTATCAGTCGCTGTATGTTAAGTCTAGGTCGCGTGTTTACACATCGACGAGGATTAGAAAATGCTGATTCAAGCCAGCTACTGTTATGCTCCTCCCCTTTTCAATACCATTTGATGCCTAGTGCTTTTTTTTCAGCATAATAGCGTGACAATTTCTCCACATTCTCATCTTTCGTTTCAGTGAGATGTCTGAATCTAAATTCTTGAGAAGTTTCTTAATACGATTTTCATTGATGATATAATCTTGCAGCCGGTTGGATTTATACATAGAGATTAGTAGTCTTATAAAAAAGTTATCGTGCCATTTATTCCTACGAGCTAATCTTCCTCTCATCTTTATTTTTGATTTCTGTTATTGGCCGAAATATTGTTGTTTTATCCTCTCCTCATTTCCTCACACACAAATTTCATCGTTGCAAGTGTGCTGGTAGACTCGATTATCGCTTACTGCAGTCATCATTGAATATTAATGTTGTTTCATCACAGATAGCGCCACTCCTTTCCACCAAATGTTGACTGGGTGGTCTAGCCGTTAGATGTTGCTTTCGATGCATATTCAATTTGCCGTTCTTTGTGACCATCATTTAGTGTTAACAGTGAATGCATATTTGCATATGGCTATTCGTCGTAGTTTCTAAATGTTAAAGTGTTTAGGTTGCGAGGAACTTCTCGGATTTGGTATCAGATCTCGATCGTATTTCACAGAATCGATCTCCACAACTTAGCAATATCAGCGGCGCATATTCGAAAGTGAATGAAGCTCGGAAATATGTTGTTTCGAACGAAGGTCCCATTTCCGCCTCAATACCATCAACAACCATAGCAAAACCGACAAAACTCTACGAACCGTATTGGCGAGATCCATCATTCTACAAGCGTCGTTATGGTGTCGATGGTGTTGCGGTGACTCGTGACGACATCGATAAGGTTCGTATTGCATTTCTGTTTGCTGCTGCATTTCTCACTGAAACGAAGCACTATCGCATTTTGTTTTTGGATCTAGGTAAACTTGCAGTAACAGTCATTGGGCGATAGTAATTGACTGCAAGTGCAGTTGTTTTGCTTTTGCAATTTTGTGTTCTACATTTTATATTTTTCATTTTGTTGTTCTAGAGTCGCAATGCTTAAAATGCTTGAACCTTGAAACTCGTGGGAGCTTTTACTTCCGAAATGAAACCGTCTTTGCTATTAGGGAAGAGATATGCTTTTTTTTTTTTTTGCAGGAAGTTGACGCGAAAGCCCAAAAATAAGGATGTATCATACGGATGTCAAAAAGCATGCTCGTTTCGCTTTCATGGGTGTCGTTCCCAAATGACCATCCATATTGAGCAGCAAAAATTTAGTGTCGCCGAGTACTGCAGTGTTTTTTTTTTTTTTTTTCAAGGAAAATTTGATTTCGCACTATCTTATGGTCTTGTTGTTGATTTTACAATTTTTTCACTCCGCAGCGTGCAAATAATTCAGCATAACTTTGCGGTAGCTTTATTTCTGTATCACTTGAGTCGTTCTGTTAGCGCCGCGATTTTTATTTTATTTTATTTTATTTTATTCGTTTTTTTGGATTGAATTTGGTCGATTTGTTCGAAAATATCGAGACTTTCGTTGAATTCCTTCTATAAGGACGTGATGCTAGTAAATTTGTGTATCGCGGACTGAACAGGTTTTAGGATCAGGACCATCATCGTCGACATAGATGAACGAACGTTTTCATTTTCCATGATAGGAATTTGAGACTCATACGTTTTAATCTTTGTATTCTCAGTAAAAAATTATGAACCAATCGTGAAGATATGAAAATGTTGGTAAGTTTATCTGAAATACTGGTTGTTTTATAAGGTAGTGTAATATATACGATCACTGGGACTTGTTCAACTGTTTCATTTGCTTCGTAGATCATTTTTGAGCGTTGGATTGAAATAGGGTTCATTCAAGGAAATGCTATCTTTAGCAGGAGCCATCGATTAAGCACACAACGTATGCTTTGGTGAAGAGCAGAAAGCCGGATGAAGAACGGTTTAGTATTGTCGCTGCGGATTCAGTTCCGGAGGCGAATGTCACCTTAGGAGAGTGCTCAGCAGCGACCGGCAATGCAGATGGTCAGGCGATCGAAATGGTCGAAATGCTTAGAGGCCTATCTCCAGATGGTGAAGTGAGCGGCCGAAAAGTCTCGTTCAGTACTGCTCCAATTAAGGTGAAACCATGTGTATATTTTCGTCTCTTAACGCCTCTGTGAATAGAAATAACGATTCAGTAGCGAGCTGAAAACCTCCGAGCGGTGAGAACGGCCTTGAGATTGGTGACAGTCATAGATAAATGAAGGGAGCGCGTAGATGGTCTCTTGATGAAGAGGTTTGATCTGAGAGTTTTCTGATATATTTTGATACTTTTATTGTATTACTGATATATCTTGGTGATCAACGAGTTACCTCTGCTTTAACTGTTTATAGTTGTTGAAACTGAGAAAAGCTGGGATTGTGCAGGCGTTATGTGCTTGAGTGAGGATCGTTGAAACCTATTCGCCGTTAAGAGGAACAGATTCGATGCAGAAATATTGCAATTATGATATTATTCCTTGCAAACTGATATGCAGCATTGATTGTGAAGTAAGTGAATTCCTAGGTTTTCACAACCCATAGCGTCGCAGATTACGACCGACGCAATGATGACATCGATCCAGTTGCCTCATGCGCCGAATACGAGCTAGAACGGCGGTTAGACAAGATGGAAATTTTTGATGTCGAGCTGGAGAAGGGCGCAGAGGGTCTCGGCGTATGTTCTTTATATATCTCATATGTTCAAATTTTTGTTGGTCTGGCAATGTGTTGTTTTTTCAAATTTTTTTCTGCTGTCAAAGTGTTCCTTGCAATCGCTTAACAGTAGAATGCCATAAGGGGATTAGTTCTGTCCGCAGCTTTTAGCAGGAAAGTTTTTTTTAAGGCGATTGCTGAAAAGCTGTCTTCAGTGACAAAGATTGAGTGAGTTGGAAAGCATACGTGCGTGAAAAGCATGACGCAGTTGAAGCGTGATGTGCATGCAATACTCACGAACGTGGCAGTCAGAATTTGATTTGCTTGAGAACATTATTTATACAAATCGCGCTCACTGCTTCAGTTTTGCGTTTTTTTTTGTCCGTGCGTGTATCTTCCAGCAGGTGATGCTTAAAGGTAGAAACAAAATTGCAGGTATCGATCATTGGTATGGGTGTTGGCGCAGACTCAGGATTAGAGAAATTGGGCATTTTTGTGAAAAGTATAACGCCGGGTGGAGCCGTATATCGCAACGGACGAATACGTGTATGTGATCAGATCGTTAATGTGAACGGCATTAGTTTGGTCGGTGTCAGCCAAATATTCGCTGCCGAAACGCTTCGAGCTACCTCCAATAAGGTAGACGTGAAACTTCCTTTGTGATTCTTGGCGACCTTCTCCAAACATTTGTCGACCATGATGGTTTTGCTAATCGTTGGGCGTGAGAAGAATGGATTGGAAAGGGGCGTTGGCATTTAGGGCCCCTTCCGCAGAGGAAGATCTGTGGAGCAATAAAAAAAAGGAAATCACTGACGAGCGGCGTTTTCTTCCGTTTCTTTCCGCTCGCTGTCCAAAGTTTCCGGCTTGCTCCGTTATCTTCTAAACAGCGAATGCACTAGCCATAAAAGTCAGAATTTTTAAGAGCTGCTAACGTCGCAGGATTTAGCTGTTCTGATGACCGTGACAGCCGCTTTAGATTGCCCGTGGTACCGACTATAGGCAGCTTGCACTTAACACTTTTATTGCTGTAGCAGTATAATGGATGATAATTGGGTAGCGAATGAATTGCTCAATTGGCCCGATTTAAGGTCACATTTACGATCGGACGTGAGTCTAACCTTGATGAGAGTGAAGTGGCGCAGCTTATTAGACAATCCCTTGAGGCAGATCGAGCATGCGAAGTGGGTCGTGCCGACGACGACGCAGATAGCGACGATGAAGAGTCTCAGTCGATGATGGCAATAATGGCGCCACAACATGAACAGCAGATTCGGGTATGTTTTACTTCACTTACTGCATATTTCACCCGCCCAATAAAGAGACCTGCTCGTATTCGTTGATAAGTCCTCCAAAAACGGAGATAGGTTTATAACTATTCAGAACACTTTCGAGGACATGATGAGCACCTTGCGAGACATACAAATTCCCGCTCACTCTTGGCCCTTACCTAATTAGAGTAGCTATCTTCCGATTGTGTGATATGCCGGCAGTCTCCCAACGTATATTTCGTACGCTGAAGGTAAACAAAAAGAGCAATTATCTATGAATGCACAATATAGGAACTTATCACGCTAATAGCGCTAGTCTCATCATTTCATATCTCATTGCTGCAGTGAAATTAAATTCTATTTGTGTTCTTAATTTATTGCTAGGAGAGAATTGCTGCCCTCGAACTGGAACTTAATGAATCGCAAAAGAAGGCGAATCAAATGAGCGAAATTCTGGAAACTTCAAAGAGCCACTACGCAATGCTCGAGAACAAATACGAACAGGCGAACCAACTTCTTAGGAGTTATCAGGAAAGGTAACCAGGGAATTTCATGTTACGTCGACGTTCACACTGACCGAGTGTATTTACATCTCGCACATTTTCAGCGGATAGAGGGATAGAATTGGCCTATGCAAGTAAGCAGTTCTAGGAACTCAAACTGCCCCTCACCTCTGTGCTGATCGGGCTCGATTTCACAATTTTGTTCCTTATTTTCGGCATTCCTAACATGTGATTATCAAAACATTCGCTTATGCGAAGAGTAATTGCTGTTCTTTGCTGGTTGCCTAGCAGGAGTCGAAAAGTGAGAGAAAATTGACATGACAGTACATTGTAGAAAACTTGAACTTAATGAGAGACGTTGTTGTAGACTGCAGTTTGGGCTCACGGCGATTGGTATAGGAAAGAGAGGGGAACCTACAGTCCTCCTCTTCATATCGGATACCAAGTGAGTGCTGGAAAAAAAATCGTCGACAGACCCTTTTTGCTTCCTTTCACTGGCTTGAAAATTCAAGCTGACTTTGCTTCCCTTGACTCAAAAAATTTTCAGCTACTTTCGCTCTGCCCAGAATTATGAAGTTTCTTCTGACTCTATTCGCTGAAAAACAAATTGAGCGCCCCACTCTCTTTTAGACTGCTTCCAAGGCCTCTGCATCAGATTTTAATTCGCCAAACAAAACAGCTGACATTTTACATTTTTCCACTATATTTATTGACGTGCGGTTTTATAGATTGGAATGAAAAAGCTCAAACCATTTGGCCTGTTTACTTGAGGTAGCAAATTCAAATGAAATCGTCGAATTTACTCAACTGGTCGAAAAACAAAGATTGTCATGCGAATGTAACTCTTACCAGCCATCTTTTTCTTGCAAAATAGGCCGTGCATAAATTTGAAGTATCGGATATCGGCTAGAACTTCGGCAGATTGAAAAGGAATACTCATTGATGGTTTGAACCCCATGGGGGAACCCCAACTTGTCGAGCCAAAAATTTCTTTCGGGCCACCTAGAACATGTGCGAGATGTGAAAGCGTCACACACTAGCCGATAAAGGTGGTGAGACATGTTGTTGAGAACAAATCTGAAGAGGATTGAATGATTGTCACATTTGAAGAGGAGTAATTCATAAGTCTTCTAATAACCTCGGTGACCTCAACAGACGGGAATTCCTGTAAAACTGAAAAATTTTAGTGCAATGGGTTTAAGACAACGAAGAAATTTCTTAATTCAAAAAATGGTAAAAACATTGTTGCCAAATTCACGGCGAAAGGGATCGGGTTTCTTTTAGGTGAACCTAACCTACTAGAAAAGTTCGAAATGGTTGCGAAAACGAAAAAGTTTGTTTTGCTGCAGCATTAAGATGATGAAAGTAGTTGTCAAATTACCACAAAGGTGAGTGTTCGTTGTGATCGATGATGGAAATTTTCTGCCCCAATTTGGTTTGCTTCGAAACCTCTCCAAAGCATAGTTAAATTGCATTAGTTGAATATTTATCAAAAAATGCGAAATAAAACGAAAAATGTAGAAACGATCGTTTACTGTGTCGATGCCGTGGCAATGATCGTTTTTAAAAAATTTCGCACCTTCACGTCAATTTCCGTCTGTTGACTTTAGAGGCGGAGATAAATCTTAGCAACGACGGTAATCACCATAACGGATGATGAGATATCACTGGAGCGTCCTGTAAAATTCCGACCCATTTTCTGTTTATAAGTTGATTGAGTCGTTGTACAGGTGGATGATTGATGGTCAGAATTTCATGGTCTCTTGTTTGATTGATCGCCAATTGATCGCTGACCTTCAAAAATTGATGGTACTACATTTGTAGACCGGTCCAACCGGTTTGTTTAATCGAATATGAATTGCTCTCTAAGTGATTTTTTTCGGAAAAGGCCGGGCCAGGTATCTTGCGTTAGATGAATTGCTGCTAGCTGATCGAAAAAGAATAAAAATATCCTTGAAATTTTGCAAGGCGTTGTTCTTCCCCGTGTAAAACTCGGTTCATATTTGCAAGATCAACCGTTTTGGCGCAGTATTTTTTTCCCTAGCTATCCCATTTGGATCACGAATTTTGGAAATCTAGGAATTACGTTGAGTGACACTTCCTAGGAATTCAAACATTATCTTGACACACATTTCACCTGTTGAAGTTAGGCAACACTC
Source organism: Baylisascaris procyonis (assembly GCA_037389465.1). Lineage (NCBI taxonomy): Eukaryota > Metazoa > Nematoda > Chromadorea > Rhabditida > Ascarididae > Baylisascaris > Baylisascaris procyonis. Next base: position 6,384,748 of record JAZARR010000212.1, on the reverse strand, counting down.
ATATCAATGTTTTATGAATATTTTAGTTTGTAGCTAATCTTATGAAAGAGCAGCTGGAACAGAGGAAGTTACATGTGAGTGAAATTTCCGTGAAATAGCTTGCACAAACCCGTTGTATGCCATAAATGAGGTGATTGCACGTGTTTCTGAGCTGTAATATTCGTGGGGCTCAATATAGCACAGTGGTCAGATGTTGGCATGCTCAAGCAAAATTTACATTTGGGAACTGGCTATTGGAAAACTCATTAGAATATGAATATTTCTTTATTACTGGTAGGGCTAGTATTTTTATTAATTATTTTTGCAGTCATTAGTCTTTATTACCTTGTTTGAATGTTGGGCGAGAATATCAAGTAGTTCTTCTAGGGAGAAAGAGTTGCTGGAACGCGAGGAGGCACATGTTGACCAACTACGTCAGAAAGACGCACATTACAGCAGTCTCGTATCGCAACTCAAAGAACGTATCGAGGAGTTGGAAAAGCGCCTTGAGGAAATGGCCCAACGGTTCATTAATATTCGCAGCAAATGTTTTGTGTCAAAATTTGCATACGGCGATAATATATCTAATATAGAGCTTTCAACGTTCGTTCGCTTTTCAAACTCTTCAGAAGTCCTATCTTTGCATATTTCAACCTCGAAATCCCTTTATCGTTTCGTAAGAGATTTCTAGAGGGTTATTTTGAGTTCGTCTCCAAAAAAGCAGCCCATCATCCCGTTATTTTATCACTCCAGTTTTCCCTACAACTGATGGTCCAAGTTTGGATCCTGCGGGACGGAATTTTTGAAGAAATTTTCATTTTTTAAAGAAAAAAATTTTTAGGTTTTTGAATAAATTCATTCCTTTTAAGAAAAAAAATTTTTAAAGAAATTCACTGCATCATGCATTGAAGTTAGGCAGTACTGTGACAAAGTTGAATTAACTTTGATGGGATCGGTGGGTGCAAGTTGACTGGTAAATGGGTGTGATCTGCTCTTGTGAACTCGATAAAAGCCGTCGGCGAAGCAAAAATTGCCTCTTGAAGGTCGTCCAACAGACTGATCTTCGCATAACGTTTTCGAAACTACTACAAGAATAATTAATATTGATGACTGTTTACAGGAATGTTTTTAAAGATGGTCTCATTTCTTATAGGCGTGCAAGCGTAATGGAGGGCGAATTGTCGGAATTGAAAGAGCAGCTTGCCGCTCGCGATGTCAGTCCAGCGCTCGCCTACAAACCAACTTGTCCACATGAACACAGCACTCCCAAGTCGAAGGTTGTTGCTGTTAAAGCCAGTCAGGTAATCGTTTAGTAGTTTTATATATCCGATTTGTTCGATTCTTCATGGTGAGTGAAGGTATTTCACGTCATCGATGCAAGATTGAGGGGATGAAATAGTTCTTATATGGAGAGCATAGAAAACATCAACTTCGATAATTTTTTGCAACCAACTTCACTTATTTTTGCTGTGAGGTTATTGCTGTGATTTCGAAGCTGTTGGTTTTTTTGCAGGAATTTTTGAAGAGATTTGGAAGTATATCAGAGAGTTTTTTTTTAATCCGCAATAAATTACCAATATTTCATAAGTTTACATATTCTACAAGTTGACCATGTATCTTGTAGTGTTTGTAAAGCCGAACTTTTTGTTTCGATCTTAGTGGTTCAAAGCGACTTTTGTTGGACAAATGTCTGGCTGTAGGTCACACGGTAACTTCTGGCCATGTTAACATGTTAACATTCCATTGCGCTATGATAAGTTTGAGCAAAATTCGCATTTTGAAATTTGCATCTAGAAATCTTTACTTGCCTGAAGTCAATTTGCCTAAAATTCTAGACATTCGCAATAGAAAAACCCTATTGTCATATCTTATAAAAGAAATATTCATCAGAAAAAGCAATATAAGTTTTTTCGCAAAGGATCTGTAGGGATTTAGCAAAGATTAAAGAGCAGAGGAAAGTGTTTGTGGTTTGTGGTTTCGCTTGCTTGGAAGGCACTATCTACGACGGCGGCGATATTGTTTTTCTTATGCTGTGTCTGTCCTAGAAAGGACTGAATGTTAATTGGGTATTTTTACAGACTTCTCGATTACCACCGACAACTTCTCGCCATACTGCTGGGGCGGAAAGTGGTGCCGACAGTTGCACTGAAGAGGCCGCATCTTGTGACGAACAGAAATCATCTTGCGATAGTCCGGTGCCAAGAATTTCTGAACCAGCTAGTCCGGCGATGCCACATAAGTTCACACAGAAGAAAATACTTTTCCCACTGAGGAGACGTTATATTGCAAGTAAACATTTTCTGTTAAACATTAGTGGTCTTTTCTATGTTCACTTGGTTGCATATGTGTACGTTTTAATCATCAAACAATCCACCTTAACAGATGGCTGTTTTTTACATTCACCGGAGACTGATTAAGGCAGTCGTTGTTCTGTCTCTGTTACGGTATATTACTTAGAGGCTAACTCTACGGGAATTTTTGTTGTAATCATTATATTGCCTCGCCAAAAAAAATTTGTTTTCAGCTGAGCATGAATTTTGGCGGGAATCCTTCGAATCAATTCAGGTATGCTTTCTCGTGTTTATTCGCTGATTATACTCAAAAGCCGTTTTCCAAGTCCCACTATTTTGAAAAACTAGACTGTCCGAAAAATACCCACTAAACAAGAATGTTCTTCTCAGAGGCTGAGCGCAGTTTAAAGAAATTTAAAATATCTTTGTGCCCAGCAGTTTGAGTAGGAAAAATAGGAACTTTCTTGTAAAAAGTCTCATAATGAGTGCCCAACATTAAAGATGCTACTCGAAATTTATCCTCATCTATACGCAACCCATCGCATTTGGTAACTGTACCGATCTTGATGTTAAAGAGTGTTATTCAATCGCCGATGTGTTTTGAATTTTTCCTCTTTCTGGAATGGATGAAATATATGCGAGGAGTAGAATATACGAGAAACATCATCAATTCTTCAGATTTGTAGTGAAAAAAAGCAGCATTTGCGCACTATAAGGAAAATTTTCGGAGTGCATATGAGATCAAATATGACTTTGTGATGCGTTCAATGATCAAGTCAAATGGTCGCAGCCCCATCCGTTATCTTATAGGGTGCTTCAGAATTTTTTGCTCTCTAACGTTTGTTCGTCTATAATCGCAATGGCGTTGTGAGGGTGGCCAGCATGTGCCTTCTATGCTTCTTCTTTTTTCTGTCTTCTAAAACATGAGCACATTACGCAGATTTGCAACTAGGTGCATTCTTGAGCCAAAGATATCACTAAAGTAATGACTCTTACCGGCTTGTATGAACCAAAATAACCTGTTTTTAAGAGGATGTGTTTGAGCTCGACAATAAAAGCTATCGTTGCGTCACTGAGTGCTGCAGACGAAAGCTGATCATTTCTGAATGGAGTGCTAATTGCAGCGGAATGTTTTCTTTTATGGCGGAACTTTTTGCAGTTTATCGATAGTGGCAATTTGATTGGGAAACTTAGTGGCTGACTTCGAGAGGGACATTTAAAACAGTGTTTACTTCGCTTACACTATATTTAATCGATATAGAAACGACACTGCAGTAGGCAAAAATTCGCAATTTAACTACAACTCAAAAAATATGCGGTTTTGAGGTGTTGTGGTAATATTTTGCGGTGATTCTCTAGGCAAAGCGGAACTGTTAATGTTTATTTAGTTCCTTTTTCGTTCAGTAGAAAGCTTGAATAGAGAGGGAGGAGGAGGATTTGTTTGGCGCTGCAAAATTTTGTCGTGCATGTTCTTAGAAATCTCATTTCACCCATCGTGGATGAGGGTTAGCAAATGCTGTTGCCGACGAAGAGAGCTGTGACGAAAGTGCCTTTCAAAAGAAGCGCCTTCAACAAAGAAACAATTTATAATATTCAATAATTTCTGTTGTGGCAATTGCACGCTCGGACCAGCAGCCTCACACATGAGTGGGCACAGCTGCGCTGCTCACAATAGGTTGTCGCGGATATTGGTTCACGAAGAACGCATAATAAGGTCTTTTATGATAAATCGAGAGGAGGGACTCGACAGACTACACCCCTCTACTTCAGTATGTTGCAACAGCGCAATTCGATGCTCACTGCGGCACTTCTTTGTTGGTCATTCTGCTGGCCTTTAGTAGAAAATCCAGTGAAAAAAAGAAAAAAAGTTCAGAAATATAATTGAATAATGTAAACTGAAGAGGGTGCTAGAGCTTGCGCCAGCATATGCGCTTTTCATTACTCCATTTATTGAACGAGTGAATGACATCTCCTTGTTTCATATATTCAAGGGACTACAAGTTGTTCACTGGACTTGCGACGACGTGTGTCAGCTTCTCATTCAGATGGGCCTCGATAAATACATTCCGGAATTCACCGTCAATCAGATAACCGGCAACAAATTTCTCGATCTCGATGGCAACAAGCTAAAAGTATTTTTGACTTAGTGCATCTTTCTTTCCGGATTGCCTATTGTCCTAAATCCTCTCTGCAAGTGACATTCTGCAAGACGTTAAATTTCTTTACTGTTGTTGTTTTTCGAAACAAAAATCTAAGAAGTGAATCCCCTTTTTTGAAAAGGCGATTCTTTGATCACTTAGAATTTTGGTGAGATGACGCGAGAGTCAGTTGAAATTCATAACCTCAACCTTAATGATCGTTTTTGATTGCGACATTATACGTCATCTAGTTCTTGAATCGGAATAGATAATATTGGATTCACTTCAGGCGATGGGCATACAGAATCACTCAGATCGCTCGGTTATCAAGAAAAAAGTGAAGGCAATAAAGGCGAAAATCGAAAGGGAACGAAAAGCGCTCGAGAAGGAGAGCAGGCATCGTACTGTGGCGCCGATACAGTGACACAGTTATCGCCTTCATGGCTGAAATAAATTATTAATTGCGACGTTCGATGTTCGATATGAAGATATTCTCATTTTTCTAGGACGTCCCAAGGGATACGATGTCCTTCGACTTCAGGGATTTTTAAGGATTCTTCCCTCCATTCCGGACAGGCAGTTTGACTTTTTAGGTTAAAGCGTTAAATCCCAAATGTTGGACACTATTATAGAGCATTCCAACACATGACGAACGCTTGAGATTCTAAACGAAACGGTCTAGTTGTCTGCCGTTTGTCTATAATCGCTCGCGAGAAATAACTTGTTTTAAGCAGTAAGCTAAAAGCATGCGGTGTTGTTACTATGTCACCATAGCACGCTTAAATTCTTTGAAGCACTAAGTAAAGCGTTCTAAGAAATCTGCTGCTATTTTACAAGTGTAAGTTTTGCTTGTTAGATTTGCTCAGGAAATCAAGAATAAATTGAGGACACTTACTATCCTGAGCCTTCCTTCTATCTTCAAATACGTTGTGAGATAATAGTTTGTTTTTTTCTGAGTGGAAAGACCTTCGAACTCCTGAAAAAGTCGAGGCTGCTCGTGAAGATTTATCTTACATGGTCACTTCTTCGGCATGAGGTAAATTCATCGCATGCTTACTTGTCTGGTTAGGACATGAAAAAGGTTAGGGCCGACTTTGACACTCATGTGGACACAAAGACGGATACAACGTGTAAGTAGGGAATTCGCGAACTCAGGGTCTCCCTGCAGATTATAGAGACTGTTGCTGACGGATGGAGCTTGTGAGGGTGGGGACGTGGTTGAGCCCCGCTTCAATTATGAGTTGAAGCGAGAGAAAGTCTGAATTGTCTGCTATCACCGCGAAGAGTTTATTTGAGTCTTTAATTTGGTTCGCAGAGGTTTTGACTCACGCTAATACAAGCTTCGAGGTTTGCTTCTGAAACTTAGTGACTTTATGGAAGCGTAAAAGGATGTTAAACAAGAATAGCTCGAATGAAGCATTTTGTCAGAACGCTTTATTTTGTGACTAGGCAAGAATTTGAACGTTGCATTGTTAATGGGCACCGCTGCTTGTACTCCTAAGATACCCTCATTGTTGCTTCACTTCTTCACCTGCATGGCGTTTGCAGCTATGCTACTCCTTCTGCAGGGCATAATTTTCATACGATGTATTTATTTGCTTCATTGTTATTTTATACGTGATGGCGCATTAGCGTGCCACCGCAGTGCCAATAATAGTTATCCTTTCTTTGCATAAATCTGAAGCACAGTGTATATGATATGTGTTCACTTGCGTTACGCTTCTTGTGTGTATTTGTTCTCGTATTCTAATTTTACTCGGAACTAACCCGTGTGACTGTCTTTGCCTTTAAAGATTCCTTCTTCAAAGTAACTTCCTACTCTTCAAAACTTCTTTCTAAATGTGGAAAGGGAGTAGGGACAGGTACGGAAGGTTAGAATAAGAAGTGATGCGGTCTCAGAGCGCGTGAATTATTTCGGAGTGTGAATTCCGCTCGATCCACTGAATTTCGTTCTAACCGTATGAGAATGTTCTTTAAAGGTAACAGGAACATTGCTGTTGCATTTCTTCTTGCTTCCGATTATGTTAAATATGAATATGTTTTTTTTTTGTTTTGCAGCGTGCGTATTTCGTGGTTGTAGGCACGCTTAATGAAATGTCTGTATTATGCTGACAAATTGTTCATTCATTCCATTCTTCGACTTTTCAGGCCATTTTTTGCCAATTTACAATTGATATTTTGCGCCTTCTCATTAAAAAAAAAAACTTATTTCCAAGGTTCGATAACTTCTGTGAGGAGAAAGGCATTCGTAGAACACTGTGCAAAGAATGTTTATATCAGTGCATTCGTCATATACACGCTTTTACAAATGGGAAATTAAAATCGCTTCTAATCAACTTATGTGCTATAACGACCAAAACACTGAAAACATGACCAGCTGCGAAAGATGGGATGCAGCAATACCCTTCGCTCTCTGCTACAAAATATGTTCTGAAAATACGCTTCGAAATTTCTCTTTACTTTGCATATTTAGGTGATCCAGTACTGAGCGAGTTTCTTGTATTAAAATTACATACTTTTAACGTTCCTTAATCTTCTGCACTTTTGTTGATCGTGCTACAAGTGAATTCAACTGATTCAGCTGGCTCGGTGTTCGTCATTCACTACACTCGCTCATCGCCATGAGGTACAAAATTCCTCGCCAACGATGATAAAGAAGGTCGATGAGCGCGAAGGGTATTGTTGCATCCCATCTTTCGCAGCTTTCGAAGGGTATTGCTCATGCAGTGTGCTGTTCCGCCATAAGACGCCTTCTTAGTGCCTTCATTGCTGACGACACGGATCTAGCGATGAGCGGATCATCGCTGGTTGCTATGGAGTTGTGTTCGGAATGCCGCAAGCAGCTGGCTAATGCTCTAGTGTGATGGCAGCGGAGCTGCGTGAAGAGACCATAGTCAATTATCTGAGGAATCATCCTCACTTCCTCGAGAATTATGTTACCGGTCCAAATATTTCCAAGGAAACATTCCAGAGGTGGGCCACTAGACGGAGTGCGAAGGTGCGCAATGATAGTCGCAAAGTCATTGGCGGACCGTGGTTGGTAAGTTTAGCACTCGTATTTTGTATTGAAATAGAAAATCAACAGATAGCCATGAGAAGTCTTGTAGTGATGATGCCACCTAATCTTTCTTTTTTATACCTGACAGAAATCACACACACTTACATGAGCATTTGGCTCGAGGTGCGCTCGTCGATTTTTCGCTTATCCTTCTTCATTTCACCACATAAACAACGAATTCGCCGAACTTTGTGGCCCGGTGCTGTATGATATCATTGCCCATTTTTGTGTCTTCCTTAGTCTTCTGTTGCGTTATGTGTCCAATTTTTAAAAACCATTAAGCACTCTTCTGGAAACACCAAAGTGGATGGCTACTGAAAACTTTCTACTTTGACGTGAAAGATAAAAAGGAAATGTATCATTTCATGCCCCTCGCACACGAAAGTCACGTGCAAATCTTATTGCGAGACTCGTTTCAGGCCGATGATTTATCGCAGCGAAGCGCGTTGATAGGTCGATACGGCAATAATGTTGCGTCGTTTTTGTTCGAGTTGGCATGTTCATGCGCACAGTTCGTACACACCGAGCAGTTCGACGTATATCTCCATAAGGACGACACCAGTTTCCTCCTTGCACGAGAAGATGATACTGTTATGCTAAAGAGGCCTAGCAAAGTGCGGAAGGCTCCTGCACACACTCAGAAGCTGATTGACTGCGCAGGAGTTGTCCTCGGTCTCGTTTGCCTGCTTACCATGCTGTAATAACCGGCATTTGAATGAGCTCTTTCAGCATTTGCTAATAGTTATGGTACATGAAGATAATCAAGTATTTTCATCCTGCGAAGGAAAATGTATTGCGAAAATCCGTTTGAGAAAGTGCATAGGTGCTATATGGCTTTGTGATTTCTTCAGTATTACTCGGACTGACGTAATCAGAGCTGTAAGGAAGATAATGGTGAGAGGAGGAGGCTAAATAGCGAGAACGCTCCCATGAAACAAAAGTGGCAAGTTGTCATATGGGACACTTCAGGACTTTCCCTCAAAAATCACTGAAGTTTTATTGTGGTTGAGGGCACTGTAATATATAGGGTCTCATATGAGGTTTCGGTTTATTTAAGTATATCATCAATGAAGTTATTGAGATTAGTAAAAAGAGAACTTGCAGTGGTCATTAGATGCAAGATATCGGTAAAACTGGTACTACCCTTTATATTGCAATACCTTCAAGCATATTTAAGTTTCAATGATTTTTGAAGATCATATTTTGAAGTGCTCCATATACTATCGTAATAAAAACTGGGCGATTTTCCCCAAAAAATCGTCTTCAGAAAAGGTGCTGTCAGGTGTTATAGCCAAAACATTAAAGGATTGTCTAATATTTTTTTCATCTTTGAAAAAATTGCCTTTTGAAAATTCATCGTTGGATGAAAAGTATCCCATACGAAATCAATTTGATCGTAAATGATTTTTTGCCTACTCCTTTAGCTTGGATCGTTTCTGATCAAGTAATAGTTGCAACTAGGAGCTTGAAAAAGAAAAAAGCGAAGTGCGATGGGTGATTTTCACTCTCCTAAATAGTGATTCCGCTTTGCCCCTTCCAAGAAACAGTTTTGATGTGCGCAAAACTGAGTGAGCAAATATTTTCAGGCGAAATCAATTTTTACCGCATTATGAACGATCGTGATCGCTTTGCCGTGCGCATTATTTGTACTTGGGGCTGCGTCGCGTTCTACTTTGCAAAGGTTTGAACTATTATTCTACATGCAGACAACATTTCATCTTCATGACGTTCATGCTTGGACTTCTTCATTATTCTGACTAATTGTTCGAGAAGTGCTATATATGGGATTATGAGATAAAGATACAATGGTTGTCAATAAAAATTTGTCTAGAAGCACTATCCGCTGCGCCACGAAAATGCGGTGACAACTTTCCACCTGAAAGAACCAAACCAGGCAACAATCATGCAATGTGATGTGGACCTTGTTTTATGCGTCGCTCAGAAATGATGCGGAATGTGTCAGATTATTAGGATTTTGGTGACAAGCTAGAGTTGCTGTCAACTCAAGTGATTCGAGCACTGAAAGCTCAATCCCATGAGATTTTAACATAAATCTATCCTAATGCTTAACATACATTTTGGCAGTTGAAGAGTTGTGCAATAGCGATGCACACAATTTTTCTTACTTTTTTGCCAGGTTTCTTTGTGCATGACAATAAATTATCCTGGTTTCGATGATTAACTCATTATCTCTTATTTGCAGCAGTTGCCAATCGCCAACGGTAACAGCGATGAATCGAACGAAACAGGATCACAACAACGAAAGCTTAATGCATTTTTATTGGATGTTGCAAAGTATGATAAGATAAATCCATTTGGTATATCCCTGATTAGATCGATATTTCAGGATATTGTCAGCATGGATACCGTTATCATGAAGGTTATGGTGAGTTGCATTCTTGTGAACTTCTCATCGTATGTGAAGCAGTAGATAGTTTCCTTTGCAATAGCACTGAACTAATAAACATTAGAAGTCGTTTTCAGTGCGATGTCAGAAGTCGTTTTCAGTGCAACATGCTTACTTCTAGTTCATCCTTTGCCGAGCACAGGAGCTGCATGCACCTTTCACTGATTTGTTAAGTTTCGAAGTTTTTTACGATTTGCAAATCCATCGTCAAATGAATTAGAAAGTCATTGGAGTCTTGCATAGAAATTTCTGAGCGATGGGCGATGGATCTTAATTTCTTGATACGGCTTTATTTAAGAAGTGCTCTGTCTGCCAGGGAAGCGCGAAAGGGCAGTGCGAGGAAGAGCTAATGAAAAAGTCGAGAGCAGCTCCCCAGTGTCACTTATAAGTAAACTACCGGTTTTTATGGTGCCAAGTTTCCTTCTGTTCAGCATTGAAAAGATTCACTTTCTGGACTGAGAGGTCGCTAAGCAATAACAACTGGCTATCTGTACTCAGAGCCACCACAGCGAAGTCCTCCTAGAGTGTGTCGGAAAGAAAAGTATTGCTTTTTGGAACGTTTCGGGAAAGAGGAGGCGAAAAACGTGCTCAAAAAGTTCCGTTAAGCAAACAATAATGTATCATATATTCGGCTAATTAGTCGATGCTGGCAGTATTTGAACTTTCTGCTGACTACCACGCTTCCAAAATCACTTGATCTTGTGAGGTGTGAACGGATAGTATGTTAAGCATGATGCGGCGTTTCCGCTGTTTTTGCATGACATTTCTTTCTTCTTTTGCAAATCATTTGTTCTATTCGTGCTGGATTTCCACAATTTTTACATTCCCTTCTTTATTTTCATGCCTATCCTTCCAGCTAACACAGGTGCCAGCACTTTGGATGGTCACTGACGTTATTTATAGAAAAAGGGTGCCTGCAGTAACGTTCTAAAGTCGACGAGACGTTGTCCATTTTCTCGTGATTGGTGACGCATATGGAAAGTTGACTGTTATGGTGCAATCACTGATTTGAATTCTTGTTTTTAATAATCTTCATACCGGCAGAAATGTTGCCATTTTAGTATTTAGATAAATTAAAGCTATTTTTTTCAAGATGTGATTACATGTTGAAGTTTGTTTTTCCACTACCGTGATTCTCTTCCACATAAATGAAACATGATTAGCTCTGTTCTTCGTGACAACTGCACTGTCACTATTCGGGTACTTTGAGTGTAAACTAGGCCCATTATAACTGGTGTTCTGCATTTATTTCAAAAACATTTCAACATATGAACGCATTGTTTCATCTGATCACTTGAACAACCAGAACGCATTTATTTTGGATTTCTCGAGGAACTCCTTCACTGTGTAGTTTGTCATGTCATAATTTTTCTGATGCGTCCAACATCTTGTACCGTTAGCAGATTTACCTCTTGTGAAGACACTGATAACAAGGTTTACCGATACTAGCATGGCTTTATGCAACGAACTATATTATATATAAAAATGATATTTGTGTGATGAGCTATATTCTCCAAACTGCACTCTTAACAGAACTTCGCCCAAAAGCTCACCAACGCAGATCGAGCATCATTGTTCTTGGTTGATCAGAAAACAAATGAACTCTACGCACGCATTTTCGACGTTGGCATGGGAGATGAAGAACACGTGAAAATCAACGAGGATGGGCATAAAGAAATAAGGCAAGTTGAGTTTGTTGTTTTTGGACGACTTTGGTTTAAAAAAATAGGTATTTCTTAGGCTAATAAATATTCACGTACAGAATATGAAACTTTACTCATTGTGATCGAATCGCTTTTTGAGCAATGACGGTAGTAATCGCATTCTAATAGTTTTTAGGTTCTGAAGAAAATAAATAGATAAATGAAAAAGTAAATGATGACGTTCGTTGGCAAATGAAGAAGAATTTTAATAACCGGATTAAAAGAAATCTTTGTCGTTCCTCTCCATCGCATTACGTAAATCACATTGTTTGCTGAATGTTCTAAAATTGCAATCCGAATTGCATACTCCCTCACCGCGAAACAGCATGTGCCTAATAATTTCTGGGGTTCATAGGGTCTAGGGGGTTCGTGAGACTGCGCTTGGAGCAGATTAGTGCAGTCCAAACCAGGTGCTCATCGGGTGCAACTATTTGACAGAATGCTGCACCTAATCAAAAAAAGTGCAGAAAAAAAAATGCTACTGGCTAGTTCTCAGCTCCTCCTGCAATTTCTAGGGCTATTATATATATATATATATATATATATATATATATATATATATATATATATATATATATATATATATATATATATATATATATATATATATATATATATAATACTTCTGGTATTTATTAATATAGCCATGGCTCTAAATGGTTTTTCAGTCAATATTTCTCAAGGCTGATGTGTAATTATTAGGAGACGTACTAACTACAGTCACAAGAGGAGTAGCAAGGATAGATTTGTCTAAATGCGCGAGGTGGAGCACTTTCAAAAACGTGTTCGTTGACCACTGTATTCGGAACGGTTTTCCTCTGGGGGTGGCTCACATTTAAGCAAACGTATTGTATAGCGCATTGTGTTAATATGTTGCTGGTTGTGAAGCTCATTCTACGAATGGAGATTCCGCAGATTTTAGGCTTCTCTTATTCAAAGTAATTTATTGGTCTTTTTTGCTGACTATCTTTGTATGCATTTAAGTTGGCTTTCCCTTTCAATGCCTGAAATAGCAAGGCATTCATTTGCTGGATTAGCACTAACTTGTACTGCTTACAGGTTTCCGGCTGGCAAAGGGATTGGCGGATATGTGGCTTCCACTGGACAGGGTTTAAACATCGAGGACGCCTATGAAGACCCTCGTTTCAATAAAGAAATCGATCAGAAAACTGGCTACAAGACTAGAAACATCCTGTGCATGCCAATTTTCATACGTGGATCGTAAGTTTTCCACCTAACAAACGTAGCCGAGAATGCTGAAAGTGAATCGATGATCGTAAAAAGCTAAACCACAGGCGATCCATCGAGGATTTGAAAATTGTCTTACTTGGAAGCCGAACTTGCTAATTTACTACTGTATGTACTTATGACCACTTCACTGATGGCAGCCTATGTGACCACTTATGGCCGTAGAAGCGATGTAAAAAGCTTATACCAAATGTGTTGCTAAGCTACCCATGAAAGCCATGAGAGCGACTCATTATGGCAACAAAGATCTTGCTATAGATTTCAGTGCTCACAATCCCATCCAGCCTTGTTGAGGAGCCAATAAGCTTCCTAGAGAAGCCGGTTGCAGGCTGCGTCACTGACTCCGTCTAGCTCCGAGTGAAAAAGTTTTTTTTTCTGCACGTCTCACCATACTTTCAGCGCTGCTACTACATGTTCTATAAGTGATTCTGGATTCATGAATGCTCTATGATATCGAACTATGATTTCTGGATAAACATTTGCGAAAAGAACCGCATTTCGCATCTCTGAGGGTCTAGTGACAGGGAAAGAAGGTGAGCATAGTTGACGACCTATGAGCAGTTTTAGATGAAAGTTGGCTGCAGTAGCGTGATCCGAGTAACAGCCATTTGATGACTGAATGGCATCAAAGAAGTATGCATAAGTGATGTTGCAGTGTGATTGGCGTTGTGCAAATGGTCAACAAGAATGGCGGTTCGTTTACAAAGCAAGATGAAAGTTCTTTCGAAACATTCGCCGTTTATTGTGGATTGGCGCTTCATCATGCAAAACTTTACGATAGAATCAAACGTTCGGAACAGGTGAGCGTATTTCTTCAACTACTTCTGTTGGACGGAACAAATACTCTGCTTTGGCCTTAGGAGATCATTTTTTATCTCTTTCAGTGCTTCATTTTGCTTTGGAATCATGAAACTTACTCTCGTGCCAATTTTTTGAAGCAATATGAAGCACCAATAAATATAAGGAATACCGACTCCTCTCTTTCAATGATCCAGCGATCTTCAACATACGGTACATCCTGGTCGTTTTTCTCAGAGTGAACTTTGGTCAGGTGCTAAAGTAGGTGCTTAATTTGTGGCCCTGTTTTGTTGTTCAAGGCTGGGTCACACAGGTAATCAAAAGATCTCCATGATTATAGGGCTCTTAACAGAAATGTGAAGACATTCAGCAGAATGCATTCAATGTGTATGTGATGCGCCAATTACGATCCCATGTGGCGGTTCATGAAGCTTTCTGGGCATGAAAATTCATATTTCAGAAGTACCGCGTTGCGCTAGAAGTGCTCGCTTATCATAGCGTTTGCAACAAGGATGAAGTAAACAAGCTCAAAAGTGTCAAACTTCGCGATCGAATTGTGGAACTGGAGACGTATGATTTTTAAGACGAAATGCGTAGTTATTTCTGGGCAAAATTTACGTTTATATGAATTTTAAAAATTTCCGCTGGCTCATGGAACCAATAAATGAAAGAATTAAACTTGTGGAGGAATCTTATTACATCTGATTGAATTGAAGCATGCGAAAAAAAAAAGAAAAGTAGCAAAGAAGAAGGAAAAATAACCTTTGACGATTCGCGAAACCCTCAGAACAAAAGTAACATACAAAATAAAGTTGAGAAAAGTACAAACTTTAAATTTGGTATTTGAGGAGTTTTGAAGTAATGTGTAAACAGTAAGGTAAATGTTGATATGAGTGAGATGCGATACTTTGGTTGTGAAATTTTTGATGCTTTTTAGGCGCCTTTTGTAAAGTTAAATTTTTTCAGGAGCTGACTTCTTTCAGCGTTTCGGCGATCACTTTATATCATCTTCCTTGTTTGTTTGATAAGTTGAACATACACAACGCTTTGCTGGGATTTGTTTGTTTTTGTTAAAATTCCTTTCATTGTTTTCTACACAAGTCACGGATTAAATGCAAGTTTCCTTGTTGTTTTGTGAGTGAAACTTATTTTGTCATTACTAAGCCACTATTGCTTTTCAGATTCGATTTCAATGGCATGAAGCTTTCTGAACTTGAGAAACCTCTTTATGCAGTTTATATGTTCAAGTCACTATTTGATGGTGTTATGTAAGCTCTAAATTTCATTTCTGCTTTCTTCACCATCACCGTCAATTTGGTTCTTACATTTTGAGCGAATACTTTTTGCTGGTTACTTTCAGAGTATTCTTCACTTGTTTGCCTATAAGACATTCAAGCTATTTCTGCTTTCCTTCGGAACTGGAAAACGTTTAATAAATAAAAAAAAGTGTTTTGCACAACGTCGAAAAAGCCAGAACGTCCTGAAGCCAATGTCCTGAAGTTAAGAAGCCAAAATGCTTCAGTACCTTGCAGATCGTACTTAAGTGAACATTTAAACTCCCTCCGGCTGTTTTTTTCCGAGACAAGAAACAAAAGTTTTGCTTTGTAGTTAAAAATTGAGTGGAATATATTGTTTCAGACGTTACGACTATGATGATCTAGTGCGATTTGTACTAACAGTGCGTAAGAATTATCGTCGAGTTGCGTACCATAATTGGGCGCATGGTTGGTCGGTGGCTCACGCGATGTTTGTTTTTCTCAAAACAACGACGATTTTCAGTCCTAAAGAGGCATGCTAGTTTTTCCAATCAAAACTCCACCTGTTCAGATTCAGATTTTAAAGTATCATCCAATGCAAAAGCGTTAGAGGCTGTTTCTGCCCTGCACAGATTAAATACCGTGAATTTGCGCTGATGCCATCCGTTGAGAACATAACATTCGGAGGCTTGTTCAGTGATTACAAAAATTTGCAAATACTTTTTTTGGATTGGAAAAGTTTGTTTGGTAGGCCTCGCCTTAATGAAGATCTATGACCGCAGTTGGTGGCTTTTGACATTTTGTTTGATGTCGCCTGGAAATTTTCTTGTTGGCAAGAAAAATTCAATGGGTTTCGGTGCTGGATGAAAGATGAAGAAGTCCATGTAATAAACAGGAAATTCATAGTCGAAAGCACGTCGCAGCTGTAATACGTATGTGATTCCATTCAACTGAAGGGGTCACCGCATTTTGGTGAGGCGACGGGTAATAGAGCAAAAAGGCAGTGGTAATAGAATGACTTGTAAGCCCTAAACCTTATGCCATCGTTGCATCGTTTCATTGTTTATGGGTTTTAACGACGTCAGCTGAGAAAGACGTTATTCAATAGTCGAACCCTTTGATCGCCATGCCTCCATATTCCTGACAGATTGAACGAGAAAGCCCTTCCAACTCCTATTTTAGTCCCGCTCATAGCTTTAGATGAGAGAGGAGGGCACTCCATTCGATGTATGAATACAGAGCAGTCTTTTCCTAGGGTGGCTATACAGCGTCCCACATATTCAGCACACTTTTCGGATAAAACATTTCGTGAAGATCGGCGAGGTGATATTTTCAGGCGTTAGCTCTGTATGTTGCATGCATATGTCATGATCTCGACCATCGCGGAAAAAATAACGCCTATATGAAGACAATGAGCACTCCGCTAGCCGCAGTTTATTCGACCTCCGTTATGGAACATCATCACTTCAACCAAACTGTCACCATCTTGCAACAAGTGGGAGTTAATTCTTGTGCATTCCTAACCACTCTGTTGTTGTTAACAGCCTGCAAAGAAACCAAGTGGCCCTATTTAAGGTTTACTCGTCATCCATCCTTGATTCCGCTTTTCTTCCGGAGCGTTTATGACATGATTCCGCTTTTGCATCTTCTGACATGCGGTTTCGTTGAGCGTTATTCAATGTCGTGGCGTTAGTGATTCCTAAAAAAAGGCACTCTTCCCCTCCCCCTCCACATATACCCACCTACTATAGGCAGCTATAAATCGCTCCTAAACTTTGAAAGTCCTAAATTTCTGCTGGTAATTATTGCACATTCCCAACAGTGTAATTCTGAGTCTCAAAGAAAAGCTTGAGAAATCCAGTCATGATATTCGCTGAAAAATAATAACAGGCAGATTTTTCAGCAAGTCAATTATGAAGGCTATCCCACTCTGTTACCAATTTATTTCACATTTCATCGTATACGCGCACTTCATTGAACATTAATATCCTCTATTCAACCTCTTGCGAACAGAATTTTAGCGCATTACATGCTATGAAAATCCTCAGCCACCTTATGAAACACACTATCTACGGAAATGTGCAATTTTCCAGAACAAAGTAGCGGTAGCTCAAATTGGTCGCAATTTCCTCTGCCTAATTCATAAGCATGTCGGTAGAATAATGCGAGCAAATATCGCGTTATACTTGCCTTCATACATATGCTCGTTTTTCATTGACCAAGGGAGATCTAAATTTTGCAACAGTCCTTTTTTGTAGAGCTGGAATATTTTAATAGAATAAGTGCTATGGGCGAATAATTAACATTATAAGTGGAGATATGGCTATTGCAGAGATAAATTAACCCTGTTGAGTTAGTCTAATTGAAGGATGGACACAACATTCTCAAGTCTCTCTCATCGGACGAATATAAACGAGCACTGAGCCTCATTAAGCACTGCATTCTGGCGACCGATCTCGCTCTATTCTTTCCGAATAAGACAAGGCTGTCAAAGATTGTGAATGAAAATTCGTTCGACTGGCAAAACAATGAGCACAGGTACGTTGTATTTGATTTTAGACTTTAACTAATCTTTCAGTTGTCCTCAGAAGCGGGTGTCATCGCGAATTATGCCATTTTTTTCTGTAGAGGATCTATTTGAGAGAATATGAGCTGAGAATACCCTACCGTGCTAATCCACGATCCAAGGCCATCATGACCCGCCGCGAAGATGAGGCTGTGTTCGCTTCTACCTCTGAACTCTAAGTGCCCACGGTCTGAACGCTTGCAAGATCGTGAGATGTAGAAATCTGACTGTACTTTTCTGTTTAACAACATATTTATGATGTTCATTTCCACGACAATAGTACAGTCAATGTCTATATCACTTTTAAGAGAGAATTTTCTTCAAGGGGATGAGGGTATCGTAAGCCTTCTCAGAAAATCACGTAAAACGCTAGTTTTTGAGAAAGGTGTTTTATTCAAAGGAAGTTACTTGAGCATTTGATAATATCCTAAGTTTACGCTTGGATATCCTTCTTAATAGGCGCGGCGGGCATCAGTGTCATGGGAGACTTACGCCCTTTTGTCTGTGGCCAAACTATTCTCTGGAACAAACACATCCACCACAAATGCTTCGCGAAATAAGGTAAAACCGTTCGCGCCACTATGGCAAAGATCGAATTTAACTCGAAGCCTGCAAATTGAAAGTGATAGACTCAAATATAAAAGTTACACCGCAAGCGAAACGGCAAAGGTGAATGGATGAGTTAAATAGAATACGGGAAGTCCACTAAATATAAAAGGATAATATTAATATAAAGGATGAAAAAAATGGATACACTGAAGTATAAAAGGGAAGGTGGATGAAAAAAGCCTATTTCAAACATCGCACTAATCCTATAAAAACTGGCTGGGAAAAATGGCATTTGTCATCATATTCATCTTCGTTGCCACTGGATGTCAGAGAAAACAAAGCCCAAAGCGTTACTTAGCCGTGTGATTCACATCATTGCACAGTCTTTAACTTCAGGGCTCTTACGCAAGCCGTTCTCATGACAGGCTGTGATCTTATCGCTTCAGCGAAGCCATGGGCCGTTCAAACTGAAACGGTCAAAGTCATTTTCGAGGAATTCTATGAGCAGGTTCAAATTTTAGTTGTTTCCAACAAAACATCAGTTAAAGCGAAAAAAATCGAGGATAAATTAATAGGTTGCACTTTAACGAGGAGGCGGCAATCAGAAAAGATGTACAACATTCTGATGGCAAAGCTATTAAATTTATGCCCAAGTTTTTGTAAATCTTTAGCAAGTGATGTTGAAGTGCCCTGGTTGAGAAAGTTGAAGATTTGAAGGAAGGGCTCAATGAGCCACAAAGCTCTTGCGAGCATTCAATTAAAATCATTTGCATATTCACCGATTTCTCTTTTAGCTCAATAGTAAGGAATTCCTTTAAACTATTATTGATTTCTTAAGGAGTTCATGTTTTCATTATCGTGGCTAAAAGTTGCAAGCATACGAGGCATAAGCCGATCGCCAACATCGTTATTCTATGTGCTAATTCAGGGCGATGCTGAGCGCATGAATGGTAAGGAGCCAATTGCGATGATGGACCGGCAGAAAGCACACGAGCTGCCACAAATGCAAGTTGGATTCATGAATGGTATTTGTATGCCGTGCTACGAACTCCTGTCGAGGGTGATACCTGAAACGGATCAGCTCAAAGAAAGATGCCGGTGAGTTAGCATTTCGAGAATCCCTTACCGGATCGAAATTCCCCTCAACGCTTATTTAGCCTACTGGATTTATTCACACAAAATTTCGAGTAGTTGAGCGGCTTATTTATTTTGCCGCTCCTATTCGAGTAAATGAGATGGACGTAGTTAATTCTTCAAAAATTTTTTCACCTTTATAACACTTTGGCTCAACGCGTAAGTGGTATTTTATTTCCCAAATGTCACAAAGTAGTTCCCGAAATTCGCTTCAAATCACATTGAAAATTGTGGATGTGCTGAGTG
Source organism: Baylisascaris procyonis (assembly GCA_037389465.1). Lineage (NCBI taxonomy): Eukaryota > Metazoa > Nematoda > Chromadorea > Rhabditida > Ascarididae > Baylisascaris > Baylisascaris procyonis. The sequence continues at coordinate 6,365,375 of JAZARR010000212.1, read as the reverse complement.
AAGCAAAGCGATTGATGAATTAATGGCGCATTGAAAGCATTTCTCATTGAAAGTCAATTCTTGTACCATATATCTCATAGGGATGTACTTTTGACACATTTAATTTCATTATTTTATTAATGAATTGTTTGATTCAGATATAATGCAGACAAATGGGAGGAACTGGCTGAAGAACAAAAACGAAGGACTGAAGAAGAAGAAGCGATTTGATCTCGGTATTCGTCTTTTCAACGTTCGCGTCCCAATAAGTGAATCTGGCAGAGCATATCATTTAGATCGATGTTTTCTGACCTTTTTCACCATGTTTCCGTTTTACCCACCTTGTTTATTTTATTGCCTCACAGCACCTTAGTACGTTGAAGTGCGTAAACTCATATACCTTTTTAGAAATTAAGAGACTCGTTGTCTTCACGATAATTGTTAACTTACCTCAGTGGGGTGAACCACCGACGGCTTGAGAAACACTGATCTAGATGAAGGCGTAATGGCAAAATTTGCTGTGTCAATCACTATTCTGCGTTATAGCGGGATGAATAAAGCTACTGGCAGTTATTGTTGTATTCACGTCAAATGCACATCCGACCCAAGATATATTTTCTAAGCTGTGGAATGAGGCAGAATGAAAGATAATTAAATCAGGCTCCAGACCCCAAATACTCCACAAATTAAGATAAAGTGAACAATGAGGGCAAGCATGGGCCCATTGTTATCATGAGGTTGTGTTAACAAAAGGTTTCATGGACATAGCAGGGAAAAGTGTTTTGCAAGAAAAGCCTCCTTCTTACGGAACTTTTTAAAGATAGTAAACATAAGCGAAATGAATGCTCAACAATCCCTTGATTTGGATTTTAGTGCCCACCTCGAAACATATATTCAAACAACCAAAAAAAAAAAAAAAAACAGTACTTCGAAAACTGCATTTAACGCTGATGAATACGTAAAAGATAAGCTGGCGAAGCTGATCATATGGTGAGGTGGGCGTTGCGCAATTGTTTCTCATCGTGTCACCCTTAGAAACATAGACCACACACATAGAATTACTTAAACAGTTGATTGCATAAGTAGCTGAAGTTGACTGAATGCATCGTAGCAACTGATAGTGCTCTAAGAAATATTCCATATGATGTTCTAAGAAAATGAGTTTCAGAAATTGAGCAGATGAAATATTGCGAAAGCACAGCTAGCTTAAAATATTTTACTGTTAATGAGATTGTTTTTTAAGTGTGAAATGTTAACCAGCGTCTCATGATGCGGCTGGCAGCAAAACGAGCGTTTAGCTGATTCGTTTTTGAATCCATCTCTGAAGTTCAATAGTTCAGTCATTTAGACCAAGAGCTTGTACACGTTTTTAAAGTTTAGTAGAGGAAGACAATCTGACAAGCCACGGTTACCGCTAAAAGTGCAACTAGGCTTTAAAGAAATCACAGAAACAAATTTGCTAATCAATCTGACACTTCATGAAGGAGACTGAATTCATAGCAATATGATCCCACCTGAGTTTCCTTCGCATGCCTCGTAATGTTGAAGCTTGCTATATTCAATCGCACAGTTTGGCTTCTGCAATCATAACTAATTGGTTGCTCGAAGAGACGAAAAGTCTCAGTCCGAACATTTACGTGCACTTACAAGAGAAAAACATATAATAAGTGCTACGAAACTATTTTTGAAAAGTGAAATGATAGAAATGTGATAGAAAATATAAATGATACAGGAAAACGTGAGTTGCCTAGAACGGAGAGGACACGAAAATGAAATAGGTCACAGGATGAAATTTTTTCTATCAGCTTTAAACGCTTTTTGCCAATTCAAGTCTACAGCTGTCAAAAATCTCTCATTATTTTCTGCAATTAAGCAATCGGATTGGCATTTGGGACTGGAATAGCCAATTTTATTTGCGCACTTCAATAACCGTCCAGTAAAAGTTGTAAATGCCATTTTATGCATAGGTATTGTTGATACACGTAGGAGTAGCCTTCATTTATAAAACACGTTCAGCGTATCATGATATGTAACAACGTGCTTGTCAACTTTCAATTTCGAATCAACTAGAATATGAAAGCTTTTGGTGCAGTCAGATTCACTTACAATACTGTTATTAATCTATACTTGAGGTGATATTGTAGACGGACCAAGAATGTGAACAACGGAGCACTTTAGAATAGAATTGAGAATGCGTTATTCTTTCTCAAAATTAACGAAGGATTAAGTTAACAATGTGCTCATACAGAATACGTTGATTAAGTTCTTATATAATCTGGTGTTATCGGCCTATAAGGGAGACCCAACAATCGTTCCAATAGTTCATACGTAGCAAAAACTGAAGCGGTCTAAGAACCATTGTCTTGAGGAATGCCATCACAAGTTTTGGAATTCATTTGAACATTCGCTATCAACTGTTCCTCTGGAAAGTCCCCTTGCTTAGAAGGCTACAATCCTTTGAAATAATCATCCATAAATACCACGGCTCTAAATTTTATTATTAGAAGGTGGATGTGAACCGAATTAAAAGTAAAAGCAATGTGCATTCAACAAATATATACCTTAGCGTTTTTGTCAAATGCAAACGTAACGGAATAGGCAAAGCAACGTATTGACATGAACAACGCAAAAAAGCATTGAACTTCTACACACGTCATTTGCGGTGATATCCATCGATTAATGTGACCCTTATACAGCGTCGGCGATGCAGAAATGTTGCGCACATTTTTGGGCCGCATGGCGAGCACAGACAGCGCCAATTGTGATGTACTTTTTCTTTTAGACAAGTCATCCAGTCATCCACACCTGTTTCACTAAAATCTTATCGAATTCATGATAGCTATCATATAACTGTAGAAAATTACAAGAACTAGCATATAACGTGGATCCTTATGCTTAAATGATATTATGATGATGCTATGATGAGCTAAGTGGTAGATTAAAGATGATTCGCTTCGTTTCATTTTCATTCTGCACTCATCATTTTGCTCTTACAAACAGTTGGTTTTAATCTTCCAATCAATTTGACACCACTTCATCATAGACATCTGCTGTCCGCGATCGCTGTCAGGTATCTCTGTCGTAAATTTTAGACATTTATAGATGGGACGGATTGTGGTTGTGCTCTTGTTTACTGGATTTTATGTTGGCTCATGTGAACGTTGCCCGATTATTATTGGCGAATTCGAGTGTCCAGAAGGATATAAATGTGTTGACAACCAATGTTTTTCATCGAGCGGTCAGTTGGCAACATCAGATTGCACCGCTGTGAGTTGCTCCAGCATGACCCGTTGCTTTAAGGTGAGTTTTCTCTAATTGTTTGCAATACATATTTTGGTGGTTGTGTTGCATTGATAATCTTTTAAAAATTCCGTCTGCAGCTCACCTCATCTTTCTTTTGGTAGCGTTGCGTCGATCATACACTGCATGTTGCCTAGAATTATCTTGCTCTGCATCGACCTGACAACAGTTAGCGATCTCACCGTTTCCTTCGTAACAATAGGAATTCCACTGATAAAATGCACTAACGCCTTTTAGTACCTCCATGCAAGAAAGCGTACGCCTAAAGCTTACTCCCATCGTAAAATTCGTGCATTCTAGGGAAGATGCTATCCAGCGGTTGGTCTCACATGCAATCGCAATGTGTTCATATCCAATTCCACCGCCAAGTCAATATTATCGGATTGCGGCAATAAAGGAAAATGCGTTAACGGTCGATGCGTCGAAGACAGTAAGTTATACTCAAGGTATAGGTGAACGATTATCTCTACGATTCGGGTCATCAAAAACTTTTTTGATATCTTCTTGCATCCCAGAAAATTTTGCCTTTCACTTTATGAGGTGCTTTGTGGTTTGAGTTTTTTTTTCTTTTTTTCCTCTGAACACGTTAAAGAGTATAGAAAATAAAATTGCAAATATATAAATTATAAAAGGGATTTGCATGCTTCATTAGTTGCTTTTTTGACCAGACTTACATGCTTGCTTAACAAGGGTATTCGCATAACTCCGCCGGGTTAATGAGAGTATACAGGAAGTTCAAACTGCTTTGTAAGTGGAAAGGCATTTTCTTCAAAAAGTGCTGCACAATAAAGACAAGGGAGTGAACCTGCAGTAAAGGTTGACACAATACTTCCGTTGTTCTACCTGATACGGCTTATGATTGGCCGCTTATGCTAAAACTGAAAAAATTGAACCATAAAACTGTCCATTCGATCAATCGTCCATTTGGTCAATCCGCGCTTTTATAACATTTTCCAGCATACGCACAGGTTAATGATTTCACCGACAACTCGCATATCGAAGTTTCAAGCTCTGTTTTGAGTGTTTACGGCTTGCCTAGCAATCATATCGACCTTCGAATTTCTCTAGGTGCACTCCATCCCACAGACAATCTTGATTTCGGTTAAGCTGGTGATGGCTGTGACGAAAGGATGTGAATCATCACATGGGTGCAAGATCTTCAAATCGCCATCAAAATTTGGCAACAAGACTACACAAGGGAGGAACTTTTCGAGAAAGTCAAAGCACCCAAAAATCTCTTGAAGCTTTCATCCCTATCGGTGATCACACTTTTTCATTAATGTTCGCATGGGAAGTGCTATTAAGACGAAAGACAAATAATAAATTTTTAAGGATGTATGGGTGTGTCGTGTAAGGAAACTGAACTTTGCCGTGATGGATTATGTACGCAGTTGGCAGGAACACTTTGCTTCTCTCATTTCGACTGTGGGCCAGCATTGGAATGTATCGCAAACCGATGTACAGTAATCGGCAGTCCAATCGAGTGCAATTGCGATCCCGGGGAGGTTTGCCAACAAGGAATATGCTTTCCCGATTCAAGTAATTCTTCTTGTTTACGCTTTATGTGCGATATGTACAACGCAGAAGAAATATATTGACTATGAAAAAAAATGGCATTTATTTACTAAAACTCAAACTTCAGTTCGCTTTCACAAATAAGGAATATTAATTTTCTGATTGGACAGTATGCCTTCAAGCGCTGCGAATCTAAGTTTATTAAGCAAAATCAAAATGGAACTGGTATAGTAAAAATTTCATTAATCTTCTAGTGACTAAGTTCGATCTTTTGGTGTCAAAGCGAAGTCTGGGTTTGAATATATGTTTCGTATCATGCCTTATCATGATTTGTCATAATTTTGTCATACCATTATCATGCTTTAACACCTCATATTTATGAGGTGCTAGTTGTAAAATGATATTCTGCCTGAAAATCATTAGGAATCTAAAATTATATACAACTTCTTCCAGAATCATAGACAACGAGTGTGAAGTTGCAGAGTTGATGCAGATTGTACCCCTCTAACTCTCGTTTCTATGGCTCCAGGGCTGAAAATAGCAGCAAGATAGATTGAAGATTTTCTGCACAGCCGCAAATCACGCCGCTTACACAGTTCGGTTCCCAAGTGATAATTCTTTAAAACACCAACTAATGCATATGATGCGTGAGGTATGTGATCCGTAAAGGCAAGCTGGAGAGCAGGTGTAGATTGATTGGATGCAAGGTACCTGTTCACTGGGATGATCATTCACGCAATACCTTTTCATCGATGAAAGTGAGAGTGCATCTGAGTATTCAATTGGAATCGAATCTTGCTTAACGTCTACTATGTTTGATGAGTTTGCGCTAGTTATATATAACGCTCCATTCTTTATATCAACCTAGCAGTACCCTGCGCCATAAACATGAACGTTCTGTCCTTAGTAAATATTGCGTGCATTATCTTGACAGTTCAAAAGGATTTCTCATGAAATGCAATTAACCGGTCGTTAGTTCCGTTTAGGCTGTGCACACGTTGTTTGCTCGCAAGGATCAGTATGTATCAACGGTGTATGTGTCTCCGTAATCGGTCGTGATTGCTCACAAGATGCATGTGAGAGCGGTACGGTATGCGTGCAAGGTCGTTGTTCGCTCGATCCATGTGCCAATCGCTGCCCAGTCGATCATGGATGTCGCTTGGGCGAATGCAGACACCTACAGGGAATACTATGCGATAATCACTGTCCCCATCCATATGAATGCATTGATGGCAGATGCACGCGCAACGGTCGACTTCTGTTTGTCTTTTGTACCAAAGTTCATGACACATCGAGTACTTTTGTACGTACTCAGTAATATACATATTTCTTTACACTCCACCTCTTAGAGCACCCAAACATTTCAACAATGCCGTTTCATTTGGTGCTTGCAACCCATAGACCCACTCTCAATTACGAAATTTCGAGACTTTTGCAACTATGCAAAATGATTTCACGACCGCATGAAAGTTGAAACGTCTATGAAAACTTCCTCGTGTTTGCGATTCGTGATAGTCATAGTCGAATCTCTAATTCATCAAGCAGAATAAACTTTGGGCAAGGCAGAATGAAAGAAACAAATGAGGCAACCTTTCACTGTTCCAGTAAGCAGATTGCAGGAATAAGGGATAACTTTTACACAAGCCAAAGTAGGCTATTTCACGCATGTAAGTTTTAAAAATCCGTTCGCTGAACTCATCACAGTTTTTGGGACATTATCAGGATAAGTGGTTGAGAATCCGGAAATACAAGTTACATTTTATTGGGAAGTGCCATAATTCAGTAGATGTTTTGCATAACGTCATTATACCACTTTTTTTTTGGGGGGGGGGGGGGCAGTTCAATACTTTGGCTGCACTTCGTGCTTTTCACCAAAATATTGGCAGGATTCTATCCTCACATTAGGGCACCCAAAGTGCAAGTGCATTATATTCGTTCTGTTTTTTTAGTTTTTCATGGCTAGTACAATTTTTCACCGACATCGTACCGTAACTTGTATGGTAAAAGCATGTGCGAAGAACACTTTGCGGGCATAGTGACACTAATTATCTAATGATCTAGTAGCTGTCTCTGAGATATGATCTATCCCTTGCAGTCCATTCGAGCCACCAGCTTTTTGCGGGCTAATTTTCAGCATGTCTCTTCGAAACCGCAGCAGTTTAAAATACACGGTATTTTAATGCTCACAAAAATTCCGCAAGCTCTCACTGCAGTGCCATAAAATTCCCTAAATACTTCTGTTATATACTTATTAAGTTAGAAATCCCATAAGCTATGCGATGGTTTAACGTAAATTCGTGTTTTTGAAACGACGACATATGTCAGTAAGAAAATAGTAATAAGTTTCCGCTCATTAGTAGAACGCTAATAAAGTTTCCACCAATCAATCAATATACAAACAAGCGACAATGGTGTCTTTGAATGTCTGATGCCTAATTACAATAAATATTTACAGATTGCGCTCATAAAGTGTGCCAGTTGGGCGAAGCATGTGAAAACGGTTTTTGTATAAATGTGGAGCAACGCTTTTGCACGTTAGCAATTCGCGACTGTGGCGAGCACTTCGGATGCGATTTGAATAAATGTCGAGATGAACTACAGATTGTTTAAGTTTGTTTCTTTTTTTGCTATTAGCTTCATTGCAGTGCATTTCATACATAAAGTTGCTCAATAAAGAGCATAAATCAGTGACGCTTTGTAGCAGAAATTACACTCTGGTTTGGCCTATGAAATCGAATTTGGCGAGGATTTACCATCACGTTCATTGTGACAAAGCATAGGTGGATAAACACCCAAGAATATGTAATTATATATGGATTAAAGGCAAAAGTTTGAAGTTAATGCGATTTCAATGTATCCCGCTTGCTTAGCAAAAACGCCCTGAAGAGGTATTGTTCGCCCATCTTTTCGTGTATTTCAACTCGAGATGGACTGTACTGATTGTAAGAAAAATCATAAAATGGTTATACACTCCCATTACAGATCTGAGGCTGTAAAAACCATCTCTCCAATCCCGCGACCGCACTAGTTTATGGCCTTCCAAATTTGTATCGCGTATTGAACCTCTGCAGTCAAACCCCGCAGAAAATAGAAGCCTTTCACAAAGCACCATATTCCATTGTTTAAAACCGCCGTTTCCATAGCCTCGAATATGCATATCGGTTGTGGGGACTTGTAAACCTATGAACTTTCCTCTTTGAATAAGAAGTTCCCCCTCCCCTTCGATAGCAAAGTGGTCAATAGATACTGCTGCCAACATTCCCTGCCTGTAATTTTTTTAAGAATATTCCTCACGCTAACCATCTTCCCGTTTTGTCGAGGTCATGAAATTTGGTGGAAGGTGGTACGAGGATGTATCTTCATCGATTAGGCTAAGCGGTGATCTCTTTAAAATGACGTCAGGTGCGGAAAAACTCCGTTGTAAAGTATCTATCGAACCATATATAGTACGAAATTTCCGATTCTCTCAGTTGTTAGTAGAAGCTGAAACAAAACGCTCTATTTGACACATTTCGAAAAGTACGTGTCACTGTGATATGTGGAAAGAAAGCCTCTCGTTTCTTTAATTTCTCTACTGCACTATTCCAAATCATTGGTAGTGGTGATTGGAAATTCTATGCAGGGAGATATGGAGATAAAATTGCCAACATTGAAACCTCTGTCGGTGACAATTTAAAGGTGCATTTTGGGACCTGGACCCTGTGTATTGTTTGCAGTGAGTGGGGCTGAAGCGGGTAAACGAAAGGCTTTGCTGTTGCATAAACATGAATGCATCAGACTGGCAGTATGAAAGAAAGAATTGCTGTGATTCGCCGCAATACTCGCCCTCATTCGAGAGTTCGTTCGAACGGCACTTATTCACGAACAGATGTGAGTCCTTTTTGCACGATGCTACTGTAGCATGCGACGACTCCGTTCGCTTAAAACAAGAAGGTACCGAGTAACTTTCCTTAAAATAGGTAACAAGAAGGTAATGCTCGTAATGACGCCACCTTCTCTCCTAATTAGTTAGAAAAAAACAAATCATCGAGCCAACAGCAGAATGAATTCTAGGCCATAAGTTGCAGCGCTCAGATCCTTGGAACACAAGCTCGAAAAAGAGACTTTGCAGCAATCTTATACAAATCAAACCAATTCTTAATATGTACTTCCATTAATACACCTGCGTTCATTTTGGCACTTTCAGTGATCTGCTTCGGAGGTAGCAAAACTATGTTCAAAGCTCTCGGGAATGCCGTTCACGTATAAGTATGTGGTTCTAGAAAGTAGCCAATTTTCGCTGAGTGTGTGTGAAGGAACAGCGCCTCTAACCAGACCAGCCGTCAACGTCAGAAATGTTTAACAATTCGATACGCGTTCAACTAACTGCAAAGAAGGACAGGAAATTCGATAAACACGGTATTCGTGTCTCACCCAGAAGCGCAACGACAGGTGTCCCTTCATACCGGCCTTAACAATAGGGTTTGACTCCTCCAGTCACTGCAAGCACAACTTCTCTTGCTTTCTTCAAAACATTCAATGGGAAGTCTAAATGAAGCAGTGGGGCATCTATGACCTGCAAATCTACTACATACAGCCGAGATATACTTCTAGGAATCAAACACTCGAAATAGGCATCGGATATTGCTATATGGCCATCAAGAAACCGAAAAATGAAACTAACTTGAGGGCATAGAGAGGAACAATGGCTGCAATCAGCATACCACACTTTGAGTTAGATTCGGCTGCACTTGTTATCTTTACTCGATTGATTTGAGAGGTTTCTGTAAAAAATTTCTTTATGCGACTGTTTACTAAACGTCTTTCTTCCTCCGCATCACACTCTTAATCTTTCGTAACCTTCTTCTGATTATTGCTGTCTTCGATAAGTGCAAATTTTAGATATTTGCAGACATTAATGGGTTTCTACAGGTGTTAGGGGTAGAAAGCTGGAAGATAAGAAATATCCCTTGCAGAATCTTAAAATGCAGATTTTATAAACCGGAGTTTTTGTGGTTTTTTCATTTCCGAATTTATGGAACACAAGAAATGAATGAAGGTGGTTTTCAACTCTTCGCATACTGATCAAAACCCCTAAGAACTTTCCGTTCAAAATAATGCCACATTTGCATAAAAATTCAACCACACTGGAACGACTTTTTTTTCATAAAAAGATTTTTAAATTTTGCGTCTTATTTAAATGATGTATTAGTCAGTAGGGCTTTCGGATGTCATTTTTTATGTATTCAGATCCCCGCAAAAGAACAGACAATGTGCCCGGACTTACTGGATACAATGTCTGTTCCTTTGTGGGTGGTACTTTTTGAGTCGTTTTCAATTGACAGTGATAAGAAGGGCACTTGCAAGCGTACGTTGCGTGATAAACTGATAGTGAGCATAGAATCCGGTGGCATCGAAGATGTCGTTCGATTTGAACATCATCCGGAAGTAGTTCGACTCGCTGATAATCGAATGTTGTGGCCTCAACTGACCGCAATAACGCCTATTTGTGCGATCATGAGTCTGATAATTACTGAATAGTACATAGTCACTATGCGTACTGTCGTCGCATCTGCAACCTTTTCAACGTTATGCGATTAATCTTCGTGTACGGTTGTGCTGTTGAGCTTAGACGACTAGACTGCCTTTCATAAGCTTAAGGCAATTCACTTCGCAAAAAAGCACGAAAAGCAACGTCGTGTCTGTGCTTTTGTTTGTATGTGTATGTTTGTCTGTTAATCGAGCAGTCTTTGCCCGGGAATCGCCAAAGCTGGAGTTTCAAAATCTAAACGATAAATATAACATAGATCATGAAACGATCACTAATACTCCATCTCACTTTAAATCATCAAAACAGGGCTAAACACACTTTAAAGTGCCAAAAAATTTGCATACGTTTCACACTGGCAAGATCGTTGAAGAATAGCTTTTCACGTGAAAAATCTTTTGTGAAAAAATTGCACTTCCGAACGAATCAGTTAAAATATGAGGAGGTTATTCTGCATATTTTTTCTATTGGGGGCATATGAAAGTGATTGGTCAGATGTGCGATATGCAAAATTGAGTGCTGTGCAATCTTTTCTGGTACGCTTTCTCACTTACTTTAAAACTGAAATCTATAAATGGAAATCTTATGCTGTTAGTTGTAAACTCATGGCCAAAGTCAAAAGTCTCATTCGGTGAAGCGGTTTTGAAAATTTGGGAGCAAATCCTAGTATTGAAGTCCCCAGGTACTCATGGCAGCCGGAAGGTGAAAAATAACGTCCTGAAGGCCATTACGGTTGAGGAATACACAGGTACATTAAAAGAACGAAACGAATCAATAAATAAAATGCAAAAGAGAACGTTGAAAAGCCCTCCACATCGAAATATTCGAAGTGTATAACCACAACTTGTTTCTCGGAACCATGGAAAATATAATGGCAGTCGATATTTCGAGGATAATAGCCTGGATGATTTGGCGAGAAAATATTGCCAGAAGCCTGTCGCGATGAGTTGAATATATAATAACACACTAAAAAGAACGACTGCTATAATAAGAGATGAGATCAAATTCAGACTGAGCTGACCACCAGCAAAATATCGCGGCTATCTAGCCAAATCGTTTGTCAGATGGGAGAGCAGCCGTTTTGATTGATAAATGTAAATTGTGTTAAATTTTACGTCAGAAACGGGCATTGCGGACACCAAAACGTCAGAAGATGCATTAAAACGTCACTTTTATTTCAAGGAAAAGTCGCGATAAAGCTCCATAAATCTCCCAACGATTGCACAGAACCTGCCAAAAGAAAAAAAATATATATATATAGATCAGTTAGAAGGTTTTGGTTTCCGGTGTTTTCAGGATATGTATATATGTACTTATTTATTTATTTATTTATTTATTTATTTATTTATTTATTTATTTATTTATTTATAACGCTCATACAACGCGCCAGGAGCATTTTTAGACGGTGAATGACATATCCACTCATAGATCGAAATTCGAGGACAAAATTTAAATAAACAGTAGAAAATTAGCTGAAGTACTTTGAAGATGGATTGTTAATAAAATGTATCTAAGAACAACTATTCAACGTGGTCGCGATCACCAGCTGCATTTTCTGTAGGGCACAGGGATCCGGAAGCGGTAAAATAGGAGAACGAACAGTGATTGCGACTTCTTTCAGCGTTCATTCCCGATAGACCGAGATCTGTTCGAAATTCATATTGTATAACAAATCCGAATGGTTCTTTTGAGGATGTCATCTGACGCAACGCCTTCGTCGAACGAACCACATATTCAAGCGTCATCAGATTCTTTGTCGACATCAATTGCGGTGGTGTTTCTGAGCCACAAAAATCATCCACACGTGACATACGTGTACCAATAAGCACGTGCGCCGTCACATGGTCTACTTCATCGCATCTCAAATGTAATAATAACGCTATCAGAATATTTTACCTCAGCTGCAAGATTGCCCGAAAGTGCAACCTCTAAACAAGCATGTCATGCAAGAGCAGTCATTAACATAAATTTTTTTTGGCTCTTCATTGACAGCCATAATGTTTCGCTTCTATTATCAACTTCCAAGCTGAACAACAGAATGAGCTTATCTTTTCGATTTACGTCGAACAGATAGACTGGCCATAGAGCATTCTCAAATATGATCGTTCAGAGATTAGGGTTTTTAAGCAATAAAAAAAACTATCCTTTCAAAATGAGCACTTTCGGAAGCAGGTCACTAAAAGTCTGTTCTACGAGTAAAATCCCATTTAAAATCATCATTCGAATGGATCTGACCAAATTTTACTGCCATAGCTGAATCCACTAAAAAACAGTATTCGAACTCGACAATCCCGACGACTGTGGGCAGGTTTTTGCAGCTTCTTATAGCTCATATTCAACCTCTTCCTGTACGATAAACGGAGCAAGTCTTTTCTCGTTAGCAGAAGATCCACTGCGTGAAGCTTCTCTTTTTGGAAAACGTTTGCAACTTAATTAACCGATACCTCTAGTAAGAGGAAACCAAACGTAAGCCAGAATACGTTCCTATTGCGGTATCTGTTTTTCTCTTTGAGAAATAAAAATTCACGCCAGGAAACAAGTTCCAATTATTTCAAATTGATGTGAGCAGTTTGCTGTGATGCACATGAACAATGAGTGATTAAAAAACGAAATACATTTTTTGCATAATTAGACGATATTCATATGTCACAGCTAGATAGGAAACTCATTCTGTATTAAACTTTGGCCATGCATGAATGTGCAGCAGTGCTGCTTTCTATTTGTTAGCCTTTTGCACGTTTCCCAACCGAACCTATGCAATAGAAAAGACGAGTTAGAAGAATTAGTGTCCTCAATCCGTAGAAAAAAATTCACTGCAGTAAAACCACTCGGCAATTTTGTGAGGCCAATCTGCTTATATCGATTTGATTTGCTCCATGTGTTTCAACATAGTTTTTCTTGTAACGCCTGATTCGTGAGCTATGATCATTGGAGACGCTCATCCTCTTCTAAACCTCATTGAAAACTTCACTTAATTTTTTGATAGCAGATATAAACCGACGTATTCATATGTAATGATATAAATCCCCATTCCTATCTCTCCTCTACCCTCTCCGTTGTTATTTCCCAGAGAGAGGAATAATCCTTCTCAGAGGTAGGAGAGACTTTCTCTTATTCCCATTCTTGAAAAAAGACCCTCGAACAGGAGGATGAATAAAGACTGAATAAGTCGTCTCAGCGTACCTCATGGTTGCGTTTTCTGTCTGGAATGTCCTCGCAAACAAGTTGAATTGAAGAAAGACGATGTGAACTCGTTCACTGCCGCTTCCCATGAAGATAAACTGACACTTGAAGGGTTCATCAGGAACCGAATAAAGAGATGAGTTTATGATGCCCTTCTCTGCAGATATTACGGTATCTGTACCTGAGCTCATCGACGGTGATGTAATTCTCACTGGGCATAACGATTCTGCAAGCAAACACTCATCTCAGTTATATTTCATTTTAGAACGTAAATTCGTAGTGAAACCACTACTTATTTAACAAGTATTATAATGATATCCGATGCTTTATTAAAGGCGGTGTGTTAAATGATGTATTGAAAAGGCGATTGAATAGAATCCAAGTCAAGAAATCCGATTGCCTCGATGAATGCTAAAAAGAAGAAATTTTTAGGCATCAACGTCAGTTGTATTCAGAAGAAGATAGAATTATCAGTGTGGCTGTTTCAAGCTTGGCAACTAAACGAAATTCCGCTAGCAAATTAAAGCTCATCGTTAAAATGAAAAACCTCTTGCAACAGTCTGCACGTTCATTATCCATGGGATCCCAATTTTCCGTTCGATGAAAGTAAGTCAATTTGGAGTTCAACGCGCTTTGCTCTTGAAATTTTCTTCTTCCCTACTTCGGACTAATCGAACTGAAATCATTTTGAAATGAATTAATATAGACTACATTGGAACAATCGCCTATTTGACTGCAAATATCAATTACAGGCTATGTTTCTCAAAAGAAGCAATTGAACAGTTTCAGGGACTTCAGAAAAATCGAAAAATTAATGTCACTTTCTTAAGATAAAGTTTCGCTTGACAGCATGATACTGCAAACAAAATGAATGAAGAAGTTGGTAAGCTTCAGTGACGATGGCAAAAATGATGCGAAAGCACTTAATTACGCACTCATTTCAATTTTCTTTTTTTTTTTTAAATTTTATCCTAATTTTCTGCACTTTTTGACTTCGTTATCCCCAGAAACAGCTCCTGTACTATAAGTCAAGCGGAAGTTGATGGATTACGGTACCTGACGTGTGAATCCTCATAAGATTTAAGTTGCAACAACAAACTTTGCTAATAACAACTTGATTCAGACAGCCAACTGGAAGCATTGGACAAACACCCAAGTATCCAAGCATATAGAGACGGAACATGTTCATGCTGACCCATACAAATGCAATTTTCCGAAAGGCGTTGAAAAAGTGCACAAAAATACAGAAATACGAACTGCTTGCAAGGTTTACAACCCCGAAGGAGGTATTATAAAAGTTTTTTAGCATCAAACAAGGGAAGAGCATTCACCGGGTGTGACGTAAGCGGCCAACAAGAGCGGTACCAACCTTTCAAGCCGCCTCATAGCACAAAATATGCAGAAAATCGATGGGCACAACTCACTTGAGTCAATTTGCGCGTGCGATGCCGAATGAGCGAGAGGCACAGGCTGCGTTGCCTCATCTTCACGAACATATTTGAACCAGAAATGAAACCCTCTGTTCTGAAAGTTTCATCACGATCTGACGGTGTGGGCTTTTAAAGCAATCCTCTCTGTCTACTTCTTTTTACTAACTAATCGAACCTCACTATGCTTTAAGGTTACTCTGGAGTGTGGTTAATTCTTAGCTAATATAGCGTAGGATGCAATCGCACGCAGATTCGAATCTGCACATGAAAATCACGCAAATTCTGCTTCATTTTATCCCAGTACACTCTATAAATTTATCGCAGTGCATTCTATGAGCATATCAGTCCCTGCCACCTTTTTTCTTTAAACCGTGAATGCTTTCACCGGTAATGCCTGAGGTTTTTATGTCGAGCAGACTCAAATACTTCCTTAAAATATTTCAAAAAATCAAAAAAAAAACGAATGAAGCGCAAGGCACCAAAAATAGTGACAATATGCCGATATTCACCATAGCTTTGAATCACAGTTGCATGCTCGTGAGCGTATCGAGCGATTTTTTTCGCACATGAGTGAGGTGATAGCCCGGGTCGACAAGATCAATCGGTTTTCTCTATTGTGCTTCCATTAACCCGGCAATCTTTTTGCAACTTGATAAGGAAAATGCTGCCTTTTCCAACAGTTTGAATGCATTTCCGACAAACTTTTAAACTTGCCTAAACACTACGACGCATGGAAATAACTAACAATGTGCGATCACTGTTCATGCTCTTTTCCCCACCTTTGTCTGCTAATGCTGGTGAATAATCGTATCGTTGGTAGAAGAAATAAACACTCGCCTTCGATCTTTCGTTGGAGCCGGAATAAAATTCCACAATGAATCCGTTTTTCGAGGAAAGAGAATAAGGTGGCATCGAGTCGTAACAAAGTTTGTCCAAATGTATCTGCAAATGCAATCAGCTGCAAGCGAGCTATCTTCTCGGAATGACCAATCGACACGACATCAGTTGCCAGAAGTGAAATTGACAAAGATAGTTGAAAAAACTAACATTCCCTATGGATGCAGCCAACATCTTTGTTTCCCTAACAAAATCATCGAGGCATTTTATAGTAGTGAGTAGAGAGGGGATTTTCAAAAGTAATAAGATAACTTGTTCATATTTAAAGCGAAACGTCTATAACTTACAAGATTTATGCTTGATTTATTCATCGCGTGCGTCTCAATTAACAGCGCTCATGAAGGAATTCATAGTGGATTAAATTACCTGAGTTGTCAGAGGATCCGTCATTCAGATCTATTTGTTCGCTAATGAGCTGAACGTTGTCGGAAATCCAACGTCATTGGGATTTGCAAAAATGCAACACACCGTATTGCGTAATTTTGAAATTTTCGCATTTTATACATATTAATGACAGAAATGCCATTCGAATATCTTTCTTCCTATATTTTAAAATCCCGTCCTATTTATTCAGCAAGTAAAAATATCTCATTAAAAAGTGTCTTCATGAACCACTATTGACAGCACTTTATTAACAGCCGTCCAACGTTGACAGCTACTTGGATCAGCTTCATAACAAAGAAAAGCTGACTGGATGCTTTTAATAAGTTTTTTCAACTGGCAAAGCTGGATGCTTAACAAAAAAAAACGTTTTGTGCCAGCTTGTTGGTTATTCTGACTCAACGAGAGCTCTTCCAATGATTCACAAAGCAGTTTGTGTTTTTAAAAAAAAGCAGTGAATCATTAAGAAATCGTCCAATAGTATCGTAAGTTTTACTATAACGACATGCGATTCGTTGCGGTGTTTTCCTCTCTTGGTTAACAGATTCTCAAGATGATCAGGTCAACAAGCTATAAAAGAGAAAATAAACTCTAAGCGTGTAGTGAAAAAATTGACAAATTCACGGCATTCAAATTTTGCTCAGTATTCTAGTACGAACATTTGGCCATTATCAGTTTACTGACAAAATAAACTGAAGCATGATAAGGAGATCTGATTGTGAATACCGATAAAATACCTTTGGATGCATCTGGTAAATGTCGATGTAATCGGTTGAGCATGATAATGGTCGGAAGTCAAGAAACTCCAACTTGAGCAATATTTTCCGTGACTTACGCATCGGGAAAAAATATGTGCAATTCGCATTTGCGGGATAGAAGTGCGGGTATTCAGGAGAGAAAATATTCCCTTCGGCAGCATCAATGCTATATCGGCACGGCTGGATTTCGGTCGCGTTCTGACGAAACCTCTCTGAAGTTGCAAGAATTGCAGCGTTTACTGTTCTACTGTTTGATCTTACACCTTCAACGGTAGAACATTGAGCGACGATCGAATATTTTCGAATCTGGAACTGAAGTAGGGAAGCTTAAATTTTTTTACTAAAACACGACCTCTACGAAGCGAACTGAGCCTCGATTGAGGTTACGAAACGTAGTGGGGATACGGAGCGAAGCAAAGATTTTGAATGAAGCTACGTGGCTTCGCGCTTCACGTCGCACCTTGCCGTACCCACCCACCGTCTTCTTCAGTTGGAGTGCGATTCACCTTGAAGGCATCCTTCTTTAAAACTTATATGCAGAGGAGAAAAATGAAACTCCCTGGACCAAACTCGAAAGGTTCAAATATTCTACTGCTAGAGGCAGCAACCGAATGGTCGGGCAATAAAAACCGTTTTATTCCTTTAGCGATCTGATGTGTTCGACCTGAAGTCTTGAATCGCCAAAGCCAAAATCCTTCACTTTTCCCATTTCCACCCTATATAACCTGATATTCATAACTTAAAACTGCAGATATGCGTTAAAAAGATTAGCCCTCATTACCCAGGGAGGCAAATCCAAATAGAAAACATGTTCGACCAGTTGAATATAGAACGCTCCCTAAACATCACATTGGCTTGATTCATTTCGTTTTTTTATTGCCTGCAATCGAGGCAATGGTATAGTTGCCCTCGTTCTGCTTTTACACTAACGTTAACAACATAGAATTAAGTAGCTTTTGTTCCTAGGATACTACAAGTGGTTTGAATATTACGACTATGCTGAAACATTTCGTGTTATAAAATTTTCTTCATCACCCTTCAGCAAAGATTTGCGCTTCAATTTGCGGCGGCATATCGATGAACTGAAGTAAATGCTACGATGCACAACAATCCAAACTCGCACCATTCGAAATGAACTTGTGCACTCCTCGAAATCCTCTGGTCGTACCGCTGAACTGAACGTGAAAGGCGAGATGATTTGTAAGTGAAATGAATTTGCGTCCAGGTTCGATCTGCAGATTGAGCTTTAAGACTTTTATGCATCATCTACTGCTTTCTCATGCCAGAAATAGCTTCCGCAAGGGTTTTGGCGGTTTTTATGAAAGGGAACATTTAACGAGATGCCATCATCTAAACAAAATCAAAGAAACATTTCGCATATATTTTCGACTAATGCTTTTTCACCATGGAATAATGCATCACCCCGCTCAGGTGTTCAAGCACAACAAACATCAGGAGATATGGAAAATTTGTTTGAACAAATCGAAAAAGAAACTGAAGATCCCCAAGTAGCTTCGCTGCAAGTTTTTGCATTTTAAAGCTTGATTTAAATGAGTACATTAAATTTTCTTTAAACTGAACAATTGATAACTTTCTACTGCAAAATTTAAACCACACCGTGTTTTTCAAGAAACGAAAACTTATGCAACTTAAAAAACTCAACTTTTTCCGAAAAATCGCGAGTACTTAAAAAGACCCATTTTTTTCAAAAAAGCTTGGCGGCATCACTGATCTGAACTTAAGTAGAAAGCGGGCAAAGTGCAATCTAGAATTCCTATGCAAAAGAATGTAGGCGTAGTTTTCCGCCCATGTACAATAACAATGATTTTTGAGTTCTAGCCGTCAATTTGAATGCATTCACGCATTCACCAATATTTTTATCTCCGCTATGCTAATGAAATTTCTAGGATTGAAAATAAGAGTGCAGTTCGTGTCGGAACATCACTCCACAAAATTTTGAAGATTATGTGCCTTTTTAGAAGACGGTCATTCACCTTCATTGAGATGAATCAACTCGTTATGTAGTCTACATACGGAAATTGCATAATCCCTTGCGTTAACGTTAAGGAACGCTTCTAAATCACGTCTTGAAGATGTATTTACAAGAAAAAAGAATACTGTATGATCCGGTTATGAGATATGAGAAAATACTGTTAGATCTATGAAGTGACTTTGTATGGCCCAGCTACTCGGTCTCCAGTCAGCAAAGGGTAACCCCGAGCTGCTCACTGGCTTCGGACACCTTTGAGAGAGTTTTCATAAACTTTTTTGTGTTCTTTCCGTCACAGCTTAGCGTGCTGGCACCTGGCGGCTGAGCAGGATAATTGTTGATGAAAAGATGAGGTTTTGGTTATAACCTTTACCTACGCAGATGAGCGTTGATAACGGAGATAAAAGTTTTGTGAGGACAATTCTTAAAGACCACATTTGTCTCTCAAACATTGCTGCTATGCGTTTATTCGAACAGTGACAGCTTCATATTGTCATTGTCGAAGCAGCGAGGCGGGCGACTTTTCCGAATAATGAGGCACTTTAAATGGAGTGTTCCAATCTTGTTCATTCAAAACAGCAGCTTCAGGCGATTTTTGCCTTGTCGGAACCGCTCATGCCAATGGGCCATATCTTTGCTAGCCAGTAAACCTGCCTAGGATCATCGTGTAACGGAGGTATTCTTCATCACTACTCTACACTTTTCCTTCCATATGGTCGCTTTTTCTAATTCAGTCCAAACTTTCGATCACCACATTGTATCTGAATTCATCTCAGATGGGAAGCGCGAAATCGAGGTTTCGCAGCAGTCTAAATAAATCGGACCGTCGAAGGCCTGTGTGGCACTGTTAGCAGGAGATAAAGCAACGACAAATGCAGATGGTAGAACATCCATCGCGTCAAGTTATGGTTTAGCGCGGTTCAGTTAAAAAGTACTGCGTCACCATTTAGAGTCTCACTGTTCAGAGAAGGATAGGGTTTTTAAGAAATTGTTGAAGTATTTCTTACTTCAAGGAAAATAAAAGTAAGGGCAACAATGGCCAAGGGAATTCATTGCTAAATGCAGCACACCTAGTATACCGCCGTCTGCTTGTCACTTTTCACAAATTTGCTTTGCAAAGGCGCATTATGGCGATATCTTATCTGTGCATGTGCCAGATCTGCTACATAATGAACACTGTGAGATGATTTTTAATAGGTAATTCATGCTGATCCATTAACTTCAAAGGATGGTATAGACATCTGAAGTACTAATAAATCTGCATTCATTTTGTATTAGCAGGTTAACAAAGAAGAAAAATCTTTCGCGGACGATTCATATGGGCGGTCGGACGGACCAAAATCTGAAGGAATCATTGCACGTCTTTTTTGTTGACAATTTGCGCAAATGGTTGTTCGCGCGAAGAAATTGCACAGAGCATATCTTACAAGCCTTTTTTAGATAACTCTCTAATTGTTTTATTTACTACATATCTATTTCGAGGTAATTCTATCTGAATAGTCTCTAGCAATCGGCGTATGCAGTAAACAACCAAGAAATGCGGTATAAACAACGCGAGCACAGTTATATGGGGAAGATGGGAACGAAAACTGCAATATGCAAATTAACAACTTTTTCCACAGATGAAGCATATGAAGTTCCTCAATTCTGTCAAACTCTAGAACGCTGTCTTGACATGACATTGGAATTACTTTTAAGCGCCACTACGATCTGAGTTTTGAACATTGCTGCCGACGAGCGATGCGCGGTTTAAGAAGCAAAGGCGCAAACCAGGAAATTTTCTTTAAAATCATTACAAACCTTCCACCTCAGTTTTTACCGCTCTATGGGTGATACATTTCATAATAAGAATTAGCGTTTACTGCTGACTGAGAAGCTAAAACATTTTGTAGGTCTCTGAAAAGGGTAAGCGTTAGAGAGCTCTTGAATTCATTGCATAATCGCGAGAACCTCCTGCAGAATACCGTGTCCCGTGAAAATTCTAGAGTAGCAGGCTATTCTATTCCACAGAAAACTGAGGGTAGTATGTGAAGAAGTACCACGGGGTAATACATCACTGTTTGTGAAATTCCAACACTTCCTTTCCTCCATCTCTTTCTACTAAAATAGCTGCAAAAACATCGATGAAGCTATAAATCCGTGAGGTTTCATTCGAGAGAGAAGGCACATAAACTCCCATCAACTCACACATGAGGAAACATTTCACAAATAATCAACAACCTCTTTGTAAAAAAACGCTAATAACTGAGATCTTCATAGTGTCCATCGACTTCCCTTAGCAGGAACGCAAAATATTAAGACATGAAATTTTCAGAACTTCTTGAGTCCCCTTCTCCACGTCGTTTCTTTCATGCCAACGAGCTAAGATATAAGAAGCTTTTTAAATTAAGAATGCCTGTAACAAACATGCTACAATCCGAGAAAGCTTTCAAAGAAACGATAAGCTTATTGAAAATGTTGGGTAAACGTTAAAAATTTTATGGGCGCGACGAGCTCTTTATCTACCGTGAATGATGATAGAAAAAAACTATTCGTCATTTTATTCATTTTAGAATGCGTGGAAAATCTCATCCTAATTGTTTCCCTGCAACAGACAAATTTCAAGACACAAAGAATTCAACATAAACGACTGAGATGCAGTTCCTCAAGGCGCAAATGGCGGAAGCGGAAATGAACGAGGTGCAAGCGAGTGGGGCGAAAATGACTGTCAACATCTTGCCGCGCAGAAGTAGCAGGAGCACGAGTGACATGGTACGGATAGAGGTTGCAGCCGACAAAGGTTTCCACAGCCAATCGCTGCTGCGCCTTCATGCAACATCTACATATCTTCTTTGATTATAGACACCAATGTTTCACCAAAAATCCTTCCAATAGCGAGGATTTTTGGTGAAATCCTTCCAGTAGTGAGGAGCCCTTACAAAACCCTTCCTTGTAAGGGCTCCTGAATTATTATATCGCATCATTTTTCAATGGGTACAATGAACATGAACTTTTCATACGTTTGCCGACGCAAACTTATCCCTCGGGTACGGCACGAATATGGGTTTTTTACTTGGCTAAGGTGGCTTACTTACCTCTTTTCCGCAGAATTCGCCATTATGCGCGGTGCGTTCGTCGATTGACCCATCGACTGTGTCGTCAAATATCCTCAAAAAATCAACACAACTAAAAGCAGGCAATGTGCACTTAAAATGTGTAGGCTTACCTTTCCATACGAGGAGCGAATTCAAAAGTGTCGAAGATCGCCTCAATAATATGGTCGGCGGGTGCTATAAAACTGTACAGGAGACACGTGTTTTGGAGAGGTCTAGGGCTGAGGTAATTGGGCGTTTGAAAAGCACCGCTAACATTGAAATGTATGCAGGTACACGTGGCTAGCGAGCGCGCACTTGCAAATGAGGTACTCATGAACGAAAATAGAACGAGCAGCCTAATAAGCAAACCAGCAGGTAAGCTGGCAGTTGCTATCGAGCACAAGAATCGCCGCAGCACATGCATCAAAGAGGACTGATGATGATGCTACCGGACAGCCGGCTGTGGCTAGCGTTGACGCTGTTGCTGGAAGGCAATCGATGAGTAGTCGAGACCCTTAGGCGTTGCCGCCAAATTTTTCTCGGCCCGATTATGCCCTACATAAGCCGAGCACAGCTTTATTTGCTTCTTCTAATTCGTGCGCCCACTAGAACATCGGATTGCAACCGGGCAAATGTCACGCCCACATCATCCTGACATTCGCTTCTACTGTTTCGTCGCCAATCATTAGATTCTGTCGCCTCATTTCTCTCATTTACCGTAAAACTTTTGAAAAGCACTGTAAATTTAGAGCGATTTTCAGAGGTTTTGATATCAGACGATAGATCTGACTTTGGTATCAGACGATAGATCTCGATGAGCTGATCATGGACGCGTGCACTATTTGGTGTTTTATATGAAAATAAGAAAACTAGAGGTGCACAAATGCTGTAGTTCTATAGAAATGTAATGAAATTAATATTTCGGAGTTTTTTTCTCGGCAACCGTTAGGCCTATGGAGCTACGGCTTGCTTCCCTCAACACAACTTTAAAAGCTCTATCAAACGACGTATAGCTTATTACATTTCGAGAGGATGGTTGAAAACCGAATCGACCGGCCAGAATTTCTGAAATATCGATTTTTGCAGCTTAGGGGGTTCTGGTTCTCGGCCGATCCTTGAGCTAGGCAAAAGAGGTCTTTCGATTTGTGGTCTACTCGGCGAGGCCGCTCGAGCGATATACAGGTGACCGCCCACGGGCGAACAGGAGCCGAGAAAAAAGATCCTAAAATTTTGAAAAACACAGGGAAAATTTGAAAAAATAGTTTTTGTCTCTGATTTCGATGATTTTGGTATGAAACGATAGATTTCAGTGAGCTGATCACGATGAAGTGCATTCTTTGGTTTTTTATATGAAAAGATGGAAATTATAAGTGCTCGAATGTTGTATTTTTATACAAATGTATTGTAATTGATATTTGCGAATTTTTTTCTCGGCAACGGTTAGGCCTATGGAGTTACGGTTAACCTCATTCAACACAACTTCGAAAGCTCTATCGAACGATATGTAACTTATTATATTCCGAGAGAAAAGCTGAAAACCGAATCAAGCGGCCAGAATTTCTGAAATCTCGATTTCTCGTTCTCGGCCGCTACCTCATGTGGTGTTGAACGGTCCCCTCATTCGTCATCAGCTCACCGAGACCCCTCCAACGGTATATGGACTACCGTCCGAGGACAAATACGAGCCGAGAAAAAAAATCCCAAAAATCGCGTTTTTTCAATCGTACGGGGGTAGTACAGGGAAAATTTGAAAAAATATTTTTTGTCTCTGATTTCGACAAATGTGGTATCAAACGATAGATCTCGATGAGCTGATCACGATTATATGCGTCGCTTGCTGTTTTATTTGAAGCGTGACGAAGTTATAGGTGCATGAATGTTGCTTTTTTATATAAATGTACTGCAATTGACATTTGCGATTTTTTGTCTCGTCAACGGTTAGGTCTATCGACTTGGGGTTTGCCTTATTCGATACAGTTTTAAAAGCTCTATCAAACGATATATAGACTGTTAGATTTCGGGAGAAAAGTTGGAAATAGAATCGATCGGCCAAAATTTCTGAAATCTCGATTTTTCCGATTTCGGGGGTTCTCGTTCTCGGCCGCTGTTTCATATGGTGTTAAGCGGTCTTTTGACTTGTCATTAGCCCGCTGTGACCTCTCGAACGGTATATCGACTACCGCCGCAGGACAAACAGGAGCCGAGAAAAAAATCCCAAAAATTGCAATTTTCCAATCGTAAGGAGGTCCGGTTTTTTGCAATTATCACATATAATATACAAAAAAGTGTTTTTCAAATGTTGCTTCACGTGGAGCAGCAGCTAGTCGTAGACAGAATATGAAATCGACACTCGAAACATCACAATGCTTAATTATTGAAGAGAAACTTCGCATGAGTGTACATATATGCACTGCGGAGCGGCTAGGCGTATCATCTCCAGCCTTCGCGGAAGCCGTCGTGATATAAATTATTTGTTGTGTACATATTAACACAGCGAACAAACATAGTTCATGAGAACAAGGGGATGGAAGACAACATCAGTTCACACCACTTTAACAGTGTCGAACACAGGTCTATCAAAATCGACTCTTCGCTGACGAACCGACGCTGCGATGAAAAAAGTCTCCGCGGAAGATCCCATTTCAAGACAGAATTAGACCAACGTACAATCAGCAGGAAACAGAGCAACAAAATTGCTAACATACACGTTGGTCTGACGGAGAGCGATCGCCTGTAGCTAAAAGTTCAAATTCAGCCGCCAACAGTTCGCAATCACAACTCCCCGGACTTTCTCTTTGGCATGTTATGGCCAATTGTTCGGTGTTTTAGGACTAACCGTTGGGTTCCTCTGTACTTATTTTTTGACGTGTGAAAAATCATAAACGATGCATTTATTGCCCATCCGTTCAAGTACACATTTTGGAACAGTTGGCTAAGCCATAAGCAAAAGACGTGCGGACTATGTTTTCTAATGACCCGAAAATGTCTTGCTACAAATCACTTAAAACGTCATGGAGCTAGAGAGTTTTCCGCGTTCAAATGGCATATCGTAACCGCAGTGAAATTTGGCACTGAGTGTCGACAAAGCCCAACTCCGAGGTCTGTGGGAAGGAAAGGAGTGCGGGGATGCTTCCATAAGCGGAAAAAAGTGGAGGTTAGAAAAACAAGCAAATTTTCTGCGAAAATATGCTTATTCAGACCCTCATGCATCAAAACATTCAAATGAGAACTAATTTCGCAACATGCATGGTGCCCAAGTTGCAACGATGTTTCACATCCCTGCTCTCCTTCACGCATCAAAAGACCGATCTTGACCACAGACCTAGCACAGGCGGCGCCGCATCTCCTATAATGGCCAAGAATCTAGAGTAGTTTAGAAGACATATTCTGATGAGCTTTGACAAATCTAGTCACTACTGTGAAGGCTTACACATCATAGCTTTTCTAAAGCAACATACGTTCAATGAAATACCACAAGCCTCCTTAGGTTTGATACAACTAAAGCGTCCGGACATAAACCTTTGGGTACCAGTAATCCACTAACAGCTATGTATTCCTTGTTTATAGGCAATCCTAAAAATGAAGTTTACGTGTACCATTAACTTCTTTCGAAATGCTTTTTTTAATCATTTCTCAAAGGTGTCCTTTTAAGCGACTGAAGTTACTAGCCGCTATGCTTTTTGCAGCAAGTGAAGTTCGAAAAGTAACTTCATCGTAGGGTGAGTTCACCAATGAGATCACATACAAACTCAACACACACGAGAAGCACATCGCAAGGCGCAAACAGCAATTACAGTTGATGGAAACATATCACGCCATGAACGCGCATCCCACCGAGCACGATTAGCGGATAATCTCAGCCGCAGCCGCCGCAGCCTCCGCATCCACCACAACTTCCGCATCCACCACAAGCACCGCAAGCTCCTTAAAGTTCATATATTTAAATGGCGAATGCAATGTAATAATCGCTACCTAAAGAGAAATCACAACCTAACATCAATGGCCTTCAGACATACCAAGTGGAGTATTGTTTTTCGTCGCTACTTCGAACAGATAGAAATGCTTCACGTGCTACTAGACAGATGAACAGATGACGTATGTGGCTTATATTAAAATGTGATATTGCTGACAAAAAGCCTCATTACTAGCTAATACTCTCTGAAAAGCGCATTATATTCAGCAGCTGTTTTTTTTTTTTTTGCATTTACGACTGGTGACTGGCATTGTTTGAATCGGTTTCATAACGTCAAAGACTGGTAATAGCTCAGATTGCAACATTAAATTAGCTAGTGCAATGATAATGTGACAAGCTCTAGAAGTTCTGCTATAGGGAGGCAGTAAAAAATAGCATATGACGAAAAATCGCTTATAAGAAGCTACTCAAAAAGCACTGCTTTATTCCTCAACAAAATTCAGAGTCGACACTGAACACAGCAATCAGGTTCACTGAGTGAGAATTCTTTTTCAATGCCTTCAGTAAAAATCTCAAGGATCGTATCCCATTTCGATGTAATTTCATTGACAGGTCCTACGCAATCGCAATCAGACTTCGAAACTATTCAAAATATACAGCACATGTACCGCGAAATGATGGCAGTCTCCTATAATAATATCTGTTCTTCCTTTCAGCATTGTTCTTCGCCCGAAATTTCAAAAATGTAACAGCTGCCTCAAGTTGGCAAATAATCTTACCCTTTCAGCAAGAACGCAAGTCTTCTGCGACATCAAGTTCCCAGGATGTTCCTAACCTTCCCCACCCTTACATTCCACACACTTTCCTTTTATATCCAGTTGCTTCAGCTAAAAGTTAAAGAACGAATACTTTTATAAAACACCCACCACAAGCTCCACAAGCGCCACATGCGGCCGCATCGTAACCACCTCCACAAAGGAGGACCATCGCAGATGTCACGTCAACCCCTTCGATACCCTCCTGTTGTGTGGCCAAGTAGCGATTCGACGGCAGTGTCTTCCCATAGCCACAAGCCAACGTCAGAGGCCATTTATGACATTGATAACCAATCGCAGTAGTATCACTTCGCGAGCGAATCTACGAAAAGTTTGAGCCTCATTCACTTTGTTGAATAAGAATTTCAACTGACTGACTTGTAATGTTCAATTCAGCTAGTGCATTGATAATGCGATACTTTTGAATATAGTTGGACGCATGAATTTCGACTTCAATCTTACTTGCGTTTCCCTTTTGCAGATGCTTTCGGCGTAAAATTGCATTTCAAACATAATGGACCTCATTCATTTCGAGCCATGAAATATTGACACCCGCATAAGTAGCTCTGTCGCCTAACATCGAGAGAAGACTGGCGCTGTGATACGCTTAATGGATGAGCGTGGCAGTGAATAATTATAACAATACCGTCCTTTATGCAATAAGATCAAGCAATGAAGCTCCGTGCAGAATCAAACTTCGGCGTGCCATAAAACCTAGCTTCAGATGGCCATGAAATTACTGCAGGTGGCGGGAGATGTGAAAATATTTCTCACATGAATAATTTTCAAAACAATGCGCATGAAACTTCACTCGCTCATTGATATCACTTATAGCTCACTACTAGGATGAGTAATTGCACGTGAATCAAGCGCACCTTGTCTGGATTGCACAAAACGAATAATGTTGCCACGCTGAAAACGCATGCAAGGTGTTCGGCAGTAAGTGTCGACCGGCACTGTATTCGTTTGCCGGGCAATCTTGCTTGTGCATCTGAAAACGATTACTAAAATTGATTAGTGCCTGAACTTGAATGCGCTGTATTCAATTTGAATCAACGATTATTTAATGCCTGAAAATGTTCTTCATAAGTGTTGCGGACGCAGGGTGGGAAGAAATGTAGGTATAACATCATCTGTGCAAATCACAGTGAGTTCTAAAGTTCTACCGCTGAACAAGTTTCCCGTCGACCACTACGAAGCGCCCCAATATCGCATATTTCTCATAATGTCGAAGCAGAACTGCAAAGAAGTAATATGCGTTTTCGAACCAAGATTTGACGAGCAATGTTTGGCAGAGGAGTGAGTGCACATAGAGAAGAGAAGAGCTTTACCGCTACAACCAGATAGGACAATCAAAAATGTGAAAGAAGCGTCACAAAAGGAAGCTTTGCCAAAGATGTACTTCATACGTTTTCGCTCCTCCACTTGCCTTTCTAAAGATTTCAACTGCGAGCTGAGATAGAAACTTCGATTTTAAACTCCTAGTGATCACTTTCAAAAGCAGCGAAAACTGCGAACAGAAACACTGCCATTATCAAGTGAGCAAAATTCATAGCGCAAAAGAGGCCTCAGATATTGTTAGCTGGTACCAACTCACTTGACTATAGAGATTTTTGATCGCGCCAAAGCCTTCATCCAGACAACTGGCATTGGAGATATTTTCTTGCTCATTCTCTAAGTCAATATCTCCATCTTCACCAGTTTCTAATAACCTCTGCACTTTAATGCTTCAAAATATTATTCTCTCCCCAAGTTGATTATTAGTGATAAAGCCATTCCCGAAATGTCATGCCACTCTCATTTGAATGGAAAATTATTTGCTGGCTCCATTCCTGCTTCAGCATCTTGTTGGAGATCGGCTGAAAATACCCCTCAAATCTGGTGTGCTACAATGGAGCAAACTAAGCAAAACATTCAGAAAGAATGAGATAGACACTATCAACAGAAGCATGAAGGAAATTGAAGGAAAAACACTATGGGCGCAACAAACCTCCTACAACGAAAAGCGTACTCCCTTCGGGACCAGGCACTTCGAGCTTCTGCACGGTGTTCTTCAGGAGGTTAAAAGCATCCACCTAAGAAGCATAACTTCAGCGTTATCAAGAAAGTTACTGCTCATGATTACATCAACTTATTGATCCCTACTCAACTACAAATATACCAATCTGCCAAATACGTAACTGACATTTTTATTTGTCACCGATCTTTGCCTAAAACCTGATTCCCTTGCGACCTCTTAAATGGCTTAAATGTAGCTTGAGATCATGTAAGCGTCTTCAGTATAGACATTTCGTTCAGTGTTTTGACTGCAGTTTGAAGCAGTTGGATGCCCATGTTCTCCTTTCGCTCCTCTTCCGTGTTGCGGCGAAAGCAGACAACACTTTAATACTGGCGATGAATCTCAATATTATACTACTGATGTCTTACGATCGGGGAAACGAAGGTAAACATTGCATTGCAGAACAAATTCCATGTATTCTGCAGGTGCTAACTGCTTTTAACCATATTACTTACTTATTTTTATGGCTTTTATTATTTATTTGCTATTTATTTAGGAAAAATATTTGATGTATCTTCTTAGGAACTCGTCAGAAGTTAGGCGTCAAAGTGAAGCAGTAGGTGATGGCAACTGAAGTGCAGCTGAACATACCTGAAGTTTACCAGGACTACCGGGTTTCGCTTTTTGGCCTTTCTCTGCGGGAACCTTACGTGCGAACCCTGTCCATCTACCTTTTATAATGGCGTAATCACCGTCTTTGTTCATCACAACGAAAGCACGTTCGTCCGGAGTTGAAAGGTGAGGTAGAAATTGCTAGAAGAAAGCATCTTGTCAACGCTACCACCAAACGGATGAATCTAGGAAATGGAATCGTTCATTAATTTCACAACTTGCATATAACTTCATTCCCCTCCTCCTGCCTCACTTCTAGACTCCTACTGGTCAGTGCAAGAACTTCTTGATTTGTTCTCACCCCTAGTAAAACTTTGGTGGGCCACTCTTCAAGCAAACAAAAATACGACTGTCTTTCAAGTTCTCGCAAGCACTTCTTCGATACTCATGAGCAAAAATGTTTCCTTATGAATTTTTGAACTGCAAGATAAATTGAAAGCACTTTTTGCAACCTGAATCCCATTACAGAAAGCAAGGGAGAGGAATGAGGGGCGAAACTTACAAGATTTGGATCGAGCTGATCCCTTGAAGGGAGGCTATCAGCGCCAACCAAATGCGCCATACATAATAGCCTTTGCTCTCTCCCAAAAACGAGTATAACTGAAAGCAGCAAAGCAGCGCTATGCACTATTTGCACCGTATATCTGGCCCCGTCGCGAGAATCAACTAGTCTGAAACAATCGCACTCCATCAGTTTTTAACTGTACAATGAACGTATGATGTGATGATAAATGCCCAGATTGCCTGGTTCAAAACTGCTCTGCCCTTTGGCACTTTGAAAACGTTACAGTGCCGATATCGCAGTTGTGGGCCATTTCCAAACGAGCGATCTTTTTCCATTTCTCTGCTTCGTGCGCCCCCACTTCTTATTGTGAATAAATGCATGTCTTGAAATTTGCGAGTGGTATAAACCCCTCTTTTCCTCGAATGCACGTGCATCTTGGAAAGCCCGAAGTAATGTATGTTTACCATTCGCAGAGTATACACTGTGCAGTGATGGATAAACGCATCGCATTACCTGCCCACCTTGACAGACCCGTGGAAACATAAAACTAACGTGTGGGTTGCCATATGAACAATCGTCTGCGGCTGGAGAGCAGCCCGATTCAGCGCGCCCGCTTGGCATAGAAACCAAAGACGGCTATCGGGAATTAGCTCGTGCTGCATGAACTCGCCGGCTATCAACTGCAGTTCGCGATTCAATGAAAGACTGCAACCATAACAATATTGTTCATTATTCTCCACAAATCACAGCATTTTCTAACTGTGGGGAGGGTGGGGAGGGGGCCACGTCGGAGGTATATTTAGCAAATAAGTACTCCTATAAGAAGATGAGAAAGATTACCCGGCAGACACCCTCTTGAAGACCAATCAGAGGGGAGAGGTGCAATTCAGCGCAAAAGTTAAAGGCCCTGTGACAAGCCACATATGTGGAGAGGCCCATGATAAGGGGTCGGGGAGATAGAGCTGGAAGAAATGCTATTCGATGAGGTACGCATAGTACACTAATTTGCGTCCAAGACAATTCGCAAAAGAATACCATTTAAAAAAGCTTTTGAATATGGCAGAGCAGTAATTTACATTCGTACTGATAACCTTGTGAGCGGCAAAAAGGAAAGATGGTCTTCGTCGAACTAATTCTTTGCAATAGCGAATGAGCGAAAGGAACATTCAATAGAAGACCAATTCCAGTCAAGAAGTTGAAACAATAAAAAACAGGTCCTTCGACAGATCTGCAGAAGGAGCCATGGACAAAGAAACCTAAGACTCCTGATCACTCGGAAGTCTTGGTTTCATTTCGAGTATAGTCTAATGTGACGAAACGTAGTGAAATTTTTGGGGAGGAAATCGAGTGATATGCGTGGAGATGTCATTTGTGGGTAGAAGGGGAGAGGAAGAAATTTCACAGAATGAAGAGGCAGAAATTTTGTTGTGGAAGGAAAGGGAAGTAGAGGATAGAATGCCCCTCTCTTTGCCTCTGAGGAGTGAACAATTATCCGCATCTGCCAACTGCAACATATGAAATAATTTTAGAGTTAGCGCTTTTACAAGCTAACTTCCTAAATGTCCGTTACCGAAAAATTCATCCACTTATGTCGCTAATTGCGAAAGAGCAACGCAGGACGAAAATCAAGGACGAAAAATGCAACTTAAGCGAGCTGCAACTTTCATATGACCTTGTTGTGACGTTGACTTTGGCCACATATTCACCGTCACCTTCGCGACATCGCATGTTTATTTGGGCAACATTTTGAGAAGTCTTCGAGTTTGATGGAGGCAACAACTGAAAATAATCAAACCAACACTAACTGCTTTTTTTTTTTTCAAAAACGCTCGTATAATCCTTTCATAGCACTTGCTGAATGTACTTGGAACTCATTTAATTCAACATTTCACCGTTGCCTTAGCACTGCTTTTGGTTGGTTGCTAATATAAAAAAACCCGAAAAAATCAAAGTCAATACTGACTGCTCAGCTTCAATACTGACAAAGTGCAGCGTTTATTATCTGATGGCTTCCGTTTCCTTCTAAAGCACACAAACATTTTATAATATATTTATATAAATGAAACCAAGATTGAGCCAGTAATTTTACTTTAAAAAAAACTTGTTGGAAAACGACTGGCAATTCATTCAACGGTTCCAAATATGCTTCTCATATGGTAAAAAATTAATTCAATGCTACAGTAGCAAACTCTGTGCTTTTTAACAATATGTTACACATGGATAATTTTTACGGAAATTCGTCGGGAGTTTCCACACCGGGCGAAGGGCTGAAGAATTGGAATAGTAGCAAAGTTTTTAAAATTGTGAATGAAAACTTATGCAGGCTGACTTGGATTAGTCAGACTTAAATAAGCCATCAACCACAACAATTTTTAGCTAAAGGACTATCGAACTGCAAGTCGTAGGTGACAACTGTCATTCTAATTGGCGTCTTTGGAAACGCTATAGCTAATTTAAGCTATTCCATTCTGAAATTCCGTCGCTGCAAAATATAAACGATCAATCACGAACCTGATCCAACGACGTCTTTCCAATGAGTTTCAAAAGATCTCTTTTCTGAAGAAAGACCTTGTCGAAAAGTTCTAGTTCGACAAGCAGATCCTTTGGATTACGTTTTTCAAACGGAAATTTGACTATTGACGCGGAAGCCATATTTTCAGTCGGTTGCCATACGAGCGAGAATCCCGCTTTTGTCACCTACAAGGGAAACTCAGCTTAGATTGTGGCAGCAATGCAGTGGTTAGCATAAGTTGTATGAAATGCTGCGAATTATTTCGCGCCACCCCGTAGTAACGTCAGCAAATTGGTTCCTCCTCGATTCTAATGCAAGAAGGAAAGGCTATGTGGAGGAACTAAGAGGAGAACGCACTGTTTCATGTCGGACGGAGATGCGAACATGCTTTGGCAGCTAAACGGAGATGCAACTTTGCATTGTTTCCTCTTTGAGAAGGCATGTTCTCCAGAACGTCGAATAAACCAGTCCACACATTCTTGAGCAAGAAATATCCCCTCCTCGATTACAATCCTTATTTCAAAACAATGATGAGCATTGCAGCATACGCCTCTCTCCCTTCGGTCTCTACTTTCATTTCTTCATTTATAAGCTTCATTGCGGATTTATCATGAGCTCTATGCTTTCACATACGTTTTCAACGAACTTTCAAATCCTTGCAGCATACACATAAAACAATTCTGCAACCGAATTTTTTCACGTGCAACTTCAACTAAGCGTGGAATCGACTTCCAAATTGCGGCATATCCGAACAACAGCACACGATTGATGCATTTTCGCATGCACAGAACTTGAAATTCTCGCAAGTGGAGTTCGTATCAACTTGCATGAAAATAAATCAATCGTTTGACGAAGTGAGTCAGCCGCCATCACAAGCAAAGCGAAAAAAAGAAAGACAAATATCCAGTTGTGAGAATAAAAAAAAAAAAAGAAAAAAACGGATATAATTGGTCGACTGAAACAAACTGTTGCATTACATGAATGGAGCAATACATGAGACGATTTTCACACGCACTTTCCAAAGTTTTTTGTGAGATTTTTCACTTTCTCATAAAAATTAGGTTAAACTTAAGATACCGTCATTGATAAATGAACTTCAATTGAGCAACCTGTTTTGTTGTAAGATCCGCATTAAATGTTGTCACTTTTTTGCCGCCGTATGACAGCTTTAAGCGTAGCTGCTCACGTTGCAGGGGTATATCCTTAAGCGCTATCGATGGGATATGCATATGACCATAGGTGATATTGCTGAGATCTTGAATTTCGAAACCAAGAAACGAAGGTGCTGGATGCCCCCTGAATCGTTTTATGTTTGATGCTGACAATTTTATTAGGGACAATAAGCCACGCTTACATCAAGTGGACTAAACTAACAAAAATAAAGGCAAAGGGAGGAAGGAAGCATATGTATTCACTGAACTAGCTCGAAACCTCTGAGACGTATCTTCATATAAGTCTGCTAAACTCAGAGCATGCCGTAAAACATTTACAAAATGCAAAAGCAAATAATTTCTCTACGCTTTCAGAATTGGTGAGAGGAAAGTTAACTGGAAGATTACTCCTACACTCAAGAGTTCGTAGAGGAAAGGGTATTAAGAATGGAACGGTTATGTGGAATTATTCTAATGCAACATGTGCATGCAAACATTCTTTGAAAGGCGCAATACAGACTCAAAGCCCCTAACTTAGTTGACCCTAAATTCGCTGTACGTTCTATGTAAACTATAACGGGTTAAAAGTCGGAATGTGGTTGATTTGCTCATAGAAAGATGACAAAAAGCCATCTACGAGAAGGTCATGAGCTTCACCTTAATTATCGGCTAACCTGTACATGCAGCCTCTTTTCCAGAAGGGATCTTGAAAATGTGCGGCCCATAATCTTTTCGTGAGTGCCTCGCCCTTCAGTAGCTTACTGTTTTTTGATCGGTCGTTCACCGTATCGTCGTGCTTCAATAACCAACCAAAAATGGCAGTACAATCGCGAAGGTAACTGTGTGGATGAACCTAAATGTATGTAGATGACCTAATTAGCACAAATCGATGCGCACTTAAACTTATTCTCAGCTCTAAAATTTCCTAATATATTGGTCATTGCAAGAAAGTAAACAAACATATTCATGGTGCTGTTTTGTTGGAGTAGAAATAACGAACCTGAGCCATTTTTAAAGCATTATTTAAATCACCTTTCATATGCATTACACTCTTGTAACGAATTCGTATATTACACATATTGCACTTATTGCGGTTATTGAAATATACACTAACTCACTATTTTTTATGTTTACTTGCAACTGAATTCTTTTTCCATGCTTCACCGTAAAAGTGCGATGCGGTCATTTCAGTTGCAAGGCAACTCTCATCCTGGCAACAGAGCGTCATAAAACTTTCAGTACGAATTTAATGACTTTGACGTCTTCGTAACAAATAATGGGAATTTAATTTAATGATTAGACATACGAATTGAAGTGAAATGATTCATTAGGCTGGAAAGGTTTCTTTTATGGAAACGATTGTGCAATGCACACGACCACGGGAAGATTAGAAGATCGACGCAGAGATGTTAGCTCATATGAAATAGCTTTAAAAATTCTTCTATTACGAAGATGTCGTATTTCAAATAAGAGTGACCGAAAGCTTAGAGGCATTTAAGGCCTAAGTGTCAAACATAGAAAAACTATTGAATTAGCATACTTTTATTCCATTTAAGAACTTTAGAGGCTTTCGAAAACTCTTGTTTTGCACAAGTGAAAAGGTTACATATGTAAAGAAAATTGAATACAACTGATATTTCCTTAGTGTCAGGATGCCAATTCACTTTTCGCCAACTTTCAAGCAGCTGTATTTTCCCCACGCCAAAAGAGCGTTTTCAGACCAATTTCACTATCTATGCTTAACATTAAAGAAGTGAACTCAGTTCAGCAGATGGAAAATCTAAATCTTACAAAGTCCTTCAAAACTGCTGCTTCTTCAGTCACTGGAAAGAGACGTTTTTTTGCGCGCAAAGCAATTTGTCGATATCGTTTCTCCTTTAATCGCATAATGAATGTGCGCGGTACTTAAAAATTAACTAGGATTTTGAAATTTCAAACCTTCAGGCATCATACCAGCCAGAATGTTTCGCACTAAGTCATTTCTCAATGTTTTTGCTTAGTGAAACGGGAGAGTTCTCGAAATAAACATTTTCGATATGTTAATTTTGGAAATTGTTCACTTCCATCAAAATGCTCAACATAGCTGTATTGAGTTGAATTCGAATATTAATCTCATTAATAGAAACCATAGGCAAACAAATTTTTAAATGCGGCATAACATCCTTCGATGTTCTTCTCATCGTTTTTTGTTTCCTGCGACAAATATGTAGAATATGCTGCAGCTACGTCTGAGGAAGACAGGTGCATGGTGTATGCGGGTGAAATTCGTTCAGCTTCTATGAGAAATTCTTTCACCCCCTTCGACTTTCACTACCGTACTTTTTATTACAACAACCTATATATTCAGCACCCTTCCCCTATTTCTCTCCTAGCAAAAAGCGTAACTGTATTCTTAAATTCGAGGCGAAGAGGGGCACTTTAATCGTGAAGATGAATGAGAAAATATAAGATAAATTCACCAATTTCGATTGGAATCATCAATGACAACAGTAGCGTCAGGACTGTATTTTTCACAGGAAGGGAATGCAGTGGAATGCAGTTATGATCACAGAAAGATTTTGGGGAAGGCTTTTGCACGGGATTTTAATGATGTGAAATCTGGAGGGACACGACCCTCCCTCTCCCTCACGATCTCTTTCCTGTTACCGTTCTACTCCCAACCCGTCCCATATACAGAGTTATCTTTCAGAAATAAGCTATGCCTCCCAGACGCACCATAATGTTGAACCAGGATTGTGCAACACAGATACACGTTGTTAAAACAACGTAAAGCGGTCACTTGGTGCGTGTGCCAGACGACATCGAAATCATAACATGGCGTGAAGAACTGATCCGTATAGGTCTGCTTAAGAAGTAGAAAGTTGAGGTAGCGACTGACTGCTTCGTTCAGGAATCGAGGAGATGTGTAATGCGGTAGCGAGATCTGAAAACGTCGGCTTCATGAGACGGCGACCGATTGACTACTGAGAGCAGCAAACGTAACAGGGTAGCGTCGACCAGACATCACTGTTTACGCAACTGTTTCGGTTTCGCTCAAATGAAGCGTAAACCCACTTCTTTTTACGGCAAAATTTCCTTTCCGCGTATAGGAGTAGGAGAGTCTGAGACACGTGTAGAATAGTAAATGCATGAGCTGAAGTAAGTTCCGCGATTTCCCACTCATGTATGGAAGCGAAGGAGGATAAACTGAACCTCTCGAGAACACCCGAGGTATGCGCACTTCAGTCTCTTTCCATTCAACCCTTTTTTATGCGGATGATACTGTGGAACAGTATTTTACAGGAATTCGTACAGAGCATTTCTTAGAGACAGATCATTTAACTTCCATGCTTGATAACAAGCCTGAATTCAACACGAGGGAAGAAATTCGTGCCCTTATTTCCTGTAAGACAAAGTTATTAGAATGCACTACAATCAGCCAACAATTCCGAATATGAAAGCTGCCGTATTTTTTCGAAGATAAATTGTATCAAAGGATTTTTTACCATGCCCAAAAAAGGTATTCTGAATATGCCCGAGAAAGACCGCTTGACTCGGAGATATTCGCTTTGGCAGGGAAAATAATTTATCATACGCTGCCTTCCGAGCATAACGAATGAAGATTCTTTGAGCAATTTTTGACATATAATTCCGTTTGTCAATAAAACAAACCTCCCGCAATTCCATTTCGAGAGCACTGAAAGATGCGCACAAGAGATCAACAACTGACTTAGTTAGCAACCTTCTAGTATCAAACACAAATGTTGTATAAAGATGTGTGCGTATAGGTACTGAAATATTTAACGACCAACTGATATACTAGTAATACAACGATCTCATTTACTATGACGATCAATTAAATATTAAGAGGATAACATAAACAACAGACAAGGTTAGTGCTGAGTATTTTCATCAACCGTGCGAGCGGCATGCTAAGAAGCCAAAAATATGCATTCAATTATGCAACCTACCTGATAATTGAAATTCCGTTGACGCTGAGCAGCGGCAGCGATATCATAGGACGACTTCGATTGATAGGGGGGATGCGCAATAGACGTCGAGGCAATGAAATCATATGGCTCATCACCGCAATGACTTTGCCAAACGCTCACCGACTGCTCGTAGCGTTGTTGTATCTCGTCCGAACTCAATAGTTTGTGATCAACAACAGTGCCACATATGTTCTCGCAATCCTATAATTGCTTATATTCTTATGGACGTACACATATAAGCAATAAATTTTGAACTTCACGCCTAGCATGAGATATGGTTCTTATTTAAGAGGTACAGCTGCTGACTTTGAATACATTGACTTAGAATTAAGTATGCGTTCTTTTTCAATGGAAACGCATCAGTTTTACTCTCACCTGCCTCACTTGCTGCATTCTAGGAACATTTTAAGTCCTCAAGAGATGCACAACAGCTTATTCGCACTAAAAGTTTGGTGACTGAGTACCACCCCCTTCCCCCCCCTCAAGCAGCTGTTCCCCATATATATCAACAAGAAAACGAAACGATCACGACGTGTAATGAGTGAGAAGAAAATCGTTTCATCGAACAGTAGCATAGGCTGCGCAGCTAAATAAAGTCGTAAGATAACTAAGAGCAAACGCGAGAAATGTGCTGTACGCATGATCTGGTTACCGCACAAGTTACAAATCCTTAAAAGCGTACCTCCTGGTAATGTGTTGGGCTAAGCATATGACAGTGCCATACCCAGTGCACGTCAAGTGGTGGAATATTGTTCACATCAGGACGAGCAGCCTGAAAAGCAAAAATCATATCACTTACTCGAACCCGAACCACATCTCTCAACTTTTACGGGACTATTAAAGCCGGATTGTATAATCAACTCGCTCGATTATAGCTTCATACTGAATTGCAAAAATAAGTAGCAAGAAACGTCAAGTGGAAAACATTGGAAATCATCATTTGCAATAATGTCCAGCAAGTGAGAATGCTCTGGCAAGCATCAAGCATCAACAGATCTACACTTTTTCTCCCCATATACACTAGACGCTTGAAGCAGGGTAGCAGCAAAAATCAGATGCTGAAATGCAGCACCAGTTAAACTGACTATCTGTAGTCGTCGGCAAAATTCCTCTGGAATTTCACCTTTTTCTTAAGTTCTTCAGACTTTTCTGCAAAAAAAAAAGCACGGATCCTTCAAAGTGTTCAGAAGAAAGTAACCGATTTTGATATTCTTCAAAAGGCGTTAAAATTGCTACCCTCAAAACCGTAAGTGTCCTCCCACAGCAAACTACAACAGAGAATTATTGACGCCTATAAAAATTCTGAAAGACTTTTCCAAAGAAAAATTGAGAACAAAATAAAATCAGGCTGATTTAAAGTGGAAGATGAGAGACAATCATGGCGGCACAAACGCCCTCAAGATAGAAATGCCCAGTGCCCGATGGTGATTTTATGGTTGAAACGTAAACACGAAACTAAAATTATTATTGCTCTTTTGTTGATGGCAACAACGCCTCAGTGATAAAGCAATCAACGCATTTATGTTTAAAACCGCAACTTTTCCGCATAAATATTCTTATTTCATCATCAACCTTTTGGGATTGCCAGTGATTTCCCCATACGAATATAATAAAGTGATTCCTCCATTGTTTGCCCGTCTGTAACTCTATTCTCATCTCCTATCTAGTAAAATATATTGATCTGAATTAAGTCGCTAATAGAGGCTTGCAAGATACTTGCGTCAGATGCGCATATAAATTTTGCCTTGACAATCAGAAGCACTTATAAACACTTGTCCATCTACGACTGCATTACTCCCGGACCGATTGGTCTTAAGTCGATTTGGACTTGAGTCGTCAATGATATTTTTATTTTCACTTCTTGATTTCTTTATTTTGTGGTTTTCGATAGCTTTTTTAACTCGTGGAATAATAACGAAGAAAGCAGGGAGGTATGATAGAAAATATGCTTAAAATGCAACACAGTGTAAAAAAAACAGAAGATGACTGAGTTTTTGTGGTGTTTCCTTGCAAGATAACAATCGAAAAATTGTACCGGACTGCTTATGGGCTCGTTTCTACACTTGCTTGCACTTTATGAAGGATCCTAAGCCAGTTTGTGAAAAGTAAAAGAACGACTTTTAGATGTCTAAGCGATTCTTTTTCTTGCCAATCACCTCGGAACTCTTCAATCCAATCTTTCGACTTAGAAAAAATTAGAAAGTAATTTTCATCGCATTGATGGCGTTAGTGGCTTATGTCTTCGAAATCGAAATCTCACCAATAGATAACCAGTGTTCATCCATCCAAGAAAAAATGTACCCTGTTTAAATTAATACAATTTCAGTCACGACGCCCAATTTCGCATCATTTTAATTGTCATGTTAAGGGAATGCATTCCAAGAAAGAAAAACTCCTGCTAGGTTGCCAAAAAGCAGAGAAATATGCAGGACGAGCACTGCGATACGCACTTGAGGGAAATTCTTTGCAAGTTACTCAGTGAAAAACTCACTGAAAACGCCGACTTCACACGACTGTACAAATGATCTCAAATTACGTAAGATCCCTTAATTAGGCCTCTAGTTGTCCAGAAATGTGGACAAGTAGGCCTAATGACAAATCGATCAAACGAAGCTTAAATATGAGCCCAGACGACCAATAAAGTATTTTCGGAAAGATTCACAAATACGAGCCAATAAAAAACTGTGTTTCCATCAGACTTCTGCCAAGTATGATATCATATCTTGCAAAGAAAAGAAAAGCAACAGTTTAAAGTGTTGCAATAGGGGAACATGAAAATGCTACCGCAAAAAATATTTGCCTTTTCATAAAAAAACACAAATGAAAGTTACTTATTATCTACTAAAAAAAAAAATAAATACAGCAATGGTCTATAGGATCTTTTATTTCAACGCATCACCAATTTCTGCATTCAATCATAAACTGCAACATTTATCAACGTGCATTTGATATGCAAATATCAGAGGCAACTAAATTTCACTCTCAATGCAGCTTCTCTTTGACTGCAAATTCCTTCCACATCTGAAAACGTTACGATTATAGAATTAGAGTGTGCCAAATACGAAAAAGATGTGAACTAGGTAAAAGAGGCAAGATGTCTACGGAAAATATCAGTGGCTATTGACAGCTTCTCAAACGACCACAAACTTGTCTGAGATCACGTTAACAGTGACCTGCTATTAATTGATGCTGAACGCAGCCGGACGATGAAAGGTGCCCTTTTGAGAATCTTTATAAAATAAACAATTCAAGTATCGCCTTAGCATAACGACAATCATGCAAACAGGAATCATCCTTTCCTTCCATCTCGACTATACAAAAATACCATCAAAACAGAAATGAATAAAAATGTAACAGGACATGGTCATATCATTTGTGATTTGCAAAAATCATTTCAAAATGTGGAAAATTGTATGACCAGATCGAAAAAAATTGGAGATTCCCTTTTACCACGTTGTGGGAAAGTTCCAGTTTCGCATTTCGTTTCGACTACAGAACTTACCGCCAATTTTCTGAAGGATCATATGGAAAAACTAATGCGCGATGAAAGTTGTTGCACTTCTAGTGCACTTTTCGACAGCACTTTGTTACCCTTTGTGGTGCCTACTCTGCAGTTCCTTCAGGTAAGCAATGTGAAACTTATATGAGACGCTGCAGAAGGAAGTTCCGAGTTTCCAAAATTCAAGCCTATGCGCTAAGCTCCCTGGAGGGTCCCAAATATGTGCTGCTTCATATGTTTGCAAAGTTGGTCGGTATCGGTTACTAACTTATTAGACAAACATTCTTAATTAAATGACGTTTGCTGTTCTTCGCTCACCTTCGCCCCATAAATCTCACTAACTTTTCTTGTTAAGTCATTTACGCGAAACAATACGAACAATACACGTGTTTTTCTCGCCGCTTGTATACGCTTGCTTACGTGAACTTCACGGCGCACACTCGCATATAACAGCAGGTGTTTTGTTACGCAACGATCTTGAAAACTAGAAAATGAGGAGATTACGGCCATAAATTTATGGAAGATAGTGCTTCTAATGTTTATTAATCACTGCAAAAGACATAGTGTTGTGTTTCTATTTGAGTGACACAATGTCTCATGTCTCTCAAAGGAGAATAAAAATGGTTGCATGCTTTCAACACAGCAGTTGTTCATCCCGGGCGGCTGCTAAACTAATAACTGCAACACTGATTTCTAAAAAGGAGAGCACATCTTAGTGCATTAGCCAATAAAGTTTTGTTAACGTGACTCGATCCTTACATGCTTACTGCCAGCGCTACAGTAACCCTTCGAAGCCTTCCTCAGTGGCTCAGCTTGTCTTGCACGATGCTCCAAATGTTCTCTATTTTTCCCAATGTCCACTCTAAGGACCTACGATTTTGCTTGTCCATCATATAATTCAGAAGTTATAGAAACTGAAAGGAAAAGTAGGATCTCTGCCATCCTACAGTAGCCGGTGGTAGTGCGTTGGCTGCGAGAATAAAAAATGCATCTGACGACAAATGCGTAAAGACTGTGACTGTTCGATGCACGATGTTGGCGGCTTTCTGCTGCTGACCCTCACAGCCAGAAAAACTCACATAATAGAAATCTCTGCGCTAGTTCAGCTATGATTTTCATCGCAGCTGCACAGATACTTTACCTGCTGCCGTATTTCAACGGCGTTAGAATGCGTAAAATCATTCCCACATCATTTCCATACTCAAAAAGCATATTAATGTGGCCGTCATAAAAAAAAAAATGAAATATGTTGCTCATGGGAGGAAGTACAAATTGACAGAAACAGCGTACACTTTCAGCGGAGCTGAAAAGAAAAATCGTGCCCGAAAAAATGACCAACCTGCATCGGCAGCCAGAAGCACTCATACCTACGAATCGCATTCTCCACTACACTCTGCTCGTACAACATCGGTGCCTTCCGGTCGATCATACGAAGAAAGTTAGTTTCTCTTTGGGATGCAGACAGTAAATCGATCGATATACATTTGCGCATCTGCTGTTGGTTGGAACGCAGCGCAGGTACCACCTGCTGGTAGTCGGGGGGTTGTGTGCTGGAAAGAAGCACTGAACTGCTTGAGCCCTCACCAGAAGTGCATGCCTGCACAGCCAGTGCACCTGCACCACTCATCTTCGCCAGCACGCTGGACGTAGCAGCAGCCGAAGACGTTGCACTGGCCATTCTCGGCTGCCAACTAGGCTCTCGAGGAAGAGCTCCCTTCCAGCTCTGAGCAGCGCACGCTTCAATCGATAAGCGCTTGGGCCTCTTTCCAGCAATCTTCAACCTCAATTACACTCTTTTTCGCTTTTGCTCCGTGCCACGCCACATGCCACGGACGGCAGCCGTATACTGACCTGACCACTCAAAAGGCAGATTCATAGGAGATGTTCAAAAGACACCTGCTCTTCGTCGACGGTCACGCATCGCACACTTAAGCAGACGTTTCTCGCTGGCTCAACTGCACGATCGCACCTCAGTTACTCTGACCGATCCTTATCCTTCAGTTACTCTATCCTTATTTTTTCGGAAACATGGCTATCATCTTCAACATCTGATTTAGTCCATCCAGAAGGCTGACATTACGAAATATCTCGCTATGACTGTGACACAGATATGGCGGATGGAGGAGGCAGTGCGGCCATGCTCATAAATGGGTATATAAATGGGAATGAGGCTATTGCGATACCCAAATGCTTCGGCTGCAAACTGCTTTGCATTATCATCGCTGTAGCCAAATTCCTTCGTTTGATATTTGTCTATCGAGCTTAATACATGTCTATTTGATTCTGGAGAATTCCTGTGCTCGACTTCTGAATTGTCAATGGTGGATCATGCAATCGTAGTGATCAGTGACCTCAACTTTAGTTTTTCGGTCCTACAGAGTCTGATTACACCGAACTAATTGGTGGAAAGTTTTTTCTGAGGTCCACTCTTGCCAATCTTGTCAATTATCCTGCTTGTGTGGTTTTCAGCTTTTCTATGCAATTTTCAGGAGTGCAATATTAGATCATTTTATGGCGAAAGCATTTCAAATTCGAACAGTTTGGTTTCACTTTCGTCATTCCACAACGTGGCAGCTTATTTCTTGCTAGCTATTCTACAACCTTTTAACAACTTGAGAATAAAAATTAAACCCTTTCATCTAGACGCGCCTGAAGATGTCATTTTAAAAAAATTTTCCAGCATTGTCAACGTGCATGTATTCAAGTGCAGTAGCGTGAAGCAAATGAAACTACATCGGAGCAAATTAAATTCTATGACGAAGCGCCAAGAGGAACAAATTAGCGAATAATCAACTAACTGATTGCGCTTCATTCATAGATGCTTGTATAATTCAGCCTGTGGGTGACACATTCACGAAATCTGAGCTAGGAAAGAAGGACTATCAGTAACAAGTTGAAGTTCGTACAAACTTTTTCTAAACTTTTTAACGACTTTTTACGATGCATGAGTGATTTCATCGGAAATTCAACGGAACTTTAGTTTGTATTTTGAAATATGCCCATACTGTTGCCATAAAACTGCTCAATGTCAGTTTAGAAGGCAGAGGGATTTGACGCACTCACCAAAGACCACACATCGTTTTGATGTTTGCAAAGTAATGTTGAAAATATTGTAGGTGCTCGAAGGTCAGCTCAATGCGACGCTATGATGCGGCATTTCAAGACTTGTCCAAAAACATTGCTTTAGTGTGGAAGCGTGCATCTGGAACCTAGTGGGAATCAGTGAAGCGTGTTCCGGCTTACATGCGAAGTAAGCAAGGGCATTACACTAAACTACTCGATATATTCGCACAGTCACCCATATAATTTACATCCAGCTATTTGTAGTGCACGAGAAGTTGTGTACATGAAGGGACAGCTACCGTAGAACGGACCGGTTTTTTGTGCGTGTTTTTATATCACCCTGAAGTTTCATTTAACATCTGAGAATATTTTAGTTTAGTATTTCCTAATTTATGCTCTCTTAGAATAGCCCACAAAACTTTCACATTCCTATTCATGAGACAAACTTTAGTTCCATCACGTCCTTGTTTTTAGTGACCGAAAAACTCTAACTTCCTTGACGTCTACAGTTTTATCTCTCATAGCTGCAAAA
This sequence comes from Baylisascaris procyonis, assembly GCA_037389465.1. Taxonomy (NCBI): domain Eukaryota; kingdom Metazoa; phylum Nematoda; class Chromadorea; order Rhabditida; family Ascarididae; genus Baylisascaris; species Baylisascaris procyonis. The sequence continues at coordinate 6,320,709 of JAZARR010000212.1, read as the reverse complement.
ACCAAGCTGCAATTACGCTTGAATGGAACAAACAGTGATACAAAGCAAAAGTTTTCATATGGCTGCTGAGCCTTACCATTCTCTTACTGAGCCTTACTGCAAAAGAAGCACAACCCTACCATTCTCGAATATGGAGATGAGAAAATGTTCTGGAGAATTTCAATTAGGACCCGTAGCTAATCAAAAGTTAACTGGTTTGGGCCAAAGCTTTCGACTCTTAAGAAAGATTGCTGCGAGCTCTTCATCTTCAGAACCTATAAATGGAATGTCGGGTGTCATTTGGTAGTCCCTATATAGCGAACTCCTATGGGATGGATTAAAAATCCCTGATTTTCAACAGCAGTGTTTTGAGCGTCATCGCAACGGAAAGCAAGTTCGCTGAAATTTGGCTACAATCTGAATGCTTCAAGTTATTCCGTTCAACATAATCGAGTTTCACTAGGCGCAAACGGCGAAACATTGCATTTATAGATGTAGTGTATAGCGAATATTTCGCATTCATAAGCATATTAAAAACTTCTTCCATGAGTTCATGTTTTTGGCTTGATTTAAGATGCAGTTTTTCTCTTAGATGTATTGCTATAGACTCATAGCGTATTTCTTTCGTAAGAGAACATCTCTAAGCTTCCATTTGAAAACCTCCTTCGTAGAGATTCATTCTCCATTTGTTCATTTGCCCTCATTCGATACGCGTAAAAGCTTTTACGACGTTTAATCCCCAACTCAATGTGCATATCAACTTTTATGATCAGTCAATATCCCCAATTCCGTTTGCCTTGATATTACCACCACACATTCACTCTTGCAATAAATGATTCTGCAGCTCAGCTTTATTTAATTCTCGTATTTATTTACTCATTCGCCCTTAGTCGCGACACCTTTCATCCCTCACTCATTTTCATAAATGTCTAGCAGAAAATCTCAAGCCTTTCAAGAAGTGCCATAATAAGATGGTAAATGAGCGCAAAGAAAAAAACAATTGAAAATTTCATAAGTGAAGCAATGGAACAACAACAGAAAAGTAAGGTTGTTATTTTGAAATGCCTCACAATATTTTATAAACAATACTTAGCAGTCTTCACGCCTACAGCTTAACAGTTATTAAACGTGGATTCTTGCTTTTAAAAAGACAGTAAGGAAATTATTCTCATTAAATCACCATTAGAACTCAATTTAACATCTCGTTTGTTTAATATTTTCCTTCGCATTTCGAGCTTTTTAAATACTCTTTTTTCTAGGTTGTTAGATGTGTAAAGTTGATCAAAACACAACTGTATTTAAAAAATTGAGAATGAATATTTTAAAGTATGTTTTAAACGCTGTGGACAAGCATTCTCGAATCTACGAGCACTTGGTCCAAAAGTTTCCCGCACCTGTATTCTCTACTCTTCACCTGCAAAAGTTGCTGATAGTCGTATGCTGATGAAGTCCTCAGTGTGCATGTTTCTCGTCGAATTTGATGAGGCTGTGATAAAATAGATATGATTTCATTCACTTTGAACTTCAGGGAAGCGGTCTATGTACTAGCTGTTAAAAAAAGATGGGTTTCCTACAGAAATATGTTGAGAAAAAACTATCAAGTGCATTTAATGAAAGCATGAGCAAAACATGTATTTCCTATACAGCCGTAATTTTCCTTCTGTAAGTGTAACAATCGTTACTAGTAAATTTTGTTGTGACCAGCAAAAAAACCAGATTTTATTTTCTGGAAGAAGGAAGTGTAGTTATACATAAAAGTAAAGTGATCCTGCTTAACAGCAATCATTTCATTTCTTCACATTTTTCACATTATAGCGCCATTTTTTCACAAGACTAAAATACTCATTTGTCGCCTTTTAAAGATGAACCCGAATGGTGAAATCCAACACATAAATCAATGAAAAAAATTTATTGCTCACCTTTACAGTGAGTACATTCTCAGAAATGAATTCATTACGACAGCAATGCAGTGTTGCAGCTTTCAGAGTGATACCACGTGTCATTATAAAGGAAACATTCAGCGCAAATGCGAAAGGGACATCCAACGTCATTAATGAAATCAGCAGATGCCTTTCTTATTGAATGAATGCCGCCTACAGATAATAAAATTGAAAAAGGACGACTATTTCAAAGAAATAATGAATTTGCCGACATTAAAGGGTGACGATTTCCGTTTCTTGACGAAAGGACAGTTTGTCATTTATGCAATATGAACACTTTTTCAGGTAATTGATTATGCATCCAAGACCTATTGAGTGGAAAATAACGTTCCAATATTCTCAAGCAAGAAGAATTCTAAGCATATTTCGAGGAAAACAAATTCATAGAATTTAACATTAAGAAGCATTCTGAAATGAAAGCTGAAAAGCATTCATTTATGAAAGTGCAAAAACACGAAATGTTTCATTATAAAAAAGAATCTCATTTTTAATCGGTATCAAACATTGCAATATCGTTTATAATGCAAACTTATATGCACCGTACACGATTCGTTCGAATTAATGCAGAATCCATTACACACAAGGAACAAAAAAAGAAAATTTCAAATCATTCGAGAACGATACAACTAGAAATTCAAAAAAAAAAAAAATCGGAAGATTACAAGTTCAAATTGGCGTAGCAAATAATGATGGTGTGATCGAGGATATATCCCTTTGAAAATTCCAGTTCATTTCTCCGCTACCATTTTTTTGCAGCAGCAACATCCCGCCACAGTTATTTTTCCATGATATGTTCACAGTTTGAAAGAAAACATTATGCTTTGAACGCTATACTTTGAAAGAATATATTTTAGTTAGAAACCAGTATTTCAACTTCAGTATGTGAATGAGGAAAATCGAAGTTCCGCTTTCAGATATTCATAGAACTTCAAATTTGCAAATTTAGTTGATGAAATGAAATAGTTCTGAAAACATTAGAGTGTGTGAACTCGTTCATCTTCTAAATTTCTAAATCATTAGGTAATTAATGGGAAGTGGCAACGAGCCACTCAAATCGGTAGAGATAACTCAACAAAGCGGAGAATTCGTTTTTACTTTCATTATTGTCTCTTCCTATGCACTCGTATTCCCTTGCACATATAGCGATACAGAAATGCGATAATCTCGAGTCTCGCCATCGACTACCGCCAGTTCAAATTTGGTGCAAATTTATGTCACTAGAAGCATATTTGAGCTGAAAATGAACGCGTAACAGCGAAAAGAAATGCTATAGAAATTACAATGCGCTAAAGAATGCGTTTAATAATAGCTGTTTGCTGTAAGCCTGAGCTTTGTCTGCATCTCTGCTAGTGAGACTATACTCCATTGCCACACCTGATTGAAACTGTGGCATTCGAAAATCTATTCCACAACGAATGCCACAAGTAAAAACGATATTCAGTTTAACTAAGTGCATAAGCAAGAATTGAAAGCTTTAAAAGTTTATACAGCGATATTAACGAGAAGAATGATTCTGGAAGAATGTAAAAAGAATGACAAGCACGGCTAACGGAAGTGAACAAAGACTGAGTTTAGCCGCTCCATTTCCATTGCACAGATCATAACCATTACAGCAGCATAGCTTCATCTTCTTTCCGTCAAACTTATGCTTTATGCATTTATTCTTCGATAACTGAAATGCATCACTCATTGATTAGCACATCCAGCTCACTAATAAAGTGCCAATAATCTGCCTAATTTCGTAGCAGTGAATACCATCAGAGTTTATGGATTCTGATAGTCTCGGCATCGAAATCGCAATGCCAGCCGCTTCTCTCATAGGAAAGAGATAAGGACTATGAACCCTCTTTCCTACTTCAAATATGGAGCCAAAAAGTGCAAATGCTCCGCCTTGGGCATGTGACGCAATACTACTTCTGCAATCGTGTGCCTCATCCCACCGTCTCATGCTGTTCAGCAGCGACTGGGGCAGGAATTCTCTCCTAATGAAACACTATTAAAAAATATCAAATTTGCCACCCAGCAGCTGAAAGACCAACAGATGTAAAAGACCAACAGAAAAGTGATAATCACTTTCAATCTGTTTGCGATGTATTTTAATGTAGAAGAAGAAAAGCAGCAAGTAGGAGCATGTACTCTACGAGAGTAGAACGGGTTGCTTTTCATCACAGATAATCGTTCATCGAACGTTAATGCAACAGATGTTCGACACGACTAATAAACATTGTCTGTTCAGTAGAAATATTCACATCATCTAGCTCTTTGCCACTCCTAACCAATGAAATTCTTCTGCCATTCTATTATCACTAACAAATACGTCTTAATCTTTTTTAGCTGACCCATTAATGCTGATCTCCTTCAAAATTAATGCCTTTGGCCGTAAAGTTGGTGTTTAATCTCTAAGTTCACTTTTTTGTGCGTGTATTTATCAGTCTGCCTTTAATCTGATTTTATTTAGTAACATGTCATTTATTGAATAAGGATACGTTGGACTTGTTCTTTACCAGAGAGGCACCATGTATAAGAATCTCTTGTGGGATCAACTTTTGTTTAGAACTAAAGTAGGAAAGGTACCGTCCCCTTATGGAGCCGAATACACCCCCGCTCTGCTCACCTTCTATCCTTGGATAGAGAATGTCGAATATATGAGCCATCGAATGGAGTGAGGCAGTAATTAACTCAGAAGCTTGTAAGGACGTTTTGAAATTGTACAGAAGGTGGCTTTGTATTATTGCAGGGTTGTTTCTGCCAATTGATACTCATCGAACAAGCGCCATCTTCCTTTAGCAAGTAACCTCCTTTGGATTATTTCGAGTTCGAAGGGAACTAAGGATCATCCTACTGCAGTAAAAGTCCGATCAATTCGAGTATTTTGACGGCCGAATTACAACGCATGATAAGTAAAAATAACTTACAATGCATTTCAGTGAGGCGCATCCGGCCATTTTAACTTTGCTGACAATATTGACGTCAGCAGTAACATTATAGCAGTAATCGTTCTTGCCAGTGCACGTCTCGAATGTGGTGCCAACGTTCTGTCCACGTACGAATGTGTATCCATTGAAGCATTTCAAAGTTTCGGCATCTTCGGCCAGAAGAAGCAGCCCAACAATTGGAGCCAAGAGCCACATTGCAGCCAATCGCTCTCTCAGCAGTTGCCTCTGGCGAAAAACACACGCTCGTGTGGATTCTTCTGCCAAGCAAGAACGCACACTCTGTATTGTTGCAATATGATAGCGATTTTTTGTTTCCGATGAGAATTCTTTACTTTCAGGAATTACTTCAAAAATGATCCTGTACAGATTGCTCATATCTCAAAACACTCATAGCAATTTTAAACGATTCAATTTGCGAGGCATTTCGCACTCCGTTCCGCGAGCCATACAGTCGTACTGATTGAGCATGTTCAGCCTCTACATTGTAAGTGGTACTACTCAAAAAGTGATGCATGTATTTTCCAAGTGACCCAAGGAGAGATTTTAATGGGTAAAACGATCGTTATATCCCCATTTATTAAAACTGAGCAGCTGAAAAATTCATGCCATTTTGTTCGACTTGCTACAATTGGATATAAAGGAAAAGCATGCTCGACCGATTGAAATATAAAGTTTGCCCTCCGTTGCACAAAGAAAACTGAAATAGTTGCAACTCCTGAACGTGCATAGCTAATTGCATGGTTAACAATGGCATTTAGAAAATACTTGGTTTATGCCTTGCATGATTTATGTCAAGCGAATTTGCGAACTTGCCAATAAATCGATGCATCCGCTAGCACTAAATTCGAAGGCGAAAACAGCTAGAATGCTCAAAGTGGAGCTTTGTCGAAGGTATGTTGCAATTTCCGAGAACTGTCCAAAGCTTCAACTTGTATCACACAGTTATACTCGGTACAAGAATCTTCCCCTCAGCACAACAAAAACTCGAAAGGCTGTCGGTGCACGAGCGGATAAAATATAGCAACAAGTTGACCCAGCACAAGCTTTCACACAATGTCCGCAATTCTTGGATTTTGGCCGCGCGCTAAGCCATCATTTCTGCACTGAATTTCGGATCGTATAACAACCCTCAAGGCAGTTCTGACATACAGACAGAGCAAATTCGCACTCAATTTAAGCATAGATCAGTACCCTGTGGAATGAAGCATCTCGTGCATATTGTAAAGTAAGCATTACAGGTACCGAAAACATCTCTTCAAAACCACAACAAATGTTCGGCATTGTAAAGGTGACTTCAATAATCACAGTGGCAGCATGATGCAAATTGCACTCTCAAATGACAGTGAAATTAGTGATCGATACGTAAACATTACAGGTAAACGTAGTCCCTTCACCTTAATTACAGAGAAAGTCGCAAATATGAGGTGATATAAGATTATGCCATCGTGTACAGGATTTCCGAATGAGTGAAGGTTAACGTGATCAGGTGTTGTTGAGGAAGAATGTAGGATTTTAAAGGAAAAAGCAAAAAAAAAAGTTTATAAATAAAAACTTTTACTGCCAAGTCTGAACTTTTATCATCAAAATATAGGTATCGTCAGGCGAAAACTGTGGAAGATTGTTTGCTAGGAGTTTAATGGGAAAACGTTAGAATGAAAGAAATTCAGGCTAAGCGGAAGAAGTGAATAGTAGGTGAACAAGCAATAGAAGATTATCGCATCGTTTCCGACAACAGCTTTGCACAGACCACATCTTTGCAGTTTTTTTTTCTTTGTTTTTGTTGCTGACGTAGTTGTTTAACAATGTTTAATTCAGCACTCTTTCAATAGCTATATTATCCTCTTGGCAGCAGCTTTAAGTGACTGGAAACAAACAAAATATTTTCTGTATTGAATACAAAAATCCACTCCAAAATTACTCTTGTTATTCACGTTATTGAATGGGCATAAAAGTAGCCACAATTCAAACGCTATCTATTACTACTACAACAAACTCATAAGAAAAAGCAAAAACTATCGAAATATTCAAAAAAATCATTTACCCTTTATCAGGAAAAGAAATATTTAAATAATCGCATGATGAAAACGATTAATAATAAAGAATATGCGATTCAGGTGAACGGCACTCACATTAATGCAGTTTAATTTATGAGTTGAACGATTCCTTTTATAATGTTGCAGTTGTAATTTTCAAGAAGAAATATTTGCTGCAGTAAAAAAGCGATACAAGTTTATTAGGTGACGACTATCTTCGCCGTGCTTGTTAGCAATGATCAGAGGTCGGTCTGTTCGTGTATGATGTATTCGTAATGGTACTCCTCATAATTTGTCCTCAAAGACGGGAAGGAAGGGAGGAAAGGAAAGAGAAGCCGTTATGGTGAAATAGAAATGAATTTGTGCGACAGGTCAGAGAAGATATGGTTTCCTATATTAAGAGGTTCCTATAGCTGGTCGTATAGGTCAAGATACTTTAAAAGTATTTCATGGTACCCTGGATTGTCTTCTTTAAGATTTTGTTGTTTTGAAGCGAAAAGTTCAAGCGGCAACGATTTGCAGACATGGAAAAGAAACTATGAGAGTTGGAGTGTTTGTTTCGTGCAATGATAAATTGGATTCAGAAGTGATCACTTCATCCACGAAAATTCACACATGGAGGTTTCTGAGTGCAGAGTTACCGAGTAAGATGCCTATGTAAAGAAGCATAACGTAAGCGCTTTGATTCGCCTATGAGTCCGATCAAATGAATGCATTTTGGAAGGTTTCAACAAAAAATCATGCTGAAAACGTGACATTTCCGCTGCAATAAAAAATGTACGCGAACATAAAATTCAAAGAATTTCACTTCTCATAGCAGATGCGACATAGAGCTGTAATTAGGTGGATTTTTCACGTCACCATTGTCTTCGTATGTGATGGTCACATTTTAAAGGTTCCATTTCTCAGTTTTCCCCTTGAATTGATTCAGTTAAAAGGGCACACTTCTGGCAAGATTTGATTTTTTCTCAAACTCAGCCTTCCATTCGTAATCTTCCAAACTCTGGTATTTTGTTTGAATGCCGATTTGCGAAAGTTTCTATGAAACATCGAAAGTTTCTATGAAACACGTGAAGTCGTCTGCAGCTGCGAATTCAACATGTACCGAGAAAGGCACCTTTCATTACGGTTCGGTTGTAAGGTGCAACCAGTGTAGAAAACGGGTTTCTAAGATGGCAGGAAAAATATGTGTAACACATTTTATATATGTGGACGCGTAGAAGCGCATCATTTTATAATGTTTTGGAAGATTGTAAATAAAGTGGCGCAAATTTCGGAGTTGGATACATGCCTCTTTTACTAAGTTGTGAAGAAGTTTGTGATTTTGAGAGTCAATGGTTGGTATGATCTGAATGCTGTGCAATCGATAGTTGCTGTAATAATGGGAGCGGCCGATTTCGATGTGCGGTGTCTGAGTCAACGTCTATATGCGCACATGGGACAGAAGGCCGGTGACAATTCACCGAGCATTCTTTTTTTCAGCATTACTTTTGAAATTGATGTTCAGAGCATTCATTTTCTTGTCTATTTGCGTTGTAGGCGGAAATGATCATCAATGCGCTGATTCAACAATACGTATTCAACCTTAGTGAATAACGCATCAGTGCGTCTACAATGTGCGTTTCATCATGGTGGTGTATAATGGCGAAAGGCCATCTATCTTATTGCTTAAGTTTTCTTTTAAAATCCCCTTTCTTCGCCACAATATCAACTCATCGTCATTAATTTTGATTATGAAAGAAGCCCATTTGTTAGACTGTTCTTCAATATAAGTTGATAGGAATTTATAAGCATACTAGTGAAAAATGCTTAGACACTATTGTGTCAGTTTGCATTGTCGTAGTGAGTTAATTTGCCGGAAGGATGATAATTAAGATTAAGAGAATTACGGATTTATTCCATCGCGTTCATTCGAAAAGAAAATGATTCAAATCTTTGCGAATTTTTGCATAGATATTTGTTTAATCATTTCAAGTGAATCGGATAGAATAGACTTTATCAGCTTCCTCTCTTAAAAGCACTAGTGGTGTTTACCTTATTTCTCTATTTCTTTCGCTGCTAGAATGCTCCCTTCAAAAATGGTTGTAATTGTAACGCTTCGAAAAATTAAATCACCAAAGAATAAGTAGAAGAGAATATTGGCCAGGCTGCTTTCACCTGTAGCATTTGAGTCAACCCATAAATAGCGTGTTTAATGCATCCCTGTATAGAATTGATTAGTTACATAAATTCGAAACGAAAAATAAAGATTATTGAGAAATTTTGGAAGGATAGTAGGGCAAAGCTGGCACATTTTTAAGCGTCAGTCACTAGCAAATTGGGAGGCGGGGGGGGGGGGTGAGAGGGCATCATTTACTGCTGGTTAAATTACACGGGAAAAGCTTCTTGATTTTCGGTTTGAAACTCTTAGACGAAAGAGACAAACAACTATGCACAAATACACACAGATGCACTCTGCGTGAATTTGAAGAGGCGCACAAAAACGACTGACTGTACCGAAAAAGTTGTTTATATAAGTATTCCCTAGCTTTCTCTATTTTAATGTCGATTTTCATCGTCATTAAGAAGTGTTTTATTATCAGTACATTGTTTATCGGTTTTTTGCTTATTACAACAAATATAAATTGAAGATGAAGGTGTCCACACGATATTTGCTGTTGATGCTGCTTGTGGCTTGGGCGATGCCATCCACAGCGTTGAAGTGCTACAGTGGTCAGAAATTCATCAGGGGGCAAAAGATTGGTAAGATGGTCCTCTATTTGTTGTTTAAACCTCTATGCTGGCCGTAGCGCTATTTTATTTATTTATATGTGTTTTATTTATTCATTTTGTCATGAGGACCCACCTGAATTTTTGGACAAATAGAACATTCTCAACTAACATCTACAAAAAACTTGACCCGCTGAGTGCAGGGGCCGAGAATTTTCACTTTTCCAGCCACAAATTGTAAAAGTGACAGCAAGAATATCTCACAACGAGATCACTGATGCTGATTAAACGCTTCTTTTGTTAGTGATGCAAATATTATCTGTACTGTGGGTTGCGCAGATAAAATTCAGGCATCGCACAACGTTGGTTAGACCTATATGCGCAATTACTGTCGAAATACTGGGTTAGCATAGAAGGTATAAGGAGAAAGACATACTGCATCGTTTACAAGCGTTCTATTCACAATTACATAACTCCGTTCAATTTCAAAGAAAACTAATTTCTGGTAAATTGTACCCCTTCATAATTTTTGGAATTAATAAGTTTAGTAAAATAGTATCATTGAAAAAGAGCGGAACCACCTACGAAACAATTTAAAAGAACGACGGAAAGAGCTTGAAGCATGTGTGGTCAACGAACGCATTTTGTATGCATGCAACGCGACAGGAACCCTTAAATTTTTCAGCCATTTATTTTGCATCAAAGAAGCTCGCTAGCAATAATGGGATGCCGTCTCCTCCTACAGTTCACCTCCTTACCAGTCCATCTCAACTAAACACAAGATATTTGTCATAGGTTCGCTTACATGGAACGATGCTCCACAAAATATGCAAAAAAAAAAACAAAAAAACAAACAAACAAATAACTTATGCATGAGAAGGTGAAGCGACCGCGGACGTGAAACTGCAGGAGCACAAATTTAATGAACTTCGGTGCAAAGCAATCGGCCAAGCTCCATGCGATTACAGAAAACATGCCGGTCGAGATGCACCCTCTCTTTAACCTCCTTCCCTCCCATCCACCAAATTGGATATCCTTGTTCCACGCTCGAAATAACTGTTCTACCCCATTAGGAAGAATTTCTGAATCTGTCAGACCAGAAATGATTGTGTTATCCACGAATAACTTATGATTCATCAGAGCTCTTGTTTTCCTGTTATATATTTTTTGATACGGACTCTGTAGTATTTGAAGAACCATTTTTCTATACACAGTACAGCCTGATTTGTTGCATCAGTAGAGTGGTTAGGTTTGCATGTTTCTGCACGAATGGACGCCAATCGCATTTTGACAAATTCTCTAGTGAATCCATATATATTTCCGCATTCGTTGACGGTTGCTGTCAATGTTTTGAATTTTAACCATAGAATGACGGTTGTTGAGATAATCATTAGATAACAATGGTCGGTGACGCTTTGAGCAAACTTAATTAATTCAGGTCAAGTGTCTGAAAGTCTCATATAGAGTTAATGTCAACATTCTTCGGAATTTGCTAGTAAAATTCACTTTTGCAGATGAAACGACGGAGTGCTCTAGCAGATTCGATTTTTGCTATTATTTCACAGCTGAGGCGTCTCTCATTAATAAAATAAAACGCGCAGGCTGCTCGACAGTGCGATGTCAGGTAATTTCTTTCATTTATTTGTGCATTTTAACAAGGATGCTCTTTGCTTGTCAAACGCCTCCATCGAAATGGCCGTAAGTAGTTTAATCGAAATGGGATTAGCTCACGAGTAGGTGCGAAGGCGTGTCAGAAGATCTTGTATATTGATTGCATGCATTATAAACACAGGCGCAGACAAATTTTATGATTATAGCTTCATAGATGGGTTGATAAAAGCATTGTCCCGCGAGCGGAACTGAAACCAACGTTTACCAAAATATATGTTAGGCATAACAAATTAGACGAGATATGAAAGGTTAGTGGAAGGAGCCGATTCTAATGGCAATATCCCTCAATGACGTACACCTAATTTCATGAATATTAGTTCAGTGCAAAACATAGTGTGGGTGAGATCAACGAACAAGGATCAATAAATGCAACCGTTAAGTCTTCATTTTGCAGATGTATTTTTCGTAGGTGTTAGTATTAAAGCTTAGATGTCAAGCTCGTATCTTTTTTAATGAACCTGAAAAAAGTTCACCAATATCTAGTTCAAACATGTGCGGTCGATTATTTGTATTGAAAAGAGTATTTGTTATTTTTAATGGGAATAATCCCAATCAACTACACCGAGCAAATAGCCAATCATCTCGAAACGTTAATCTGCGCAGTTCGCTAAAACTGATGCCCCAACTTTGTAGATGTGATTGCAAAGTTTCAGCTTTATTTGAGATAATCATCTTTAATGCTCAATAAGTGGGTTTATTTCAGTTGGCGAGGAATACTTGTCGAGAAACCACAATCAGTAACATACCAGTGAAACTGTGTTGCTGTGATACCGACTTATGCAACAAGGGTTAACGACTGTGATGATGATGTTCACACTTTCATCATGTTTACGTACTGCGCTTTAAACCGAAATATTCTTACAACAAGACGCTATTGCTTCAATTGAAATATCGCGGATTAGCTACTTGACAAGCTGATTATAATAAATTTTCATATCGTCCTTGAGGATGCTGTACGGGTTTATTAGTGATTGTAAATGCTTATCAGCATTTTCATCTGTTCAAATTTCAAATGCGCAATTTTTTTCGATATAATTTTACAAAAGTAGGCACAGGTGCAATGAACAATTTAGCAAACAGCAGAGTCCTCTTTTAGATTAAAAATATTAAAGTTTTATTGTTTAGCGTTTACTATGAGAACAGAAATAGGAGATATGGCTTTGAGTCAATATTTCAAGGAGCAAACGTTTCAGAATTGACGATTTTCTTATTTTCGTTTCTAAAGCAAAATAGGTGTTCGCTGATATCTACAAACGATGTTTTAAAAAGGGAGGAAGAACGCCTGCAAACACTATAATACAGCTGCCAATAATTTGACTCTATATGATCGGCTACTTACGTAATGATGGTGTTTTTCTTCACCCAAAAACTGATTTGCCCTTATCACATATGTATTCATTAACGCCTTATTTTATTTCTCTTTATGTATGCCTCGACGGTGTTTCGGTAGATGTTTCAATCATGCTAAGTGTTCTTTGGTTATTCGAACTTTTCTTTCCTTTTTTTTCATCCCCACTCTTTCAGAAATGCCATTCGGCATCCATTGTGATCATTTCCGCCTTCTACTTGTTGCGCCTACTTTGCCTTGACAGGTCATTGTTATATGCCTATTGTACTCCGTACAAGCTTATGCAATCATATAGCGGAGGAACTCGTCTAGGAAATAACTGGTGGCTGTTTCTTTGTAACGAAACGATAAATTCATTAACAACTCAACGAATTCACCACCCTTGAAGGTGACGGAATCCAAGGACTATCACCTTGCTATGTGTCCAAGATAAACTTATGCTTAGTTGAGATTGCGAATCGCGTATTTTACATGTAACAGATATTACACCGGAAACTCTCCTGGATGATGTTCAGATCACCACTAGTAGTGAAGTGCCTAGGGAACACCCATGATGTGAAATGGTAATTTATAGTCGAAGAATAGTTGACAATGAATGTGGAATGAGCTCGCCTAACTGCTTAGGCCATGAAATGATAAATTCTTGTGGGCGATTGAATAATGGCACATTTTTAAGCCAAGAAACAGTTTAAAAAGTGAAAGGATCTTCAGAAAATGCATTAGACTTGTGTGTGCACCGTGAAAGGTGTGTAAAGAATCAAGAAATATGCCCAATTTGTTTGGATGAACAAAATATGTTTCACAAATATGTTAACAATAAACTCAGTGTTCGTGAAGCAATCGTTGCGCGAAAAAAAAGCGCTCACTCTAGGATTGTTGTCGAAGATTCAGCCAAAAGCAAAGCACTTTTAAACTTTTTTTGAGATGTTTCGTTAACGCTAGACGGTTTATTGCTTGATCGTCAGTAGACAATAATAGCGTTCAAAATGTGTGCAAAAACCGAGGAAAAAATTGAGCAATAAAATTTCGTTAACGCTAAACGCTATTCCATCCTACACTTTCAAGCGTACAGCTTTTACCACCTCAGTTCATTTAAGAATGGGGCACGAGCGGAATATTTTAGGCAGCTCATATCCCTCTTTCCGCAGAACCGATATAGATGATTTCAAGAAAACCTCTAGTGCACTTCATGAAAAAATGTAGGTCTACTGATCTTAGGTTACCTATGTGAAAAAATTGTATTGGTGGAAAAAAAACCGTATTGATGAAAAAAACCGTATTGATCCTCAAGAGCCTCGGCACTTCCCATTCGAAACGCCATGATAGTTTTGTGAAAACAAAGTAACCGAGGTGCGAATGACCACGGTCACAAATGGCCGGCACAGGTGTCTTGGGACAAGTGACCAATAACATAGCGTCAAAAATATGTGGGTCACATCCCTTAACTGTGAACTTGAAAGTGCAACAAGATAGCAGTGAAGATTTTGAAGGCGTAGATTGTGACGATTCGAAAGTGCGGGTTATGCCAGATTACTGGCTGAATTTGTAGCTTGGTTCTTTTCGCCTGTTTTTGCTTCAATTTTCCCTTTCGGTAATATAAATTTTCAAATATGTCTTTGCACTCATCCTCCATTTCAAATTTGTTTCTCGGGTTCCAGTGGCCAAATATGAGATACAAGGAGTGATTTAATTTTAAATTAAATAATGCCAACTATGACTATCTGAACTAACAGCTAAAATCCATTCTTTTATTGAATGAATTTTATTTAGTATTGAATGTTTTTATGAGGCAAAAATATATTTAACCATACCTTCTTTGTGTGAAAAGAAGAAATAGTTTTCACATAAGAAGCGCTCATTTACCGCAATTTTTCTAATCGAACTCATCAAATAATAGAATTGCCTCATGTTAGATGTAACGTAACTACAAAAAGGCAACTCTTGGAATTTAAAGTTGTTGTTGAAGATAAATTGAAAAAAAAACACAGTAAGGCTCTTGAAGATGCATGAGCTGACATGAGAAGAGTTTATGCTGTGGTTAGCATCATAATTACAACAAGTGAAGGAATGCGTTTGCAACTGCAAGAAAACAGATCATCGATCACACCTGTCGATAACATAAGAAGATGATGGGAGATTCGTAAATTAATTGTCTCATTTTAATGGTCTTTTTTTCATTCTTTGATGAATTTTTTGAGCCCTAACAAATATTAGGGACAACAAAAAAACATATCAGTGAGGGACAATCGTTTACCTCCGGCAAGTGAAGCATGTCGAATATGAAAGCGATGTTCTATAATAATACATATCCTTGTAATGCTTAACATTTCGTAAGGGCGTCCATAATATGCCACTGTAATAGTTAAAATGCATGAGGTTTGATGAGCATAACGGGATTTAAAGGTCGAATATTGAATTTATCCGTCTATCCGATTGCACGTCCCTAAGATAGCGATAGCATTGAATCACCACCCTCAATTGCCACATCTGTAGTACGAGTGCACAAGAAAAGATCACCACCGCTAATGCAAGTGCAACGCGAATTGTGTGAGTGCCTAAAAATTGAATTACAATAGTATCGCTAATACAACCAGTGCAGAGATTCAAAAATATTCCCTTACGTAGATTCATCGCCTATATAAAGCAGTCCTGGATCGACAATTTCCAGGTCTTTTTTAACATTGTAGTGAAATTAAACGAAATCATTCTTTTATGATCGTTCTCTTATATTTCTGAAGTTGTTGCAAGCTGCAAGAAAAATAGGTATTTTGGTTTCATTTGTTTTCAGAAATGGAACGTTTATTTTTATGCGCACGTCCGCTGGATTAGCTTTCAGAGCTTCTTGAATGGATATTGATGTAATATCCGATATTCAACATTTTTAAGAAAGGATATTTGCAGCAAAAGTCGTTGATAGAAGTACAGACTTGAAAACTGAAAATGATTTATTTTTTGAATGAAAAACTAGAGAAAGTCTGAAAATATGAAGGACGTTGGTCGAAGAAATATGTAAGTACATTAGTAGCGGTTGCGACAACATTAGATCAGTCCGACTAGCAACGCACCATTGTTTGTACGAGATGAAGGACATCACATACTTCATGGCATTCCTGCTTTCAAGTTAAGCCCTCTAACAACTCACTATCACTATTCTAAACACCTTCAAACCAAACTAGTATGAGCATTTCGAATGTGATAACGAAATGTTCTACAGTAATGACGATATACAGCGAAAACGGCGCTGCATTGGCAATAAGAGAAATCTAGACTGCGAGGCTGGATATATGTCTCACACGGTGGACTGTCATCAGAAAAGAGAAAAGGACAAGTGGCAATACGTCAGGCTTATTTCTTTGCAGTCCAATACAACTCTTCAAAAGCTTGTAAGGTAGACTAGGCTTATTTATATAGGCTATAGATTAAGCGGGGATAGTGCGCCGTACAAGGTTGATCAAAGAAGGTCAGGAAGTCATGACACTGGCCTGAGGCAGAATCGGGAAGGTATAAAAGAGGTTGATGTGCTCATGTATTCATCCCAACTTTCTAGACTACTCTAAAGGCCGAGTGGGCTACGGGTGGCTGCTGATGAGCGAAAGCTGATCGGCGGCAGCGAAAAGTTCTGTGCGACCATGCCGACGATTCAAGCTATCCTAGTGTCCCTTCTTGTTTGTCACCTTATTGCATAAATGCGATAAACTATTCGCCCCTTATATCATCTTGACAGAGGGTGCAGACCTTTAAGGAGACCTGGACGGCTAGAAAAGGCGAGGGAAGCTGACTCTTACAAGCTGTATTTCCGGCTTTAGGCAACATCAGCTAGCGACTATCCTTTCTAGAATTGATGCTCATCAGATGAACCCCCTGCTTCAAATAGGCATCTGCCCGAAAATTTTACTGCAATTCAACAAAATCAACCCATGAATAAATATGGTTATGCGTCAATGACTAACTGTAATAATTCCTTTGATGTCCTCTACGAATCGATAGTCGCATAATGCGCAATTTTCTATGTGAACGATATAACAAATCGCATAACTTTACCAGCGTTTTTTTCATTTGCGATTATTTCGTTTGTGTGATCGCTGAGTAACTTTTCGACGAGTTTGTTGAAATTACCAACGAGCAGAATGAAAAGAAAAAAATCGAAGCAAGCGATGAAGATAGTCGTAATTGCCTGCAAATAAGCGGAATGAACGTATATATGTATAAGTAAGTATCCCATTTGTCACCTAACTCGATTTGCTAGCAGCGATCACACAATTTATTCTCGCGTAGTGTTGTGAATCAATTTCTAGTCAAATGGATTGCTTTGAAATCACTTTAAACGTAAATAATCATTCCATTTGGAATTCATTTTTTGCACAGCTAGTAATCTCAAACTTTCACCATAGAGGTGCAGAGGCGAAAGTCATACGCAAACGGCTTACAACTAACCCGCAACCGTCACGAATATTGCAGAGCATTTACTTATTCAACATTTTAAGTAAAATATCTCTTTTTAAAGCCATAAACGTGCATAATAAACTGCAGTTCCATTGTAGCTCCCTTGATGCATTAGGGACGAAATTTTGAAAGTTTCGCGAAATTAAACTCTCAACTCGGAAACAGTTTGCACCAAACGTGATCTCCATAGCGAGAACTTTGATCGTCGTTTGGAAAAGCTTTCTTATAGAGCATAAATTTTTATCTCTTAAAGTTATGGATGTGAGATTTCACTTCCACTAACTACCTAAAAATCGTTCGTGTTACAAGCATTCAGTTGCAGCAGTGTCGCTTCCACCCATTTTATGCTGTTAAAAAGAAGGCGCATTTATATATAAAGTTCCAACTTTATCTGTCCGCACCTTGAGCTCTATAATAGTTTTTTTTTTCAACTCTGCTGGAAAACGTTGCCACTTCATAACTCCGTGTCATAGCTGGACTTTGAATCGTCAGGGGCTATTTGACTTCTATTGAGAAAGCCTATTGTATGCAATTTCATTGCAATTCCAATCTCATCCTATGAAAAATTGACATTGGGGAAAGCATTTCTTGGTACCCAAACGAATTCCAGCATATTCTCTCGTGTTTTGATGCGTGAAGAAATGTAATCAAGGCTGCCATCATATATGCATGAATACACACATGCTTAGACGCAGAGAATTTTCAAAGCGAGAGCCCTTTGGCTCTTGCTGAGATAAGGGATGGTGAAGTCCATCGTTTTAACCTATCACGCGAGATTCTTTTCACCTTTTATTTCCAGTGATTTTCCCCAAATAACGTTTGGAGAGACTATTGACTGACAATTTGCAATTTCCCACTGGGAAAGCTTCAAGTTCATTTTTGGATTCATTGGATGTATATATTATAAAATCGAGAAAAGATGATCGATAAAAGTTGCATATAAGTGCTTTTCATTCAAAAATTGCGATGCTATTTATTTCTTAGCTAAGTTTCATTTCTTTTTCGGTATTCTCTTCTTGTCATAAATCGCCGCAAGTGTTCTTAATTAGACGCTTATTTAAAAGCCAAATAAAGTGACAAATGTGCAATTAGTACAGTAGGCGGGTTATTCATTTTGGGGTAAGGTTAAAAGATGTGTGCGTTGCAACGTGTGATGTAGCTGTGGTGATGATCTCCTTCCACTCCTCTGCTCGCATCCTTGAAGGGAACACTGCGTTCAATCATTGCTTCACTCCTCCAATGGAGCGTATGATAGTCGCGCCAACTTTATTTTGTGCCAGAAATTATGAATTTTCTTTTATACAAAAATTGTTGAGAACTGAACAATAGAATGCTTTCATTGGCTGTGAGAAGGACGCAGCAGTGAGAGATAGCAGGATGGATGAGTCTTTTTGTTTAGGAAACGAGAAACTTTTCACATGACAACAGAAATGAAAAAAAAAAAAATTCTGCATGTTTTCCAACGAGGTCGAAGAGGGACGAAAAGTAGAGTTGCGGAGATTCCATCCCAAATGCATGCTATGTCCGATCGAGCAGAAAGAGTGTTGTTTTATGTGTCTCAGATAATGTAGCCAGTTGAATGAACGAAACAAAAATGTAGCAACGAGCTAACCGTTGATGCAATGAACGGTACCAATAGACTGCTCCTCTCAAGGACGAGACCTGCAATCATAAAGACGAGCACGAGAGCGCCGATTAATAACGATACAACTTGTGCTCCCATTGCCAATGACGAAGAGTACCTGCAAATTTATCATGAAATCTTTTAAAAAATTTCAGTAAAAATAAATTCTATGTACCGGTACGAATGTAGTTTCGATGGGGATGGAGAGTACAGGTATGATGTGCAATAACCGAAGTCTGCAGTGTAATATAATATTCAAAACACGATTGAGAACGAAAAACAGCGATTTTGCGACGCCTGTAATCGTCATGCACTCTGTTACAAAACACAGACCGTGGATGCTGCTCTGCAAAATTTGGTAGTGCACTACGGCACATTTCAATGGAAGGAGCCAGAGGAATGTCTTTATTTCGTCGCACTTTCTTTCCAACGTAGATTTCCGACTGCCCTTTATTTACTTTCGGTATATAAATTTCACTATATTTATTGACTTTTAGAAGTCAGTATATAAAATTTCACTCAGTACCTAGTGCGAAATCCTTTTCTTCTTCAAATAAATATCAAGCATGTAATCATATATAATCTTGATTATTTTTCTGCACATTTGTTATTCTGCATATTTTTCAGCGCCATCATCCCTATCATTTCGTACTTTTCCCATTCAATTGCTGCACATTTTAAATGTCATGAGACTTTAACAAATGTTTGCTAAAAGCGCTTGATAGTATCGTATTCGTTATGATTCCACTTCATGAGCTAGTTGAGGTGATGACAATTGAAATAGTTCGTTATAATTCACACCAACGATGATATCCAAAGTTCAGTTTCTCTCAGATTTATAATATACGGATTGTCAGCACTACAATATTGAAGAAAACTTCCAAATCGAATATTTTCAGTGATCAATAGAACACATTCAAAAGGCTTTTTCGATTAAAGATTTTTTTCCTTGAATATTTGCTAGTTGAATGAACAGATTACTGAGAACTTTTTCATTATGTAATTTGCTTATTTAGTAGACTGTACTACAGGAAGCAGACATTGTGCAAGCCTCTCTAGTGCTCCTATTCGCATTCTTTAAAAACAACTACTACAATAATGCAAAAATTTAAGTGCTATATTCATCCCAAAATAGTTTCATTGCACGAATAATATTCTATTCAATCATATAATGCTTATCCATATGTATGGGTAAACTAATGTAATATAATTTTGCATATTAGCATCTGTAGCGAAATGTAAGAATGCCACCTTCGATATGCGATTGTGTCTGCCATATTGACCGTTTCACAAATGACGAGAATAGCGCAAATTGATGCGATGAGCTTCGTGACAGTCTGTAATAAAATCGACTTCATTCAGCTCACTAGCATTGCTCACTTACCGATTTCCAATATTCGAAATACTCATTTGGAAAACGCTTGCGCAAAGAGCGAATTTAATTATAGAAATGTATCTCAAGTGTATTTTTCTTCTACTCATATTATTTATTAACTGATTTTCATCCTCAGCTACCGTAACTAAGTATATTACAAAAAGAAGACGGAAACAAATAAATTCCTGAAAGGATTCTCGAAAACCACCGAACATTTCGGTGGTTTGAAAAAACTTCATCGAATTCCACACCATAAAACTTTAAACGAATGTATTACTTTAAACTTCATCGAAAGTTTAAAATGGAATCAAATAAAAACGTACAAGTACATGTACTTTTCCGCAGCAGCACTTGTATTTTTGTGTGTCGGCAGTGGAACTATATGGTGCTGCATATGAATTCGATAGAACAATTGCTGACAGCTTCTTCTTGATCATTACTGAAATAAAATACTCAAATTCGCCTTTAATATTAGCGTATCAACCGTCAATTTCACAGACATAAATCGATTACTTTTAACAAAAGTGTATTGAAATCCTCCAATAGTAACAAATATAAAATGACATTTTATGGCAACAACAGCGATAGCATAAGCGATATGCATACGAAATTTGACTTGCAAAGCAGAAAGAGGAAAATCGTTGATTTCTTTTTTAAATTAACGTTTGCAATTTTCGTTTCTCTCAGCACTCATAAGATCATTCACCTCGTATGAGGCAATTGATAAAAGTGACCTTATATAAGATCTGCGTTCAATTACATTGAATGACTCCTCTTCATCGAAGAGTAACGAACAATCTTCGAGGATAAAATGCGCATTCAATAGCCATTTAAGAAATGTAAGGCTCGAAGGAAACGTCTCAACCAGATGTAAATTTTTAGCATACAAGTACTCATTAAAACTTCTATTAGACTGCATCAATGATGACGATAAGCATTGAAAGTTACCGATTCATAGTTGTTGTTCTTTTCTAAATGCGCTCTTCATAGCTTCAGCTAATTAGGTATGTAATCGAAGGTGCCTACTACATTGGCTAATTTCCACTGGTTTCAAGTTCAAACACAAAGAACACTCATCCCTGCGAGAGTAATTGTTTACATGGGTTAAGAAACTAGCGTTCTCGTTCATAACACTGCTTAAGCTCGAAGCCACTATGAGGACCAATAGCTTTGCAGTTGTTAGTTGTGCTCAACGTTTCTATTTTTGAACTTATTACAGCATCTACAGCCTAACCTGAGAAAAAGAAAGAGCAAAGCTAGGCAGAAATGATCGAAATATAGAAGCGCATATCATGTTAGTTGATAGCTTTTTGCTTATTCTTAACTAAAACACCTCAATTTGAATAATTCTCTTCATGAATAATTCAACGGCTGTTAATATGCGTAGCGCTCTCATTATGAAACTTAAACAATGCGCATGCTTTATATAGTGAAGCTACTTTAGAAAACTTCGACAATTGGCAACTTGAGTGATTTCAATCACACTCTAAAGAAAGGTTTTAAGCTTCTGATATATGCAGGAAGTAACTTGTAGTAGAGTTTTGCAATGAAGATTGCCATCGAATATCACTCCCATATGTTCGTTTGAAAATGTCATTGAAAGTGATAATATTTTAAGTAAGAGGCTTCTTAGAGAAAGAATTCTTGATGCCAATCGTTCGAACGGAGCTTTACATTCGTCGCAAAGGATATAAATTTTAATTTACTCACAGCATCACTAGTCGGAAGCTCAAAAATCTGAGTCATAGCTATCTTTTCTTGTATTTTATTCATTCGGAAAAGAATTATGCATATGAGTGAAATGCAAACGCGATAATTTTCACCTTGCAAGAGTATGCACTATACATTTCTACAAAGCCTCAACATTGATGTTATCGTGGCCATCGGTTTAATTTGTCAAAAAAGATGCGATGCTAACTAATCAGACCACAAATTTAGAAGGCTACGATTGACTAAATTTGCTTGGCTTGCCCTTTTCGTTGAAATCTAATGAACAGCTGTTGCCCAGCTTCATATGTATTGATGAGAGTAACTGCGCTCAAACAAGACAACAGCAAATTCAGTAACCGCATGAATTCAATACGATGCGATAGCACAGTCTGAGTCATAAAACTTTCAGCATAATCAAGTCGTTTAAAAGTTGTCAAGGCGTTTCCATTCATCAGCGATAGCATTGAAATGAACTATTTTTAGTATTTTAGAAGTAACTTGCTGCAACAATCATTCATCAACTCAGTAATGCCGAAATGCATATGACTGAAAGACACAAAGCAGTACATATAAAGTTGTCTCACCCGTAAATATACAATGGATATTGAAGAAAAAAGTGATGAGACGTTTCGCTGCCTAGGAAGTTGCTAGCATTCGTAGCTACCCACTCATTCTTGAGGTTTGCCAATTCCAGCGTTCAGGCAATGGCTCTTCAGCCGTATTGGCGAAATGAGCCTATTTCACTTTCGTCTAATGTAATTGGAGTATGCTTGAGAATTGCTTACCAGTCCATCCATTCGCACTCTCACATTCTTTTCGTAATGGTCGATTAGGGACCCACATCCTCACAATTTAACAAAAGTGCAATTGTTATTTAAGGCAGTTATAATAACGCTTCTCATCGTTGGCGAAGAAAACGCAAATAAAAGCGCATAGCATTGGTATTTTTATTCTATTCGGCGAAGAATGATTGTAGATATTTGATAATCCGGGAGAGATATCCGTTGAGGAACCGGAAAATCGATTTTTGCCCATATCTCGCTCCTGGATGCATGAATCGGGGTGAAGTTCTTTTTATTTCCCATCATTTGTGAGTGGCTACTGGAATCCTGAAAAAAATTCCCCTAGGATTGAAAAAAAAGTTGGCAAATTGCCAACTTTTTTACGGTTTATCGGAGAGATGCGGACGTTGCGCCATTCATAAAAAATGGCGCAGCGTTCGCGTCTCTCCGATTCGTATCGTCACTTCTTCCTGCGATCAACATAGGTTCCATTTGTTTCTTCTTCCTAGATTCTTTTATTTTCATTTATTTTTCACATTCTTTTTTAATGGTGTGTACTTTTTAGATTCATTTTTTGAACATTTGTTCGCTTAAAAAATTAAAATATGTGAAATTTCTATTGAAAGTACTATATCTGAGATTTCGGAATTTTTTCTCTGCAACAGTTAGGTCCACGGAGGAACGATTTGCTTTTTTCGACACAGTTTTAAAAGCTCTATCAAAGATATATAGGCTGTTAGATTTCCGGAGAAAAGTTGAAAATCGAATCGACTCACCAGAATTTCTGAAATTTCGATTTTTGCGATATTGGTGGTTCTCGTTCTCGGCCGATATCTCATATCGTGCTAAACGGTTTTCCGTTCCGTCATTGGCTTGCCGAGACTTCTCGAACGGCATGTGGATTACCGCCGTAGGGCTAATAGGAGCCGAGAAAAAAAATTCCCACACATCGCAATTTTAGGATCCTGAGAGGGTAGGTAGTACAGGGAACTTTCCGAAAAATATTTTTTGTCTCCAATTTCGATGATTTTAGTATCATACGATAGCTCCTGATCACCTGATCACGAATATGTGCATCATGTGCTGCTTAACGCGAAAAAAGGGAAACTACAGGTGTGCGAATGTTGTATTTTTATATAAATGGCCTGCAATTTATATTTTCGATTTTTTTTTCTCGGCAACGGTGACGCCTACGGCGCCGCGGATTGTTTCGTTCAACACAACTTTCAAGCCTCTATCAAATGATATATAGCTTGTTAAATTTCGAAAGAGATGTTGAAAACCGAATCGACGGGCCAAAATTTCTGAAATATCGATTTTTGCAGCTTAGGGGGTTCTGGTTCTCGGCCGATATTTCATACAGGCAAAAACGGTCCTTCGATTTGTGGTCTACTCGGCGAGACCTCCCGAACCATATACAGGTGATCACCCACGGGCGAACAGGAGCCGAGAAAAAAATCGTAAAAATCGCAATTTTTCGATCCTAAGGGTAGCACAGGGAAAATTTGAAAAAATATTTTGGTCTCTGATTTCGCTGATTTTGGTATCAGACGATAGACCTCGATGAGCTGATCACGAATGCGTGCACTATTTGGTGTTTTATATGAAAATAAGAAAACTAGAGGTGCACGAATGCTGTAGTTCTATAGAAATGTACTGTAATTGGTATTTCGGAGATTTTTTCTCGGCAATCGTTAGGCCTATGGAGCAACGGCTTGCTTCAGTGAACACAACTTTAAAAGCTCTATCAAAGGACCTATAGCTTATTATATTTCGAGAGGATGGTTGAAAACCGAAACGACCGGCCAGAATTTCTGAAATATCGACTTTTGCAGCTTAGGGGTTTCTGGTTCTCGGCGGATATTTGGGATAGGCAAAAGAGGTCTTTCGATTTGTGGTCTACTCAGCGAGACCTCCCGAACCATATACAGGTGACCGCCCACGGGCGAACAGGAGCCGAGAAAAAAAAAATCCCAAAAATCGCAATTTTTCAATCGTGAGGGGGTAGTACAGGGAAAATTTGAAAAAATATTTTTTGTCTGCGATTTCGACAAGTTTGGTGTCAAACGATAGATCTCGATGCGCTCATCACGAATATATGCATAGTCTCTCTGTTCCTTATGTTTTCTGGGAAATATGCGTTATTCAGGAGAGCGGCATAGACTCGCTGGGGAATGTCACTCGTACTGAGAGCCTGCCTTGCAAGCACTGATGTAGCCGACTGCTTAGTACTGCGAGCTATGGGCGCGGGCTATACTGGTTCATTTGCAGAACTTTACTAAAAATAATCGCTCGACGTAAAAATTCTATTTTCTATTAGCTTTTATTAGTATCGCATGTTACAAAGCTTTAAATAGTGCAACAAAGGCGTAATTTTTGTTAGTCAATGAAAGCAGTTATTAATTTGCATAAACTCTCATCATTACATAGTTGTTGTGTTTAGAACTGATCATTGTGGTGTTTAATGAAGTGATTGCTAATGATTTACGCACATCACTTCATTTGCATAATTTTATTTCATTGTTTACTCAGCAATAGTATCTTTTTGCAGTAAACATCTCAACACAAGATATGGGATTAAAAGAACGTATATGAATTATTCGACAAAATAAATAGCAGGTGAGCAATTCCACATTTCTTTAATGATTTTTTTATTCATTTTTTGCAGATTATCACTGTTGCATTTGATAACTGAAAAAAAGAATTTTCATACATTATCAAACGCCTTAGCAACGATCCGATGGTAATCCTTCAGTGTTGAGTTCCGAATTGAAAGTATATCACTTAACTGTCGATGAGCTAGTTAGCTTAAATTTGAATATGCGGAATTTCCTCGATTCAACAATAATAATAAACAAAATTTTGAGTTTTCAGGTTTTCAAGAAGTTACTTCAAAATCGACAGATACACATTGCGACAGGCCAAAGCCCTAAGTGTTTTCATTATAAAAAAAGCCCCAAGTGTAAAGGGCAATGTCGGCTGGAAAAAGACAACTAATGATTAGCATTAATTTCTGACATCAGCATCACCACCTGTTTCCAGGTGATATAGAGGCTAATTGTCCCTCATAGATCCTTTTTTTGTTTAAAAAAAGATTGCTTTTCGCGTTTTCAATCGCGGTGATCGCTAATGAACATGAACGTAAGAGGTGAAATTATTCAATTATTTCCTCTCCGTTTACGCTTAAACATTTACAGACCACTTCCTCTCACTATGAATTTCCGATGAAAAAATGTCCGACTAAAAAGATATGCGCGACTCTTATTGGCAGAGTTGCCCGTCGTCGTAGCCGCTAGTATCAAAATAGATAAGTTTCAAAGATGATGTTTTTATTTTTGGAAATCATAAATGTAACACAAAACGCGTAGTTGTTAAGTCTAGCTTTTTGTGGCTGCCTTTACGGATGCAAAGAAGGCAGCGATAGTTTCCGTTAGCGAATTCGGCGCGCCGGATTATATCCAGTACTCTATCACCCATGTGATTCTTTCGCTTCATTCACGCAAGATGACTCAGAAATTTTCGCAGGTACTGTCAGCAATAATACGTTCTATGCCTCTTAAAATTGATCTTCTGCATATAGAGCATTGCAAAAGGCCAATCGCCTAGAGCACTGCAAAAGGCTGATCGCCTAGAGCATTACAAAAGGCTGATCGCCTAGAGCATTACAAAAGGCTGATCGCCTAGAGCATTACAAAAGGCTGATCGCCTAGAGCATTACAAAAGACTAATCGTCTAGAGCATTGCAAAAGGCTAATTACCTAGAGCATTGCAAAAGGCTAATTACCTAGAGCATTGCAAAAGGCTGATCGTCTGGAGCATTGTAAAAGGCTAATCGCCTAGAGCATTACAAAAGACTAATCGCCTAGGGCACTGCAAAAGGTTAATCGCCTAGAGCATTGTAAAAGGCTAATCGCCTAGAGCATTCCAAAGGCTAATCGCCCGAAAAAAATTTTCTGCTCTTGTGAGCTATATCAGAAATTGGCTCTTCAATATCCCTTCATCGTACTTCAGCACTTCTGTAAATAATACGACGCGGCGACGAATGAAGACGTATTAAATATTACTTCCTTTCTTCTTTCTTCCGTGTAAAAGAATTGGAAACACATCCGACTATATCACAGATCAGCTGGCATCGTCCCATCTATTTGTGGGCACCCAAGCGTTTGCATTAATTCCGACGAGACAAAAGAAAATAGGAAACACCGAGGAGGATAGGAAACGCCCATTTCATCTAAAAATTAATGCAATTATTACGATAGCTCATCAGAATTCGATGAAACGTGGAATTTCCATCATAGACTTAGAAAGGCTATTCTCAAAAGGAAATCGAATTGACTTTGGGAGAAATTAATGTATTCACAGACTATTTTTAGTATGTTGAATAAGAAGGCATCCGATTGCATTACACTGAGTATGGAGTAGAGTTCACGTCGAAAAAACTTTCCTTGAGAATTCAGGAATTTCGTATCACCTTAGAGCCTGGATTTCAGGAACTTCTGACGTTCTGCCAATCTGGAGATCGAATTTCGACGTCTCTAATTTCAGCCCCTTGAATGACGATTCTGGTACCCCACAGCCCACATCGAATAGCAGTAATACAGGCCTTGTTTTCAAAAGAACTTTGTCTTGTTTTGTTCATCTTCATTGTTTATCCGCGAACTTTTGGGGGCATACAGAGAGACCTTTTTCTGACCCCCTACCAGGGGCCCAATGCAGGGTAACCTTTGGAGCCCGCATCTACAGTGAATAGTTATCCACCCCTTGTGGATTTCATCCAGATATGCAATAATACACATCCTTCTGGAATAGGTAATCAGAAAACACACATGTTCTCTAATACCTGCTTTTTGATAGATATCACAAGCACCTGCTCACCTTTTTCTTGGCGCATTTATTACCACCTGGGCAATAATAATTAATGACAACAATGGAATGAGTAATGCGTGCATATAGATCAAAGCTAGAAACCTCCTAGACGAAATATCAATCCACTGAATGGCTCTGTTCAATGATGGAGGACTTTCTATCGCAAACTTGAAACGATGGAAGATCTATTTTTCAAGAAATCATAAATGGTTCGATCAATACCGTGATTATTGCAATTCTACCAATCAGCCAAAAGAATCTTTTCAAAGAGATCTTATTTAATAAGTTCCATAGAGATCGTAGATTTCCATAGAGTTAAAGATCTCAAAGATCTTCTTTAAGGGGTCTCATTTAAGAGCTTTTTCCAAAATATACTTCATTTATGATGGTTGTAAGCAGCAGTTTCCCCAACAACCAAAGAGTAGCCATTGCAATATCATTCTAAAAGAACGATGCGCACCCTCATAGAACGGATGCAGTAGTATTCACGTGACGCGCCTTGCGGCAATGCTGCATCGATATTGACTAATAAAATGAGGTGCGAGTAGGCTCATGCGTTAAACACCAAGACGACGTCCCCACTCGAACATCATTGCATGAACCCAATGACTGAGGAGAAAGGCGTATTGGTATATTGTGATGATGTAATGCTGAAAAGGAAATTGACGCTTATATAGCTAGCTACTTGTGCAAATAATCAAAACTTTCAACGTTTCCGTCTACATCATTGAGATTTTGACGACAATTGGCAATAAATTAGGAAATCAATAAGAAATTATTTAATTCGAAAATTTGCCCCAATTGATCGCTGTAAAAATTGCAGACTGATAAAGTCATCAAAGATGCATCTTGATATTCAGGCTATCAGTCTTTTCCGTGCATAATTTATCCAACAAAAGTTTGCAACTGAGATAAAGAAATTCATTATGCTCCATTTTTATATTTCACTTTGCCAATTCTATAATATAAAACCGTTTATTAGAGAAATTGAAAGATTTTCTTAGTGCAAACAACAATCATCATCATAAAACGCGCCATAGAAACAATAATCGTTGATGATTTCTTCAGTTTCGCAAAGGAAAGCACTACTTCTGTCAAAGTCGGTTGCTGCATAATAAAATATTCAGCTTACTAATCGCCAAGTAGTAATACTTCGAAAAATCTGCTTAATGTACTCACTAAGTAAGTCGTGCGCTCCTCTTTATAATGGATGAACTTGATGAGAATAGTTTTAATTTACTATGACGACCGCTGATTCCTCGAGGAATCAAAAGGAGTTTCATTACAACCACACTGAGTGTAAGGAGTTTTATATAGGGGAGTTTTTGTTGAGTGATGCAGTCGATAAATCTAATAGACTCCTTAGACGTGTACGCCAAAACCACGCTGTAAAGTTTCCAGAGAAACATAGGCAACGAATAGTAAACAATCTCTCACAAAGAACCTTGTGATAACAAATTTAACACAAAGCTAAAAAATATTATAACCGTATCGACAGTATCATTACAATTCATCATTTATATATTTCATATGGAATGACGTTTGAGGCAATCTCAAGTGACTAACTACAATGAGGACGAATGCCGTCGAATTGTGGGAGTGAAAGAGTGCGCACGGCGTGGATGAGCGATCGCATGCCATGCGACAAAAATCTAAGAATGTTTATTTGTTAAAATATACATTTGAGTGACTCTCTTCAATTTTCGATGGCACTCATCATATATAATCCACTATCATCCATGTTTCGTCAAAGTGAGGCAGTCTTCACATATCGGCTCAGGCTATTCGTTTAATTTGATATAAAAAATTGCAATATTCGAACTCAAGTCTAAATCCACTAACAAATCGGTTTAGATGCTACTAGCTCACTTGAGAAGTTTACCACTGTTTGAAAAAAAAATCAAAAAATAAATCTTAGTTTGTAGGAAAGACTGCACGATGAGAAAGCCATTGAATGAAGACAAACTTTTGATGATGAAGAGAATCATCGACTGAAGAGCTCTAGTCGGTAGTGATTGAGAAGGCTGTTGGATAAATTATTTTAGAGACTTGTTGACGTTCAGTGGAGCAAAGAGCAAATTTGACCGTGAAGCACGTCATTTCTCTTTTGTTGTAGAAAAAGCCACTCAAAAATTGTACCTACGACCCTGATCGGTAACCGGTAGTGTAGAGATCGAAACTCTTAAATGTGATCTTTTTAATTACAATCCACAACCTCATTTCCTGATAAATGCAATGATGAAAGAAGAAAACTTTAGAATGGAAATGTTATCGTCGAGAATGACTTGAGCGCTAAATGCTTTCAACGAAAAAACATCATACAGATTAACATAAGAACATAGTCCAAAGTCCAAAGGCATTTTAATTGTAAAAGCGATATTAAGAACAAAGGAAAAATACTTAGGAAAGGGAAATTATATATGCGAACAAAGTGAACGCATATAGTGTCTTGATTTTTCTTCGGATAAAATTGCACTCCATGATTGCGCATTCTGCAACACCCCATGACCCAACAGGTGATACAGTTGCTGTGAAAGTTACCCAATTTGAGCAAGACTCGTACCTCGATGAAGGAAGACGTTAAAATAAGGCATTTTGTTAGGCCTCAAACTTGATCTATGGATCTGAGGTTGTCACCTTAGCCGCCTGAAAGCTCAATGAGAATATGATGCAACCAAGAAGCCTAAGAGACGAATGATCACTGGGTTTAGCTGTACACTACAGAGAGCAGTGATCACTTTCTACAAAACTTGAAGGCCAACGTCAGTAAAGAGCACTGATCAGTAAAGCTGTAAAAACAAAGTTTCTGCAAACTTACAAACTTTGAAGATTCTATAAACTAGAAGACTCATAGACTGCAAGCTACTCTCACACTGCAAGCGGCCTCGTTTAGAGTGCGCTTTCGACCGTAAAGCTCTCTAGAAAGCCTTAATAAACGATAAAGCATTATGAGCTTATCTTTTCAATATGCTTTAAAAAATTGCATCTGCCCATATATTGTAGGTGCAAAATTATTACCTTATATGGGTATGTTTGTGGATATGAGAGAAAAAATGAGACACTTATATTTTCAACTTTTTGAATTTAAACGCTAATGTTAGAAACATGATTTCAACTTATTCATAACATCACAAAATATATTTCCGTCTGAAAAGCTTTTTGGTCGATTATTCCTTCAGATTGATTGCTGAGGTCATCCTTACTGCTCGTTTATAGAGAGCGGAAAATTTGGGCGGAATAAATTAGTGTATCAACGATTCACAACAATCAACGACACTACTAAGGGAAAGCAAAAATTTTATTGCACTGAATGGTCGCTTACGAAATGAGGATTATAGGTCTAATATATTTTATATGGAACGCAATTAGTAGGCCGAATAGGCGTTAACGGCGACATTATTGAGTTGCGTAGCTAAAGCTCGATATTAAACGGAATGGATGGCATTCGATGAAAATTCCTTTTCCACTTGAACAAGCGTATCATTTTTCAGCTAATGCTCTATTTGATGCCACTTAGATGAACGACGATGCGCAAATTCATGTTATTTTTTGCAACTTCTGACCGACAAAAACTATCCCGGCATCATTTTTATTCGTATGCGAATGTGCACAATGCTAGCGATGATACGATTTCCTAGTGCTAATCAATTTTCAATTAATTTCGAACAACTCAATCTGTTTGGAAGGTTTTTGCTAAAAGTATGCTGAACAGTTGCATTTTCAGCTTCACAACAATAAACACAAATTTGTCCTTGTCCACAGACATAACTTTCAAAAAATTTTGATGGACACCGCATATGCGATATAAGCGCATAATTAGATGGATTTTTCGCGTCGTCGTTTTCTTTGTATATAAGAGTCATATTTGAAAGTTTTCATTTCTCAGTATTTTCCTTTGACTGAAAGGCTTTCAAAGTGTCACACTATATTTTTGAGCACTGCGATAAAGCATTTATTGTATAGTGCCACCCACTCATACAACATTACACTCTTGTTTGCTCGCCCAAACTTACATAGATATTAGCGTCATGGTCAACGTTCAGAAGTGTTTCATTCAAATTGCCTCCGGTAGGGTTTTTCTGAGTTCCTACAACATCAAACTATCTATGTTGTTTTATGATATGCGATCTCTAGCCGTTAGGCTATCGGTGCCCGAATTTCGACCTTCATATGGATTACAGAGAAGGAACCTGCGCTTTCGAAGCGACGAAGCAGTAGCTACAACTCCATCTCCTTTGGAACGAGAGAATTTCCCTCTGAATTTGTTTTCACCAACGGGTCGGAAGGAGACACGAAGTTAGAAATGAATCGTCAATTCGTTGAAACGTCAACAACAAATGGAAACACGTATGTATTGCACCGATGAGTGCGAGACAACACCACAAATAGAAATCTATCACTTATATCACTTCATAAATACGCGTGATAAACAAAGAGTGAACGCGTAACCACTGCATTGGATCTTCAATGAAGCCTCAACTTGACAGCCTGAACAACTTCACAATCTTCATATAAAGCAATTTCACAATCCCCATCATATAAATCAACTTAACAGCTCTTTTCACATGAAACAATTTCACAGCCCTTTTCATATAAACAGCTTTACAGCTCTTTACAACTTCACTGCTCCTTTCATACAAGACAATTTCGCAGCCCTTTCGCATAAAACCGCTCAAATGAGAGTTACTGGCCAAGCACAAGCATCTCTTCAAACAAATTAAACATAAACAGACTCTCTGAATCGCCACTGAAGTTTTTTACATGAGAATATTAGAATCTTTAACAGTGCTTTAACGAAAAAAAAGAAGATTGAGAGTGTAAATACGTAAAGATTGTCTATTAAAAAAAATTATCCAAGGCGTTTCTGCTCACAAGTATCCGATGAAGTGCACCGCCTACCCTTTCAACATCTGGCCGAAAGAACCAACGAAGAAAGAAATACAAAAAACGGAAACACTTGCAATTTAAGAGAGACAGACACAGACCACGACTCACATGATAAGCACAACTGCGACCCTCATCTTGAACACAATATAACAGCATTTAAATAAGTAAATAACCAACAATTCAGAAAGGTTTGAAAGATTGTCTTCAAGAATATTCCATCACTTCACTGCACAAATGTAGAAAACAGAAGAAACTCAGAAACAATTTTGTATGCACAGAACCAAATAATTTTTCATTTCGAATGAGCATAAATTGCGCCCGAGCACTGGTTTGCCTGAGTATGAATTTTATCGCTGAGGGAGGCTGAAATGTCATACTCTCCGCAACAAGCTTATCTCTTTAAACGACAACAAAAACATTTTATATGATAACGATGAATGAACACAATGTAAACAGAACACTAAAGGCCAAAAATGGCATCAAAACAAAAAAGACGGAGATGTCGATAACAATGAGCACAAGCCAAAACACCAGGAAGAAAGCGGAGCAAAAAAGAATGAGATCTTTTCTAGGAAAGCAATACTGGCTTATAGGCCGGCACTACAGCATAATCCCTCTTTTCACACACCAGAAGCCCCTCGGTATCTATCTTCAGGGAATGCCGCCAACTGGACGAATCCGTCTCTCCTTCCGATGAGCAACCAGAATCCGTAGTTGTCCAGCACAACGAAGAGTCCAATTCTTCCTCAGAGAATATCTATAAAACATTCCTCATCATTAGAGTACGCAGAAAGTCGTCGGTTTTAATGAACACTTTGGCGGTCGAAAAATAATGACCACAGTGATCGCAGCCGCTTTTACCATCATCTTTCAGCAGCTAAATTATGCAGGAAGTTAGCGAAAAAGAGAACTAGTCGACTGCAAGGTGTACAGATGTCTTCTTTCAGCAAAATATGACTGGATTTTTGATCCTCTCAAAGTACACAGATCGTCGCCTAAATGGGAAGGAATGAAGTTCGAGTGAGCCTACGGGTGGCTGTAGAAGTGCGCAGGGGATCGACTGTGATAAACTGTTCGCCCCTTATGCCTGTATTGCATCGTTACTCGACCGCATCTCGACAAAGAGTGCAGACCCTCAAAGAGGCGTGGACGACAAGACCAGCCAGGGGCACCTGACCCCTACAAAGATGCTTTAGTAGCTTTCTTTATCCTACTGTCATTAAGCTTCAACCAATAAAATGAACAAACGAATAAACATATAAGAAATAAATAAATAAGTTAACAACATTAAAAAAAATTAAATAAACTCTCAGAATATTATTAGGATATGGTCGAGATGAGCTTCGATATATCTGCTATGATAAACACCTTTCCATATGTAGTAAAGGAATGATTTATGCAAATCCCTCTAAGATAACTAGAACAAATCAACAACAATAATAACTTAAACGTACATCTTCATCCGATTCATAAGAAGATAAGCGATGCCGTTCATTTGACGATAATGCGATAATGGGCAACGAGCATGATTTGCGTAATGATCGTATGCATTCGCAATTCAATCGCTCGCATGCACGGCTTGTGGCGATATGTCTTGGTGGTGTCCCAACACAACGCTTCAAAAATTCCCTTCCTGAGGCAACTCGTTCATCATTTAATAAATTGTATGCCCAATCGGCTACCGCTCTTTCGGCTGCTTCCGATCTGAAAACTATTCTTTAATGGAGTAAAACAAAGCAAAACAGATTAGGTGAATGAAATTCTGAATTCCTCGTAGACTCGCTTATGGTTTAATGCTATCGCAACGTTGCCTTCACTCTGGCAATAACAATGCAAAGACATAGAACAAGTTTGCCGCATAAACATTTAGGGAAACGATTGAGAATATAAAACTTCAAAAATAAACAAATATCCTAACGAAATGAACTGAATTGCTCTGTTATATGATAAGCGCATATGTACCTTTAATTGGTTCATAAAATTCGACAACTGCTAGTCACAAGGCAGTCAATCAACTTTAGGCTGGTTCAGTGGCAGTGTTTTAAGAAAGCATTTTTTCGCAACACTTTGTAACATCCCACAGAATCGCTCCCAAATCCAAATCGACGCTCCTGTGAAATGAACGCTGCACACTTCCCATGCAACAAATCCATACCGCTATCATTGAATTCATTTCTTTAGAGTGAAATCCTAGGCGAAAATTTTCTCCCCCCTTAATAGCCCATAGTAGAATAATAAAAAAATCCTAAAGACGATGAAAAACTGTCGGATGACGTAGCAAGCCGTAGTGGATTGATGTTTGAAGGTAATCCAAAAAATGCCGATATTCGACCGCAATCGGCACAACAGCAATACGGAAATTGTGCAAAGCCGAAAAAACAGCACCTCGCGAAAAATGTTCCCGAGAGAAGCGTTGAAGGGATTTCCATAATTGGATGAAGTGGCGTCGACAATAGATGCCGTCCACCTTCCATTAGGTCAGCTGTATCGCGTAATGCTAAGCACCGCTGCTTGCATTTCGTTGTACCGTCACCTCCACCTAAATTCAAACTTCATCAACATCCTTTTCTCAACAGCAATTCAGCTCGCCTTCTCCTTACCATAAAGAGCCACTTCCAACCACATAAAATGAGCAACTTCACAGAAAAGATACAAGAGGGGAAGCAAATATTAGGAGACAACATTTCAAATGAGCAACAGAAAGAACCTGAATTAGCAGCCGTTTGTATAGATGCGTCACCCTCAGCAGAAATGCGACACACCGTTGAGCCATTTGTAGTAGTTTCACCACCAGCACCTGCCAGACTACCTCCACCACCTAAACTGACTTTATAATTTATATAAGTCTCCATCACAACGTCACCTCCCAACAAAAAACCCGATCTGCTTCTATGGTTTTTTCGCTAAGAAAAATATTAGTGAACACTGATTCGTATAAGCGGTACAGCCGATGTACGCCAGCATCAAGGGCTCTTGAACAAGCAGTTTAATAAATGCAAAACCAATCCACATCAACGTTTCTCGAAGAAAATAAAAAAGAAATATTTGCCTTTGAAGATCAGTCGATGAGAACGGTGCCATTGTAAACAGGGAATGAACTAAGCGGCCGAATTCTTTTCCCAAATATTTCCGCTGAGTTGGAAGAAAGCAAGCTATAGTGGAATTCGACGAAAGAAGAAAGAGCGAAAAGGTGGTACGATAAAAAATTTCCGAGATTTAACGCGCATATTTATGGAGGATGGAAAGGATAGGAAAAAGCGCATCCTATGACTTCTTTTTCTTTCTCCCTCTATCTCGCTCTACAGCCATGTTGCACAGATTCGCTCTTATCTTCCCCTCTCACAAGACTGTTTTGCGCAAAGCCTTTTGACGGTCTTTCTAATCACGCGCGAATCCGTATAAATTAGTCGATTGTAAAGACATGGTGGTCATGAGCAGATCTAATGGTGCAGTGAAAACACTTTGGATTAAAGAACATTTAAGGATATTCTTCGTAGACACCAAGTACAACTATAACGGAGAATGGGAAACTAGGACACTGACGTTAGGAGAAAAAAAGCATCGACGTTTATCGGGTGAATATAATGATGCAATCCACTGATTTCTTAATTGGTGCTTAGCAACCCTCTACTATAAATGATATAAAAGTTTTTCACCTTTAGATGGATCGTCTTCACTATTTGGATCATCGGCGGAACAACGACAGCATTTCGAAACCAGCAGATTCATACGACGTTCACTGCTATCGTCATCGGATGCCTCGCTTGATGAACAACTGCAAAGCGTCTCAACTCGCATGCTTCTCCCCTCTTCATAATTATAAAAATTAGTGAAACAATCAGGCAAGCAAGCGTGAATGCTTATCACGTCGCTCACTTCACTAGGTGAACAACCACACAAGATCAATTCTTTTATTACTAACCTTAAGAGCGTCACGAGTCACTGAGTTATGTCGTATGCTACCTCTTCAGCGCAATACTTCATGACGAATGTAAGAAGGGTGTTTACCAAACCCTCAACGGTATGAATCCTAAATATAATACCACAGAGAGTGCAAGTTTTTCAAGGTAAGTGTTTGCCCAGGAAAGGAATCTCATCCATTCTGAAAGAGGAAATATAACTCCATTCAGCTGAATTAACCTGGAGCGATGAAAAGAACACAGCAGAAAACCTCACCAGTATTAAAATCAGTTCCTACGAGAAAGTTATGCGAATCACATTTACAACACCGTCAAAAGAGCAACCTTGTGCTGCGTCGTGTTCTTGTGGTTGGATATCGATGTGGTGGATGCGGCTCATATCTTCGTGCCATATCCGGTGATACGACTGCCTGACGAGGACGGATCATTCGCACCTTGCTATACGTGAGCATCGTTGTTGATGCTGATGACGTAACGTCCGAAGCCGCCTTTAGCAAATACTTTTATAGTACTCGACCAATGATACTATTTCGCAAGAATAATGAAAATATTTGATATAAAATATTCGCTTCATAACAGTAATGAAAATCTTTTGCCTGAGAATCTTTTGAAGAGTAGCCTTGGTGAAATCTACGCAAACTGTGTAAAGCATATTTTCCGAGAGGCAATATCAAGTAAAAAACACCACTATGTACTAGGATGCGCTACACATACGAGTTACGAGACTAAACAATTTCATAAGAGTAATCTGTAATCCCCTCCATAAAAGTTGATGGCATTGAAGTCCCTCATCACATAATAAAAAACTCTCAGGATATCACAACCTTTGCTGTTGAGAAGATTCGTTGAGATAACTGCGGTCCCGAAGCGCTCGATACGCTTCTTCGGGTGATCGTATGGCGTTGCTCCAAGCCTGGTGGTTGCTCGCCTTCTTCGGATTCCTGCAATTTGTTACTCGTCAGCATTACAGGTACCGGAAAAAGATTTTAAAAAGACAAACATTATAGATAAAGGTTAAGCATCATGACAATTAGAAAAAAAACTTATACAAACAACAAGCTAGAATGACGCTGCCCAATGATTCTCTGAAATAACGTTGAGATATGTTGTCAATTCTGCATCACTTCGCTTAGGAACACAGTTTGATCTATTTAATGAATGATGAAACGTAATGAACCACCATTGGAAAGCAAAATGTGAAGCGAGCACTTCAGCATGGTAAAATATTGGTAAGAAAACAAAGTGAAACAAAAAACGAACCTCACAAATGCCGAGCAAATGTGGTGACGAGCTAAGCTTTCGCATACCGCCTCCACCGGCCAATGATGCCTTCATACGACCAACACCAACTGCTGTAAATATTGCATATGATCGTCATCACCAAAACTGCTCTTACCCAAGGTGAGTTGTAATCACCTATGATACAATAAATTCCAAGTGTTACTCGTGAAAGATGACCATACTACATCAGAGAGGCAAACGAAAGAAGAGAAGGAAATTGTAGTTTTGAAAAACGCTTAGCATTCAACAGCCAACACTAACCCGTTACCATTACAAAGTAAAAAAAGTATATATATATATATATATATATATATATATATATATATATATATATATATATATATATATATATATATATATATATATATATATAATTTATTTATATTAATTTGCATATGGGAAATATAGTCATTTGTTAGCCACACACATCGCTGCAATGATCAACAAGGTACAGCCTTAGCTATTGCTATCAACCTTCCAAGTGATCATCTCGTAATCTTGCGTGCTACAACATCAAATAAGCAGATATTCTGATAGGAGTGGATAATTTTTCAAGGTTTTCCTGCCGCTAGTTCCATCTAGCGCTCAATTCCATTTCTTTTTTGCTCCTCTTGCAATATTCGGTTTAAAAATGATAATTTTTCGATAAATTTGCACATGTCTCTACCTGCGAAAGAGAACTTTGATAGATTAGACCTGTTGTGAATCAGTGAAAAATTTTTTGCCAAAACGATTCTTCAAAGAAATTAATTCAATTGCTTGTATTAATTGACACATTAGAGGAAAGCATCCCTATGAAAGAAAAAGGGAACTCTTGAAAATGAACATAAACTGCAACAAACCGGGACTGGAGCGTCCACTTGAGCTAGGCGGACTCGGACTACGACTGCTACGACGACTATCCGGAGAAACTGCACGACGTCGTCCATCAGCGACGCTCAATCTAGACAGCTCGAGCAAATCCTGAATCGCTTGTGGCGATATCCTCTCTTTAGAACCGCTCATCCCTCCGAACATCGAAACTGATGGCGAGGAATTCCTGCATATTTGCGACGTTAATGCTTTATCAAAACAGACCTACAGCGCTTGCTGATTTAAGTCTATCAGGATGAGCAAATCTTCTCAAAAATGTGGTCAGCAGCGGTGAAATTAAAAGTTTTTCATCAGATCGATAGCATATATTAATTTCTTTCTTTCTGGAATAGAAATCGAATGAATACTATGCTCACGTTCCATATCGGAACAATTCAAGCATTGTAAGAGCATCTAGCAAAAGAGAAACATATTAGCAGAGGATTTAATAAAAGCAATCGTAGAAGTTCACACTACATAGCATTTAGCTTAGAGGAAAGTACCCGTCGTCAATTACACGAGCACGAAATGAAAGTGATTGAAGCAGATTGATCAATTAGAGGATCGGCGAGAGGTAATAATATCCGGTGCGATAGTCCTCAATAATAAAGAGTGGGATAAGCTTACGTTGCTGTGATGAAAAAAAATGCAGCAAGAACAAAGCAACTATCAAATATGCAAGAGAAAACCCTAATGGGCGCTAGAATGCGGGTCCTATCGCAACTCACAACAACATTCGTTGAAGAAAAGTAACTGAGGTTCGCATATCATTGCACTATAACATTTACTGACGAGTTCGAATAAGCGAATTAAATAATTTTATCGACGAAAATGTCGCGGAGTCTGGTGTGAAAAAAGTGTCGATCGAGAATTGCGTATAGAGGAAGGCGCTTTTAAAATCATAGAAGTAACGAATTAAGATTGCTAAAATACCTAAACAAAATAAACTCTGGAAGAAAAACGACAAAAAAAAGGAGTTATCATAAAAAGTGATCAACGATAGCAATATTCAAAGTGATAATGATGCAATCTTCATCATAACGATTTAGAAAGTGCCCATTAGACTTATCTCGGTGAAGAAATACGACTAAAAAATCAACGGAAACACGAGGTTAGTGAGTTCTCCAACAATACTATTAATTCTCTGAGGCTTATTTGTAAATTTCTTGTAACTTTCTTTGGCAGGTTGATTTCATAAACCACATTATGCTTACCGTAATAAAGCATATATTATACAAACTTTAGGCAGTAAATTACAAAGATATAAAACTATTAATTAATCGAGACTTAATAAAATTAAATCTTTGCCAAAAATATAGTATCAAAGCACATTTTAGCAAACCATTTAATGTTGAGTTGGCAATCATACTCTTAAAGAGGAAATAATGAGGATGCAAAATAGCTGAAATAATCAGCATAACATATAATGCCCTCTTAACGAGATGTAGGAAACTGGACGGCATTCCGAGACCATTGTAAAGGAGTGACAAAAATATCTAAGAAAAAATATTGAGGAATAAGCTCATATGAATGTAAACAAAACTCCCTCCCTCCCCCTCCTCGGTTTAAATGAATAACGCAACAAAAAAAAAATTGTTTAAGTCATTATCTTCAAACTCATTTCCTTCGTTAATAAACCGCCACTCTCCAGTAGATGTGTTTCCTTTTAAAGACTCCAAACAATAAAACAATACTACCTATGTGGATGATTTTGAAGAATAATAAATAAGAAATCAAGTAGCCACGACATATCATGCGTCAAACAAAGAAAGCGCCCACTTTACCTCTCAAACTTCTTACCCAACAGCCTAGAAAGTTTCCCATTCACGTAATAAATAAAACACTACTGCCTCGTGAACATAAAAACGAACAAGTCGAAGGAAGCTATCGAAGTATGGTGGTAAAGAGCACAACAGCTACCGTACCGAACGAAGTACGATGGCAAAAAAAGATTTAGTAAAATACACAGTCGATCGAAGGAAGCTGAACTCAAAAGCAAAGAAAAAAAGCGAAAAGCACATATTGCGCATTGATAGAGCACACGAGCACACCGCACGTGAGATGCATGCAAGTAGTTTAGGCATGTGCAAATGATCGCGAAAGTTTGAATGTCATCAGCGAAGAAACAAGCAGATGCAATATGGGCAAGCGTATAATACCGAATCACATGCCTCCTCCCGACGAAAGGCCGATTGATTCGACGCAGCATTTCGATGGCTGGCGTCGATCGAAACACTTGCTTGTCGACGACCATCTGCGTTGGTGCCGAATTTGCACGTGACCTCTGAGTTGAAGTCGATTGTTGACGTGCATCCGCCAATTTTTGTGATAAATTCTCATCTCCTCGTGTGCCACGTGCAACTACCACCTTCGCTGATGTTTCTGAACGAAGCTTGGCAGCTAGCTCTTGCTCAGATAGAGTTAGAATATGTAACTCGCCACTGCAATCAGCGTAAGGAAACGACGAGGATTCAAGCTCACGAATTGGTGAGAGGTCATCAAAATTAGTGCTTCCATTAGCGACCATCAAAAAGGGTGCTTCCTTTGGGTGTGAACTGCGGTAGCGTTCAACGTTATCCGCTTCAGCAGTGCGCTCATCCGAAACCACATTCTGCCGTTGCAAGAATTGACGATGGAAGTTAAGGGAATCCACAGATGGTGTGCGACTTCCTCCACTCGCACGGCCTCGATGAAAATATCTAAGAACGCTTCATTCAATTATACAACTTCTTTCGCTCATTCATCATCACACAAATAATTTTCACACTAAACTCAAAGTAAGCAGTACCTAATTCCAGCAATTACCTGTGCTTCATATCAATGACATTTCCATCGTAACTTTATTCACCTAGGCACCGAATTCAATTACCAAACAGAAAAGGCGGAAGTCTTCTTCCTAATCGAGATTTGTGAAACGAATGAAGATCAGCGTTCATCAACACTAAATGAGGTACTCACTCGTGCGCACTGCCTTCACACACATACAGTAATTGATGGCACAGAGCAGTTTCAAGAAAAAAAAAACAGATCATCTGCAATTCTACAACATTCGAGAAAGAGGATTATCGAACTTGATAGGAATTGAAAATCATGAGAAAATAAACAGAACGGCGATTGAAACCATTGAAAATTTTCACAATTAAATCACAATTGACATATCCAACGAAGTGGACGTAGTAAATGCAGGTATCAGCGTTCGTTTATGCCTGCCTGAGGAAGAGCTCAGTGTAATTTTAGTGACAGGAAACTACTATTACTGCTGAAATGTATTTTAAAAGAACCTAATCCAAATCTTTGCGTTCATCTCGCATAGTTTAATTTCATCGTAAAATGTGCGTTTCTCCCTAAAAATATGATCCTTACCTAACAAAATCTCCTTGTATCAATAAAACTAAGAGAACTGGTTTTCCCACCCCCTTCCCTCTTGCCTACCAACCTCTCCCACCAATGCGCTCGAAAATCCTGACTACGCTAACGCATTCAAATAGGTCCGCCATAGAAAAGACAAAACAGGAACATCTAAAAGACACAATTTCCCTAAAAGTGACGCATATTCCAACAGCGAGGTTTATGAAGTCAGAGTGACATCAGAAATAAAGGAAATGCGGAAAAAGATGCTCATCACAATCGTGTTCAACCTTACTGTTAGATAAGTTCAATGAAAAGCTTCATTGTTCACAAAAAAAGAAGAAAAAGACGTGCCCTCGTGCAATCAAAACTCATCATTTACATATTTTCGCATTCAACATATACGTCCAAATTTAGTCAATCAATGAGATTTGTTGGGATGCAAACGTTAATTTGTATTGGTTTCCTATAAATGCATTAAGATCAGCACAGTGAACTGTCTAGATTGTAATTTTTAATTAAATCAGCGAGGGAAATTATCGAATAAAAAGAGCCCTTCGAGATGATGGTGAAAAATTAAAGGAAAATGGTCTTCTAAAATCATAGAGTCATCAGTCCTTTTTATTCAAAAGTAGAAAGAGCCCGATTCCTCTTCCGCAATGGGCTCACAACATAACAGTAACAGGGCAAACATTACTTCCCATAAGAGCGCCACCTATTGCAGAGTCTTCATTTCGATGTATTCAACCTCCCCCTTCGACAGGATAAACGACCAAGCCTCTGTAACACTCAAGTCGACGACTGACGATCTTGATGGCCACTTCCCCTTCGTTTCTGTTGGTTAGTGTTCTTCCCACGTCCTCTGTTGATTTTGCCCTCACACTGTTTTGGTGGTCAATCGAGATGCCTCGTGACGTAGTTTCGCATGCGGCATATGAAACGCCGCCCATCTTAGATTACGCTGCCAGATCACTTCGCCTATTTGTTACTCTCTCTTGAATTTCACCATAAGAGGGACGTTCTTTCGGCGAGATCGAAAGCATCATTCTTCACTGCACTCACTATTAGCTCTACTTCTTTTGCTTTGCTGACCTCAAGGACCAGGTCTCATTCCTGCACATCGTTGCAGTAGGTTTATGCGGTCGATATCTGCTCAACTTCTGGGCTTGGGAGTGCAATGCAAGTCATTCTTATCTTCGCTGAATTTTAGATAGTGGTCCTCTCCCTATCTCCACTCACAAAAATGTAAAATTTGCTATTTCCTTGGGCAGGGAGCCTGCATAACGGCTGAAAGACTGACTCAACACTCTTCGAATACACAGGATCACAGACAAAAAAAACATGTTAGGTGAACATTACAGAACGATCTGCATCCACCTGCATTAAAACTTAAGCTTACATAAATAAGACGAGAGAAACGGAACAGGCAAAGATTAAAAACTAAAAGGGTAAATTTGCATATAACTATACTGAAACAAATAAAACGTCAAAGAAAAACAATGATATGAGGTTCCATACGAAACGCAAGGGAGCCACTACAGATTGCACAATGAACTCAATGCGAAGATTACTTTTAAGCCGAGCAAAGCACGTAGTTCCACTAGCGACGATACAATACAACAAACATTCAAATACACCATACCCAAGCCGCATGCCACTTCCAACATCGTGCCACCGTTGTTCTTCACAACCGCAACCATGCGCAACTTGCAACTTCGAAAATAAACAAGACACTATAGGCTGAACAGCTGGGGCTATCACTAGATTTTAATTCACATCCCAAATGCGCGAGTGATTAAAAATTTAAAAGAAAATTAAACTATCAAAACAGATATTTTATTTACGTTATTTCCCCTCATCGAAACGTTTCGTAAATTATAGATAATTCTGAGCGAACAAACCTGTAAGAACATAAACTCTTGTGGAAATCGAATCATTGATGCTACTTCGGGAAAATGTCCCACTAGGCAGGATCCAAACTTGTATTTTACAACAAGATTTTCGACGGAGCAAGATGAAGATTGAATGAACAAACCTAGATGACTGCCTGGAGGAAGTGCGGAGATAGCTGGATAATTCCTCTTCGCTTTCCTCTTTAAGAATTGTGCATGGTCGCCGAGCCGTCGAAGTGCTACCACGCCACGAATTTG
Source organism: Baylisascaris procyonis (assembly GCA_037389465.1). Classification (NCBI taxonomy): domain Eukaryota; kingdom Metazoa; phylum Nematoda; class Chromadorea; order Rhabditida; family Ascarididae; genus Baylisascaris; species Baylisascaris procyonis. Next base: position 6,276,855 of record JAZARR010000212.1, on the reverse strand, counting down.
AACGACTTCTACATCGTGCAACTGCTGCGTTGCCACCAACACTCACCGATGTTGATGGCTCACTGTAAAAAGCATCAACAATACTTCCCGCATAAATAATTACATACTTCATCGCATGTACTTGGCCGCTTTTGCATGGTTTACATACTTCATAATTACTTCATTGCATACATAATATTCACATACTTCAATAATTACATACGTGCAAATTAGTATACCAAATCCTCGCATGGTGTACTAATTTGGCCGCTTTTGCGTTGCCCTTGTCTTTCCCTTCTTTTCTCCTCCGTAACACCTTCTTTTCTGAGTCTTGCCTAATCAAAATCAAAATGGCAAAGCGGAACACGTGCACCGCCGAGAACTTCAGCGATTCACCCCCCCCCCCTATCCCTAACTCCACCTTCCATATATGTCTGCCATTTCTTCTTGCATATGAATGAATATTCACATGGAGGATATTTGTTAAAAGCTCTTTGGTATCATTTCATTACTGAAAACAGCATGAAGTGGATAAATGTAAGAACGAACCCTGATTCGTGAATAATTTCCGTTTGAGGAAGGAGGTCGTTGAAAGACGGCTGCTTACGGGCAAGTATTTCCCTTGCACGCTCCTCCCTGTATGATGAAAGTACCCTCTCTGCCAAAAGATAATATGTCGCAGTTGTATATGAATAATCGTCGTTCTCTAGCGATCTTAAACAACTCCAAATGGATAATAACTTTATGATGAGCATGGATTCAACAGACATTCTAATTAGCTGAGCTATAATATATGCCTTGGAACGGCTCGTTATAATCAAGATCGAAAACTGCACAATCCGGATCACGTCTATATACGACCAGAGGTTGTAACTCGCCGATCTACCCACACCAATCATACTCAGCACTGGCCATAATACGCTTTGCCTGACTGCGAAAATCAGTGGTATCGATGACCCATTCTGTTGGGTAAGACTGCATTCGCCATCTTCATAAATGAAACGCATTACCAGCGAAGGCTAACCAAAATGCTAAATGGTGAATGACTCGATACTTAAGCCACTCCTATACATCAGTCTTTATTCAATAATACGATCGCACAAATGGGCATTCGAATCGCATTTCATTCCACTGGTAAACAATAAAATTGCTTGCGTGGTAAACTACTAGTCTACAGTGTAGAGTTGCATAAGTTTTGCATGAATGTGTTTGCTTTAAATAGTGAGTGCTATGAAATCAAAAAGCGTAACCTTTTCACAATGACAGACAATGAATAATGTGAACTAACAGGTTTGCCAAGGAAATGTGAACATTTAATTTGAACGAAATATTAAGTTGGACATTTGTCCTAAGTAATAATAATCTACGACTGACAATGAACGAATATGTACGATGGAAGAAACCTAACGAAGAAGAATACCTAAGAATGTGCTCTTCGGTATCGACTCCACCAGCCACCATCTGTTCGATGATTGTTGCGTGAGCACCCTCCGGCAGAATATCCCGACCAACGAGGGGTAAGACTTGGGCTAAACCTCTTTCACCAGCCGATACCCATTGGTTTTCCGCAATTTCTTTTAGTGTTGCGCGTTTTGATGCATCCTTGACAAGCATCCGAGAGATCAGGCTAAAATCAGCCCATCCCTAATTCCTCTGTCATAAAATAAACTTGTTTCTTGCCTGACCTCCAAATAAAAGTCGACGCCGTTCTTCACCTTCTCCAAACTTCTTCAAAAATGAATAATCCACCTAGGATTTGAGATTTGAGTGAAAGCAGCAAAACGAACGCTGTCAACGTAACACAAGTGTATTGCGAATAAGCAAGCACCTCTCAAAAAACAACCTGGACATAGAGCACCTAAAATGAACAAAAACAGCACCATCAACAAAACAGTGATATGCACTTCCATTTAAAAATTCAAAAACCATTCGTTAAAATATTTCCTCAAGGGAAAAGAACGTTGAGGAAACTTGGGCTTGATTTGTACGTAATAAATTTGTATCGGAAACTATGTCAAGAGGACAATATAAAACTTTAGCAAAGTATAAGAGGATCGAAGCTGAATCATGACTCGGGGTTTCACTTGAGTGGAACGACACAGCAAGTGCTGACTTACTTGCGGGCATGAGCTGATAATGTTTCGGGAAGAGAATATTTACAGTCGAGTATCTTTGTCAACGTCTCGGAATCGTTCGCCTCCTGGAATGGCAATCGACCGCAGAGAAGCATATAAAGGATCACACCCAACGACCAAACATCTGCAAAGTACCAGAGATTCTCAAATCTCTTGAATAAAAAAAAAACATGGAAAAGCGAACTTCTTATTACTCATAGCAGTTAATATCAGTTATCAGTTATCACTTTGAACGAGTATATTTCTGCATCTTTCATATTCAGATAAATAATCTAAAAATATGGAAGTGGTTTTCATAAGGCTTATCCAATGTAATTTAAATAACAGGCGACGGAAAACGCAAAGGAGAGAAAAGCAAAATAATATTTTTTATATACACAGGCAGTATACGAGAGAAAACCATACATATGCAATAATGATTCCTAAAGCATAACAACGAGCAATAAGCTCAAAGCATATATAAATCGAAAGAAAAACTTAATAAGAGTTCCTAATTAGATGATACTATTATAAAGCATACCAACAGCAGGAGCATCGTATGTGTCTCCAAGAAGGATCTCCGGAGCCGAATATGCCAGACTTCCGCATGAAGTTGCTAGTTGTTCACCAGGTGTAAATTTGTTACTGAAGCCAAAATCGGTTAGCTTCACCATACCGAGCTTCTCAAAGAAAACCACATTCTCAGGCTGAAAAAAAAAAGCAATTTGTGTTGATAGCTATGAAAACTGAGGATGAAAGGCCATTCCAGTACGCATAAAGAGTGAAATTTGCATTCAAAAAAATGCTCTTAAATCCTCTAAAATTCACGTCGAATGTAAGTAAAAGATGGGCTGCAACCAATTAATAAGCAGTATTAGATAAATCTGTCACACATTCTCATATATCCACAATAATCGCCAAAGAACAAGCTGAAATTCCATTAAAGTAGCGTTAAACCTAATGTTAGCGCAATGCACCTCAATCGACCAAAATAATCACATTATCAGAAAAAAACTTCTTCTATGATCATATATGGTATTGCCACCTAATTTCAAAACTTCCAAGTATAATTTCGATTCGGATCCTTCGAGTTGATCCTTATATCGCTGACTGTCACTGCTATCACCATCGATAAACATAACAATAATAATATAAACAATAATATGTCGTAAATGAGAATTCAAAAATTTTACCTTGAGATCACGATGCACAACGTGTAGCTTATGACAATAGTCGATCGCCTTAATTATCTGACAGAAATATTGTTGCGCCTCATTTTCGGGACAACCCTACAATAACATATATGTTACTCGCGCATCTCACCCTGCGCCACACATTTTCCTCGTTCTCTCTGGCCTATGACGTTCTCTACAGTTCTTGAGAACAAAGAAAAAGTGATCCAATGAAAAAATCACAGAACGATCCAACAATAATAGTCTCCACTAAAAAAACCTCATAAATCATATTAAAAGTTAGCGTATCTAAGAAGAAGGTAAGCAGATTACCTTATCAGCGTTTTTCATGATGAAGTCGTACATATCGTAGTCACCTAGCTCGAGGATGAGGAAGAGCTTCGTGTGGGTATCGATCACCTCGTAAAGACGAACGATGTTCGGATGTTGCACTAACTTCATACATCGCACCTGCAGAAGCACCTTTTTGCAACTAAAATGGTAATGGCTGCCATTAGACTATGCTGCATGGAAGCCAAAAACGGATAAAGTGAAAGTTCAACATTTATGTGAATAAATCTGCCCATGGGTAACGTACCTCTAAAAAATGGAACACCAACTCTCAGGTCGGGGAGTTGGTGTTCCCCCTGGAATCTGGTGCTCAACCTAAATTAGTCTGCCATTTACTCAGGACTCTTTTATTTGAAGACAGTCACGACTCTGTCTGAAAGAGATGGAGCATTTGGAGTCACTGTTTTTAGTGTATTTTCATCAATGCGGAATTACATTCCCATTAACATGGAACCATTTCACTCTCTTCAAATTGCACTAAACCTCGGAAGGAGGTGGGGGAGGGAGCTGAAGGTGGAAAATCCTCGTTGCATAAAGCACTGAGGCATGAAAAATGATAGAAAAAAAAAAAAAGAAATACCTCTTGCATGAAATGTGACGCCATCGTTGCATCAAATTTGGTTTTGTCGATCACCTTTACAGCAACCTTAATAAACTATCATTATATAAGATGAGAAAAGCGAGAAAAAAAAAACATTTATGAAAACCGATAGAGAGCCGATTTCACGCTATCATCTCTATAACAATAAAATTCGTCCAAATATGCCTCCATCTCGGCGTAGATACTCAAACTTTACAGCCCTTTTAATTACATTCGATGATGCTTTGCATTCCCTTCCTGGTCTCCCACTCAAATCATAACTTTAAAGACTGTTCTGAGATTCCTTCCACATGGCCACTTAAAACTGTGGATTTCAAGTCAATTCAACTCTCTGCAAATAAGCTTGAAGTATTTCTGCAGCTTAATCATGCTAACATATAACCAGTGCGTAATAATGCTACACATAGCCCAGGTAAATTGATATGAAATTTCCTGCATTCACGGATATCCAAGCAGTGTTATTGAAAACCGAACAACTATCCCGGCATGATTATAATTTACAAGAAAATCCACAACAGCGTTCTAATCAGCCCAGATTTTCGACAGAAAAAAGCATGTGACCCTCAGCTCAATTAAGACAGAAGGGGATGGAAGACGATAGTAGCAATGATTATGATCACTACCTTTTAAAAAGTTCGAAAGAAAATCCAATGATGAAGGAAGTAGTGAGTCGTGTTTCAATGTCTTCTAGTCTAATTTTGTCGCGTGTGGAACCTTGAAATGATAAAATCTGTAGCGTATTCGGCGCTAAACTCTTGTCCTCCTCTCCTCCCACTCCCCACCCAACACTTTTTTTGTTAAACTCTCGATAAAACTGTTTTTGATAGAATTGATGAGTTACTCTAACAGTATCAAATGAACTACATTTAGTATGAAGTAGTATAGCCGCAATGATCCGAACAATTTGTGAGATAATTGAGAAGTATTGGATATTTCCAAGTATCAGTTAAACGATTGAAAACTTTAGCACTCAATAGTCTCTGGTTGAGTCGAATTTCCGTTGAGAGGGAATACCAAATCTGACGGTATAAGGTGTGTGAACTAGACCGTCGATGAACACAAACAGACACAAGCAAAAAGTTTGGGTCCGTAATGCGTTTCACGCATTACGGACCCAAACTATAAGACAAAAAAAGTGAATATACGTTTCCATTAAAAATGGCACTCTTCCGCTCAACCTTAACGTACGACGTCCTCACAGCAAGCTTGATCTATTAAGCTGCAAATGGTAAATAAACATGAATAGGAGACAAACCTTTTCACCAGTGAAAACATGACTAGCCAGTTTGACAACGGCAAAATGACCCTTGCCGATCGTCTCCTCTAGGTCGTAAAGGCCGGCGATCCTTGCATCGTGAATGCTCAGCGACGATTTGCGAACTGGCTGTGGATCAGCCATCATCAGCCTACATTGGGTATCGTTCGAGGGACGATTCGAATTGCTGCAGTTATGTGTAATGTTTCATATGAGGTTTTCTATGATACTTACTGGAGAACGGAAGGACTTATGCACTGCAATTCGAACCTAAACTAAACAGATAACATCAATTCTATTTAATGTATGAACGGTGCCTAGTTTCTAACTTTCTAGGTATTATTGAAATTTAGTTAACTTGCTTCAATACCATCATTCGATCTCTTCGGATGGTATCGCAGTGGCAACTGCTGATGCACATAGTCACGGAACAACATTTGCATGATCCCACTGTTGATGTTTTTGTGCATTCACCCTATTTAGACTGCATGCATAGAATGTATGGGCGCAAAAAGATTGCATGCTTATCATCTGAAAAAAGCTGAGCACAGTTACTACAGTTACTTCCGCAAAAACTCAACGGTCCATGAGATCAGTACAGTTATTTTGCACTTATGCAACCGTTCCTCTCACTTCGATAATCACCAATAGGCGAGCAATTAAAACCGTCCAATTCATTCCCAAAGATGGTCATATTCGCTAACCAAGTGGATCCTACAAGAAGAGAGTCAATAGAGCAAGGTAAGCACACCACAACAGTGTGCTTTACGGAACAAACAAAAAATGGAGGATGGAGTACCCTCTAAATTTTGAACTGAAGCTTAAAGTTGCAATCAACTGAAATCCAACTTCCATAAACCGGAAACGTCTTCTAAGAAGCCGCTTTCATTCATATTATATACATCTCTTTAACGGAGATGATCGGATACCCAAACCATGAACTATACGAATAGCAGCCAAACCCTTTCACAATGCCCACGACATTCTTCAAATGCGCTTCTCTGTATTTTCTCAACAAATTCTGTGGTTTAAACGCACAGGTAAAAGGAGACGGAGTGCGACTGCGATAGCGGGGTATACGAGGAATAAGGCAGCGAGAGAAAGGTTAAAAGAGAGGGAAATGAGAGACAGGGAAAGAGGAAGGAACACGAAGGAGGGATAGGAGCATAGCGAAAGTGAGCGTAAAATGCACACGTACAACTGCTCTGAATTAAAAACTATCTATAAACACAAATATGAACATCCCTCTCATCACTGACAATATTCGTCCATTAAAGTAAAATAATTTTAAATACCCGTAAGCGATAAAATATGCGATGAATAAAACTTAAATGAAAAAAAAAGAAGCTCAATTTCGCACTAAAAATGAGGAAATACTCACCATCGATTAGCATCGCTCATACCAATTTTTCACTAGCCAATCTCTCAATGAAATCGTTTCGTTGAATGACTATTTTTATGAGCCTTCTGAAAAAACAGCAGTTCAACATCTCACTCAAATCGAAGCAAAAAAAAAAAAAAAAAACGGCATAACGAACAATTAAAACGAGCAAGCAAACAGCAAAGAAAATAACATTTTTTCTTGCCAATCAATTGGCCACCCATTATAAAAACATAATCGTTTTTACATCTTATCCATATCAGTATATTAGTATCGCATAGGTAAATATTCATAAGAGCACTAAATCAATTCGCCGAAAACAGAACAAACCTTTCTGAAAATGCAAGAAATGAAAGTGATATTAACACAACAAATATGAGTATATCTTAGAACGCCAATCTCCACTTTCTTCGATCAGAATGCATCAGTATGCAATCGCTATAATAAACTTTTATAGAGAAAAAATGCAGAAGCGTACACAAATGTTTTCTTGGAATGATGCAATGTAAGTTACATATTGGAACCGAAGCTGAAGGCGAATGTTTTGCTGCGACCATTTGTTCATTTCTCTGTTTTCTTTTCCGTCGCTGAAACCATGCGACCATCCAATGCACTTTGAGGTGTCATCATTGCAGAATACCGTTCTCTGGGCGTTGTGTGGGAAACTAGGTAGAGATATTGGGTCGCAGACGCAGCAGGGTGCTGTTGGTGAAAAGAATTGGTATTGGTCAGACTGCCGTGGTCACCTGAGCTGTTTCATTTACGAAGGTGCGGTTTTATTTAGCGGTGTCGAATTTCGAGTGAAAGAGTTGTTGTGGAAATTAAATAATTAATGGCTTCCTGCTGAATGATTTCGTTTTGTTGAATGCGATCTGCAAGATGGAATTCACAGCCGTATTTACCTTCAGAATTATATCGCTGTAGGTGCATTGCCCATTTTAACCACAATTTCGCAACCGTTAGCGGCCAATATCAAGCTGCTGCATTACTAATCCCTTGGAACTATAATAGTCATTTACTGTGTTTCAACCAAGTCTGATCATGCTTCAATTTGCTGAGAGTGGTAAATATGTGTTATACTTCCCGAAAGAATCGCAGTAAGTAGTAAAATAACAAGCAGGATATATCATCGACATTCACAGTGTTGTTTCATTCTGTTGCCATATAAGCTAACAGAAAATCAGCTGAAAAAGGGTCGGTTGTGAGTGTGCCGTTTGCTATATTCCTCTTAGAAATGGCATTGTGGGTAGAGGATAAGGGTTTGCTTACAGATTATGCAATCGTCGATTTTTCAGTTCGACAAGCAAAACGATCTTATTGAATTTTAGATAAATTCCACAACACTGCCCTAGTGCTAGTGAAGAATTATGGGCGAGAAGAAAGGGAACGCAATGCAAATGCGGCAAAGAACATTGCTTATCCTTGAGAGACGATACATCGACTTGTCAAAACCTACATCATGCACGTTAAAATGTTTTACTTAATTATCACAGGTAAAGCATAGAGGACATTGAGGCAGAGTTATGCATACGTTACGGTGGATCGTTTTTGATGCAGAAAATGTTTCTGCGTCTAAGCAAATGAAGCATTTGAAACTTGGACGTTATACGATCGATTTTGTTGATTTATTTTTTCTGGCCGCAATTTCTTTTCGGAGATGACTAATAGTATATCATCCTTTTTGCGATGAAAAGAAAAAAGCGATATGGGGATAAAAAATACGAGGAAAGAGTATAGAAAACTATTGAAGATGGGACAAGTTGACGTTGGCAAATAGCCAACCCTACTAAATCCCACTAAACGAAATATATGTGGAAATGCCGAAAACGAATTTTAATGGAAATATTTGATTGCGAAAAACGAAGTGCTCAATTCGAAAGCAATTATAAGAGTGCATCACAGAGACTGGCACGATTTGCACTTATTCAATTCGCTTCAACAAAGTAAACGGCATTGTAAATATGCAAAAACATCAGAAGTAGGCTCACTACTACGTCATCCTACGAATGTAAGCAAATGCATAAAACGTCCCTTAAAAACTCGTTTACAGAGAGTACTTGGCCAACTGTGGAATAAAAATAACCGGCAAACTTCTGAAATCTTTAAGAGTCAATAATAATTCAACGTCTATTAATATGATCAGTGTTGAGGTAAAATAAGAGTAGGAGGCCACCTACGTTATGGGTTACATTCACAAAACTTTCTCACTGCACTTTATATAGTTTAAAGCCACCAAATACATATAAAATGGATAACGTGCATAATTTAAGCGAAACTCTTCAAAAACGGAAGTTTCGGTAGAATGAACATTTCGACTAGACGAAAAATGAGGGAAAGAGTGAGGAAAAAAGGGGATTTAAAAAGAACATTCTCACGATGAATCGACGCTAAACTGCAGAAAGTGATTATATGAATGGATGGGGAAGAGAAGTGCCACTATTCTCTCGACGATAATCGCATTAATAGTGAGATGATGCCGCATTTAAGCAATGAAATCTACCCCACAATGTTATTTACTTTTAATGCTAAACAATCATCTCATTAATGCCACTAAAAAAACTTAATTCCACCACAATAACCTAATGTAGTTTTAATTCTCATAAAGCATAAATCTTTTGCTTGACGAAAACTTGCATTTACTATTGTGCAATTTGCATTATTACATTACGAGAATGTATAATATTTGCTAGCAATATTCAAAACCGATTAGCTTAATGAATGCAGTTGCAAAAATGTATATCATGATCACTCAACTGGCGCACTTTCCTACTCGTTAAAAAGACGAAGCTTTACAGAGAAATCATTGAATAAGGAGCAATTCAACTCAATTATCACTCGGTATAATGCATAAAATTGCTCAAAGTAAACAAATCAACCTTATCGAATATTTTATGCGGCATGGAAAGCGGGGAGGAAGTACACATTCTTGCCGTTTAACGAATGAAAATGACGAGAAAAAATGTTGAATTGTGAGGAAAAATGTTGAAGATTTTTATTAATAGAGGTACAGAATTAATTTTTCAATAAATAAGAAAGCTGCAGAAAAAATTTTCGAGTAAAAAATCTGCAAAAATCATGATGGATAGATATCATGAATGAGTAATCTAACATTGCGGCCTTAGTTTACGCGCCACTAACTTTTATCATCAACCTGCACGTCACAGGGTTCTCGCCGAAAATTTATGAGGATTCAAAAACCGGAAATGACTGGCTATCAAGCAGCATTTCCGATATTTTACATAAAACTAAAATCTCACCGATCTAATCGAAAGCTTCGAAAGTTTGCGCTTTCAGATCATTTTCCTTCAGAATTTCTGATATTCCTATACAATTATCGAATTTCTAATCTTTTCCCATGCTTATTCAAAAAACTTTCCATTGCCTTTTTACTGTTTACCGTTAGATTCGCATAATTTCTCGAAAATTCCTAAATTCGCGATCAAACCTCTTTTTTTTGAACACTGAAAAAGGGATGGATTGGAGGAAAGAAGAGAGTCCCATGTGTAATCTAAACCGAGATGGTCTGACTAGTTGGCTAACACACGCATCCTTCAACAACGTAGTGCTAGGCAGAAGAGAGTGACAAACAATGATGCAAAATTCTCTTTCCATAAAAAAGCCTGAAACAAGCCACTCTTTGCAACATTGCGCGTTTAGATAATATACACCATTTGCATAAAAAGTAAAGCGATCAACTTACTCAGACACTCAGAGAGACACACTTCTACGCATATTTACTCCATATATATATATATATATATATATATATATATATATATATATATATATATATATATATATATATATATATATATATATATATATATATATATATATATATATATATATATATACCGGTGTTAGCGGGACAAACGAAAAATTTAAGACGAAAGGAGTTAGCTGGAAGAAGATAACATCCTAAACGAGATGCTCGCACATAAGAAGCAAATTGTCTTTGAGCACTTCGAAGCACAGAAAGCGAGGATTTCCAGTCAAAGCGTTACAGGAGGGCACTGCATCCCTCACGTAACCAAACATCAAACGACGCGCAAAAAAATTCTTCGCAATAAACGTTTTGCTATGCAAAGCAATAGATGCAAACGATTAATTACAAATCACTATTGAAACGGAACGATCCCTAAAAAAATAAGTGGAAAAGCGCGCCACACCATCATCAGATAAGACATGCACGTTTGCAATCTTGACTTTCAGACCAACTTGCATCGCACAATACTTACAAAACATGTATAAGAAGGCGTCCATAATATCGATCTCATAGCTTCTACAGCCTTTCAGCAAAAGATTCCTTTTTTACTAGTAGAATAGGCGTAAATTCTTATACACCTTTAAATGTCTATAACTCCTTCCAAAGGTTATGAATGGATGTGAAAATTGATATGAGGCGTTAATCTATACTGTTGGATGTACGCCCAAATTTCGCAATTCTACCTTCAGCGATTTTCAAGTTGAAACTATCAGACAAACAGATAAACATACAAACACACCAGCAAACATAGATACGAAGTCGTTCCAACGCGTTTCACTAAGGCATATTCGCAATGATGAAGTCAATAATAGATATGCTCCACGAAAAACTATATCAACATCGCAAATAGGCATCGATAAATGGCCATCTCGAGTATGCACCATATGAGAGTAGCAAACGAAATAAACGAAATCATTCAATAAAAATTCTTATTGTAATCAGAATCGACAAATTTGATGAAACAAAGGTCACATAAATTGTGGCTATTTTGCATGCTTAGAAGTGTTTTTAACGCAAATTAACAAAAAAAAATTGAAATTTTTACTAAGAATTTGGCCGAAGATGGTGATACTAACGCGCTTTTTGCATTTCACTCATTTCGGTCAACCAATTGCTTAAATAAGCTCTGAAAAAAAGGGGATGAGCCCGATGCACATACTAAATGACCGACCGCCCACACAAATCCGAATGGAAAACAGCTTTTTTTTAAATATAAAATTGGTTACAAAAAAAAAAACAAACTCAGCGGTCAATAGCATATAAAGGTGACGATCAATCGCAACGAAAAGATGGAGGTTACCTCATAGTAGAAAATTGTGCTCATTAATTTTCATTGTCGCATTTCTCCCAATTTTTGCGATTGGAAAGCGGTGAGTAAAACCATAAAATGAAGGGAAAAAAACCATTTTAGGCAAAACGATAAAACCACAATACTATAATACCACAGAATGAAAAAAAAAAAAAACTCTACAAGAATATTAGCAAAAACTTAAGCCAGAAAAAATAGGAACAAAAGAATGATATACCTATCCCTCTCCTTATCCCTCCCTCCTCCCTCTCCCTCCCCCACTTCCTCCTCTCCTCACTCGACGTAACCATCAATTGCAAAAACGATCAGATCGTTGGCTAATAAAATCGGAGACCGAAACGCACATTACGAGATGCTCTCGCAGACTCAACGCACTAATAGACGACAGAATGTGTTTGGGGGAAAAAAACGCCGCAATAGTGAAACGCAACACCGAAAAAGAAAAAGGCGCGCACGTCGCATCATTGAACGAGTTTTTTTCTGTCACATTGCCAAAATATAAACAACTTCTAAAAAAATTTGAGATAATTAAGCGCAAATTTTAATGCTCATTTATTGATAATGCAATCAGTTGATGTGACTACTGGATGAATATAGCTCAACGTCATATAATTGAAATAAACCAATCCCAATTTAATCTTCTTTTCATTCAATAAGGTTTTAGAAGGATAAATGAAGTAAACGATTTCAAAAAAATAACTGTTGCGCAATTTGTTCAGTGATATGAATTAAAATGAGAGCGCTTATCGATTGATAATGCTCGCTTCCCCCCCCCCGCCAAAAAAAAAAAAAAAAAAAAATTTACAACTTCAAATGTCCAAATTTCAGGTTTCATTAGGTTTAAATATTAAAAAATAAATTATCATAGATTTTAATACTGGGTATATCATTAGTGATTTTGAATCTGCATTATTAGTGGTCTCGAAACGATGGTGAGTTCTGTTTTTTTTTTTGAGTGGAAATGAATGTGGGTGACAGACGTGTGAGATAAAGCAGCTGCAAAAGCCTCTTAGCTCCAATGCCCATCCATCTCTTTGTAGCATTATAACTAAAGCACAAAATTGCGCCCTTCTAATATCGCCTCTTCATGGAAAATACTGAATTTTCTCATGAATTTCTGTGCACTTCTTTTCCACTGTATGCAGAAAAAAAAAAGTACCAAAAAGCAATAATTCAAATGTATAGGCTATAGAGATGATAAGGATGTGGCCCATATAAACGGTATAAATGATTCGGGTGGATAGATAAGTTGACGGAAATACTTCGACGGAAAAAAAACAAAAACAAAATCGAGTCGATATTTAAGAAGTCAGAAACGTTGAATAAAAATTTATTTAGAGACGACTTGAAAGGATTTTATAGAAGGATGTGAATTTCTATGAGCATGCAAAAAATTTCTCTTATTTAATGAAAATATTTGAGAATAGGATGTCAACACTTCCTCTAGATTTACTATTCAATTTGCTACTTGGTGAACTACTCAAAGCGAATAGTCAATTGGGTGCTAAAAAAATAAAAAACTCAATTATTATGGCTGAGATTGAAAAAGAAACTTGAAACTAGCTAGTGAAAACATCATGCCAAGCTTGAAAACAATGTATGTGTGCATTATCTATGAATCTAGTAGGCTATCTAAGTACGGCGAATTATAAAAAATTTTTTCTGAAAATCTCGTTAATAGGTTCACTGCTAGACGAAATTCATTTTGATTAACCATGGAATAGTTAAGTTTCGATCGATTTTAAATTAAGTATAAATTACAAAAATAAAGATTTAAATCTCTGATAAATTTCCAGTGATAAGATAATCAACGTATTGCATTATTTGAAATTTTTAACACAATAAAGCGATACAGACGCTCATTGCTGGAAATAAATTGATATCTCTGTCATCATACGATCATTGAACTCTATCACATCAAACAGCAAAATTAGCCACAATTTTGCATAAACACTGCTAAACTGCACGTAAATAATTCTGCAAATTAAATCAGCAAATAGGAATGAAAGTTTCCCAGACGGATGTAAACAAAGCAGACAAAACGAGACTTTCAAAGAAAAAAATTGAGGAAAAACCTTGTAGTATTTATTCAGAAAAAGTAGGTAGCATTTTGTTGAATTAAATCGTGTATTTGGAATGCGCTGAATGTACAAAAATATAAGGAAAGCGATAGCACCAAAATCACTCAGATGAAAGAGGGATGGGGATTGCAGGAATGGGAGGAAAGCGGAAGGAGGATAGATGCAACGACAGAGGAACGGGGGATCGATGGATACCCAATCATCCAAGCAAAACCACAAAACAACGGATCGATAATGCGTCAAGAAAAGATTCACAATGGGAACTAAAGGAATCTAATCAAGATCTCACATAGCAACTACAATCTTTGAAGATCTGCATTCAAATAAATGTTACAAATAAAAAAATAAAACAAAAAAAACATCACTGCCACATCGATCTTGTTCCACACCCTCTTCGTTCGTGCGCGCGTCATTCGTTTGAAGCAAATGCTTTCTATGCATGAACGCGCTGACGCACTAGACGCACGCAAGCATTCGCGACGCGTTCGTTGTGTCGCTTAATAATGTGCTGGGCACAGCTGACGTGCCCTCTTCGAAGGATGTTTGATGAGGGATGACGGAAGTTCAATAAAGTTCGATGTGCGGGAAGCATTGTTGGAATTTTAGAGACTTAACAAAGGCATCAACCGTTTATAGACGTCCTGTGGGAGATCGTGAAGATCATCCATTCCATTATCCTCGTTAATATAACTATCAGCTTAACAATCATACTCTTTTCCCCGACGAAATGTGACGAGTATCAAACTAATTGATAGCCGATGAACAGAGATGAACATGAACGAATGAGGAGAGGCGCCATTTAGATGATTCCTCGGTGAAGAAGTAGAGCTGGATAAAACTCACTTTTTTACACTGACAAGAAATTTGTAAAGTGTTTAGCGGTATTGAGATGAAAAATTTAGGAGAGATTTTGACGCATATCAAGCCTTCTGAATATGAATAGGGAAAAAATATGGCCTATCAATTTTTCTAGCCTTGAATTAAAGAAATAACGGAGCACAACACAGCAAGTAAGTCGATCAGTTGTTACACAATAAATGAATATTATAGTTCCAAAGGATTAGTAATGCAGCAGCTTGATATTGGCAAGTAACAGTTGAGAAACTGTAGTTAAAATGGGCAATGCGCCTACAGCGATATAATTCCGAAGGTAAATACGGCTGTGAATTCCATCTTGCAGATCGCATTCAACAAAAAGAAATCATTCAGCAGGAAGCCATTAACTATTTAATTTCCGCAACAACTCTTTTCTTCCGCAACAAATTCGATACCGCTAAATAAAACCGCACCTTTCTAAATGAAACTACCCGGCCGATTACATGCATTCTGGCCAACACCAATTCTTTTCACCAACACCACCACCTATCTGCCTCCTCAACCCAATACCCCTATGTAGTTTTCCACACAAAACCGACCGGATGGTATCCTGCAATGATGACACCTCAAAGTGCATTGGATGGTCGCATGGTTTCAGCGACGGAAAAGAAAACAGAGAAATGAACAAATGGTCGCAGCAAAACATTCGCCTTCAGCTTCGGTTCCAATATGTAACTTACATTGCATCATTCCAAGAAAACATTTGTGTACGCTTCTGCATTTTTTCTCTATAAAAGTTTATTATAGCGGCTTCTTATCTGTGCGTATGCACATATGTCTGCATTCAGTAGTTTCAAGTCACGAAACACCGAACCTGGAGTTTTGAAATCTGGCAAGTATTTCACGTTGATTCATCAAGTATGAAGCAGCCCTAGACAATTAAAAGCAGCGAAAATCTGTCTGTTTCTCCTTGCTCACCTCCCATAGTTTGCTCTCAACCGTACTCATCGGTGTTCTCCGCGTGTTACCCGCACACATATCTCCCGAACAGTTTCAACTCGATTTGCAAAGATGCATTATGTAAATGCCTCACGAAAAAGTTATCAAGAAGACAAAACAGCAAAAGTTGGTGTTTCCGACTCTAGAAGAAAAAGACAGTCAACTTTTTGACTCCGACATTTCTACAGCAACGAGTGGCTCGCACAGTCTCTTACAGCATTGAGTTGATTCTCTAGTTGACCTCCCGAATCATGACTGATTCCACAGCCTCCACAGCGTTGCCACCAAAGTGATCACTTCTAACCGCAACATGACTACATGAGCATATGGTCAATTGATTGCCCAATACTACAATATTGCCTACAGAAATGTTACTAATTTCATTTATAGCACGTATAGCTTATATTTGTATCGTCAAAATCAACACAGGCTCCTGTTACATAATTTCTATTTATGCGTTATGTAATTGGCTTAAAATGGAGAACTTCTTTTCAAATTCTATCTATTGCTAACAATGAAATGCTTAAAAATATAATATTCCTAGCGTCTATAACGCCCTAATAATGGGATATATTCTCGAAATTAGCGTCCACAACTATTATAAATCATACGAGAAATTATTTTCAATAAGAATTTGCTGTTGAGTGTTATCATCGCTCGTTTAGCATCCGAGTTTTTAAGAAGAAATTACGCTTATTTTAACTTCGAACTAATTTCAAATTTTGAGAAAAATTTCATCTGACTTTTTGAATTGGATCCATTGAATGTGCCAAATTCTACTGCAGTTTTTTAACTCAACAAATGGAAATTATCGCACGAAGAGAGGAGATTTATGAAAAAAAAATATATATAGAAGACAATCATTGCCCTTGGAGGATGGTAAGTTATGCTGCAAATGATAACACTTCTACAGTGGTCGATTATCGTTCCATTCGTTCCAATAATGAATACAGTTGGGCATTTCGTGCAGAGTTGCTTGTTTGTGTGTAAATTTCATTGCCAAAACTTTGAGGGTATTTTTTAGAGCTCTTATTAAGGGAAATACGAGCCTTTCCTCGCTTATCATAACGAAAACTCATTCATAAAAAACAGCAGAGCAGCATATTCTCATTCACAGCGTAATTCTATTTCACTTCGTATCAATCAACAGCACCATTCTTTATAATTCTATATCGCTCTAATCGTTGCAAAAGAAAAACAAAAAAAAAAAACGAACAAACAAACAAATCTTTTATATTCGACAGCTGAAAGAAAAAATAAAAAATAATAAAATGACAATTCTGCGAGCGAACAAGTGTGCAGTATAAGTTGATAAGCAAATTACCCACTCACTAATTTGTTCAATTACGCTTTCCAGAGATAACTTTTAAATAATTGCTTTTCGATCTCTTTG
The DNA here is from genome assembly GCA_037389465.1 of Baylisascaris procyonis. Taxonomy (NCBI): domain Eukaryota; kingdom Metazoa; phylum Nematoda; class Chromadorea; order Rhabditida; family Ascarididae; genus Baylisascaris; species Baylisascaris procyonis. Next base: position 6,259,638 of record JAZARR010000212.1, on the reverse strand, counting down.
CGTTCATTTTCCAACTTCAAAATCATTACGATTATAGCTACGGAGCTATTATCAATTTTTGAATGCATTGTATGATATTTTCAGGATTGCACAAAAGCAAAAAACCGGAGGGATTTAGAGTATTTACTAAGCAAACAAAGAGAAGAAGCAAAAAAAAAAAAGAAAAAAGAATGACACGCATCGCACTGTCAAGTAGAATCCCTCTCACGGCTAGTTAACGCTAATTTCGTTGATGAACTTCTCGATGCACTTGTTCACTGCATCAGGATCATCTTGTTGCACCCAGTGAGAAGCACCAACAACGAAGTACACTTCAGCCACCTGCAACACTTTTCCCTCATCATCGTTGTCATAGTGCTTCACGCTTTTACTACAAGCAATGCTTAAAAATCATATGCTGAGATCATGTTTTAAGAGAAATGCTGAAAACTAAAATTTAATCTTCGATGATCTTCAACAGCTAATAAATTTCATTCCACCAGTTTTTCTCGTAGAGGTGAGAGCAGAAGCAATTCTAGCAACTGCGATGACTCATCCATCAAACTTCCAAAGAGAAATCGCCTCTACTATCGAAGGAAAAAGACATGATCCCTGCTCTCTCTTTATTTTATGCGCATCACCATCGATTAAACGTTCCAATGCCTCCGGAAATTTCGTTGAAAAGTCAAAAATATTCCCAAAAAAAACGGAAGTCCGCCAGAGAGGTTAACACTTTTCATATCTCGTTCAGTTGGTCGAGAGTTTTCACATAACACCAACAAAAAATAAAGTAAGCAAAGTAAAGTCTTCATATTTCACTTTACAAATATTTCCAAAAAAAATTCTCTATTTGTATAACTTCATAAATTTAATATGAAAATAAAACCAATGCAAAATGCAGTGAATCTGACCGATCTGAGTGAAAAAAAAAAAAAGATGTAGGAAGTCATTCTTCATAACTCTAATTTTTCTCATTTCCGAGAATTTATATCTTTGTGCACTATTTTTGAATGAGTTCTATACATTTGTCTTTTTTTGGTGTCCTTACAAGATTTTCACTTAATACAGATGGCGCTCTAGTATTTTTGGAAAGTCTATGCAGAGATTCGTGGTGAAAGAGATTTACAAAGGCGAATATCGACTAATACTCCACGTTTCCTTAGTGGCATGCAGCTGATCACGATACTATATGATCGGATGAAAGTTATTGGCATGGAGCAACAGGTAGTCGGATGAACCATCTCATCAGTTCAAAGAGAAGAGAGATTTTCGGCGAAGTTAATGGTGGGGAAGTTGCGGTGAAGGGATGAAGGAAGAGGTGAGGATAGAAACGGAAGGAAAGAAGAACTACCTCGCAATATTTTGTCGACATATCCGCTGCACATTTTTCGATGAATGCATCCTCGGTTCCCCAAATAATTAGCGTCTTCGGCTGAAATATGCATTTCCACATAAGCGAAGAAACTCACGGCTTGAATTAGCAATTGTACATTATAGTCTGTTCATGAATAAAGTCTAAATATCGCCTTCTTTGCTTTCAATGAGTAGCAAGTAGTAGCAATGAATAAGGTTGAATTCTTCGCAAGCATAGATCAAATGTGATGTAAAGAAAATATAAAGGAAAAAATAAATTTTTGACTCTATAAGGGGAAATTAGCTGAAACTTTTCATTTCGAGACAAATAAACAATAGTAATAAAAACGATCACCTTGATAGGAGATGATGATATCATACTTTCATCCGATTTTGATCGTCCAGCTCTATAGTAGTTGATCGGTGCAGTGAATGCATCTGAAATCATTTTTAAAATAGCTGATTTCTTTAGTAACGTGGAATGTTATTATCAAAAAAAAAAAAAAAAACTAAAACATCCTTTCCTTTATTAATGCAGATTATGGAAACGTTTCTATAATATTATCTGTTTCGTTTTGCTAAATGCTAAATCAATCGTATATATGAATAAATCTAGATATTACTTATTTAGAATAGCTGTTCACGATAACAATTATTACAGATCATATTAGGAGTATGCGAATTAGAAGATTACAAGTTTACCACCTAATCGAAAAAAGAAGTGATGAAAAACGACATGAGAAGACCTTTTTGAACGCATGACATCGTCTGGGCAAATATGCAGAAAATTTACATTATAAATTTAAACTGAGTTCGATGTCGTCCTCCACCCCTTTAAGCTTCGCTCGCTCCTGTCTACCACCTTCCGGCTAAAATTCAAATTTTGGGAGCATGAAGAGTCTTAGTGAGAAGCAACTGCGTGAAAAAAAAACTCTTAAAACTTCTCCAAATACTCCCAATAAGAGGCTGTTTGAATGCGAAAAACGGTGACCACAAAATAATAATTTCAATGCTCGGATGGACGATTAAAGGGAATTTTAGATCGCTGATTGATTCTCTGAGTGAATAATAAAAGACATGAAACAAAGAACATTTTGATTCGTTGTGACTTAACTTTGATTACATTTCATCAAGTTTCGTGGGCTTTCTGTGTTCTTTAAAACGTTTGATGTGAACAAGCGGATGCACTAACTGGGTTGTGAATAAGTGAAGAGCCAAGCTTTCTCGTCTTCGTCCGTGAAATGCTCCCTTTTCTTGATTCCAGTCTTTTCCGAACGGAATGCATCCTTCAGCATTTTATAATCGTTTGCCTTACACATAAATTCGGGCAATGATGGCATTTGGAATAAAAGCATATACCTGAAAAACGCTAATTTATCTCTGCGCGAAAGTAATATGAATGGCAGCGCATCGCTATTTCACAAGAAAAGTTTTTCGGAGAGTTTTTCCGCGTCCATATAGTCCGAACTATGAAATTCGTCTATGCAATTTCTTTCTAAAATAGCTTGAATATCATCGTTTTCAGGTAGACTTCATATTGTATCTTAAAATAATTAACGGATACTCCCATATCGTAAGTGATCCGATGTTTTTACTTGATCGAAAATTGAATCGTGGTATCTCTTAGTCTGTTTGAGATAGATGCTAGGCTCTTTACAACGTTTTACCCATAATAATGTATTCTTGACTTGTATGGATAGCTTTGCAAGAAGCTTTGCAAGAGTACCTCATCGATTCGATTTACTGGCTAAACCTACGAAGTAAACCTTGTATTTCTGCTTAAGAATAAACTGCTTAAGCTCGAAGGATACAACTTATCTTGATACCCCATTGGAATTATAATGGAATCAGTGGCCATTTTCAAAAAAGAAAATATGATTAGCTGTTAAATACTATGCAGACGCACTTCGGTAACAATACAAAGATTGTAAGGTAAAATGCGCTTCGTGCTGTTCATCTCCTCTCCGATGAATAGAAGGTAAAATATGAATAGAAGGTAAAACAGCGTAATAATCGAACAAATAAATAAACGAAGTGAATAAAGAAGAAGCTTGACCACTGACCATGACTTCATCATTTGTGCAAAATTGGTGCGTAGAAGTTGTACGAAAACAAGCGGGTGTGGACAGTTGAGAACGATAAGCTTTTCAACCACTTCAGGATATTCGGCCGCCACTTTCCACGCCACTGATGCACCCCAATCGTGTCCCACCAGGATTGCCCTCTCATGATCTGCATAAATAAACCTTTTACATTTAGAAATTTTATTACTGATTTCACAGTAGCATGATTATTGTGGATCGTGTTTTGCAAGTCTGAAGACTATCTTATGGAAATACAACTCATCTTTCTAGCGTAGTAAATTTTCGGCTCGAAAACATAGAAATACTATGAAAAGACTGAAAATCCCACAACAATTCGCTCTTTGCAGATGCAATGAAATATTGTTGAAGATGACAGCCACTGACTAATTAACTGTGTTTTTTCGGAGTCTGTGGATACTGAAATGAAGAACAACGAAACCGGAGCAAATCTTCAAAGAGTGGTTTAGATGGATAGACGGGTTTAACCCTAAAATACGCTCCCATCATAATGACATCCTTGAAATGTGCACAAAAATTACAAAGCTGCTCGCAGGGAATAATGTTAGACAATGATCTATGTACTAATGACATTTGTCGCTGTACAAATCTTGGATTTGAAAATGGGAATAATTGTTAGATGCACCTGGATTCTACGCTAGATTACATCGGCCTTTTTGGTTTGATTTCAACGGGCTGAGTAGTGATTCTTTCGGGAAAACGGCAGAAAGAAGAACGAAAAAAGAGCGAGGAATAAAAGAATAAAAATCATGAGCCATCACTCTGGCGACTGAAAAATAAATACATTTTGGACGCCTCTGGATTAGAATGGCTCTATATTATCCAAAAATTCTCAGCTAAACATGTCCACTCATTTCTTTATCACTTCGACCATAGATATGCTTTTTTAATGTAAAAAGCTAATCAGCTCAAATCACCTCAACATTGCAAGGCATCAATAGGTGCTGATGAGAAACAGATAATCGATAAACCGTTAAAAACGCGAAAAAAAAAGAAGCGAAAACGACTAAAAATGAAAGCTAATGGGGAAAATGAATGATAGCTATCTATCATAATGGTGGATGTATTCATTTTCGCGATAAGAAACGGTTCGCAAAGCTGTCCACAATAAAAACAAGCCGCAATGAGATAAGGAGAAAAATAACAATAGAGATGGAAATGTGCAATTTGCAATTGTTCCTAACAATCAATATTCAATTATTTATACAACCAAATGGTGTTAAGCAAAATATCACCATTTAGAAGGATCATTTTAAGTAAATTTATAATGTTTATAATCGTTTGAGGCGTTGAGATGTTTGACATTTGATGCAGTGTAAGGACAGGTAATGACTGAAAGTTATCAACATTCCCATCGCATAACATTCAACTACAAAAACATATCGATTGACCACATATGAAACACGACGGAATGCTTTGATGAATAGAACATCGCAGTCACAGCATCGCACCTCTATGAAAAAAAAAGTTTGAAAATAATAACAGCGAAAGATATGCAAAACGATGATCATTAAAATTTGGCTACTTTGGTGAAGAGGTCGCATGTCAAGTCAAAAAAAAATTACTACTATAACATAAATCTTCGTTAGCCCTAATGCCTGCTATTGTCCTAATAAAAATACTTTTGTTTATTAGATAACCAATGTTATCGTTCGAAAATATGCACTTGTGTTAAATATAACAATGCACTTGTGTTAAATATAACAAATATAACAAATAAAATGTGCACATGTGTTAAATATAACAATGCACTTGTGTTAAATATAACAATTTTTGTCAGCGTTGACGTTATTGTCGCTGCCTCTAAATCATTAAATGAATGAATTCCTGTAATAGAACGGTTCTTAATAAAATCACCTCTAAGAATAATAATGCCAGCAAAATTAGAAATTAAACACTTACTCAATGCGCTGATTAATTCCTTGATATCCTTGGCGATAATTGATAGATGATAATTTTCGACGCCTTCCGGTTTATCTGATTCATTGTAGCCACGCATATCGACCGCAACAACACTACAAGCGTTTTATTCATTACACCGTACTTGAAAAACGCCCTCTTATGGTGGCTGTCCGGCGTTGGTACATCGAAGCAACTTCTAATGTACAGGAAGAGAATCTGTCGAAATAATCCGTCTATCTCCTCGTTAATCTCATCGACGAACAAAATCCCTTTAAATACTATATCATACAGTTCTCGGCTACTCTACATTATTTTACCGGTGGAAAATCCATCGCTTAAAATTTTTCAGTGGAAATTCAAAAACTTAGGACTAATAAATTGTTGAAGCGTACTTTCGTAAATAGCCTACTTCATTTACTAACTGCCTTAAGCAATTCTTGTATGAGTGATTAATTGTTGATTTTGCGATGTAAATAATAAATTTTACACTGGTAAATATATATATATATATATATATATATATATATATATATATATATATATATATATATATATATATTAATTCACTAACTTATTAAGTCTTTTTTTGACATATTGATGGAATCGATATAATTAGAACTCATTCATCTTCAGCTGAATTTCTTATTTTCGTTAGTTGTTCGTTGAAACCGCTTTTAGAGTAGCGAAATTTTGGATTTTCAAATCGCATTCAGTGAACATTAAAACAAAAACTACATCTCAAGTTGTATGCTTATGTGTAACTCCTCAACGTTGCTAAATTGGAAAAATATCACAGTTTTTAGTCAATATTTCTACATTGAACTTGTATTGCCGATTTCAAGTGGGAATTTCACATCGAATATGACTTCAATTAATTCGATATTTGGGATTGTATTTAATGTGATAGAAAAATAAAGGCGCTGACTGATGATTCTTTTGAAAGTATCGAATTTGATATCGCCATGAATACCAAAACTCGGGGAAACCATGAATCATAAGCATGAGTGGATGATCCATATCACCTGCTTCCACGTAATGAAGCTTAACTTCCTGCAATATTATAACGGGCTAATCTTGAGACACATTTTAAGCAACACTCGGAAATTAATCCGAAATGCTTGCAGTGACATTATTTTACATATTTTAACAGCTTCCATTACCGAAAAAAGAATAGAGGGATGTGAGACTAAGTATAAATCGATCTGTGGAATACAGAGATTTCTTTTTGGAATGAAGACTATGAAAGAGAAGGGCAGAAATCTCATTATGGAATGCAAGTTTAGATATCTGCTCATTTGTTTTTCTTTGATTCCCGTTAGCCGAAGAAAGGGGAAATTAAAGTCACATAACTGAGATATTACTATGATTGATCAGCTATAATCTCTTCATAGACAACGTGCATATTGCAGCTGGCAAAAAAATCGTTGGATATCCCTCTCCGTACAACTTAATTATCAACCTTAGCGAAGAAAAAAAAAGAAAAGAAAATTGCAAGAAATCGAAATCGAAGCTTCAATGTTAAGATGTGTATAGGCACAACACTTACGGACAGCTGTGCATTTTCATGGGTCCATCCGTCGAGAACATTTGGTTTGAGATGCTCTTTCACCTCGAAGAACGTATCACGATGTTTGAACCATTCAATCGCCAGTTTGACACACGTCACTGCACTCCAGAATACCGAAAAAATCCATATTAAGATCACCTGTATAATGCTTCTCGATTCTGAGTGAATCTCCGACATTTCTCGGGTTCTGCAATTTAATGTTCGATTATCGTCTCGAAATAAAATAAGCGTAAATAAAACGACGAAAGCGTTAAGACAACAATATTATTACAACTTTGTGATCTGTATATTTCTTAAAGAATCTAATTAGCTAAATAATTGATTACAAAAATGAACTATTTTCAACACTAAATAATGATAGGAAAATGATTCTTTAAATGAAATTATGAGTGGATTTATTCTCAGATAATAATGTTATATTTGAAGTTATAAATATGGATGAATTCGAGTAAATCGGATGAGATTAAACTTGGGATTATAGAAAAGCACTTTGTGCATCTTCATTGTAAGGATGGACGGAAAGCTTCAAGCGTTTATCGTATTCAAACTTGATAATCGCTCGTAAGTATACACACTATCTCTGCAATTCAGATGGGTAATGCTGCTGCACGTGAAGTTAATCGACTTTTGGATGGATTGTTGGCAATTCTTGAAACCAACAATATTTTAAACCTATAAAATCATTAAAAACTTTTATTAGGTGGGGATATGAAAGTAAATCGAGTGTAGGGAAGAACGAGAGCCAACAATCTTATCAAGTTCATAAAGCACACAAGTGCAACACGCTCTTCTCGGTCATCGAAGCAAGTGTCACTAAACTCTGCGCTAATCGATATTAGACTGGAATGTATAATTTTACTGGAATATCTATAGGTGAGATTTTATTGGATTTAAGATACGATCCGTTCGATTTGAATGGATAAATTTTTTTGAAAGAAATTTTCCAGAATACATTCATCCCCTTCACGCTTATAAAATTTTTACAGAGAATTTTGTTGTCCCTCATCTAAAAATGCATCAGAAGTCTTAATTCATGCCTACTAGAAATACTCTTATTTTCTCTCAACAACTAACTTTTTCGCTCATCTATTTATTCTATATTTTCTACTCGCATTAATCCCCAACGACTCATTCTGAAATTTTCGCTAAGCTAGTGTAAAATTAGACAGCCGTTGAACACGATTCACAAGATGAATTGAGTTAAGAGAGACATTACAATCAAAAATAAGTTGCTCAGTGGTATGAGCGATAAAAACACCTTTCGAATGCTCAGAGTGGGTTGAATCTGGTTTCGCCTTTGCATACTATTACTGTTGCTGCTGCTAAACAACAACACCCTTCATTCAATCATTGCTCTAATCGCAAAACTGCAAAATAGCCTCTGCAACGATCGAATCATTCATACGCAGAATTCAGCAAACTTTTTGAAGGCAAATTATATTAAAAATTGAAGTACTTGCAAAAATTGTATTATTATCATGGAGCCATACATTACCAATCGCAATAAAATGTGCAGCCGAAGAAAATATTGTTAAAAAAAAAAGAGTCCCGCTGAAGAAAATACAGATGAGATGGATGAAGAAAGGAGGAGTGAAGGAGTGGGCAGAAGATAGAGAAGAGAGCTAGAATCTTCTGAAACTTCTGAATCCATCTCATAAAAGCCACAACAACATAATACCATCCACCACGACGTCTGACGATGCAAGTGAACGAACGTTAAGCCAACCAATACAGCCTATCGTTTATTGCAGCAAGTGCGCCACCTCTAATCGAGCCGCGAGCAGCTATGTTTCACTCGTTCACAATGCGCTTTTGCGTAGCGGCATATGGCAGCCTATACGTACACAACAGTGCTCTGAACTGAACTACTGCGTATACGATTCGGTCAAAAAAAAAGGATCTTATATGTATGGTGCCTATCTGATTGCCCGAGCGATCTTCATCGTTGGAGGTCAACAACAACGACGTACTAATCGCAAAGCACAAATATTATTTAGCAACGCGCCGAAAGCATTGTGAAATCGTTTGTTTTTGATAGCGAATCTCTTGGAGTGCGATTCGCCTATAATATCGATGGTCATTTTTGACTATCTTTATCTCATAAAGAATATAATTTGCATAGAACACCAAATTTCAAGTCTCCGAAAATCTGCATAATTAACAATCAAAGGCCTTTTTATATTACCTCTGTTTTATTCATATGCGCAAGGCAACTAGCAGAAAAATAAACAAACAAATAAATGAAGACCTCATCGTCTCGCTATTTGATCATTTACGAAAGGTAATTGATTCACGTGACTACAATTCTAAAAAGCTATTAATGTTGCAGTCTCCACAACCTGCAACTGCAATACTTTCAATTTTATAAGAAGCTGATGTGAGAGTACAGTAATGGCTTGTTGAAAAATGCAAAGTAAGACATACTCTGCGAGAATATGTTTCTCCCATCCTCTCCTTCGTAAAATTAAGCTTCAATATTTTCAACGAAAATTTATCGCTCACTATGTTCGACTAGAATCCGTGGTGCATAATTTTTAGACGGAATTTATCACTCATCATTTTCAATCGAATTTGCGACTAACTAATCGGTGAATTATTAAAGGCCATTTTTGCATGGTAAAGCTGAAAATTGAGCAATAGAATAACTAAAAGATGATCTTATTTGAATGGTTTTACTCATGACGAGCTTTCGTTTGGCTGAAATACGTAGACGCAGAAAACCTCGCTTTTTAGATATTTTTTTCCAGAAATTTCCACTCAATTGCAATCTTTTTTTTTTATCATGATATTGCACCTCCCTATTCGATATGCGGAAGTCTAAAGCTTAAGGTTAGCTTCCCGCTGATTGGGTAAGTTTAGGAAAGGAAGCGGAAACTGCGCACATATTTGCCAAAAACAGTTCAACAGGTCAAAAAGCCCTGCACATACATTCGCTGCTAGAAGGAACGATACAAGTATCGTGTAAATATAGAGCGATGAAAGTGCAACAAGGTGCTCCTTTCACGGAATTGCTTTGTTCATTTTCTTACAAAGCAAATATTCACTTTCCTTGCGCAAAATATGCCAAGCTTCAAGTGAGATCACCACTCGCACACTCATCTAATCAACTTCCAAAGTCTGCTTTTTGTCGCCTAACAAACTTATGAGCTAAAGAAGCAATCCCTCAAATTTTTCGTCAAGTCATGGATTTTTCTTTCAAAGGTTTATCACTTATATAATAGAACTGCTGCTGAAAAACTTTAAGGTAACATTATAGGAAAAAAGGTCATTTCTTGCGTATTGAATTTTATCTGCAGCTTAGAGTAACGAAAGCAAAAGGTAATAGTTAAAAATCAAAAAAAAGTCAAGTTCATTTCTATGAGTGTTTTGAATATCGCTTTACACTTGCAAAATTTAATATTCATGTAGAAATGTTTAGCTTGCGAAATGCACAAAAATATTTCAAGAGTGGGTGGGTAGCAGATCGTCTGCGCTAACGAACATATGGGTAACGAAAACACCGGCTGATCGACGTGGGCACACAATTGCCAAGGTTTGGAAAGAAGTTAGCGATGAACGAGACTCCGCCTGATGAATAGTCATTGTGCCAGCACCGGCGTTCTCGTTTACACTCGAGCACCACCTCACTTCTTCAAGTGACGATGCAATCAATTCATCCCTTAGAATATGTGCTCGACTTTATTTGCAACTTTTTGAGGAATTATAGTTAATTAAAGCATGATTTAGCAAGTTCCCGCTAAATTGGTGCGACTTCTTTCGACTTTCCGCTAAGCAATAAGCAACATTGCTTTACGTATGAGCAGTAGACGACATTACTTTATATTTTTAGACAGAGATTTTTGATCAGTATTAGTGACTTCTTTGGAAGCAAACAAATCTAATCACCGTGCGTTCTTCTTTGGAAACAAATTCTTGTAATGATATGATTCATCTGCAAAATATTTCAATCGACAAACAGAGAAAACAATATAAGAGGACAATAAATTCCAAGCAAAACCAGTAAAACTAGCAATGAAATGCGTTTTAAAGAATGCTGTTGAATCTATTCGGAAGTAGAAGATCACCTTCCAACATTCAAATCGATTACGATGGTGAGGAGTACAAGTAGTGTTAATTTCAGGTAAACTATAGCATTAAATTATGATCAAAAATCATTGGCTTTGATGTTCGACTATCTGCAAACAATCGATGGCATTTATTTTGCTCAATAGTACTACGTTATTCGAAAGATTTCTATGCTTCTGATTGAACATGCTTACACTGGGCAACTTAATACGCATATTTTGCCTTAAAAGATTCGCAATTGTTGAGAGTATGAAAAGCTGTCGTTAATAATGCGTGATTTAGTATAATACTTCAATTAGATAAGATGGGCGTACAAATTCACTTTTAGAATACTTTCCTCGTTATGGTGTCCGATATTGGTGTTTCTGGAGAGAAATTAGCATGAATAAAATTTGTAAAAATTTCACTAAAGATTTGCGCCCATTTTACAGCCAGTTGAATTTTAATTTTCTTCCGGTCGGACCATCAAAAGGGTGAAAAACGCTCAAGAATAACCAGAACGATATGTGTTTCCACAATTCCACTCAACAGACCAATCACTTTGCCAAGTGCACTTAGTAATGCGCTCAAATTTTAACTGATTCAACTGGTTGCAAAAGCGCAAACTGCGCTAAGCAAGAGTACATTCGAGAAGGCAGATAATAAAAATACCAGTTTTCGTTTTCCTATCATTCCAAAGTTCATTCTATCGAAATTCCGCCTTGTTGTGTATGTAAGCGATGTCGACGTCGTGTCCAGGCAGATATCTGTCGAAAACACTGCTAGATTACACACTACAGGACAACGTACGTAACATTTTGTACTGATCCATTAACCTCGAAAAAAAGCTATAAACATTTAAAAATGTGAAAAAAATTTGCATAGATTTTGCATCGAGTAGAGTTTTGCACCGGTTCGGCCGCAGAAAGACGTCGGACTGCAAGGAATGAATCTTTTCAGGAGATTTATACGGCCGGTCAGATCACCTGAAATATGAAAACATTAGTCTACACGTTTCATTTTTTTATTGGCAATTTGTGAAAGCGGTTGGTCAAATCAGTGCAAAGCAAAAAATTATCTAGCACCACGTTTGACCACTTGTATTCATTTGTAAATAAAGATCTTATTTCTCTAACCGACTACAGGATTAATTACTTGCCCACATTGTTGTCTAGGGGACACATAAGGGAGATCAGCAAAATGCGGATCAACTGCTCCCTTGTAGAGCAGGGGAAAGGGCGACCACACGACAGATCAAGCTGCCTACGAATGTCTTGATGACCTTAAGGTAGAACAAACTGTCTATAAATGCCTTCAGGCAAAACTCGGGATGCATAAAAGGGGAGCGCATTTGCTTGCAACTTCAGTATGGGTCGATTTCGTCTTCAACGAGGGTTCGAGCTAGTGCGGTCAGGTTGGCTTGGAGCGTCGTACAGGGTTCGTCGGTCGTCACAACCGTACAAGGGGGCACTACTCGTTAGGGCTAGCCTTGGTCCTTCTCCTGATCTTCCATTTTTGTGGTTGTTGTTCTGTGCAAATTCGTTTTAAGCGTTTAATAAAATTTTAACCCCTCTTATTGTGTCGGCTCCACACAGCATCTGATGAGCCTTAAGAGAAACCAACCAAACCCTTACAACAGCACTACAGCACTCATAAAATCCCACTAAAAATGCCTATTCTAATGGAGAAACATCAACGAGATTATGAATAAATAAGCGGCCCCCCATGTTTTAAAAAATTTTCATGTGCAAATTTACCGTAGTAATTAAATAGGAAACTTTCCGAAGATTATCGTTTTCGAATGCGAACAGCCACCGTAAGACGCTGAATAGAACGGCGAGGCTTGTTTCCTTACTCTTCAACAGTGAAATGCAAATGACGAAAATTTGTAGCTAATTTTTTCGACCTTAGAGGAAGGTTGGAGTGGAAGGGAACTAGGTTGAAATAGACATATTTGTTACACTGTCGACGCTAATTTTCACCCAGCAGAGGTCGGTTTTAAATGACCGACTTTGACCAAGTTCTCGTCTTCGTGAACGTGTTTGCAGAAGAGGAAGGTGGCTGAAGAGGGTGGATGTGTAGTGTGGAAGACATCCTTGAAAAACCTTGCAGTTTTATAACATGTTATAAAAAATAAATAAATAAATACACAAACAACCACTATTACCTTGTAGGCGGATGAAGCTTTTGTGCTGCTCAAAATGAGCCAATTCCTAACACGTAGTGCATGTTGTATCAATCGTCGTAGCTGTATTTTGGGGGTCGGCGCACTTAGCCAAAAAGAGACGGAGAGAGACCGCGCGCGTCTTCAGCGAGACGGAGAGAGACCGCGCGCGTCTTCAGCGAGCGACGCGGCACTGGTCACTCTGAAATAAATCGTCGCAATAAATGTGAAAATATACAGTAAGGAAATGAGATTCGAACAACGGATTTCGACACATTCGAAAGAGCATTAAAGGCTCTATCAGAATCAAAAATAATCTCGGACAAAAACAAGAACTTTTCTATTAGATCGAATTTTTATATGCAGTGCAATTGAGAAAAATTGCATAGTCATCGATAAATGAGGGCCTATAACTGTATAAAGGAACAAGATTTGGGAAGAGCGACTAGGTACATTCGAAAGAGCATTAAAAGCTCTATCAGAATCAAAAATAATCTCGGACAAAAACAAGAACTTTTCTATTAGATCGATCATTTATATGACGTGCAATTGAGAAAAATTGCATGGTCATCGATAAATGAGGGCCTATAACTGTATAAAGGAACAAGATTTGGGAAGAGTGACTAGGTACATTCGAAAGAGCATTAAAAGCTCTATCAGAATCAAAAATAATCTCGGACAAAAACAAGAACTTTTCTATTAGATCGAATTTTTATACGCAGCGCAATTGACAAAAAATAGACGTGCTGACACGTAGCGGCGATGGAAGAAAGAAATCGCTCGTTGAACTATGGAAATCCTATTACTGGTTCGAAGGCCGCTGTCGTTTCTCAGCAGAATCGTCGGTCTCTGTCGTTAAGATGAAGGCAACATCTGGAATGTTAAATATAATGATGATCACGACGAAAGCATACTACATAAGTAATGCAAGTTTTGTATAGCTTGAATTAAGTTTTGTGCTACTTCAACTGATAGCTTATCGTGGAAAAAATCAGAGATGTGCAGTCTATTTGTGGACGGTTGCACTCAGCAGTTCGTCGTGGTCTAGCTGTTTTTGTTGCTCATAACAGGCTGAGGTGAGGGAAATAAAATTTGATTCGTGTGCAATGTGTAATGAGCCAACGTGCTAAGTATCTGAAGGCTGCAGTGCTGTTGCTGATGTTATTAGGTGAACTATGTCAAAATCTGAGCAGTGGCGGCTCATCAGCAAGTCTTTTGCAGAACACGTCTTCTGCGCGTGGGAGATGGCGCTAAAAATTCCACCTCAACCTCCCAAATCTTGGATTCCTCCACCGAAGCTCACCTGTTGGCCTCGTAAGGAACTGAACGCGTTCAAGCGGTACTTCGAAGGCTACTGGCTTTCACTGCCGTTGCACAGGTGGAACCACTACGACTCAGATCTGCGCACAACAAATGCGGCGGAAGCATATCACTCAGTGCTAGCAAGGCGCGTTTTTCGAAATTCATCTACCACGGTCCTCTCTGAGTATTGCCTGTTAAGCTGCAATTTTGCCAACGAAGCAATAATGTAGAAATTTTTAAGGCAGTGGCGTGCTCCTCGCAATCCTACGATCAGCGCATATTTGGCCTTCCTTCACTCCCGTCATTCAGAGTATTTAACGCGCATACAGCAATTGACAGAGGGCGCGAAGACAAAACCAAGAAATCCGAAATATGTCCGGCTCAACTATAGCCTTCTGAAATACATGCAAAAATACCAAGTTACTTTTGTCTTATGCATTATTTTTGTGCATTTATGACATTGTTCTTAATAGAGAGCTGAATGAGATTACCCATACCTACCGATAATGGGCATTGCAGATTCGCTTGATGGTAAAGAAACCAACCGACGCACTGAATGCATGGTTGATTGCATTGCCATACCTTGGTCGCATGCAATACTTGCTTTCCGACACGGACCCGTCAGGGCTGAAGAGCAAAAACGCAACTCGAAGGCGGCATGCTCCTCAGCGGAAATGTTGCATTTCGCTTGGAAGGCAACCGCAAGTGCTTGCAAAGCAGGAAACCTTCAATGCAAGCAGCCATTTGAAGTGCGCAATTGCAACCAAAGAAGCCAGATCACATGAAGATGTGGAGGAGAACGGAAAAAAAAATGGGGGCTACCAAGACCATTCGTTTCGAGCCGCCTAGTCTAGAATGGTTGAACAACGTATGGAAGAAGCACTGCCTCACGTACAAGGTAGCCGTCCTGCATACACCGACTCGTGTTCGTTCCTAGTCAATCAGAAGCCGGACAAATGGGCGACGGTTTCAGTCAGAAGCGATGGCAACTGTCTTTACAGGTCAGTATCACAGCAAACAAATTCTCGCATTAGAAGCCCTCCAAAAGCGAAAACTGTCGCAACAAAATTTGCACATTGCAACCTATTAGTTTAATCCACTAACAGCAGAACGGAAGCTTGCTAACTGCATAAGGCATGTGCAGTACTAGGTGTTCAGAAATGGGCAGCCTATTTTTGCACAGCGCCATTAGGACGCTAAGGACTTTCCAAGCACCCCTATTTCTGCAAGAAAGGCTTCTAACAAAGAAATGTGGCATTGGCATTAGATGGCGTACAATTCATTTTGGTCTTTCAGAGCACTCGCTTATTGCATCACGGGAACGGAAAACTATCACCTGGAAATGCGGTCGGTTCTCATCGCCTTTACCGTATCGAAGAACACTGAGCCTTGGATAGGTATTCCTTTGAATGTTACAAAATAATTCATTACTTCAGAGGAATTCGCAAACGATGCGCTAAAAGTGTGCCAGTACCGTTATAACCTTATAGCAACCTGTAACATTCAGCAGTTAAGATCGGCAGAGTGTGAGTAGATTTCAGGGATGTTCATGAACACGGCCACATATAACAGTGTAGACAAAATGTTGCAATGGAAGCGGGACATAGCTGTCAACGCTGCGGAAACTCTGCGTTGGGGAGACGACGTCGACTTAATGGCTGCAGCGCTTTGCTTCGACTTGAACATCTACGTGTACACTGAGATGAATGGAATCTGGCAAGGATACTTCGAAGAAATAGCTACATCCGGCTCGGCAGGCTATATTTCCTACATTATCGTCAAACATAGACTGCACATCTCTGATTTTTTCCACGATAAGTTATCAGTTGAAGTAGCACCAAACTCACCGAAATTTAAGAAAGAGAAAAAATTATATTTTTAATGTTATTAATTCAAGCTATACAAAACTTGCATTACTTATGTAGTATGCTTTCGTCGTGATCATCATTATATTTAACATTCCAGATGTTGCCTTCATCTTAACGACAGAGACCGACGATTATGCTGAGAAACGACAGCGGCCTTCGAACCAGTAATAGGATTTCCATAGTTCAACGAGCGATTTCTTTCTTCCATCGCCGCTACGTGTCAGCACGTCTATTTTTTGTCAATTGCGCTGCATATAAAAATTCGATCTAATAGAAAAGTTCTTGTTTTTGTCCGAGATTATTTTTGATTCTGATAGAGCTTTTAATGCTCTCTCGAATGTACCTAGTCACTCTTCCCAAATCTTGTTCCTTTATACAGTTATAGGCCCTCATTTATCGATGACTATGCAATTTTTCTCAATTGCACTGCATATAAAAATTCGATCTAATAGAAAAGTTCTTGTTTTTGTCCGAGATTATTTTTGATTCTGATAGAGCTTTTAATGCTCTTTCGAATGTACCTAGTCACTCTTCCCAAATCTTGTTCCTTTATACAGTTATAGGCCCTCATTTATCGATGATTATGCAATTTTTCTCAATTGCACTGCATATAAAAATTCGATCTAATAGAAAAGTTCTTGTTTTTGTCCGAAATTATTTTTGATTCTGATAGAGCTTTTAATGCTCTTTCGAATGTACCTAGTCACTCTTCCCAAATCTTGTTCCTTTATACAGTTATAGGCCCTCATTTATCGATGACTATGCAATTTTTCTCAATTGCACTGCATATAAAAATTCGATCTAATAGAAAAGTTCTTGTTTTTGTCCGAGATTATTTTTGATTCTGATAGAGCTTTTAATGCTCTTTCGAATGTACCTAGTCACTCTTCCCAAATCTTGTTCCTTTATACAGTTATAGGCCCTCATTTATCGATGACTATGCAATTTTTCTCAATTGCACTGCATATAAAAATTCGATCTAATAGAAAAGTTCTTGTTTTTGTCCGAGATTATTTTTGATTCTGATAGAGCTTTTAATGCTCTTTCGAATGTACCTAGTCACTCTTCCCAAATCTTGTTCCTTTATACAGTTATAGGCCCTCATTTATCGATGACTATGCAATTTTTCTCAATTGCACTGCATATAAAAATTCGATCTAATAGAAAAGTTCTTGTTTTTGTCCGAGATTATTTTTGATTCTGATAGAGCTTTTAATGCTCTTTCGAATGTACCTAGTCACTTTTCCCAAATCTTGTTCCTTTATACAGTTATAGGCCCTCATTTATCGATGACCATGCAATTTTTCTCAATTGCACGTCATATAAATGATCGATCTAATAGAAAAGTTCTTGTTTTTGTCCGAGATTATTTTTGATTCTGATAGAGCCTTTAATGCTCTTTCGAATGTGTCGAAATCCGTTGTTCGAATCTCATTTCCTTACTGTATATTTTCACATTTATTGCGACGATTTATTTCAGAGTGACCAGTGCCGCGTCGCTCGCTGAAGACGCGCGGTCTCTCTCCGTCTCTCTCTCTTGCGCCTGCGCTTGTGGCTAATGTTACCCTCACCGTATTTTGCGAGATGGTCACGGCGCGTTGCGCTTCTACTTGCAGTTTTTTCGGATCGGATAGCGTTGCTTGTTGTTTGTTTAGCTAGGTGTTTCTATGCTTAGTGTTGTTCAGGTGATTTCATTGCGTTCTGTGAGCGAAGCAGGAAGTTGCAACGATATGCTTCATTACTTTTGCGGTTCAACACGCAAGGTGATTAATATATTCGTTTAGCGAGTGGTCCACCACTTGCACGAATCGTCCACTAAAAATTTCTTTTCCTTCAAATCCGATCCGCTATAGAAAAAAAAAAAAGAAGAAAGAAATGGTAGAAGTGCGTAAAACAACTTCAGAAGCAGCCCTTCTTCAGTTGTTTAATGGAGGCTTCATCCATCCAACCATTGTTTGCATCGAAAATCGAACGAATTTGTCTCAGTGAATTTTACTCCCGTGTTCAGGAACACGCACAAATCCGCTGTCCCTATTTCCTATGAAAGAAAGTTTTGCGCTATCGTCGCACCAGGTCCCTCCATTGAGAGGAAATTTTACATCAAAATGCTGAGGAAAGCATCAATTGCTGAATAATTGATTATTGAGATAAGAGTGAATCGAACTAATATGTAAGGCGGTTTGCTAATAAACGAGCCGAGTTGCCCAGATGGGCAGGTTTGCCAATGTATCTGTATCGTGTATTGCGCGTGTTGAATGGTGGTCTGAAATATTTTTCGAACACTACATTGGTGTTATGAATAATTTTGGTGGAAAAATAGCCGCTTTATCAAAATACATAGCCCCTTTCTTCACAAGGACAAGATAGTTTTTCATCCACATCGCCGTTTCCATGGGTTACCACTTTCTTGGGTAGAAAACCTTGTCCGAAGTTTAATAAATGCGGGTTTTTTCCAAAACTTGCCCGCTGTCAGTAGCCCTACCTGGCCAAGTTCATGCCAGCTATCAGACTTTGGCTTATCGGCCAGTTAGAGCCATTAGGCATAGCGAAAGTGAAATTTTTCACATCGGGCTTGTTTGAATCGTTTGACGTTTTTTAGAGTGGCTGTGCTTTCCTTACAGGCAGTTTCTCTTTCATCAGCTACTTAAAGATGTCTTGTATGTCGATTATGAAATTTCGTCGCTAAAATTGCAGGTAGTCTAGAGAAAATTTAATGAATTGTGCACGATTAAAGCAATCTGCAACTAGGAAACAAGGAAAAAACAGAAAAATTGTTGAAGAAAACCGGAAATGAGGTCACTTTTTTGTATCTCCTCCGCTGGTAACATTGTTGATTTTATTGAGGCTTGATGAAAACCTTAGCCTCTCATCTTGTTCCCAAATCACACAACATCTGGTCGAATCTCAAAAGAGAGGAAATTTGGGAACCGTTTGGAGGCAAATCAAGGGTATAGGGGCAAAACGAGGGCACGAGGTCTTTACAGTGAATTATACGACCGTGACAATTGTTTGACATCTGGTTGGACGTGATCGTTAAACTCTCATGTCAATTGGTATTCGTTCACGTCATACAAGGATATAATTATTTTAAATGACATTTTCTCATAGCGTTTTGCTTTCTTCATCGATTACCATTATCATAGTTCATCAGTTTATTGTGTTAGCTGATGAGAAACGCTTTATTCGTTGATAGCATTTCGTTAGTCAATTCGATAAATTGATACCTCTGATGAAAACGTTAGCGTTGTAGAAAGCGGCCAACCGTTGCATAAAATGTTATTTTACGAAGGCAAAGCAATGAGGCCTCCCATCGGCCATTTCTAGTAGATGATGGCTGTTTTGTCGTATTTTGCTGAAGATCGGACGAGTAAAGCTATCCGGAATATTTTTCTTTGTTGGTTTTTTTCGATGCACTGAGTGAATCGATGTTTTCAAAATTGAGGCAGACGGAGGCCGAATTTAAAATTAACTAGAAATTTTTGAGGTATTGTTGCGAGTACACTGCAAAAATTTTAGCGATCACGGTTCTCAGAGCCTATTTCTTAGAAATAAGAGAATGAAGCCAGCAAAAAAATTAATTAATAAACCATTTCGATTGATAGCCGCATCCTAATGAGACAATTTTTTAACCGTATGCAGCGAACGTTTAGTGGGTTTTATGGAAGTCGTTGTTGCAAATTACGGTCTTGACAGCCATCTTCAGCTGCCTTGAAGGCCACAGAGCGGATGCTGATTTATAGGAAATGAGTATTTATCATTTTTCATCAGCAGGTTATTTATTGAATTCTAAATTCTCTCAAGTTATATAGGCGGAAAAGATGAAATATATAGATAGACATATTGACAAATAGAAAATAAACAATTAAACCTACAAAAGAATAGTGGTAAATCTTTTTAAGTCTAAGTGGAATAACTTCGTATCATTTTCCGTCTCTTCCATTATGAAACATTCATTGCTTCCATCGTCCAATGTTTTCCTGAACTCTAAAAATGCTTTATATTGATTTCGCTTCGTGGTTAATATATAGTTTCTTTGCATTTTTGATGATCAAGAGATACTGCACTGTTCTGTTTCTTTACCTTCCGTTTAATTCTTGAATATTGTTGCATCTGTTGGCTATTTTCTTGTTAATTTTGATCGTTTCCATCGACCACTTTCAAAGTTGTTTATTTTATTTCTAACTTATTTTTTAATTTTACTTCAGTTTGTACTTTTACCTTCGGATGAGTTTTCCTTTACTTTATGATTGGTTTATTTTGAGTTCAGTTTTACTAGTGCAATTTGAATTCTTTTACTCTTTTTAATTATCTCAGCAACGAGTAAACTATTCAAAGTTATATTTATACGCAATTTATGCAAAGTGTTCAGCTGAACGATCGGAGCACCGACGTAACGAAACGACAAAATGGACGAGAACGTCTCATGTAATACATATGGGTCCCAGTCACATACTACATTTTTTGATGGCGATACAAATGCGCTTTTTTTCCGTTTCAGAGGTTTGTGCTTGTCGTTTCGCTGAGTTTTATAGAACGAGAGGTTGGCGGATTACAAACAGACTGTTTAATTCGAAGTCATAGATCTTCATTGAGTCAGTCTTTTTCAAAGTTTCCTTTATGCAGCTTAATTTCAGCTAAGCTGTTCCATGCTTTCATTCTTATTGTGCTTGTTCTGTGTATACGCCTCAGGCCAGTGCTAACTGCACATGTTCCGTAACAGAGAGAGCAGTTCGCGTGATGACTTCTGTTTCGGGAAACTACTGTTTTCCTGTGGACTTTTCTTCCTAAACGTATACTGCACGTGTGATTTGCAGCTTTCGCACACTTTCCTCATAGATGAGTTAATGGTATTTCCTATGGAAAACGTTCGATCTGTTGCTTCTTCGAACGCCGATTTGATATTTTAGCTTTAGATGGCACCAATCCTGCAGCCTTTTTTTTGCTGTAGATGACTTTCTTGTTACTGTCCTTTTTCGTGCTTCTTTCCGTTGTTCAGTTCGTTCGCTGGCTCAAGAATGAACCTGTTCCTTTTCATCTTACAGCTTATTAATTGCTTGTAGATAATCTAGGCATTGATTGACGTCATTTCCAAGGTATTATGGAAGATGTTATCAACCATCTCCCATCTGCAACCTTAGTGGTATATTAACGGGTCATTTGGTCGACCGTATCCAGTCCCCACTCTCTCCTGGATGAATTTTAATTCTCGGGAATGCGGTCAAAGATCACCCAGAGAAATATTTTTCGCACAAAGAGTACTTCCACCTTCCTGACCGTAAATGATGCCGTTCATTTCGTTCGACTCGTCGAGTTTCACGATCCGGTCGTTATTCTGTGGTTCTTCACGGTCATCATATTCTGTATGTTACTTCATAAGACGAATCGTGGAATCGTTGAGAACCAGAAGGAACGTGGTCATGACCGAATCATTCACTCGGCGGTTGGCGTATGTAGTAGGATCTCCTCGTCCCTTCAGAATGTTTTTTTCTAAACGACGATAAGTTGGCGAATTCCCACTCATTTCCTTTTCCGATGATCGTTTTTACTGTTGAGATGATGAATCAGCGCTCATACCTTCAGTATTTGATTCTCACTTAACTCTGGTGCAGCTCCTACGTTACAACCATCTGGATCGGATACGTCACGTTCTGATTCACCATTCGATTTCCCAAAAACACCTAAGATCTCTTCTCAAGAATGAATTTATGCATTGTGGTTGAAGATGTTTTCCCAACGATGAGGTGAATCGAATAGAACAAGCTGAGGCAGGTGACATATACATGCAAGACATAACACACACACTCTAAGACATCGCATATTGCAACGTTCAAAGTGAAATTGGCACAGAGATCAAACGGTTGCCTGTACGAATGTGGACTGCCTTCGCGTGAAGTGGAGCAAAGAATTCCAGTTATGCTTGGAGTTGATGAAGTGCAATACCAGGCGTATATAAGCTTCGCATTTAGTTGAAACTCGATTCCTCGGTTCGCAGCTGCACTAGATGCTGAGCAAATGCAGCCGAAAACGTTTCTAAGAACGTTGTTGTGCTGAGTCTATGAGCTTCTGTCTTTGCAGTTGCTTCCAAACAGTAAATCGTATCCATGGCGTATAGCGTCGTGGGTGGTCGCGGGAACCGCATGGCGTTTCATAAATTAGTTGATCATTGCGGAAGAAGTTGGAGCTGTTACGAAAGAGGGGATCTTTTGTCATGGAAGGTGTGATTTATAATCGGTTGTAGCGCGTAGCGATAACTGAATACTTTCATGTGATACTTTAAATGAAAGTAGTATATATAAATGTTTGCGAGTGTCTATGAAGTGTCGTTCAGAGATGGGTGAATCGTACGTGCAATCGAGGAGTAGCCGAATACGAGCGGCGATGTTTCCGGAGATGTGCAGCGAAGAGGAACAAGCGAATGAGATGTTCGGAAATAGGTCTTGTATCGTCGAGAGACTTGCCGAACCAAGCCAACTGCTGAAAACGGCGGTTGTGGAATTATTGAGTGTACAGGATGAGTCGGAAATAACTACCAAAGCAATCCCCGAATTGGTCAAACTTCTTTCAGACAAAGATGAGGTTAATTAGTTGTTTCATTCAGCATGACTACTTTGTCTGCAATTGTCGCCTCATATGGGCTAAACAGAATCCGCTGATGACTTTTGGTTCTTTCTGTTGGAAATCTAGAGCTTTGGAAAACTAAAGAATTCGTGATTATGTGCTGAAGTTTTGGAATGATCCCTTTTGTGCTAATTGATTAAACGAAAACTTAATGAAAACGGTCACGAATTTTAAAAGGAACTTGATAGTCGGGAAATTTGTTGAATAGGTTGTCATGCTAGGATAGTGAAATGAAGATTGCTTGTTTCAGATTACTCGCTTCGTAGATGTGCTTACAAGTCTTCTTCTTTATCTACCTTTTCTTCCTTCCCTTCGCCCTTCTCTCCAGCCTCTCCGTTTCTCTTCTCATTTAAAGAGAGGAATGCGGAAGCCGTAGTTGGATTTCCGAACGAAGAAATTGAAGAATAAAATTTAGATGGAAGAGATGCGGGATAAGCTGTAAATACAAGGGACAGGTACAACGCCCTTACAGGATAAAAAGATCCAGTATGGCGCTTTCCACATATAAAAGGAAAGCTCATCATGTTTCCATTCACTGAAAAGAAAGCATAGCCGATTTGCAGCTGTTAGGAGGATGGCACAGGGTCTCGTCATACAAACGAAGAGGCAATTGTTGGGACAATGCTCTTTCTTAATTTTGGAGAGTTTTCAAATGGAGATTGTCTGACTGGATAGCACTTGAATTGAGCAGCACGTAAATCCGTTTGCTGTTGTTGTTGTTGTTGTAAGATGCTGCTGTCATAAGTAGTGACGGTTGAGAAATATTGCCACCATCCTTCCCCAGTCTGTTGATAAAGGATATAAAGACCTGTAAGGGAGAGAAGATGGGTCTGCTTTATTGTATGGAGGCGCGGTATGGAATGTTAAACGTTTTGCAGACAGTGGTACTAAGAGCAGCACATATGGTGCATTTGCTGTCGAAAGAAGATAAATCGATGGCTGCTATCGCCAGTAATCCATCTTTGGTTGCGGCGCTCTGCTCGGCGACTAGGTTTCCATCTTTTACAATTCATTCCTCATCCCCTTTTTCTTTCTCCTTTCAATTCTTAAGTGTGGTAGGCAGAATATTGCTCTTGTTCAGAAGGGCTGCAAGAGGGTTTTAAGGCAGTGAGCGCTTTTTGCTGAAATCATGATCGGCTGCGATTGAAATCAAGTAGCCTTGAGTAATGGAAATTATCCAGACGGCGTAAAGAGGGAATATTTGTTTAGCTTTTCGTTATTTATAGATTTGACAACGAAGCAATACGTAAAGACGCATTAGCAGCACTCTCGCACATATCCGAGCATGCTGAGGGGCGCATGCACTTATTTCGATCGGGGGGCATCCCTGAGCTGGTACGCATGCTTGGGGTCCCTGTTGATGCGGTTCGCCACTATGCAATCACCACTCTGCACAACCTCTTGCTCTATATGGAACCGGCTAAACAGGTTTTGCTCCACTTTCCGTTTTATGCAATCACCTTTTCTAGCTATGTGTGAACGCATAAAAAACCCGGCTAAACGAATGGGAGCTACTTTGTTTCAAAAATTGGATCAACTAGGGTATTTCTTGTGTTTTTGCTAGTTGGCAAGACGATTACATTCTGTTTCATCGTTTTTGTATGTTTTTAGATTTATTGTTGCTTTCTCATTTGGAACAGATTTTATGCTATCGGCTACCCATAGGATGTGGGTTTCTATAGAATTGAACCGCCAGTATAATATAGACATTTATACCTACGAGCATAACTCGTTTCAGATGATCTGTTCTTAATCATCTCTCTTTGGAGTACTTATGCTATGTGTTTACCTAGCTGCGATTTTTTAAATATTCTTGTAAGTGAATGAACTAACTCGGAATATAGGTATTTGTATAAATGAAGCAATGAAGCGTGGTCCGAAAGCTTTATTCCTGCTATTTAGACCTTTTTACTTCAAAAGAATGGAAAACTGCAGAAGTGATCCAGGCGTCAAACTATGAACCCTATCTTGTCCTTTAGAGGGAACCTGCTGCTTCAGTCGTTGTTGTTTTTTCGGAAGACTAGAACACGGAAAGCTATTGTGAACTGGTGCATATGTTTAGAATGTCAGTGGAGTTCATGGTACTTCCGTTCTTGAAACTTACAAAAGATAGGAGGGCGATTTTAGTTGAAAGGCTGTTTCAAGGAAAAGATTCTTGGAGAGAATCTCTGATTTTTAGAAGAGATAAAAAACCTTGGTTTTCTCTTCAAAATGAATAACGGCACTCTATCCTACTCCATCCAAAATTTCGTCCGCCAATAATTGCTCGGCAAGCTTCTAAGGTTAATTTTAGGCGTTAAATAGCAGTATTGATCGGCAGAAAGTCGTTCTGCTCGTATCATAGAAGCAAGTTTGCAGGAGACACGCGCATGTGGCGGCTTAGAAGCAATGACGCCGCTATTACGCGAGAAGAATCCGCGCTTTTTGGCGTTATTGGTCGATTCGTTGTACCTTTTGGTTTTGGATCATCCACAGAGCAAGTTATCCTTCCTCTCGCTGAGTGGACCTTCACTGTTGATGGCTTTGTTGGAGTCACATCGCAGCTATCCAAAGCTCATTTACACGGTCGTTCGTTGCATTCGTGCCATTTCTGTGTGTCCTCAGAACAAGGCTGCTCTCATTTCCCTTGGTTTGTATTCCATTCACTTCTGTCTGCTTTGTTTTCCTTTTTTAAAACAGATTCCACTGCTTAGCAAGTATCCAGTTTGAAAATGCAGGGATCGCATTGGATTTTGCGGTTTTTTGCTCTCCTCGTTCGTGATGTTTGCTTTCAGAAATCATCTTCACATTGTTTAAAAGTTAAGGTGAATCTATTCATCTGGAGGTTCCGTATTGTTTGAGGTCATAATCGATGGTTTTTGTTATAGAGTTTAAACTTGAGCAAGCGGTGGGCGTTTGTTTTAGCACAAATGAGTGTTCAAAAGTTGTTGAGGGATGCATTTAACGTTTAATTTACAGGAGCGCTTCAAGTCTTGGGCAACTTCATTGAAGAGGTCGATGAGCGCACACAGTTCGCCGTCCTTTGCGCTGTACGCAACCTCTCCGATGCAGCAACGAACGAGGACAATTTGGGTCCGCTGATTGTGCGTCTGATCGGCGTTGTAACGGCTGGAGAGGAAACGTCTACTGCATGTGCAGCTGGTGTTCTCTCGAATCTCACGTGTAATAACGTGCGCAACAAGCAGACTTTATGCGCCAACAGGTGTCATTTATATATGCTGGACTGTGTTGGTAATATCAACAGTTCTCTAAAATGGTGGTTGAGTGTTTGAATTCTTAGCCAGTTTCACTCTTTGAAGCGTTCATAGATTTGCCTAGAATTTATACACCTTTTGCCGAGCCAATTTCATTTGTGAAGCCGACGTAATGTTTAAAAGAATTGTGGCTTAAGGAACAGGGGATCTTTTTTTTCAGTGAGCCATTTAATTTCATCCTTTTTTTCCTCATTCGAGGTGGATCTCTTATGATCTTTCAATGATCAGATACATTCACGTCATTTGTTGCTTGCCGTACCGCTCCTCCACATTGTGTTTTCGCAAACTTTCCTATTAAAGTGTATTATGTTGACGTCGTGCCTGTGCGTATATATTTGTATCTATTTATTCAATAGTTTCAGCTAGAGAGCAATTAAAGCTAGGATTCCGAATTTTAATAGGTATAATGTATGCCTATATATTTTTACGGTGATCCATCAGTTTCGAAAGGATAATAGCCTTCAAAAATAGGAAAAGAACTGCATACATTTTATACTGGTTCGGCCACGATTTTCTGAATTATATGAGGATCGAGTTAATTAATATATGGAAATATCGCCTGTGTTTGCTATCTTTTAGCAATTTATGAAACTAGTTGCTCAGTGGATGGAATGCAAAAATGCATCTCCTTCTAGTTTTTTGGCTTTCTTCAGCATTTGTTCAGCACTTCACCTTTTACCTTGCGTGTTTTTCCGATATTCCGCACAGATCGTTAGAGCCTTCAGAAACTTTGTTATTTCCTGCTAGTTTGGAGATAGGGCGGCTGCCCAAATACATCTCAGTTCACTAATCTTACGACTTTCTAGAAATTTTGAATGAACTTCAGGGGTATGGAGGTGCTGTGCTGTGCATTGGAGAGGTATTCGAGCGTTGAAGAAGTAACGGAGCCGGCATTATGCGCACTTCGTCATTGTACAGCTAGGCATTCGTTGGCTGCTCAAGCACAGAGTGATGTCCGCCTCACACATACGTTGCCGGTCATTCTCGAACTTCTATGCACGATGCGAGCCCCCGTCGTGAAAGCTGCACTTGGATTGATACGAAATTTAGCGCTCCTGCCAGCCAACTTACAATCCCTCGCTCATGTTGGTGTTTTTTTTTTCTTCGGTTTCTGTTTGGTGTCGATATATGGATCCCCAGCTATGTTCATTATTCAGAAGTAAAATATTTTGCACATTTAGATGAGCCACATGGTGCATTAACAGAGCTTTGTGGAAGCAGTCAAAAAAAGCTTCGGTATTAAAATCTTCTTTTCAGTTACAATTTGATCTGTACGTTTGAACAGCACTCAAATTTCAGAGGTCAACATCATTCGATAATTCTTTTTGCAATTACAATTGACCCTCCTAGCATTTGAAATGGATGGGTCGGAAGGTAATCAGGCTTATACAAATAGGCTCCATTATGACGCTTTCGTAATGCGCTTTCGCAAAAATTTGGCGAAAGCGTAAACAAAAGGTAGGATGCTTGAGTTAACTGAATTTGTAGATACGTTGAATAACAGGTTTGGTTTAAAGGAGACAACAGCGAAGGGGGAATCGGTGGTTTCGCTGGCAATGGATGTGCTAGCGCGTGCGGGGGCACAACTTCGACAGGACCCAGAGGCAGTAGCCGACGGAGTAGCAATGAGGGAATTGGTGGAGGGTGCCGTATCAGCACTGCATCAACTCGCTAACGATCCCCAAGTTGCGGCTACGATGCTACGTGATCATCCTTTCATTGACGTTCTTATCAAGGTTGTTTTGCTTTTCTTTCTTTATAATAATATAATTTTTCTTAGTTATTTCGTTAAGTTGTTAAGTTCTAATTCATATTTGTTATTTGCTAAACTTTTATTTGTGTTATTTGCTGAGCCCATCACAACGGTTTTGATGTTGTCTATACATTCATAGGCCAAAGCAATGTATATATCTAACAAGTTTCAGGCAGATAGCTTAAGTGTGGCCTTCTTTTTAGCTGTTATCATGGGAAGAGGTTTATGCGAACGATGACGAGTTGCTTCAGCGCGAGCTTCTAGGATTGCTTTACCAGCTTTCGAAGACTCCCGAAGGCGCTCGTCAGCTCGATATGTACGGTCCGACACCAGTGCTTGCTGATGCTCTTCATTCCAAACATAAAGCGATTTGTGAGTTTGAAAAACTAACTTTTGCATCGCCACCTCGAGTCCCTCATTCTTCTCTGCGGTTGAATTCGCCTTACTCTCAATCATCTCGTCAATCGATGAGCTTCCTTGAGAAATTCCCATCTTTTGAAGGTTTATGCGTTATTGCACTTGTTAAGGAGCGGTTTGCCCACTTGTTTATACCCTTTTTATAATTGTACTCCACCGATTCTTGATAGACATGAGAACGTATAAGGCTTGGATAGAGAACCGCTAAATGACTGTTTGCAACATTGTAAGATTGTTTACTTGCCTCCGAGTTTGATACGCTTCCTGGCAGTTGCCGATTACGACGTGGAGATTGTTTGAAATGCGAGGTGATTGTTTTCAGCAACGTATGCATCAGGGGTGCTGAAGAATCTGCAGTTCGACAAACCAATGGTGTACAGAGAGGAGTTAGATACAGAAATCGAGAGTGCAATTAGTGGTGGCGAAGAATGGATGCACGATGGACTAGAGCCTGAACTGTTCGCCGAGATGTACCAGTCACCAGGAGTGGATCGTCTCGACCAGAACGCCCCATGGCAACCCCCGCCCTACCAAGCTAACAACCCTAATCCGTCCTGGTTTGATACCGACCTTTGAGTGTATTTCTTCGCCTGCCTGAATAATTTTGCATTCCCTTCGGCTATGATTCTTAAGCAGGTTGCATAAGTTTTTCCAGGAGTCTCCGAGCTTGCTTATGTTGCGTAAAATTGATCGTATTCGTACCGGGGATTATTAGAAGATGACGAACCCAGCAAGTGTCTTGTTTTCTAGTTCAGAGGTCAGCCTCTTATTCTCTAATGCTTTTTAATAATCACTCCAATTTTTTCCTCTTCAAATCTTCTAAGTTTAAATCTTGCCGAAATGCGATTTTCTGTAAAAGAGTGAACGATCCTTTTGGGGGAGAGGATGCTATTCTGACGTTGATGTATTGCCATGAGATGATGAAGCTAGCCAACTGCAGAAGAGTGCTTCTTGTAGGGGGTTCGATCATTTGGAAAGTGCATAGGTCGCCATCAAATTACAAAGACGAAGATATCAGACACGTGCTAAAGCCGAGGGTGGTACTGTTTAGAGATCTTCCAATAATTTTTTTCGGCTATATCTATGTATTTCTATTATTCGAGGTAAAATTTACTATGCGCACTGAACTAATTGACAAGAAAAAGAAATACTTAATATGCGCTTATCTACGGAGCATCTCGCAGTTTATTTTCACCTTGAAGAGGAGCGGTTTATTTCGATTAATTTTCTGTTGCAAAAACTGAATCGTCGACCAACAGAATTAGTGCCTTCAAGTCTTCGAGATCGAGGTTGTGATTTGCGTGAATGTGACGAGAATATTGCATAAGCAAGAAAGCCTATTGGATTGTGAACGTGTTTCCATATAGTGTTGCATATGTTACAGCTATTTCGACCGAAAGACACACGTTAAGAAACGGTGCGAAAAGAAGTTTATGAGATGGTGATAAACGATATTGAAACTAGATCGTTAGTTGCAGGAAAGTGGCAATTCTAGATAAGAGACGTATAGGTAGAATAAAAGTAATAATTGAGGAGGTTAGCGTCGGAGGAGTGGTGTTTTTGCAACGAGTCGCAATTTTAATGTGCTAATGGGGAGTCGAGCAAAAGCTTTATACCAAATTGAGCGTAGATACAATGACTGCTTCGTGTATGGGAATACTTTTGGCAAAATGTGCGCAGTCATTTTTTCATGTATAAATGTTAAGAAAGTGAATGCAACATACAATCACATATCGATGCGCAACTGTATTTATTACAATATCTCAATCCATTTATATTGTTGTATCTTTTAATAAGGATATCTTTGCATTCGTTTTGCTTTAGGAAAGCAATTTGCTGTTATAAATGAACATTCTCAAAAAAGCGTCTTCTATTGCCTCATTGCAAATTTTCCATCTATATTCATGGTATTGTAAGCAATTGATATTGCTTGTTGTTCTTTTCTTCTCTTCTTCGCTTTTTTTTTTGTGATGTTATGATTGTAATTCTTCATCGTTTTATACTTTTTTTTTTTGCAACTAAGTGCATAGCACACGTATTTCATTTCATGCAACACTCGAAACTACGCCGGGTGTTTTTACTCTTTGTCATCGTTTTTAACATTTCCATTAATAATTTATTTCACTTATCGATTGTGTCGCGGGTTATCGACTAACTACAATTGCATATTCTCGAATTGGGCTTAAGAGATGAGTAATAATGGTGGGGTGCTGATTTGTGCTAAACGATAGCCGTTATTGGCATCATTCGTTTAGTTGTATCAGCTAAATGCGTTCTTTTGATTCATTAGTTCATGCTCGCTTTATTTATATGTCCCATTATTGCAATACTAGAAAGTAAATTTATAATGTTGTTCGAGTTGTGCAATTGTTTATTGATCGTGTTGCGTGGTTTATTTCGCCTATTTAACGATGATATAATGCTTATTGCTATGAACGAGTGTTGTTATTGTTTATGTCTTATAAAACGTTATGAATATATTCTTCAAAAATGCGCTTATTTGTTGAAATGTCCGCCATCATTTATGAATCGTTTCTTTTCTTTTTTAGCAATTTTTTCACTCAAAAACTTTTTTTTATTTTTATTGATCTCACTTATTAAGTGGAACATTGTCTCATACTGATGTTTTCAATTCATCCAACTTTTTTTTTCTTTTACTTCCATTTGCACTATAAAAGGTTAGGTTATTTAAATGGGGCAATAAGGTGAAGTGGAGGAACTTTATGTATGAGGTGCTGAGTTGTTCATATGTTCTTGCAATGCAAAGCAACATTTAATTTCAGTTTATTTATCGCTGCATTGAGTTTATTTTTTCTTTTGCTTCCTCATTGGCAGCTATCTTTGCGCTATTTGTTTTGTTTTGTTTTGTTTTCAATAAATTACATCTCATTCGTTTGGCGTTGCATTTATATGACGAAACGTTTAGGTCGTTGCGCCTAATATTTTTTTCCATTCTTTTCAGATTTTCTCATCTCTAATAGCAAACAGAGTGTTGGGGAGATTATTTAAGGTAAACGGAGAGCAGAACATATGCATGCATAAAATCACTGGAGCCGGTCATAGAAGGATGGGAAATATACGCATAACGCGACTAAGTAGTGAGATGTTGGAGTTAAATAAGGGTGAGGAAGTTCATGTTGTTGTTGAAAAATATTAGGAATGGAATCGACTCTATTAAAACCAACTTGTCTGCGTATCACACACTTCGTATTTATTCTGTTATCAAAGGGGCCAATGACACTTCTTGCGATAAGACCTGCCGTTTCAAGTGATCTGTGTTGCCGGAATAGTAGAGAACCGGCAATGAAGCCAATGAGTTCGAATTTTGGGAGGGGTAGGGGCCGATTTCAACTGTTAATGTATAAATTGATAAAGTTTTTAATGCCGAATTAACTGAATTCGTTGAATTCAGTCTCAGCTACTGTTATGAGTTAAGTCGAGCAGGTGAATTATCCTGCAAGGGTCCAGATTTGGGCGGATTTCCAGGACATTCTTGCACTCGCAGCGAAGGCGAGCTTAAGCTAAGGAAAGATGGAGCAACTGACGCATATAGAAAATATGCAGCATATTGGAAGAGGATGGCGTGATATTTTAAATGGGTTTTTCCCGATATTAGTGGGCTGGAGGTGTAGTGTGTTCGGTAGATGTTTTTTTCTTCTTTTGGTGTATTTTGAAAGCAAATATGCCGCCATCCGAAGTGAGGGTGACGGTGAGGAGAAGATGACGTGGTGAGGGTACCAAACGAACGTGTACATGTGCGGAAGTCGATGGATTTGTTTGCGATACTAGAGGAACAGAACGGATTTTACAGGTGTTGATTTCTTCTTTATAAGTGCGTGGGGCGGTCGTTGTGATGGGTGAGTTGGTCGTGCATCGGAATGCACTCTTCGAAGATGAAGGCTTGACCGTCGATAATTTTGCTATGAATAATAGAGAAGGCATCCTTGCTGTTGCACGACGAACTGATCGAGAGTATGTGAATTACTGTCGTGATTCTTGCAAAATGTTCATTCAGAAAAACCTGCTACCCTCTTCTGTCCCCTCTCTCCATGAATTCCATTCATTGATATCCTTAACAAACTAGGAAGCTGTGAGATCTTGTATGGGCTAATGGGCTATGAATTCTTGGATAAGGCAGTGGAACGACACATAAAATCTATTGCACGCCTGTGTTGTTATTGAAAAAATTACCTAGTGGAATCAATTTGAACGAATGTCACATTTGTACATTATTGCCCTTGTAGTCGGAGTTAAAAAGGAGTCCTCATTGAGTTCTCTGTTATCCTCTATTATTGTTATGGATTGAAGATTCGGATAGGAAACAATCGCCTAATCGTTTCTTGATAAGAGTACGTGAAGGTCATAAAAATTGCTTGATTACGAAAAGTTACCTCTTATTTGTTCTTTTGACTTCTCAAAAATTTTTTATCGGGTCGCGGTTTTGTTTGTGTGATTATTACGCCAAGGATTGGCAAGGCATGCTGTTTGCCCATAAGCCTTGCAATTCTTCTTCCAATTCCGAATGTACCACTTTATGAAGATTTTTCAATTTTTATGGTTGTTTTTAAGTGTATTTGAAGTTAGTCTTGCTGAAGGTGAGTTCACCAATTCAGAGGAGAAGAAACGAGCGAGGCGGTAATTGAATTTTGGAACGTGATTGGCCAACCGATATTCCACCTGAAAACAATTCCATTGGGAGTTGATGGTGCACAATCGTTGTTATGGATTGAAGATTCGGATAGCCTCCTCGCTGCTCACATGGATGGCTCTATCACTGTGCATCATACGCATAGCCCAAAATTTTTTGTTAGTTCCTGCTTTTCACATATTCTAGAACAAGGACAAAGTTTGAGGTTGTGATCATTAACAAACGCGATAAACAACTGAGATGTGTTGGGAGTATGGAATGGGAGAGGGTTGAATCTAGAGCATCTTGTAGTGAAATAGTTGCGTTGTTTTTTTCACAAGACGTTCCTTTTTCTTAGTTTATTTTTGCATGGATTTCAAATATGTGCTTAAAATTGTAATCGATGTGGATTTTTAGAAGAGTCAGGTGTGTGCAACACCAATTTGGTGTCTTGCCGCAGTTACCATGCACTCTTTTTGTGCTGGAACAGATTCCGGAGCTGTTTTCTTCTTGGATTTCGTCGGCGATCAACTGAACGTTGTCAGGACGGTCAACATTGGTACATTTATTTATATTCTTCGTTCTTATGATGTGATGCTAATTGGTGCCATTTTCATTTTTCTAATTCATAGCTTTTCCTGGTAAGGCTTTCACTTTGTTTTATTTCAGTGTGTTCTATATACGGCCGCGTTAATAACTGTTGTTGATTTTATTCACACCGACGCATTTTCTCAAATTTTGGGCAGAGTTTTGTTTGGTTATCTTCGACCACAAATTCTAGTTTTTCATCACCTTAGTGAGTGATCTTCGAGTGGAGGTTAGGTGTAAGGAATATGATCTAATGAATCTTTAATATGCCATAAAATTTATTCGTCATTTTTATTCAATATTCGCTTGGGCGCGGCTCAACTTTGCATTGTTGGCTGAGCGTTTATCCAGCCGATCACATCCTTTAACAGTTTCATTCGAACCAAACGGCTGGTTGCATCATACTGATGCAACCAGTCGTTCGATTCATATGGAATTTTAAAAAAATCTTTAATCCTATTTGTTTTTCTCCGTCCTTGAATGCATAAGAGAAACATAAGAGTTTAACGCCCGTGGTGTAAAACATTCCACTGTTGCTGTTTCGATGTTCATATTACAGCAACTAACTCTTCACGGAAAATTAGAGTCAAGTTTTTTTATAATCTCGATACTTAGTGAGAGTCAGAAATTTGAAAATTTCTTTGTAAGTCAAGACGTTGTTCAACTAGTTGATTAAATCGACAGCATATGTTCTTTTTTTTTAAATATTCAATGACTGTAAAGTTGTGGGTCGAAGAAAAAGTTGCCCCATACGATGTTATATAAAAGCCTCTAAATGAGGGATGGAAATTTTATTAAGTCATGTGAATTTCTAGGTGCAACGTTCATCTTTATTTAGTAGTCTTTTCTTTTGATTATGAGTTGTTCTGTTGTTTCCACAGAGTCATTGAGAACATTTGAAAACATTGGGATATCTGTATTTTAGTATTCAAATAGGCTGAAACTAGGGAATGTTAGGGATCGAGGATTGTGAATGAATGATCTCATATCAACTGACGATTGAAATTTTTTAGTCGTAGTGAATAAAATTTTTTGAAGGATTCGGTAGTCGGGTGCTGTCTTTAGCGTCGGATGGAGTATTACTGGCTGTTGGTTCACTAGATGTGATTCATATGATTGATGCTGCCACCACGTCGATTCGACGTACATTACGGTTGCCACGCGTTGAAAAGCGCAAACCAACCGTTGTATGGTGCCTAAGTTTTATGTAAGAGTGTTATGTAAATTTATTTATGTTTGCATTTCTTATTTGAACTCATTAAGTTATTTGGTAGTATATGGTTTATACGTCGAGAAAGGTGGAGAAGCTGAGTGTTCTCCTCTCTCGCTTGGGTCATTTGAAAGAATGACACCTTTGCGTCTTATCTCGCCAAAACAATTGAAGTAGCCTAGAGGGAACTTCGCATTCAAGTCTTCATCATATGGGCAGTAAACGTTCTAATCGAGAAATCACTAAGTTTGCGAAGATATAGCACTTTCTTCGCGTACTAGGGGTCTTCAAAAAAATAATCGCATTATTCGGCAGGTTTGATTCATATAATGTTTGGCATCTAAAAACACGCATCGATAGAGTTCATATGTTTGAACTTTGCTCACTTTCCGTTGTTATTACCTTGAATACGCATGTGTTGATTAAGAGATCAAAGGAGAACTAATTGATTTTAGTGAGGGGATACTAGCATCGGGCGATTCGAGGGGATGCGTTTGTTTTTGGAATCCGGCGAATGGTGCACTTGTCCAGGTTTGTGGTTTCATTAGTATCCAATTGTTTCTTTCCTATATTCGGAAGTAAAAGAAATGCGGCGTGGTTTTGGCTATTTATTATCGCATTATTATTTTCACCTTGATGCGAATAGGCAAATAGACTAATTTGGCCACTGTTCTTGGGTGCTTGCGTTCGTTCTTTGTCTATGTGTTCGTGCAGGTAGTGAAGAGACCAGTTTCGTAACTTATGTGTGTAACTTGAATGCCTTTTAGGATGAGGAAATTTAAGAGGAGCTATAAATACTAACAACTTGTTTTTTTAACAGTCTCTCAAAACATATTTGACATTTTGAAGCCATACACCATATATTTTTGCCTTACAAGTGTCAACAGAACCGCACAACGACTAAATTGTCGTTTGTGAGAGAATATTTAAGGCACTGGCAATAGTTGAATATGAAAACACCTGCGAATTCTATAAAGTTAGAGTGTAAATTTTTGCGATAGGTCATCATAGATTTGCTTGTAAAACTTGGCGGGTAACCATAGCTTCCAAGGTATGATTTAAATGCGGTATATACAATTTCTGATAAGAAATTTCACTTTTCGGATCTCATTTTCGTGTTTACATATGAATTAGTCATGAGTAGCGGTTGCATTAGATGAAGAACAACGCACATATCGTAGGCTTCGATGATAGCTTTACTTCAGCAACAGACAGATTTGACAAACTGTGATCCTGGATATAACCTTCGAAAATATAGCTTTCTTGGGATCATCAGAAGTTTCTAAGACAGTGGTGAGCCGGCTAGATTGATTACTTGTTTAAGTATGAGTGTTTATAGACAGTGCAAACGCATCAAGCAGACGTACTGTGCATGTGTGTGGTTCGTGATGTTGTCTATGCAAGTGGCGTCGATCCGTCTATTGCTCGCCTCAATCACAACAAGGTTGTCTCCCAGAATGCTACATTTTAAATAATGAGTGTTAAGGATTGGGCAACATCATCACATCACCATGTTCAAAATATTTTTCAAGGGTTATATGCCGCAAATATGAGATACATTCGCCTCGTTGGTTTCTCCGCATAAATATGCAATGACATATTTAGAGAAGGGGGGGGAGAGGATATTGGTTTTCTGTGAATTAGTTTTACAATTTTCTTCACGTCGATTTATTTGTTGACGGATTGAAACGTATATAATCTGGTTGCTGCATTATCTATTTTGCCATCTCCGGTAGTATTTCATAGAAATGCGGTACATTTGCAGGAGCGAACTTTATGGCGTGTTGAACATCGGCGTGTTTTGCATAATAATGATGTTCGTGCGTTAGTCGCGTCACGTACAGCGCTTTTCTCGGGAGGAGCCGAACATCATTTCATCGCGAGCACTAAGAACAACCACCATAATGTCCTCAAATTGGTGTGTCCTTCATTATACCAACTTTTTTCTTAAGAAATGGGCCGAGTCAGTGTGAGTTCTGAAACTCTTCTACATATCACAAGATTTTTTTCAAATCTTGGCGCAACTTCAAAATGCATGCTGCCAAGTCTTTAAAAAACTGTTTTTACCATTCAAGCGCACATATTTTTGCCATTTTTTTTTCGTTTTAATTAAAACAAAATCAGCGGCAAAAGTTTGCAAATGGGGCTGCTTTTTTAGTGAATGGACTAAGAAATAACAGCGTATAAAATTTTCAGGCTTTCAGTGTGCTCGCGGAGGGCAGCGATTTTTTTGTTGGTGGGGGGGGGGGGGTGGGGGAAAGGAGGATAAGGTGACTTCAATTTTCGTTGTATCTTGTTTGTTCATATATGTTGGCATAGTTTGATTGTGTTTTGCAATGTGACAAGCACTTTAGACACCATGTAAGGTGGCGAGTGAAGCGAGTCTCTTTTTGTATGAATACTTGAATCGAATAGTCATATGGAGGGCAGCTTTGGCAGAGGAAAGTGCCTCGGGCAAGCGACGTATTGCTTTGAGGAAGGAACCCGAAAAATTGGTGGAAATTCGTTCGAAAAATGAAGACTATATCTTTTCGAGGTTCGTTTGTTTCTCATCATCGCTAACTGCTTCGAGTTGAAAACGAGCAGTATTAGAAAAACGTAGTAATGTAGAATAGCAAAAATGAAACGACGGTGTAGAATGTTCCTGTCAAGAATTGCTTACTGAGTACTTTTACTATCTAGGGTGTTGGCTGCGTTAACAACTGGAATTTTCAGAAATAGACTAATGCTAACGGTGATTGTTTATTGTCACAATACTTTAAATCGTTTCTGTATTTAAAATGTGGTTTTCACAAGTAACGGTTGCTATGCTAAAGAAAGGCCGTATAGCACTTTTTCGGGAGTGAATCGTTTCACCGAGTCTTTGGCGAGAAAATCAGTCGGACACTGTCATCTCTGCCACTTTCCTTCATTCTCCCATCCTTCTATTTGTCGAACTGAAATCCTTGTCTAATATCCAGTCGAGGAGCAGGAAGCGGCATAACACTAGGCAGAAAACGTGCAACTTAAGGGACAAACTAACTCACCCCATAAAACAGAATATCAGCCTTTTTTATTCGCTTTGTTAATTGTTTATTTGTTTTGCATTAAGCCGTGAAAATAACTGAGTTTGCTTTCTTTGATTTATAGTGCAATAAGCGATGATGGTTGTATCATCGCGATAGCAAAGTTGAATTCGGTCGTCGTCTACTCGTTGAATGGTTTGACGAATGTAAAAGCACCAGATGTATGTGTGCTTGACACTCTGCCTATACGCGCATCGGCACTTGTGTTTTATTCCCATACACTTGTTGTTGCGTCGGGTGCCTTCACCCTTCATGACATATGCGTTTACGATCGCTCCACATCTGAAGATCAATGTTTCACCTCACCAGGTTTCCTTCCGAAATGTTTTTCTTTGAACTCTTCCGTGCTTTATCATCTCATAATTGTTGACGAATTATGTTTATCACAGTAAATGCTGCTTCCAATGAAAGAGAAATGAGCTGTCATATATTACCATGAATAAACAAAATCGCTTCCACTTCCGGGTTTACAGTTTGTTGGATGAATGAATGACAATTCATTTAGAAGATTCGAATAGATGAACAACTGATTTATTACTCTGCATGAAAGAAGTTCCATACTTTTGCTTGAACTTATTGAAAATTTCCATAGCCATGTTGATACTTGACTGTATTTTTAGTGTTTTTTTTTTCGAAACATATGATTGTTCATCTTGGGGAATAGAAAGTTTTTATCTCTTCTTATGAGCCATAAATATGTAATTTGTTTGTCATACGTACGCGTCATCGTCATCACAATACAAAATTGCGAACCAGTTGAGAAGTGAAAGGAAAATGTATGTTTATCGAAGCTCGAACGATATGTTGTCATCCGAGCTCGCAGGCATCGGAGCATCGCTGCTTCAAACAGTTAGATGGAAGTAGCCAAATGGCAATGCATAGACCATTGTGACTGAGTATGGAGCATTCAAACTGTTGGGTGAAAATGACAGAAATGACTTAAGCTAAGAAACGATAATGAATCACTGTCGAGAAAAAAAACTTATGAAAAAGTTTGAAACAGCTTACTCACACCAAAATACAGTTTTGTGGTGTTTGTTATCCCTTGCTGTAGCGAAGCTTGGGCAGCTGGCTATGGTTTAATTCAATGAATGCCATTGGAGTGGGTCTATTGCTATGGTTTCAATCAACGGGGAGGTTGACGTAGGGCTTTAGGGTCGACTGAGCACTTGATTAACGCAGAGTCGCCTAAGATCACTTGTTGACGTACTCAACAAGGGCTTTAGGGTCTGGCGACCTTAGGTTTTTGATGCTTTTGAAGTAAGCGTAATTATTGTCAGTTTTGCGCTGTTGTTGTGCCG
Organism: Baylisascaris procyonis; assembly: GCA_037389465.1. Classification (NCBI taxonomy): domain Eukaryota; kingdom Metazoa; phylum Nematoda; class Chromadorea; order Rhabditida; family Ascarididae; genus Baylisascaris; species Baylisascaris procyonis. The sequence goes on along the minus strand of JAZARR010000212.1, from coordinate 6,220,524 downwards.
AAGGTCTTTGCCAAACACGATAGTACACGATGTCATTTAGTTTATAGTAGTGGAATGGGTTTCAGCTTGATAAAAATAAGCAGGAGCTTAAGATGGGAAATGGATGTTGTGCTCATTTTTCTTTTATTCAGTGCAACTCGAGAATGCTTGAATGCGCCAAAGCAAAGTTGAGCATGAGTTACTTGAGGTAACAAATCTAGATGTGTACAACCTGTCTTATTCGGGTGATGGCAGGTTATAAAATATTGTTTTAAAGTTTTGCATCTCTTAGTTTTGATTACGTTTGCTCACTGCTTACATTTTGCTGAAATTTTCCCCTATGCATCTTTCTTCTAACATTTTCTTCAATAGGTTTCATTGACGGCTTGTTCAGTATGACGTTAATTCTTTTGTTCTTTTTTCAGATGACGCAGGAGAAGTTATTCGTTTACATGCCAGTCACGATACTCCAAAAGTGGTTGTCCTAACGACACGTAATGGTATTTATGTAGCCGATCTAAAATCAAACGTAATATCTTTAAGCCTTTCTCATATTCCTATTCAACTAATCGTTCTCTAATAATTTTACGATTACTTTAACAATTTTTTTTTCGACCAATAGTTGTGTATCTTCAAAGTGAATGGAACCGTCGTTAATATTCATTTCTGAGGCATTGGGATGTTGTTGATTTCTGTGTGTTTTTCAGAATTTGCGCAGGTTGTGTCTTGATGTCAGAAGCGTCTTTATGGATGTGCAATTTATGAACGATACCACACTGTTTGTGCTATGTGTGGATCGTGAACGAACGCTGTTGGAATATTCATTATCTGATAATTCGCTCAGCGGAAAAGCGATTTCAAAGGAAGCGTTATCTATGGCGTCTGATGAATTTGTCATGGATATGGAGGCCCATCCGGAGGGTACCATTCTTGTTGGCTCAAAGGGCACGCTTCGCATTATTGACACTCATCAAACAGTAATTCTTTTCTTTGTCTGTGTTTATTGAACTCATAAATAATTAAATCCTCAGTTCTATGTTAGATTTGAAAGTTTGAAATTATAAAATGTCTTCCTCTTTTGTCATCTAAGTTTTTTTTGCCACTTCTATATTCCATGAAAGTACTGAACGGCGTGATCAGTACTTTCATCATCTGTTCATGACGCTTAGATGTTGCTGGATCATAGTTCATTTACTTTCAGTAGTTCAATTCCATTCAAAAATGAATCTGAATGAGCGACACCATTCTTTTTCACTTTCGTAGGTTGTTTATTTTGCCACCCTTAACTGTTATTCTCATATATATTTTGTAACCATTGTTTCCTTAATTGATTTTCTCATTAGTTATTTGTCTTATAATGAGTTTCATTTTGCGGACTATATTTTTGATGTATTTTCTCAAAATTTCATTGCTTACTGTATATAAAAACCCATTACATCGCTCCGACGTTAAATTAATTGCCAATTACTCTAATTTGTTTTGAGATGGTATTCGTTTAGGTGGTTTGTTTATATGAGTTTAGCAAAAGAGAGGGGATTGAGGATAAACATCTCTATCGGAATGTTGAGGAACGCAGTGGTGCGAAATGTGCAGCTAAGCGAGCTAATCGAAATGGGCAGCTAGCGAAAAAGGCAGTCTACGAAAATGGGCGTATGCGAGATGCGGGCGGGCATCTCGCTGGACGACGTGTTTCTTAGATTGAGTTAGGCGGCCGGCGGAAGATTAGTTTAGGGCGGCAAGCTGCTCTTCAATGGATTCATAATGATTGTTGCTTGCAGAAGCGCACGATGCTTTTGGTGGACGAGGGGACGGGGGCCGTGCCTGGCATGCAAAGGCCCGATCGATGCTTCGCGGCGCGTTGGCTTCCCGGCCGGTCATTGCTGCTGTGTGTGCCCAGACTGCTCTCTGAACCGTCGTTGGGTGCGTTCCGGGCAAAGCGTTATGGCCAGAATTGAGACTTATGTTGCCTTAGTAGGCGTTTCCGGCACTACTATCTAAGCTACGGGTTGACTACAATTGGCAAATCGCTGTGTGGTGGCGTCGTCGATAAATGAATGAATGTTGTTGTTGGTGCTGCTGCTGGTGCGCTCAGGGATCGCGTGTGAGAGGCGTGACATCTTCGGGGCACGACCTTCAGACGGATTCCTTGTGTCACCCAACTATCCGTTGCCATATCCACCCGATCAGGATTGTATCTTCAATCTGACGGCTGCACCAGGCCTTGTCATTCATATTTCATTCACTCATTTCCATCTAGAGTCACGCATGCCGCGATCAAATCAATGCCTCAACGATTATGTGGTAGTGACCGTGACTGACCACCAAGGCAGACAGCATGTCGGCGAACGCCTTTGTGGCACCGCTCTTCCGCCTCCAATTCACACTATGCAAAGTGCTCTTTCAATACGCTTTCATTCTTCTCATGCGAACCATTTCTCAGGATTTCGGATTCGATATCAATTTTTGCCCGAAAGTAAGCGCTTATCTGTTTACCTATCATTTATTTGCTTCCATTGCTGCTCGCGTTTTGTTTCTCCAACTGTGTTTGAATGGCGAATGTTAGCATTAAAATAGTGAATTCTATTATGGTGATGCATTTAACGTTTCAAAAAATTAGCCGTAGTATCGTTGCGTTCGTGCAGCGGGGATATGGGTTTTGTTATGCGTCAGTTAGGGCGATAACAAAACTGCACTTTTCCGTTGATTTTATGGCGATGAGTTCATTAAATAATGCCTCAAGTATATAAAATGCCCTATTAGCCTATAATCCACACTCATAATAACATTTTCTATTGTCTAGTAGCGTTGTTACGCAAATTGGTTACTTGCTTTAGTACACATATTAAATTGTGATCTTTGCGCACAATCTTTTTCGTATAGACATGATTATCATCACAAAGAATTTCTGCTGAGTTCTAATTTTTCCCAATGTTCTATAGAGTTATTAATTTATGGTTGCCACAAGTGACATTTTTTTGATAATTTGCTCAGGTTAGCTAAAGGCGGCAATTTTAAAGATGTTTGTTTGACACACTCATTAGAATTATTGTTAGTTTGGCAAATTTCTTCAATGTTCACATTTTCCACACGAAATATCTGGAACTTATCCTTTATATGAAACTGTAGAAGCGTCTTGATCATCCCAGAGCAATAAATTTAAAGCTGTCCTCAGAACTGAGGATTCTATCTTTTAACGGCTTGCAGAGAATCAGATTTTATCAAAAATCATGCTGGAACTCTAATTTACAAGACGGTTACTTTTATTTTATCATAAAAAAGCGCTTTTCTATTGTAGATGAATCTTTCAGAGGAGAAATTTTTCATGAGATAACAGTAACTCTCTGAAATTCTACATGCAATCATCTTTGAAATACTTTTTCTTTGTGAATTTATTTTGTGAATTTTCTCTATATGTTTCTGCTACTCAACACTGTGAAAAAAAGTTGTTGATTGGTTTCGTTTCCATAGAATTTCTTGCTTTAGAAAACTCTCATTGAATGTATGACTCTAGTGGGGCATATTATTCTAATCGATGAGCAGCATTGAGAGAACGATGAGAATACGTTGAACTTTTAAGAGAATTAGTTAAATTTGTTGATTTTAGGAGTGATTATGATCCATATAATAATATAATTATAAATATGCTGTTTGAATCATGATTTTGTCAATGACATGGCGCATATTGATGATTAGCGTTCTCTGCTTAATTAAGATTCATATTTTTATTAAACAACAAATTTTTCTCCTACTCAGAAGTATGCATGCATTAAAATTGTTGCACTCGAATGACGGCGGACGATGCATGAATAATTCATGCAAATGCTTTGAGGGCACTATTCGTGCCAAATTTGATGATGCACTAGGCGAGTGTAATTGGTGCGGCTTTCAAAATAGCTTTTTCGCTGAGAGCCTCATCGAAATGCGCTCAACGGATCTAGTACATTTCGGGTACAAGTCTATACACAAGCGGGTGTGCTTTCTTGTTTGCTGATTGCTTTTATGCCTCTCAGGTTCTTATCCATGCGTTGATTCATCTACGGAACTTAAAGTTTTTCTTGTTCCTTCCTAGGCATATCGTCACTGCCCTTCAGCAATTAAGAAAACACTCCACCTCACACACAACAGACAATTTGTGTCAAATTCTCTTTGTGAACAGATTATTGCATCTTATTGCACAGGATTGATATCTATCCCTGATTGATATCTAATTTTTCAAAATTTTGTTGTTTATTTATTCGTTTTCTGTGTTGAACATTTGCCGTTTATGATTTTGCAAATCAGCTATCTAAATTTAAAATTTCTTTCCAATCAGAGGTGCATATTGAGCTCACCCAATAACCTCATCTTTGAAGAGGGTGATTTCAAAAAAATTGTTTTATTTCTGACGTTAGAGTTATGCAAAGAAAATGAGCTAAATGAAATAAGAAAGAAATGAGAGAGCAATGAAGACCGACAGGGCAAATGCTGATTTTTGTTTAGAGTTTATCTGCATCATATAATTCCACTGGATGAGCGGATGAAGAGCTAACGTTGGATGAATAGGCTTTCATGGGTTTAAATTGCTATTGCTCGATGGATTAGCTGCCTATCTTTTTCATAGTTCGATGCGCCCATTAATCCCAGTTAGATATGCGGAGGCGCCTTCTTTTTTTTAAATGAATCATTACTAATATTACCTTCTTTTAGTTGGACTATCAAAGTGTATTAATGTATTTGTAATGTTTTATTTTGGAACCTAAGTAAAAATCTTTATAAAATGACCTTTAAGCGGCTGAATAATAAGTGGTTTAATGTATTGATACAAGATAGTGTTGCATTAATTTCCTATATTTTTAGGATTATTCGCAAATTATTGTCATTGCAGATGAAAATTTTTGGTTGGCAGAGTAAAAATCGAAAGTAGAGAGTTTTGTTGTTGCTCCTTTTAATTGTGAACATAAAAAGCCGACTTAATTTTTTAGATTATTAATATGCTTTTATTATTGAAGTTATTGCTGCCATATTTCCACATAAAAACTTTCGGTTTTCTTTTCTTTTTTTTACGATATTTTTTCATGAATTTCTTATCTTTTTCCAATATTCCTATATATCGGCATATTTTCATTGAGTTTTATAAAACTTTCACAATCATCGTTGTATTGATTATCGTGTTGATTCACTTGCGATTATTATTTCTATGAATTTTTTGTGCACTTTTATCGTTCATATTCGATTAGGTTCGCTACTTATTATTTGCATTATTAAGTGCGTTATTGTTATTATTATTGTTTGCATGCAAATGAGGCAAACCAACTCTTACATTATGTATTTTATTCTTAAGAATATAATTTATTGAGATGCTGCTATAATTTTTTTAAAATTTTAGTTTTCTTTCAATTGTTGTTGCAATTTAATAGGAAGTTATTTGTTGCCTAATGTTGTTTATTAATGAAATGCATCTTAATAGAAATGATAAAATCAAATTTCATTTTTTTCTAATCGTTTTTAAAGAAAACGATCATTGATAGTATCGGATTTCTCTAGTTGAGGTGATTGTTTGTGTGTGTGTGTGTGTTTTTTTTGTAGTAACTATTCGTATGATTTCAATTGATATTCATATTTGTGCTTTGATGTTATAGGAGAAATTTTTTTTTCATATGGCTAATTATTCAGTTGGAAGATGTTGGAGCGATAGAAATGAAAATGAGTTCAGTAGGTTATTCTGCAATGCAGGTTTTCCCATCGACTTTCGTCATTGCGAAATGAAGGCAAAATTTAAAACAGCCTTAAATAACAATAATTTCCTTTCGGATTAATGGACCAATTTAATTACTGGCCTAAGGGGTCAGTCTACAATGTATGTTGTGTCCACAAAATTTCGCGAGTTTAACTTTAGTTGTTGCCGTATTCTTGAGGCAGACAGACACACTTATACGTATAAGCGTTTGCACGACGCCCTCGTAATGCACTTTGTAAATGCAGTTTTAAAAAATGCTTAACACTCCAAAACACGAGAGAGCGTTGAAAAAGATTAATTTCTGCTGATTTAATGAGATGTCGTGCGTGTGTAAAAAATTTTTAGTTGAAATGATGCGTGAATACAACACGCCCGCATCCTTCTGATTTGTGATATATTTCCTTGCAGCGAATTTCTTCAGACGTAAGAAATGATTTGTGGGGTCTAAGTTTTTGGCGATTTTGTGATGCAATTTCAAGTGCAAATTTTGCTAGAAAAGTTGATCTATAGTGGCCTTTGTGAAAATGTGTTAGCAAGTATGGACTGAAGGTGAAACGATATGTGATTTGTGCCATTTCAACTCCATTAGATCAAACGGCCTCATAAATGGTCAACAACAACGATAACTGCGCCTACTGGCGTAGTTTGTTATGGAATCTCTATAGGATTACTATCCGCCTAATATATGTGAGCGGATTGAACAAAAAACAGCACGTAGAAAAATGAAAAACTAATAATTTGATGAACTTCATCGAAAGTGATAGCTGATAAACGTTATGCTATCACAGAGATAATCTGTGAGGTTAGGAAATCCAAACTTGCTAAATTCAATTCTTTTGATGAAAAATTTGACAATAAAAGCCGAAAAAAAGCGTATAAATATATTTCATTAGATTCTCGTGCAATTCTCATATATTTTTTAGCAAGTGTACATCCGAATAATATCGTCCTTGAGAATGTATTCTTTTTGGAAATTTTCTTAGTGATATTATTAGAATGTATTACGCAAAAATATACCTATTGATCTCCTAAGTGCAGACATTGCTCTTGTAATGAACAAGCTTTATAAAGGAAACTTTTCGTAATGTCGATGTCCTCATCAGATCATTTACGAGGAATTATTTTGTGAAGAAATTTACGCATAAATAATATTTACGCTTGAATTTATGCTTACCCATGGGCGATAATACTGTGAAATGCACATATCGGCATTAAAACTTTTTGAAAGAGAACGATATCGATGTTGAGATTGCATTTGAGTTGTTTATCATTTGTCGTTGGTTAATATGCAGATAATGCGCATTATTTTTGTGCTAATGTGTTATGAGTCTCTTCATTTGAAAGAATAAAGACGATCGCCTAAAATGAAATGCATAGATATCACCAACGGTAATCAATCATAAGCACTGCAAAAGACATAAAAATATGAAACCAACAATAAGTGAAACGAATGTGGAAAAGCATATTTATACATCAACGTACTGATAAGACATCTCTACAAATTGACTATGTGCAATTCTCGAAAGCGGGAGAGAAAAAGAAACTCATGTGCTATAGGACACAAAACCTATTATAAAATATTTTCAACTTAATTCATATCTCAATAAACGTGATCAGTATTATGATGTGAAAATTTGCCATTTATAGATGACTGGTAAGAACAGAGGAGGTATCATCAGGCTCTACTAGCTTAGTGGGCAAATTTTTCTTCGAAACTTCTAGTCTTCACTGGGAACTATTCAGCATAAAAGAAGAAATCTAGACGTTACATTGAAGCTGGTATTTACTACCGTTTTTTTTTTTTTTTTTAGCCGCAGAGGAAGCAAACATCGTGAAAACAAATGTCAATACAGCGTTTTATGATCATAAGACAAAGTAATAAACTCGCTTCAAATGTCGGCGATCTCCAATCGGTTCTCGCAATGAGGTGATATAGGCCATGAAAACTTTAATGTAAAGCTAACCAAGTTAGCGTTTTTAATAGTTCAAAACGTTTTTATAAATAAGGACATGAAGCAACAGTAAAGGTGAGTAGTACGTAACAGTTGGATGATAATAAATCATAAAAACTCGACAAAAGTGCTTAACGCATTTTCACAACAAGCTGTCGAATGAATTATTCCTTTTTTTTTTCAGAGGCAATATTAGAGCCAGCAAGCAGCTATTATGATACGGATCTGAGGTATCAAAAGGGCTGTGGTGGACACAACAGGGAAGGCTCGCTAGATGGCGAGATATTCAGTCCAGGTTATCCAGCGACGTTTCCCAAAAACGTTTCTTGCAACTGGCTCATAAGGGTCAATCCGAATAAAAAAATCTACATCCGCCTTCGCTACCTCGAACTTTCGCCGACAATGGGTGTGCTTTTCATTATCTCTTGCAGCATCCTTATATTGTGCATTATGAAGTATTTACCTGATTTGCCCACCTCGTCTATTTCCATTTCATTACCCTTTATTTTGGTCTGCATCATAGATCATACCTCTTTTGAGATTAACAGCTATATTTCTATATTCATTCTGCTTTCAAATGTTCAAAAATGTGTCTTTGAAAAGTAGATTTTTGGCAATTCTTAAAATTTTTGTGGAAAATATATCAAGAAGGGCAGAACAAGAAATTTTTTCTCTTTGAAGAGTAGACCATGCAGAATTCTTGATTTTTTTCTACAACTAATGTTTTATAAAAAAAAGCTGGATAACCTTTATTGCCTAAAAGGTGGTAATGATAAATCCTTGGCTTTGAATTAGGACTAGATTTGTTCCATGATCTTCGACTACGACTATAAACGTTCATAACTTTCAACAACCTTTATAGGGTGATATCAAAGCGAAAAATTTGAAAAGTTAGATTGCTCTGTTCAGCATACTTAATTCAAACGGTGAGGGTGAAAATGCTTGAATGGTCGTAAATAAGGATCACCCGTGTTTATCACATGAAATTTTGTATTTTTGAATTATCGCTATTTTGGGAACGACTTTGGTTCAGCCGAATGCGAGAGGGCATCACTCTACATTATTGATGGGTATCGTCATGAGGCACCCGATTTACGAAAAGATGATGGCAGCCAGGTGCGTTTCTGTGGCGGGCAACTCTACTACAGCGAGGAGGGCATGAAATCGTATATGTCCACCGGAAATCGCCTTATTGTTAGGTTCGACTCTATGTGACTGCGTTCTTTTTTTTTCATTATATTCCACACCTAAAGTTGACGTATTTGCATCATTACATCGATGGGAGAGTCGATTGCACGATTTTTTATATCAAACTCACATTAGCGGTCTAACGGTTGCGATGTTCATGTCAGACGGGATAACAGTTCCATTCAAATACATTTAGAAAGGGGATACGTGTCTAGATAAAAAGACAATTACTTTTAAAGCAAGATGTTATTAGAGCAATTAAAATGTTTTAAGATTCATCAAGCAGAAGGTGGTGGTCACCGAACTTAACAGTATGCCGCAATAGTGCACCACAGTAAAGTTTTCGCTGTGACATAGATAATAGTGATTACGAATCAACGGCGGGTGCTACCGACTAGTGATGAAGTTCCTGCCGACTAGTGATGAAGTTCCTGCTTTCATATAGTCGGATTACGAAGAGGTGTATTCGGCAACAGAATGTATAGCGTACCTGGAAATTTCTGCGGTGTAGTGCCGTCAGCTTTTTCAGAGGTATCGATGTTTTATGGTAGGCAACATCCGCAGGTCTTGGTACTACAGTGAAGCTTGCTGAAATTTGGCTATAGAGAATTTCATAGAGCATATTCGAAGTATTGCACCAACGCTTAAAGTATTGGTCCCTTAATTATCATTAATTGCACGGAACAGTCGATTCATGTATGAACCTCTTCTGAATTGATTCGATTTCAGGTTTGTGACACGTGATCATCCAACATTATCACAACTGCAAAAATATGAACAAGAGGGCAAACCAGTCGGATTTCGTTTGATTTGGACTGAAGTTGAGGAACTATTGTCCGATGGAAGCGAGTGCCTCGTAAATTACCTTTCTTTCGTTTTGACCATAGTATGTTCGTAACTAAGCACTATTATGGTGGATTAGCACTAGGGATCGGGATAAACGAAAAGCATGCAGGAGCAGAGCAATCGTCCGAAAAACTGAGAAGAAATGCTCGAAGAAACCAAAAAACGAGGAGCTCCCTAAAATCTACAGGAAATACACGGGTGATAAACAGAGTACGTAAGAGCTCATCGATCTAAACCAAGACGACTGCTTTCCCATTCACTTCCCTTGATTTTCATTTTCAGCTCATCGATTTGAACTCGTCTCGGTGCCACCGCAGTGCAGTTCACTATACAATACCGGTTCAGCGAAGTATGTATGAACAACCGAATGTAGGCAATATAAAGAACCGAAGAAAATCAACCATAAAATTTGTTTCAGAGCTCGTTTCTTAGCGCATAGTAGTCTTTGCGATCCGGAAGATTTAAGTGATTCAATTCTATTCAAATATTCCGATTCAAACATTATTGATCATGGGCGAATATGGAATATAAGTTTAGCATGATGTCGTAGAGGAGTACAATTTGATAATATTGTTGAACGTTCAAGTTTGTTCTTAATGTTGCAGGGATTCGCTTGCAGTGGTGGTCAACTATGCATCGATAACGGACAGAACATCTGCGCTAGCCGCAGTCAGCTCTGCATTAGTAAATCGCTTATGTGCAATGGCGTATCGAATTGCGCCGAAAACGATCACAGCGATGAACAACACTGTGCGTTCTTGTTCCTGTACTACTTCCAATAAAACCCCGAGGGTCATAAGTTTTGCAACCTTTCGTAGGAGAGGAAATATTAGGGGGGTTTTATTGATGAGGTTACTTTTCTCTAAAATTTCGACAAGCTCGAACAAAGAATATATCATGTATATACAGCTCGTAAAGCTGCCAACATGTCTAGCTCATTTAAGTGCATTTGGTCGCGCTAAGCAAACGGTGAGCTGATTAAACTCGTCAAATTCCCTTTGGCTCAAAAACTCTCAGATTTATTGCGTAAAGATGAAACGAAGCTATGCATATTATATATTGCACAATACATTGTGCAATATATGATATGCATAGCTTAGCGCTATGTTTAAAGTGTAGTGTAACACACTTTAAAAAGTGATAGTATAGAAAACACAGCAAAAGACCAATGAGAGATATGCAATTAGGTTGTAATGAAATTATTGCAGGTTATTCGCAACATATCATTTTATCGGCTTGCTCAATTATCCTCGTTCTCATCTTGGTGATATTCATCGCAATAATTTGGCAACGATCTCGAATCGCTCGACGAGTGGAACGACGCACACGTGAAAAGATCGAGAGCGCATCATTGAACCGTAACGGAAAAGGTGCACCACCGGTATGGGAGTGTGCACGTCCGGTGTGTACCCGAGGTGTGCCACCACTTCACCGACCACCATTAGTACGGCAAAATCATGAGCTGATCACCGAAATGCGAACATTCCGTCCAGCTCTCCTATAGTGCAAATAAACTCGTCTCTTCCGCATTGCCATTGTTTATAAATTAGAAGAATTAAAACAATCATTAGTATTATTATTGGTTACAGTGCAAAATCTACTCAACTGTACAATGTTCACTTGTCGTGTTCATACCCTTAATTGATACCGCTTGTCTCGATAATGCACCTTACGCTTTCTATATCAGTGAAAACTTTGTGAAGACGTTCGCTAATACTACAATATATTATATGAAATGGCCGATCAGCTCATAATTTAGTTCATTCAACTTCAAGCAGTTGGATCAACAATAGTGAAAAACGTCCTTCATCTCAACTCGTTGGCTGGATCGAACTGGAACGAAAATAGATAATGCAGTTCCTTCCTCTTTTATCACCAACCGTGGAATCTTTATATAATTTAGGCGCCTATTGGTCGGAACTGATTAATGCGTTGTCTGAGCGATTGATTTCTTGATTCACTTTCAAATATAATGCAAAGGCTATAAAGATTGGTCAAATTGCCCGTTATGAAAATACTTCAGGTGTTGTTTAATAATTAAGAAGCGTAAATAGTATGAATTTCTTAGATTGTTTTAATTTCTGATCACTTCATGATTTGAAGAAATAAACAAATTTCAAATCTTCCTAAAATTCAGGGATGGTAACACTGCTTACGTCGACAGTGTTTTGACCGTTTTAAAATCTTTATAAACTGCCGCATAATTTACAGACCCTCATGATTCACGTTATTTCATGCCTTCCTTTGCTCGTTGTTTGTTCTTTTATACACCACTGAATGATCTGTTTTCCTAAATAATATTTGATGAAAGACGTAAGCGCAAGACTAATGCGAATTTACGTTGTGCAATTTAGCAGCAATTTTTTATTCATAATCGGAATTTACGTTTTCAAACTTGAGCGAATAAAGTAATGATTACTTGCTGTCTAGGGTCAAACGACCGACTGACTAGTACTCTGCCTCCGGTGATACTCATCAGCAACGACGCACCGTTTCAGAGCTGAGAAATTTTTTTTTTAAATTAATTTTCCTGGGGAACGACGTGAAATTGATATGGGCAATAAGTAGATTAAATAAACACGAGCCAACATCATCAAGTGTACATCGCAAAATCATTGTTGAATATTGGTTGCACGAATTTAATAAACAATGCTGGAGAGTTTGACTGCACGCTAAGTGAAGTTTCTTTGCAAACTCATTGAGAAACTGAAGTGAATTCTTCTTCAGTTTTTTAACAACTCGGTGGATACGTGAGCGTTGAGATATTATAGTTTGTGTCATTAAGTCTGCTTAAACAATTCCAATCGACGACTGGTCTTAGTTCTTTGAATATTGATCAGATTCATGTGTTCATGTATTACTCAAATGAAGTGAGAAGAGATTGATAAACAATAAGCTGAAAGCGTCACACCTCGGCAAGAGAATTGCCACGTAAGTCATGTAACTGGCAATGCGGCACCGGTCTCTGATCATCGATGCTCTTTCCGGATTGCTCTTCATCAGTTTAATTTCTCTAATCGGCTTTTTGTAGTGATAACCGATGCGCATAAGGTAAAATGGGAAAGCGACTGAGAAGGCCAGTTCCTTCTCCAGTAGTGTAATTGCAGACCCTTCGTCGTCTTGTAACTGATAAACAAACGGCATAATGTTATTAACATTCAACTTGAGTTTATTACAGGCATTTGTTTGTTTTCGGGATCATGTTGCAGTTTTTTTTTTTTTGAATTTAGCTCCACTAACTTCTTCCCGAGGTGCTTACACATTACTCTGAGAGCCTCGTTCATTTTTTTTTGCTTCCACCAGTTTCGTTCATATGCTTCTATTACAAGTTTTCGAGTTCATGTAATAGGCGCTAGTATTCGCTTGCAGTGCAGAGTATGGTAGTGGTGCGTACGCAACTTGGAGCATGAGCTCAGCTCCATTCGCGGTTCGCAAGCAGGGTACCATCGCTGTCTGCAATAGTGCCCGATGAAAAACTAGGCTGATCATCGCGTGTGGCTGCACACGCGTCTAAATATCCATTCACTAGTTTTCACTGAATCTCAAAAGGGGTGAGGGGGGGAGTAGGAGAGGGGAGAGAGCAATTTTTGCTTTGCAAAGTTTTGCCGAAGTTTATCCCACCGCTCTTCAAAACATCAAAACATACATTTGCCAGTTTTACATATTGTTTACGACACTTAAATGTTTACCTGGTCAAGTTTATTCTGAATCACTCTTTAGGTTTTTCTTTTTATGACATCGCATTAAACGTTCAACCTCTTTTCCTTATTCTGTTCATGCATTGCTTGTGCTAATTGCAAAGCGAGAATTGACTCAATGCGCCAGTCTTTAATGTTTTGTGAATGTTCGATTGCTATTCATATTTACGATTAAGTTTATATGTATATATATATATATATATATATATATATATATATATATATATATATAATATATATATATATATATGTATATGTATATATATATATATATATATATATATATATATATATATATATATATACAAATTTAATATTAAATATGGATAGCAGCGTTAGGCCTGAATTAAATTTACCCCACTGGCCATGGAGACCGGACTGAGGTGGTGAAGACGGTAGCTTGTAGAGCATCTTATCTAAGCAGCAACACTTGGGCTACTGGGATTTTACCTGACTGGAGAACGCAAAATGTGGAGTTGCCTCCTGGCCATTTCCTTCATGAGACAACAGGTTTTGCATCTAGATAGCTTCCATTGTGAGGATGATTTTACTTTTTTAATCTCGGTTAGCCAGAAGATCGCTGGCAAGGGAATCAACTTCCGGGGCATTAGAGAATACTGCAGAAGTTCTGTTCCATTACTGTAAGTTAATGTCAAGCTGCAGATATGAATCGATATAATTTAATTTGGTGACTTGCTTCGCCATATATTGAACAAGTTTGCATGACTCCTCATAATAAAGGTGTCAATACTTTTTGAGCAGTTCTTTCGAGGGCTAACCCCGCTGTAATTTTTGCAAGACGCTATTCGTACCATTGCTAGATTGCTAGAGTTGTTACCATTTCCATAGCTTCGTTGCAGGACTCCTGCATTTATTGAATGCATCATTTCAGGACATCTGTCTTCTTTACGGCGTTTGGCAGATATTGGCAAGTGTTATTAGTCATCCCTGTCTGCTGAGCAGCTTCATCCTTGTGAAGGAAATGGAAGTTTTGGAATGGCGCATGCGCGCTAGCCATATAAGTTTGTCAGGGTTTCATAATTCATTCTATTTTTTCGTTATGAATTATGCCATGCTGCAAGACTGTATCCTTCCAGTAAATTTTAACTGGTGATTTGGCAGTTCTGAAATTAAGAAGCCCTTAGTGCAGTTGTAAGGGACAGCACCCTTTGGCTCATCTAGTCGGCCACGCCTGCTTGAGCATCTGCACCCTCTATCGAGCTGTGGTCAAGTAACTTGCAAGGCAACACAGGTATAAGAAGCGAACAGTGTATCACGCTTATGCAATAAGGTGACAAACAAGAAGGGACACTAGGATAACTTGAATCGCCGGCACAATCCCGCAGTCGAGCTCCATGCTGCCGCCGATCACCTCGCGCATTCCAACGGCCACCCGTAGATCCAGATCGCCTTAAGACCAGTCTAGATGCTGGATTGTGTGCATGAGCACATCAAGCTTTTTATATGCTCTCGATTTTGCTTCAGGCTAGCCTCACGACACATCCTGACTAGTCGTTTAATCTGTCTATATGCTCTTGTCCTTCTTTGACTTATCTTGTATGGTGCACCACTCCTGCCTGATCCATAGCGGGCTGGTCTACCTCACACAACATCAAATCGCTTTTACGCCACTTGTACAAACCCATTCCGAGAATTTACAGATCAAGAAATACGTATGTCGATTTGTCGTGGGGGTTGTGCCTATCATATCTTTGAAACGTTTTCCTATATCGGGTAATAAAAGTATGCTCAGAAGGTTTGAAATGAGGCATTGATGAAATAGCAGGCGATACCTTCACTGCGGTGACCATCTTCGCGTTCGAGCGGTAGGACTTTTGCTAAATGCCACCATATTGACTGAGTTCATTCACTGCTTGCAGATGACCACTGAAGGTGAGAGTCTCGCAGTGAAGAACAAGCGGCAGTTGCAGCACCTGAAGGAGGAGGTCAAGGGTCAGCTGAGGTTTTTCGCAGATTTCCCCAAGGCTGGCATTAATTTTGTGTAGGTTGTTTTTCACTCATTTCTTAAGTGTTTAAAGTTTGTAGAAAAGCTGATCGTAGAAGCGTTGCTTTTACATATATTTCTTTGATTTCCTCATCATTAGATTCGAATTGATGAATCATAAATATTCTAGTGGTTTATGAAATATAAACACATAAAAGTGCCATGAAATTTGTTGATTATTGGTTTAGACAACGGCGCATTATTGGTTTAGACTATGATCGCTTTAAACATTGATCAAAATGTGGTCACTGAGATTGAGGTTAAGTTAAGGGAATCGTCTTTGGCTTGCTCAAGAAGAAGTCCAGTATGCACCAATCTTTTTATTCAATATCTGCATAGTGTTCGGGATCTGTTAAAAAATAAGCACACTATTATATCCGTTATTTTCATGAAACAGGAGAGGATGCTGGATTCACCCTTTCCTGCTTTTCAAGTGACATCAGTGAGAGATGTCACCACAATGAAACCATTCCTGCACGCGACAAAATAATGTTCTAATTGTAGAGCACGTCTTTAGTATTTTGAGGTGAAAAAGCATAGTTACATTTCGGTGTTGATACCCTGCTCCTCTATACTTGAGATTGGGGATATTTGGAGAAGTGCTGTCTGTATATGTTGCAATTCGAGTATGGAATGCAGCTCTATAGGCGTCGCGTTACAGAGATGTGATGGTGCTGATGCGGCATCCAGCATTGCTCGACGAGTTGTGTCATGCCATCGCCGAACATGCCCGTGCAGAAATTCCAGTAGCCATCGACGCAGTTGCTGGTCTTGAAGCTCGTGGTAAGTTGCATTCTTTCTAGTTTATTCCCTTTTTAAAGCGTTTTTTTTTTTGTCGGTTCAGTGATCTGTGTATAACATAAAATCCCAACTGTAAGTGCCCCATTAATAGAATCATTGCTGGTTAGGAGGACCTGTAATCAAAGGGGGCATTTATAAAAAAGGAGCAGGTGGATGGTGTATATGGCCATGAAATGGACTTTTTTCATGTGGTAAGCACATGGTGTGAAGCTTCTAAAACGTTTTAAGTGTTGGCAGAAAGATTTCCTTCAGTAGCGTTTGTGCAGCTCAATGCTTAGTTCACCACAGGCGGTCGTCTTCGCTTTTACAGGCTTCCTGTTCGGCCCCCAGATCGCAGTCGCACTCAACGTGCCTTTTATTCCAATAAGGAAGAAAGGGAAGCTGCCAGGCAAAACGATCACACAGTCGTACTCGAAAGAGTACGGAATCGTATGTTTCATCGCTTCTTTATTTTCCTTTACTACTTTAGTGTTTGCTTGCCGCATGATGATAGTTTGTTTGATTTTCTTAAATTACAACGGTGATGAATGGCTGCCGCTTTGCGGTTTACAAGCTAGTTCAGTCTATGTTCATGAGTAGCGGATGGTTTAGAATCAAGCTAGTGAACTGAGTGAACCTAAGTGGTAACCGGCGCTAGCTTCTGGTCTAAAGTGCAACAGCCATATTTTACAGAGTACCGATTGGTGAGATATTGTTTACTGACGAGTGGGGCATAACTTCCGTCCTCTCATTGTGTTCTTTTTTACAAATGTGTTTTTCTTAGTATTCGCATGTATATCAAAGAGGTTTTTCGAGATTGCGTGTTTTCGATGAAGCTGCAATACATAGTTGATGCATGATTTTCGTTGATTAGCAGCTGCTCTAAAGTCGTGTTTTCCATTTTCCACAACTCGACTGTCATGTAAAAGTAACGGAAATGGTGCTTATGCGTTCGCTTTGTTTTATGAAATGCATGTGAGAATGATGTGAAGGCTGACCTGTAATATGAAACCGTCCAGCCGGTTCTTTTCATTTTGCAGGACTCTTTTCTAGCTATAATCGTATGTTTCATATTGACGCGCTACATGAGTTCTTTGGATAAAGGCTTGTTTTTAGGCCTTGATGGAGGGGAAATTTTTGCAAATTCAAAGTGTAGCTTCTTCTTTTACTTCAGCTGCGCTAATTTTGCGAACGATAATTTGTCACTGATGTTTGGCTGCTGTTGTGTTAATGAATTTATGGCAGATGTTTTAGGATGTAATGGAGGTGCAACAGGATGCAATCCAACCAGGTTCGAAGGTGCTTTTGGTGGATGATCTTTTGGCGACTGGTGGCACACTGAACGCAGCGATCGCGTTGATCGAGAAGGCGGGCGGTGAAGTGGCTGAAGCGTTCACATTGGTCGAGCTTGCCTATCTTTCGCCCAGAAAGGCGCTTCCACAGCATATCCCTATTTATACACTTATCTCTTTGGATCATTAGATTCAAAGAGATTAATTACGCACAGGCTGCGTTTGCGTTCGCCAAACCCCAACGTCCCCAATAGCTGCCATCCCCGAAACAACCGTCTTGATGAAAATGGTTGGAAGTGCTCACTGTGCCTTTGTCCAGTGAATGTTCGTTTATTTGTTTGTTTCCTTGTTTGTTTATGAGTGTGCATGTGTATGTGCGCGTCTGTGCGTATCTATCGAATAGCAAGACAGATATTCGTTACATACATCAGGCATCGTAAGTATTCAGTCATATTTTTGAGGATGAAAGTGACGTTGATCGTTTATTTTGAAACAGATGTTTGGCTATGTGCCGCACAATGCGTCTTTTGCTTTGCTGATTTTAATTGTGATTTTTTATTGTTGATATTCAAACTTTCACCTCTATCGTTTCACCTATACCCGTTGATAAAGACGCTTGAAGATTATAGTGAACTGTTTTCATTCTTTATGGTACGAGCTGAAATTAGTGATCGGCAAAAATACATTCCGATCTGCGGTTCATGCGATACAGTTTGTTGTTTATCTGTTATGTCGTCCACCGTTCTCTGAACTCCTCTGAAGTGCTGTATATTCCAAATGCGTTTTAACGAGTTTCCGTTGCCGGTGTAACTAAGTGACTCAATTCCAGTTCATTAACATAGCATTGGCTCCCATTCATTTGCAAAGCATCTCATTTTACTTTTCGTATTCAATAGGGAGCGTATATAGGAGACCATAAATGCGGATAAAAAAGAAATGATTTGAATCAACTCGACGCAACGCACGCATCACGTTTCTAGAGGAGAGCATAAGTTGGTTGCATCTCTTAGGGAATGCCGTTATGCAAATCTGGTAGCGTGCTGTCGCTCTCCCTCAAAGGCTTGCCTCAGTCAGCAATAAATTCGCTGAATTTTCCCTGAGACTATCTGCGTTTGATATCGCCTTCAAAGACTGCGAATGACTGCTCCAGAAACACACTTATTAAACACATTATGTTTGCTGTTTGAGGAATACTTCGCCAATTGGAGCACTCGAAAGAGCGGTAGCGCTCATATTTAAGCTTTTCCTACAATCCTCTCACCCCTGCTCATTCTTCTCCTATCCGCATTCGACTGCGTGAAAACATTTCGGAATGAAAGTACTAAATGAATAGCTGTTGAAAAAAGTCAACTTCGTAATCGGTCCTAACAGTTGAACGCAGCTGTCGAGTATATGTAGGCCAGACAATTGGCTACTGAATATTTTTTGTTTGACTAACAACGAGTTTAGTTTAAACCAGTTTTTTGGGTGGTGCATTTCTCACCGCTTTACAGGATGATTATCGAGTAACCTTCGAAGAATATCCTCCCCTGCTTTATTACTTCATTATCTAAACGTCCGTGACATAGTGAATCAACCACTCATCGGCGCATCGCATCGTTTGCAAATTTTCTTACGTGCAATGTGTCTATTGATTATATCAACATAGGAAATAATTTTTTGTGTTCCTTTATTTGCTCATTATCTCAGTTCCTCAAAAGTTAATAATTATCGCATTACTTTACTTAATATATAAAGGAAGGGCGCATATTCTATTGCAGTCGCACAGTGGGTTGTATTGTGAAAACAGAGAGAAGATGGATGAGTTTTGTTGAAGATAAACAATGGCCACGCAGGTGATATGTTGAGTGAAATATTAGGAATGCAAATAGATATTCTGTCAAATAATTTATGCACGATCGTCTTCAAGAAGACTCATCGATATCATCTGACACCTAACATTCATTGGCCTGTATCATGAAGAATCTTTTCAGTTAATATGTAATGCAGTGACCACTTATTGCAGTGAAAGGCAACAGGAGTGAGGAAGAATCTTGCAACGCTGCAAGTAGGATACGTTTTTTTTTTAAATCATATTTCAGTAAACATATCGCGACTATTTGTGTCAAATGTGCACACACTGAGGTAGCAATCGCAGCTCCTAAGCTTACTTAACAAATTATAGTTTTTCAATTTATATTTGCCAACATGGCCAACTTTGTTTTTGTGCGAATATGCGAGCCTTCAGATCACTTCCCAACAAATAAACCACAGAAAGCATTCTTCATCTTGCTTATTCCACTTTAAGTTTTCCACTTTGTCAATGCATCTGCTCATCAATGTAGTTAAAAATATCATCGAGGTGCAGCTTAAGATGGCACGTAATCGTCTGATTTGCAACCTTTCAATGCAATGAAATAAGCGTCGAACATCGATTGAAGTGATTTTATTAATATAAGTTTTTTTCCTCTGAACATACACAGTGATAGTGTCACTTCTTCACAGTACAACGCGCCACAAAACTGAAGGCGGCTAACAAGTGAAAGCTACCCTTTTTGAATACCGAAGAAGCGCTATAAATATTGCAGAAATAATATGCAAATGTAGGCAGAGTAAAGATGTCACACGTATTGCAAGTCTCGTGAAATTTAACATATCGGCTTAATATCAGCTAAACTTCACGTCACTTTAAACTCCTTTTCATATTTTTCCCCTTTCCTTATCTCTATGGACTGAAGAAATCCTTACCAACTCATTAGTGGCGCAGATAGCTAATTTAAGAGGAGGAAGAGAGGAGGGGAAAGGTGGGTACGAAAAAGATGCGTTGAGACTGCTGCATAATGCAGTTGCAGTAATTAAATACATTGGGCCTTATATAAATGGTTTCTTAAAATCGATTTTTGGGAGTGGATTAACTGAAATGTTCAGTGGGCGAATCCAACCTTTTGGCGTTCGATCGCAGGTTGTGGCAGAATGCGATGTAATGAGTTCCGATATAGAAATGTGATGTAATGAAACGTTTCAGGTCAGTTTCGATGTAGAAAAAAATAAGCCTTAACATGTGAGGTGAATCGAAGTCAACGGACAACTTAGAAAAACCACTGCCTTAGAAGAGCGATTACCACTTTCAAGGTCTATAAACAAAATATTCGAAATGTTTCATCACCTCGTATTTTTCCATACGTGAAAGTTCTTAGTATTTAACAACCTGACACCTCATAATCGTTCTTTCTTGTTTTGATGATAAGGCACTGGCGTACTAGAGAGGAATTGGATAAGTTTGGCATAGGGGACCCGACTGCTAGATTTAAGATCAAGTTGCAATAGAATGTTGTCAATTTCTTCACGTGACATCCTTTCGCCGACCGATGATAAAATGCTCACAAATTCGGGCACCGTAATCCAGCCTTGATTTTTAGGATCTATACCTCTCAACGCAGCGATTACTTCGACCATTGGATCGCCTTTTTCGCTATCCGCATGAAGAATTTCGAGAAACGACGCGAAGTCCACCTTTTTATCTGTAAAATTGCTATAAAATTGCCTTTCATGATAAAATGCTAGCAGTTGAGTGAGTTATGTCTTGTTCGGGACAGCTACAACATGAATTTTCGTTAAAAGAATAGTTTGAGACCGAATGTCAGTTCAACCATAGAAGGCAGAAGTCAGCAGGATAATGGTGCCTGCCTAGCACTTCATCATGTAGGTAGTGCAGTGTGTGAGCAAAATGGATGGTGTTAACAAGAGTTCGAGCTCAAAATTTGGGGATATTTATTCGCCTTCACCAGCTGTCCGTATTATGAAGTCAGTAGCTGATCGAGCGAACACCTATAAACTGCGCAAATAATCATATAAGGGTTTAATCCACCGCATAGCAGCAGACAGAGAAACAGGCAGAAAGACATGCAACTTCAGGAACTGAGGAGGATTGCTGATTGGTGGTGGTTCAAGAAAAAGAAATAGATGTGCATGTAATTTGCGTACTTGAAAACTTATGTGCGTGTGGCAAGCGCTATGCGAATGGATTTGTGGTTATTTTTACACTTCCACTACGACGACTGCTGAAACTAGAGTACGACGTCGTATATATATATATATATATATATATATATATATATATATATATATATATATATATATATATATATATATATATATATATATAACGACCAAAAAGGGTGCAGTGCAGTAGAGTGACCGGCCAATTCTTTCTTCTTAATATGATCTATAGGCAGTGAAATGTCGCGAAAGTTGCATTTGCAAATCTGTTTTGAGGATTCACTGAGTTTGGGTTAAATATGAATTACTGGCTGAGGACTGTTGCAGTGAGTCGGTCGTACATAGAAACATTCGTCCAACTTGCAAAAACTCAATTTTTACAATTATTTCAATTGAACGTTAAATGACTATGGAAGTAAATGTGCCCTATTGTGTAGCAATGCATGCCGAAGCGTTCTTAGAGATGCCATTATCATGTACTTCCTTCATTACCATAAAAAAGACAATAAATAAATTACTTACTGTGGTCATTGAAGTATTTGACTGTCTCGGGTACAGTAGGGCTATAGCCGAGACTGCGCATTACGTAACGCAATTGCGATGCACTTTCGGCAACACCGTCTTGACAATACAAATAGAAGCATTGCCGATATTCTGAAAAACAGTTCGTACTGTTTATTAGAAACAAGTGTATAGAATGGGATTCAAGCGGATCGGAACAACCCTGTATAGTATAAATTCAACGACGAATTGCTAGGTTCTCCAAAAAGAGTACGTATATCGCCGAAAATTTTATCATTCAATGGGACTTCGAAGAAAACTCATTCTTCGGGCATGGCAGGGTCCGTTTTCATCCTCATAAAGACCCATGTGACGACTATTTTCCGATAAACATTGTTATTATTGAGAACACATTATGCACGACTGCCACCAATAAAAACTTACCATAAGCAACATCATCGATAAAGTTATGGAACGAAGTCATAGCAGATCTTCAGTGGAGTATATACCCCAAAGCAGATTCTCAATAAAGTAGCATAAACATCCATATGCGCGGAAAAAGCCTCTTGCATCAGCAATGCATCGAATACATTTTGTAATAACATTGGTTTTTTTAGACAGCAATTTCTTTGACTATCAATTGTCGCCAAGAGAATTTCTCGATTTTTTATATTACTATGAACATGCTATACAGCGTGCGGTTCAGGTTCCACTTCATCGTCTTTGACGCAGTTTCGTGTAAGAACTTAGGTATTACTACACTATGGAAGCAAATGTTACTAACCGCCGAAACAACTGATTTTATCGAACCAAATTTTGTGTATGTATCCTTTATTGCTTTATCGCTTTATTCATTGTAAAAACTAAGTCAATGTAAGGCCGCGTTGGATAGCTGAAAAAAAGATGGGAACAGCAAACTAACCGTCAATCTGTTGCTGAGTGAAATATTGTGTCTGAAAAAAAAGCAAGCTTAATTATGGTATTCATGCACACGCTAATTTCAGCCTACTTAGACATAATACACTTTTTTGAGACAACAGAGTTGGTAAGCCAGTAGGTGGTCTAATTCGCGTTC
Organism: Baylisascaris procyonis; assembly: GCA_037389465.1. Lineage (NCBI taxonomy): Eukaryota > Metazoa > Nematoda > Chromadorea > Rhabditida > Ascarididae > Baylisascaris > Baylisascaris procyonis. Next base: position 6,197,514 of record JAZARR010000212.1, on the reverse strand, counting down.
AGCTTGACAGTCCTAACATTTTCGGTCGCTTCACTCCTAGGAGACAGTTGTAATCCCACCTCTTAATACAAGTGGTACAGGAGCAGGATCCCGAAGCCTTTCTCTGTCTGCCTCCAAAAATGTGCGCCAGTTCTCCCCACTACGTTGCCTAGGTTTAGGGGTTCTTGCAAGGAAAAAATCCACGCATCCCACGCTCCGTCATTATAGTATGAGCGGACACCTCGTTCTCTGGGTATAGCGTGTGGCGGTGGAGGGAAGGGTGAATTATTTTAGACCTATTCTTGGTTTTATTTCAACTCGTTTCAGTATTTAGAACGTTTCAGCGTGTATGCGAACAATTTTGCTCCAATCTGTGCTCTCATTGCTTCCAAATGAATCTCACCGAAAAGGCTTCAGGCTATCATATGAAGGAGTGGAAAACAATTTGATGCGAGAATAAAGCAACTAGTTTATTTTTCCACCGTAACTTATGCGAAATTCCTTAAGTGTGGAGAAAAGCAACCTGATATTGCTACGCGCCATTCAATCAGCACATTACATATTTCCACTCATGATAACCGGTTGGGCCCAAACGATATTTAATGCTTAAAGCAACATGAAGAAAGATCTTGATGAGATTTCGAATGTATTTCCGTGACTTAAACAAAGACTGGCGCATTCATCGAAAAAGGTGGGAAGGAAGAAAGCCAACAAGTTACAATTATTTATCATCTCGTTCCCACATTTTTTAAGGGCGTTTCTTTCGAATTCGGAGGACTACGTCCGTATTAACCGAGTGTATATTGCAAAAACTGCAAAAACAGAACACAATTACAGGATAAAACATACGTAGTCCTCATTTGTTAATTATGATGAGTATTTGCGATCATGCTTAGAAACAATCGGGCTCAAGCATAGGAAAAACATCTGCCCACATTTGCAACCTGAGGTTCGACTCTGTAGTTTCCCTCTCGTCACCTTGTTCATAAAAATTGAGTGGGTGCGAAGAAGAGATCGATATATAAATCCCCATTTCTAACTAATTCCTAATTTCGAAGTAAGTGGAGTTTTAAATGTTCAGCATTTTATAACAATTGAGAGGATCCCTGTTATGCAAGGCTATCTGTCTTTGGGAAAGGTTTTTTCGGTAACCGACGTCAACATTAACCGTTTAAAAAGAAGGTTGACACAGGCGAGTGGTGCCAGAATATACCTCCAGTACATAACGGCATTTCGTTTCGCAACCTGTCTAGATTTTAAATAAGCTGAATTAAGCGTCTGCGCATTACGGGTACGTGCAGAGAACATTTCTTTGTTTGACCGAATAGAACAGTGCTTACGGACATACGACGTCTAGCGTCTCTAACCCTTAAGTATAAGCATGTTTGTCACCGACCTGTAATGTGCCCCGTCCGTCCCACCTCAGCTGATTTTTTTATTGAAGGGCGAGGAGAGTTGAAAGTGCGTAGAAGAGTAGGTATTTTGTGGTGAAAGTCAGCCTTTGAAGCTGAACTTTGAACTTGAAACATTACAACGTCTTCCTTCCAGTTTAGAAGTGCTTATAATCGGAACCGCTTGCTGCAAAACATAGCAGGGGCCAAAATTCATCATAATTTGAATAAACCAAGCTTTTCAAATTTGGTGATTTGCTTGAGAGTCTTCATTCAAAATCACAGTAGAAATTTATCGCCATACCACCATGAGACCACCCACGACACCCAGGCAATGTAAACAGAATGGCGGCGAGATCTCAACTATTTGTGATTGGAAGTGGTTTTACAGCTCTTTTGGAAAGCGCATTTAAGTTGTAAAGTTGAGCACACAGTCCAGCACAATACTTTACAGGTTGCCATTATTTGCATAAAACCTGTCAGGAAGTAACCTACTCAAGTTGAACTCTATGTTCCTTTCCAAAAAGGCTCGTCTTGCAAGCTTGGCAGGAGGTGCTCTACGTCACAAATGAAACAAATAATATGTTGGGATCCTTAGCGAAAAGCGCCCTCCGACTTCTCTGTGCGTTCACTTTTCTAATATACGAGAGTTACAGTCCGACTTATTAGCTCACCTGCAACCATAATTGTCGAAGGTTCTTTCCGTGTCATTTATGTCCGCACGTGATTTTTATAATCTCCCACTGTTTCCATAGGCAGGGGTTTACCATCATTACAACGCTATTTAATCAAGGCTTTAACCTGGCAATGAAGGAAGAGCTTCAAGCAGGCATAACCATTGAACGTGTTTGTGCAAAAGCGCTTTGTTGAGGATTTCGAAGCGAACTGAATAACTGCGTCGAATGCCGTTAAAGAAATGCACAGTGTTCTCCTCCAGACGTTTCCGTGACCATTTCGAAAGAATGAAAGGTAGGCAAGAAAAAAATGTTGTGCTTGCTGAATTGCACTTCTTGGTTAAAATATTTCTTAGTATTTTAAATTATCACCTGAGATAAAGTCACATCAAGTTTTAATAAATTTGCATTCTGCATTACGAATCAATCGGCTTAGAAAGAGAAAACTAACCATTTTAGCAGTGTACGACGACGAGGTGGAGACGCGAACAACCGAAATGAGAGGACAGAGGACCGGACGTGTCACCGAGATAGCGCGCTGTACGCATGTCAATGAAAATGCGCGACAACGGACACGTTGCAGTGGTGCACGGCACGCAAACACAAGGCAGCCGGCTGCATAACTCCCCTATACGCTCCCAACAGTCGTCACTATACATCATTCGTTTGCCCATCACCAGTATGCTTATACCGCTTCCGCATCTCCATTCTGCTCCTTCCTTTGCCAGTTTACTTCCTAAATGTGCACTGTGCTTTAGCTATCCTCTTTTAAAAATGCTGTTAAACTTGGGCTGTCAGCCCATGCACTCGTCGTATGTGGTGAACAGATTTTATACCGGTGTTTATTTGATTAATACCCTCATCGATTCTTCCACAGTACCTTCTCCAAAACAAAAGCCGGCAAGGAGGTAGCACAACCCCTAAAGCTCCTCTCCCTGGCAGAGGATAATTGGGGTTCGAGTTGCCGCTACTCCCCGTTCTTTTCATTTTTGGTTCAGTGCTCGTTGTTTTAACAAAAAATTGCCAACCTCATCCCCTAATTGACACCTGACTTATAGACTGAGAGCCATTCGGATCAACAAACTCACTTCTTCGTAATCTAATTTTGACTCCTGAGAGATCGCCACACCCAAATCGGAAGAGAACTTTCGCACGTTAATGGACGTTCCGATGTCTTCTTTCCTTGCTGAAATTTTTAAAAGCAAAACTTTTTCCATTCAGAACTGCAAACAGCCTTGCATTTCAACCTCGACCGCCTTATAGGACTATTCATTTCGAAAATCCAGTTACACTTTCGTCCAAATTCATACAACTGTCACGTTGAAAATTTTATGCAGAAATGCAGTAAACCCGTCAATAATGCCTATATGGGAGCCTAATTCAAATGAGCTTTGAAGCTTTCATCGCAACAATGTAATCTACCCGCATTTTATGCATTAACATCAGGCGCAATCCTGTGCAAGAATGAGCATTGTAGATGTATTTTATTGATTCTGTCGGCCTTTTATTATTTCAGCCATTCTGCTCAAAAAAAAAAAAAAAAAAAAAACAAGTAGAGGAACATTCTAGGTGATCTGACAAGATATTTAAACGCTTTCAAAAGCTTACTCCATTAGTGCTTTTGGATTTGCTTTCTGCAACAACCGGTCTCTGCCTGCAATGTCGTGGTCCTGAGTTAAACAGAAGCAACATGTTCCCTCCCTTTCTAATTTGGAAGTGAAGCTGAGCAGTCAGCTTCAAAATTTCCAAGGAGTAAACTTCAATAGGACAGCAAGCGAACATAAGACAGGATTGAAAACTACAAAAATTTTGGAGAAGAGTCATCGGAGATCGAGAAATTTTTAGCGTATTTCTTAGTCCAACTAAGAGGCTGTTAAAGATCATCATTTTCAAGCCAAGGAATTAAGGCTGAAAGCGACAAGAAAGACTTAGCGGTAAAATTTCTATTCCACTAGGGTAAAAACGACCTCTGGCAACTTCCCGTAATGAAAGATTATAATGTAATAAAGATAATAAAGTAAACATGAACAACATGAAATTACACAAAAGCGTATTCAACGTGATACAACATACAACATACACCTGAAATCTCACAATAGCGTACTTAACATGATACAACACAGAACATACTCTTCAGATCATCTGCATATACCGCCCATAAGATCAGGTATAGATACCGCCCATACAATCATGCGCAGATTCCGCTCATATCAGAGGATGAATTGACGATTCGCCATTTGAAATATCCGCATCCGTAACTGTTACACGTGCCTGTAATACGGCTCATTTCAGATCTCGTCATTAGATTCCGTGAAACTACCACTACATTTAACGAAAAATAGTAATCGATTTATAGCAGGATGAACCTATCTCAAAAAAAAAAACAAACAAACATATATATATATATATATATATATATATATATATATAGAGAGAGAGAGAGAGAGAGAGAGAGAGAGATAGGTTCATCCTGCTATGAATCGATTACTATTTTTCGTTAACTGTAGTGGTAATTTCACGTCACCAAATGTACTTTCGAATGAGGTTCACATATGAGGGTCCTTAGCAGCCAAAAACAGGAATTTATCCACTGACTAGAGGAGATTCGTCAAAAATGACGACCGGTAACGAAAAGCATGAGTTGAATGCGCAAACAGACTTTTCAGATTCATAGTGGGAACGTGTAAAATAAATTCAGTGAACAATATGGTTAGTCAGGACTCTCACAAAAATCTAGAAGTAGGGGGCCTGGTAAGAAAACTGTCATTCTAAAGCTGAGATGTAAAGCTTCTGGGCCCATTAAAATATAGTTGCATCCTTCTATCTGCTGAAGATAACAACTTAAGCATGCAAGTCGGCAGAGTTGATAATATATAGAATTTAGAAACATTTGGTTGAGTATCGGGGCGATCCACCTTTTTACGCCAATCTTCTTGGCCCAAGCGAGTCGTCGACTCCATATAGACTAAAAAAAAAATTTATTTTAAAACAAACGCAGTAAGAAAATGAGATATTCAGGGACAGGTTTTCAGGTCTTCCTAAATTTGACTCTTCATCAGTACTGACCAGTGTTCCTTATCTTTTTTTCATGATCAGCACTAACGCATTTCAATTCACTATCGGAATGAGGTGGGATTGTTAAGACAGCATCAAATATGCCACTATTAGTGGCATTGTCTCAAATATAGGCACATCTAGGAAAATGAAGATTAAAGAAACAACTGACAAATAGAATGTTGCACATAATCCTTCGAGAGATCCTTGGCTCGTTCTTGCTGGAAGAGTGTTTCTTCAGTTAAGCTTCGCCCGTGTTCTATTACGTCCTTAAGCATATCGCTCTTCTTTTTTTCTGTTTCAATTATGTTACTCATTCTTGCACTGAAAATTTCGCATAAAATCTCTCGACATTCAATTTATAAGTGTTCCGGCAATAAAATTAACCACAGAAATAAGCTCTTCACTATTCATCCCACCTCACCAAAAACCGATAAAACGCCAACGAGACGCAATAAGCGGGACAAAGAGATGTGACGCAAGCCAAAAATGGAATAGTCATTTCGTAATAACAGTATCAAAAAATCAATCATTTTACAGCGACGGACTAAAAATACCCAGTAAATGTTAGTCAAATCAAAGAAAAAATGCAAATAACTGTCCATCCAATAACAACTGAAAAATTTTCAGAGTGAAAAACGATTTATTCAAAATATATCAACATGAGCAGAAAAAAGAATAAGGCGGATAGAACGATTCGAAAGGAATGGATAGATCCTAAACTCAACAGAGTATAACCTTAAAATAACAAGATGATAACAAATTCGCTTTAAAATAGCATTAAAATGCTAAAAAAAAAGTCATATATTACGGATGAAATGTGTTGCGGCATTTTTAACAAACGAAACGAATTCTTAAGACGTGCCTTGACATAATACTCACTCATAGCAATGACTTCTAAGAAAATCTACTATCCATCTTTAAAAAGACATGAGCTATCAATGCAAATTAGGTTGAAGCAGTTGATTAATGGCAAAAGTGATATTATAAAGAAGTATGTATAAGTTAAAGGGACTGAACTACTGAGTTAAACGTTCTAAACCAGCCTATTCTTTGTCTTCAAAATATCATAAGATATGAATGTTCTTTTGTAACAAGTGGAGGTTTGCAACGACCCTAGGGGACAGGTTTGACCACATAAATCGAATTTTTGTTACTTCGTCGGTACCACAAAAACAGGATATTAGAAAGGGCCCGATGAAAAAAACGAAGGAGATGTTAAATCTCTCAACGGTTAAAGAGGCTGAGATCTGGGTTAATGTGGAGCAAATCCTGTGCTTCAAAAGTCTGAAACTGAAGCAAAAATGTCGCAAAAGCCAAGTTTAGGCACGCAGAATTTTTTTTGTGTCAAAAAGTAAACAACAAACTTAATGCCAAGATCGACTTCGGGGATTCCCGCCAGCATCTGATTCGATAGCAGTTCATCGTTTCGCATACTTTTGAAAAAACGAACCTTCTCAGCCGCTTTCCACATCAGATTATCTTCAACGCTAGGCACCTTCACCTTAAGCAAATTCGGCGATCTGTTACTGGCATTCGCAGATTTAAAGAAACCTCGGAGCCATACACCAAAGATGCCACCAACAACCATCCACATTGCTCAAACAATGCGAATATACAACTGCTATAGGTGAATGCGGCACAGATCATTTGCACTTCAAATGAAAGCGCCTGATTTCAATTAAAATTCGGGAAACCATCTCTGCACTCAAGCTAGACTTTCCACATCTACTACTGCACACCTAATGGGTTCTAGAACGTTCGCAACCACATATTAACAACAACTGAGGCAATTCCGAATTTCAAAAGTCGAGTGAATTCGCTTTCATCTTTATTCTTTACTTGAATATTTCATTTCGTAAAGCTAAAAAAATCTGCCAAACAAATCTTTCATTGGAGTATACTTAATCATTAGACAAGCACCTCAGTAGGAAAGGAAACTAGGAAATGAATACGCTTATTATATCTATCCGCATTTCATGTTTTTTTAAGATCACAATTTTGAACCATATGAAGCAGGCAACCAATCGGCTTCCCGGGATAAATTACGAGCATCTATGATGAAAAAAATCATTCAATATGCCTGAAAAAACAACAAAGGAATACTTATTGCAAGCATTTCCTAACGAAGTGATCAATCCAAGACTTCCTCAATGCCAATATCTCTTTTCTTTCAAAAAATTAAGAAAACAGAATAAACTCACTGGTGTGGATTCATCATTATCTGGTTCATAGTCTGCTTTACGCTTTCGAAGTTTTGCCTGTACATATTTTTTCCTAAAACACCCAGTAATTTAATATTTTGATTTTAAATAAGTTCGCGCTAATAATAAGTTTTACTAACAAATATTCTATGAATATGTACATGGAAGAGCAAAAATATAATACAATCGAGAAAATTTCCCAAAGATTTTATTTCTTACTTCCACCTTCTCCGAAAAAAAATCCCTCTAAAATAGAGGAGTGAAGGCGAGCCAGCCGAATGCATCAACGAGCATCAATGAGAGACCAGTACTGTTTTCAATTTTTTATTACTTTCATCATATCTACATGCCAATTTCTGTACTAAATTCTCATGCCACCTTTATAATCGGGGAACACTTGAAAGAATTTTTCGATTTTTCAACTGCAAACAGAAAAAAGAGTGAATAAATGGGCAGAAATTATACGCTTTCGTTATGATATAAACTGAAAAATTGATCGCAGTTCTGCAATTACGTGAAAAAAAAAAACATAATTAAAGCAAAAGGGCCTAGTCGGAAACGCGGATTATTTGCTTACGCGGAAAAAGGGACCAGTAACGAAAAATGAGGGAATTTCATTTTTAGGGTTGTAAAACTTTCCTCTGGTAAAATAAGAATGAAAGTTATAGCAGCAGTAAAGAAAAGTCTGGGAAAGAATAAACTTAAAAACACTTTTAAAATTTGGCAAAAAGAATAAATGAAAAAGAAAAGCATAAATATACACACATTTCCTCGTGCTCATCTCGCAAAAACGATTCCTTCTTGAACTGATCGCGAATGCCAGCCTCGATGTCGGCTGCATGCCTGCAACGTCAATTTTCAATGAAGGAAGAAAAATATACTGCTAGATGAGTAGAAGAAACGAAAAAAAAAAAACACAGCTGCTCACTGTGAAACTATCGAAAACTTCTGTGAAACAATATCAGTGGTATTACATCGAAGACATTCCACTCAATGATCTCTGGTTTAATTAAATTCGGTAACGAGACAAATTTTACCCACTTTCTATAGAATTAGTTCGGTTGAAAGCCAACGTTTACTTTAGGTAATATAAAAAACAGACAAAACGGCAGTCTTTAAAACATCGCTTCTGGATCGAAATGATCCGCCATGTAATGAAGTGTTCCAACACCATTGCACATTACGATTTAGGGTTAGCAGGGGGCCCATCTCAAGCCACAAATGCTTTCTTTTACTTCTGTTTTACCCTCCTCCTTTCCTATTTCTACCTCAAACGGGTACTTTCTTAGTCAAACTGCGTTAAAAAACCTTACAACTGTGCCTGGCGCCCTTCAGACAGTCGAAGCATTCCACCACCACGCTGTCGGAATGGGTCGTCGTCCATAGCGACGAATTCGGCCGCTAATTCCTTACCCAACGCGCACTCTACAGCATTCAACCCATTTCGACGTAGACGACTAAGCTGCACCTCTTTGATATCCGCCAATTTACGTCTGAAATAATTCTCTCGTTTCTCATCATATCATTTCCAACAATAACCTAATACAAACTATATGAACGATAATCAGTGCAGTTGTTGCTCGACATTCCATAATGGAAGCGTAATTGCTCATGCCAAAATCACAAGTTTTATCAAAGCATCATGAAGATCCCGTTTTGAAGAACATGAATATTCCTTATACAATTCTATTTCAAACCATCTGAGAATGCATCGAAAGCAGTTTCAAAACCTCACACTCGCTCACACGCATATTCTTTACTGTCAAAACTGAACCGGAAAAAAAAGATGAAGTGCTGTTAAAGAAATAGAAATTTGCGAAGTGTTTGCCCAATTCGGCAACTACGACTTATATAAGTGAAATGCGCCACAAAGTGGGTGATGAATGGCACAATGAAACGAACCTTCCACAAACGATGTGCACAATTTGTCGAGAATATCACTTCACTGTGAGTTTGCTCCACTATAAGTTTGTGCTGCTAAGAGGCTTTTCAAAAGCTTTGGTAACAAAATTAACAAACACAAAGGAGAAACGCAATGTTACAACACTTCGCAAATTTTATGAGGTTAAAATAATTTTAAACATTTGGTTTCTGTTAGTGAGGAAGTTATCAAAGCTAGAAGCTCTGTAAACATCTCTTGCGAAAGTGAAAATCTACCACATTTCACCTCTATCAGTCGATCATTTTTGCCAAAATCATGAAAAAACCGCTCTCAATACAGCGACATCTGATACTTAACTATGTTCACAGACTACAACAAAAGACTATGACGAGAACTCACGCAAAATCTTCTTCATATTCTTCTTCCTCTTTCTCAGAATCGCTTTCTTCTTTACGCCGCAATCGTTTATTTTTTGTGGACGGCTTATTAAAAAGCGGCATAACTCGCAGTTGCCAATATCACTTTCTTTCGCATCCACCCATACACCCGTGCTGCATCCCGCACGAACAATGCGAACCGCTATAAAATGCTGCAAATATCTATCAGTACTATTCTCAGAATAAATCATAAATTGTTCTCCATGTGCTCCCTACAGTTGGTTAGAATATCTGTCCTTTTCAAGTAGCAGATTGAGAGATATATCCCACCGAAACGAAAACAGTAGATCAGCGCGTCGACCAATAAAACTAATATCACAATAAAGATTTGGATTACATCTCTTTAAGAGGATATCAAAAACGGAAACTCAACCATCTTTCAGGAACAATGTCGCTACCTGGTGACCTCAATGAAGCGTTAAATAGGTGAAAAGAATCACGATTAATGCACTGATTATTAAACTATTTCTCCTTTCCACTGACGATGTAACTCTTACAGCTACGTTTACCGACGAATTCCTTATGTAAACAGGCACACAAACCTTCACAATCTGCCACTGGCAATCTCTGGACAATGAAGTTGGCGAAACCACTATTTATTTCTGCATCTCAGACATATCTCTAATATTAAATAGCATCACTAACTGTAGTAGCCGCCCGAATCGTTGGCTAAACGGAGGTTATTTTAATAATACTACTCCTGTCAAAATAGGAAACAGCAGACAGCAACCCAATTCAACATATTCCACCAGCCGTAGTTTTGAACTCATGGATGCTTATGCAGTTCCCTGAAGTTCTTCCACATCGAGCGCTTAGCCCCAAGCAAACCTTATAGTTAAAGTAAAGAACCAAATACGTTAGAAAAAAGACTTCCCATCAAATTTCCCTAGGAACAACCCTTAAAAGACATAAAATGAAGATCGGATCCGATGAAGCACAACAACGACTATCTTTTAATACCGCAACAGCTGAAGACTTTGAGTAGAACAACAAACCACAACGCACGAAAACACTAGATCAGCATTAAACATTTGCCAATATAAAATACTGCTCTGGAGATGGAACCAAACAGAAACAACAAAACAAATCTTGCATAAACATTTTATTCCATTAAAAACGACAATGCAATGCAATGCCGCTTTCACTAAAACGACTGAAATAACGCGCCTTGACGCAGAACATTTTATAGCGAATAACGCATTACGGTAACATTTATTTACGACGATTTTACGCATCGGTGGTGAGTTTAGCGGCAAAAAAAAAGAGAAGCAAATGCGCATTATGTGAGACAATTGTTTGCATCGATGAATATAAATGCGCATTTGAAAACCGCTAAACGTTCCAGAAAATTTCGCATGAAAGCATCGATGAAGAGTATTAAAGGCGGCTAAACGAAATAAAAATAAAATAAAATAAAAGGGTTATATACGCACAAAGTAGAACCAGGAGGGACATATACTATAACTCTGCTGTACATGCAAACCGCCACGAGACAACCGCACACACCAATGATGAGCGTCGTAACAAATGATCCGACTCTCGCGAATTACTCACCAAAGCGCACTGCACATCAAAAGGAAATCACAGCTTATTTGCCCCCATCGTATAAAAATAACGAATTTTAAAGAATATCAGCTTACTCCCGACCTTACCTCCCTTATCTACTCTCGTTTCCTCCTAACTCCCATAATAAAAAAAGATTTTGCTTTTTGATTACTAGAATAACAAATAATGAACAAATCGGTATGAACGACAGTGAACGGCTAATAGCAAACGAACATAAGTTTGCGCGAAATAATAGAACAAGTGAGGAGAGCTCGCGCCCAGTAGCAACCACAGAAAATGGGAAAAGCGGAACAACTAGAGAATTCGAACAACAAAAAGATCGAAATAATATGGATGAATTGAAAAAATGCTTGTGTGAAAACAAATCTGACCGAAGGCAGGAAGAAAGAAGAATTCAAAGAAAGAATAATGAAAAGGGCAAAGAGCACAAGTTAAGAGAAAACACAACTACTAAACGGGGAAAGAAATGATATTCACAGCCTCAAAAACTGGAAAGCTGCACAGAAAACACAATCAGGCTACAGACCGTGAATACTTCACGATTGCGAATTACATGAAAAAAGCCGCCAAAGTTGAAAAACAATTATTCGGCTATCGATGGGGTCCGAAATTTGTGAAGAATTGCTTTAGAAGAGCTTCCCGAAAATGAGACCCACCAGCAGTGCAGCCAGAGCAATCATTGCAACCTGAAAACAATCTTAAGGCTTATCTATTTAGATTTGAACCGTTGCTTCCGTGAAGCTGTTTTTCCGATGCAGCTTTAATTTTAAACTCCACTTGCCTGTGGTAAACAAAAACCGCCCCTTATTCTTTTTTTTTTTCGCTTCCTCTGCCTTATACAAGGCATACAACAAAGGCATTGCAGTTTTTCAATGGGCATTCCGCACTCTTTCACTAGCAAAATATGCAACTGCACATCCTTTGTTGTGCACTTGGAAAGCCAAAATGAAGCAATTGCCAAAGTATCACACTCCAGTGCAGAATGGTGAATCGTCACTGCTGCAGACTACAATAAACCAACTGGATAAGTCGCTGATTCATTAATTTTAAGCACATGCATACCTTTACTCACCGATGCCATTCATTTCAAGTAACCGTTCTTGTTCGGAAGCCTCAACACTATCATTTGTAAAATCATGAAAACGTTTAGTGCCAATGTACACTGCTCGCCCACGTACCAGTAACATTTGTAATGTTTAAATAATTCTATGAGGGAAATCTAAACATAAATTTGCAAAAAAAGTAAACTATGTTAATGAACATTGCGAATCTCACCTGAATGCAGATATCCTGCAATCTATCAATCTTTTTTGCCCTATACGTTATAAAGCGTCGTAACTACAGACATGCATGTACTATAAAAGTCGATATCTGGAAGTGAGTATAAGCAAAACGACCTGCACAATAGCGATGCCGTTGTCTGTGGAGTGGTCCCCTGAAGCGGGAGCCTGCGAAACCGACTCCAGTGCCGCCAGACGAGCCTATAATTTACCTGCCTTTACACCCCACAAAAAAAATGTTCAGAACACCACGCAAGGCTACCGTGCATCATGGAGCTAATTCTGCTCAAATTATTTTATAGCAGTCAGTAGCCGATAGCCGCTAGCATACCTTAGTCCTTGTGAATGGAGAAAGGATCATGATAGAGCGATTTCCAAAGCAATTTAGAATTCCAGAGAGAAAGGAGGAAAGTATTCTAAGAGCAAAAAAGAGATCGTTGCCGAGAAAAACAAAATGATTCGAATACACTCTCACCCCAAGAAAAATAAAAAGACTTGAGAAATGAAGATTACTCCCTCTCCGATCCATCTGTACGCTTCCCTTGCATTGTGCTACGGCTGCAGCTGCCCAGCTTCATATGCAGATAGCAAAGCCACACTTAGTACATCTCAGAAATTTTGAGATGAGAAAAAGACTCATGATTTTCACTATAGAAATTTATTACAGCAAGCATTTTTTTCTGAAATGATTGGTGATGAGAGATTCCAAAGAGATTCTACAAGACAATTTATTGACTGATCTTCCAACCTCCTCCCTTCTTCTCTAAAAAAGAAAGGTACCGAAACAACTTCAAATAACATCACCGTTTCATCGAGACGATGTGGTTTGCACGGCACTGGAAGTGCGGATGAATAAAGTCAACTTTATTAAGGTTCTGGAATAAAATCGACAGCAACACTTCTAACAAGATTTTAAGTGAACAACGAGATATGGAAATGGACATACGATAACAGTCAAAAACTCGTCACCTACAGTTATTACCCACCACGCAATTAGACGGACAGATCGGCGGATATGCATATAAACATCAAGGAAGTGACGCTTGGAAGCACTTAAAGATGTCACTATTTTCTACGATGAGCCAATAAAATATTTTCGACTAGCCATGCAACATTTGCTAGAATATATATTAGGTAATATGCAAATGATGACGCCTCAGTGGAAGGAATACGATGACCCTCAACGATGAGAACTATGACGAAGCATTCGTTGAACTAAAAACCTGTCCAACACCCACTTACCTTAAGCGTAGCATTCTCCCTTTCAAGAGTCGTTTTCGCAACTTCAGCTTTCTTACACTCGTCCAGTGCACGCCGCATTTCCGTATCCGCATCCTTTAAAGAAACTCTCACATCAAGCCATTCCCAGCGTGGCAAGCAGTATCATATCGAGAAACGTTAGCATCGGATATTCGTTGTTTAGGAAGTCGATTTATCTAACTCAGCCATACTATCTCCTTCGAGCGTTTCAGCACATCAAAATGAACATATTTTCGATGAACTTCACAACAATAAAATATAGAGATAAGCTAGATTCGAGAGTGCGCACTACAAATCCAGCTGGAACAAACTGAAGTAGAAAGAAAATAGTTGCTATGTTCCATGCTTCAAACACCACAACCTAGGACGGCTGTGCGTTTCGCGACAGCAACAGAACACATTGAACGTCTAGAAAGAATGGACGCGCACAAAATCACATACCGCTGTATGGCCCGATGGCGTAGCCTTGGTGTCAGCTGATGAGAACTGCGCGGCATGTTCCTTCTGCTGCTGGTGGACGTCCAACGGCTGCTCGAAAACGACTCGAAGCTTAGAGTCCATCAGTTCGGAAGGTGGCAACGTCTTCCAAATGTTATCTGCAACCGGCGTACGCAAATCTAATATTTTCACAACTTAAACTCATCTGAGTGATCAATTTATACTTTCCTGAAGATAGAAACGGCACTTTTCTCAACGATTCATATTTGAACTATAATAGCGCATGGACGCAAATTCGGAAAGTTTTAGAAGGAATAAACTTTTCTAATAGAACACATGGAAAGGATTTTCTCTTGCGGGAACTGCTCTTTTAAGTTACTATTTTAGTAAAAGTTAAAGACGCTCTGCTCGCAATCGTAACATCTCAGCCATAAAAATCCAAGAGCAATATTCATAAACGTAAGCCTAAACTGCCGAATGGGAAGCAGTTAGAAAAAACATTAGTAGAAAAAAAAAGTGGACAGCGAAACAGATGAACTGCGGTACAAAAGCTAAAACAGCTGGAAGAAAATGGAAAACGTAAAGCCATCAAAAAAGGGAGAAAAACAACGAAATTATTCCAAAGCGAAGCATTCATGGGTCCTTCGCTGTCTAGTTATGGCTCGAAGTCCACTGATTATTCTTCGAAACTAATGAACATCACTGTCTCTACTTTTTGCATAGACAGTTTGGCAACCTCCTCGGCAAATGCGCTTGATGTCAACGCTGACCATCTCTATATTCTAATAACTGGACGACAACCTCAAAACGTTCGCCCTCCTCTTTCGTCCCCGAAGTCTGACAATTGTTACAGATATTAAAACGTCGACTAATCTCACTGCAACTGCTACGTTACCATGCCGCAAACTTAGTCGGCAACAGAATGCAAAAGTAAACTAAACCGAACCCAGCGGCACATCACCGGGAGGCGTGAATGCGCTCTGCACCATAAATTTATGCTTAGCAGGCTCCGTCTCACTGCTGTTCATCGAATCGAAAGGCTGCAACATAATAAATACCGAAGTAGTAGCTCCTGGATTTATCACACCCCAGTTCGGACGAACGCAGTACTGTTTCGGCGCTGTTGTCTTCACCTGCAAGCCAACGTTATACGTACAAAACCTGGTACTATCGCAAGGGACTCTTCCAACAAGTTTCAGAGTTATGCTCAGTAGCTACCCCTAATTAGATACCTTCATTCAATGTACTTATATTCCAGCAACTCCACTAGAGTGCAATGCATAAACGATCATTGTAGCTGTGTGGATAGGGACTGTGCGTAAAGATTTAATGATGAAATGTAACTGGCAAACCAACTTTTTCTTGTTCTTTGCACGTCGAAACAACATAATGCAATGGTCATTTACCGAGGATAAGATAAAAGCTAGAAATAACAGCAGACTCACATCAACGAACGTTTAGCAGACAATATTTCACGAAACTTCTACAACAATTTGCACATTTCTCAAACGCACTTCCATCAATGAAACAGTAATGTAGCCTAAATCCACAATTACTAAAAGGACCCCGAGATAAAAAACCGTACCTTGAAGCAGACCTGGCGGTCGGTAGGATTTCGAAGATTCAGCTGGCAAGTAACCACATCCGTGAAAGGGCCTAGAAATAACCATCTAATAAACAGTGAAAATTGAAATGATGGTTCACTTTAAAGAGTCCTCACTTGCCATCAGAAGCAATCTAATATGAAAACATACCGATGACGGAACTGTTATCTTATAATTCCACTGCGCTCATTCATTTTACGCATAGATATGTATCGTTGTAAAATGAGAAACAATATTGCAGAATTTGAAGGAAAATCCAAATCACTGCTTGTAACGAAACTGTTATACGCTCCTATGATGCAAAACTATGCAACTATAGTTCAAGATATATAAACGGCAACGCATATTCCTGTGAAAAGGGTTGGCAAATCTTATGTAGAAAACGCACAGAATTGCATATGGCATCATAAATCGAAATGAGTTGACGTTCAACAGATTTTAAGCTGCCGACACGTTATATAACCTTCTGCTCTCCCCACACCAGACTTAAATCCAGAAAGCTTCTCCAAAAACGAAAATTATTTTCACATAGTTTTTTGTTATAATTTGCACCTTTTTGCGTTCTAGTATTTAAATTAGATTGGATCTGCTATTTAAATCTTACTTAAGGAAAACACATAGGGATGAATCATGAATTATCATGGTATCAAGAAATGAGACCCTTGATATTATCATAGCTTTGATATGTGAGCATAATCAGTTTCAAATAAAAGATACCTAACAGAGATTTGGCATCCACCTATGCATAGAGTTAGTTACCATCATAATTACGGACCCCTGAAATCGAAACGATGAAAGAGCGATACATAAAGAGGCAACCTCTAAAGACGAGTTCGTTGGGAGGTTCGATACACAGCACCTGCGCGTTCTTCGACATATTGAAATTGTGATCTGTTTTGCAAACACCTCCAATCGATCGTCTAATCGCTACCCTGAAATACTCTCACATAGGCAAAATATAAAATACAGTTAATGCTCATGCATCCGCGGTAAGTAAAAAAAAAAGATATCAAAGCCACAATGAGAAACATCGGGATGAAGTCAATAAGAAGTTCCCACAGCAGCCGAACGAAATGTGATCATAAGACAAGAACCGAAGGCAATGCAAAAATGAGTGCCGCATAGTTTATGCAAGCACCTAATGAAAGCAACGCCTTTCAAATGGGTCCATTCTAAATTACCGCATATTAAAACGACCAACATCATGAGATGAGCAAACTGCAAACCTATCTGCGGTCGGCTTTACAAGGATACAGCTTCCGCTACGGCGACCGAGAGATGCACAAAATAGTGCTAACGTTATTGCCACTGAGATGATTAAAAACTGCAGATGGTAAGAAGGAATCCAAAAGTGCTCCTACATCCCCCAAAAAAATTATGGACGTTGTTTTTGGGTGCCGATATGCCCAAAATCATACTTCCATACTCCCCAAAAATCACATATTTCTGGTATGCCCAAAGGCTTCGAGTTCGAGTTCGTCTGCGGTGTCAATGTTCATCACCTTAGAGTAATCAAATCGACGCCCATTTTACCATGTGGAGGTTCGTTTTGAAAATGAAAAAATGGTCTGACGTCGAGTTACCGGCAAGCAGCCTTATGATATTATTCAGTTTTTGTTCATCACGATGGCAAGATATGTTCTTCTAAGGGCCCGTTGGGCTACACTTTCCTCGCGGGCAGCGATATTGATCGTTGTGGTCTATTTGCTTTGTAGCACAACGGAGCAGTGCCAATTCGTTCCACCACCCTCTTTCCTTTTTTCTCATTTCTTGGAATCCGAAAGGCTCAAAAAAAAAAAAAAAATTCAAAACCACGTTTTTTGAGCAACTACCTGTTCGAAAATCACTAATTCACACCTTCGCAAATCACAATTAAAAACGATATGAACAATGAGCAAAAGCAAATAGGGAGTCCATCCAAAAGGGTAAAAAAGTAAAGATTTTCAAAATTTCCGCACCTCCATACTCCATCTTTGATGCGATTTGTGGGTGACTTAAGCACTTTTACAACATTTTCCAGTCAACACCATAGGGTGGCACTTCCAAGTGGGAAGACACCATCAAAAACATCTCCATCGACTAACATTAATAAAAATTTTCATAACCACGCATGCGCAACGATTCAACAACGACAAAAGAAAAGAGAACTCATACAAGAGATTCACGAGGAGGAAAGAAAAAGAAGAGACCGATGCACAGAAGAAAACGCGCATGGCGCTGTGCTCAGTTCCAGCTGTCTGCCTATTTGCGCCAGTCAGGTGCACCCGACTCATCGCCAATAGGTTCATTTCTAAACCATGAGAATGAGCACTGTTCATGAAAGCAGCAACATCATCACCTACTGTGAGTGGCATCATAAAAAACGTGCCAAAGAGAACGTACAGCATCGCCTACTATGGTGCAGATATTAAAATCGCAATTCGGACAGGCATGAGAGACAACGTTGAGGAAATTATACCTGGAAGCACAAATTCAGGAAGATGGTAGCGTTCTTTGATGACTCAACCGCGGGCGCAGCTCGTGATTTCACTGTCTGCGGCACGCCTCACTTTTTTCCTCGCATATGTGACAATATACGCATCATTACATTCATCTAAACCTGTGCCCGTGGCTGAACCATCCTTGAAACGAAAGCAAGACCTAGACCATGCATGCGAAAATATGAAACATGCTTGAACTCGATCAAGTGATTGCAGTCATTTCTCTATCCCCGAACACTTCAATCACACTTAATTTCCTCCTTCGGAGTGATCAGCCACATTTTCCCATGCCTAAAAGACCGAAGAACGGAGATACGCGCCCAGCATCGGTCACGTTTTCCCTTCCTCGGAAACGAGAAAAGAGAAATAATATAAAATGAGTGCATATTCACCAATCAGCTTGTAATAATTAACCATACAAGAAGAGTTTCAAACGCAAATGAAGAGTGCAGGATTACTAACGATACCAGAACGCAGAGAGAATGATCGAACTACAGCACTACGTAAATCCAAAACCAAACACTACCACGCTCATAATGAATCTGCGTCAAGATATAAAAGGCGAGCATGACAAGTGACTGGCCATTCAACACAGTGAACTTATTCACGCCTATAAGCGGTGGCAAAAACCGAAGATGAAGACGCTATATTCGAGCGCCGACAAAAGCGCAGTGTTGCAAGACCTCTAAGCTGTGATCTGATGACGGTCTTTATGCAACGTTATGTTAAGCGATGCGCTACGTCAGGTGGACTGAAACACGAATCTTCACTACTGTTTAATAGAAAGGATAACGTGCTTGACTAGCAGTGGTATTACTTAAATGTTAAGATGCCACATCCCTATTGGTCGATGGTGGGAAAGCCACGTTAAAGTTCCCGTAAAGGTGCAATGATGAATGAACTTGCGGTTAGTCACTTCCGCCCTGTGGCTCATTCACACTTTTGCGCTCTCTTTCATAAATGCACTAAGAACTCAAGTTAGCAGTCAAGTACTTCTAGGTCATAATTTCCACGAAACGTCCTTTAATATGCAAAAAAGTTGCTTGTTTCCCTGTGTGAAACATCACAAGCATAAAGCCTTATATGGGAAACACTCCAGGCCATAAAATCAAAAAACACATGTCAAACACACCACTACAACAAAGAAATGGGTTGAGCTAGTGCAGCATCGCTGAACGGTTATAGCTCCGGAGTGAACTGCACATACAGTAAGCACCGGAAAGTTCGTGACAGGACGTCGATTCAAGTTTCAAAAACTTATGAATCACATACGCTTATATCATCGTGATCTTAGCAGCAGTCAAGTTCTATTTCCAATCAATGCGAAGCGTTTCATGGTGAGCAGCGCTGTAATGTTAGCGCGGATTGTAGTGTACGATTGGTGGACAAGTCTTAATAAGTTTGGCCTGGTCCTTAAACGCCTTGTGGCGAACAGAAAGTTATAAATGAAATACGTTATGTTTACGCGTTGATTGCGAAATTTTTGCAACAGCTGTATGATGAGATCGTTTCTGCATATGTTTGCTCTATAATTTCAACTCAAAAGAGTTAAACTTGCAACGCTGGAAGTTGATATGTGCATAACCGTTGGAAAATCACTTACAAACGGCTGTCTTTTGAACGAGTTAGATAAGCATAACAAATACAACAGATTCGCCTAATGAAGGATTGCCGTTTCACTGCACGAGGGAGGGGAGAGAAAACACCGGCCCAAAGCTAGTCGGCCTGCACAGCATAATTAATGCCTAACAGTTAATGCACGTCTTTATGAATGTAACCGCAACTGTCGTAAAAGATACCTTTATAACGGAGCAGACTAAATATGATGTTGTATACTCAGATGCTTTTCAAAGATAAAAAAACTTCCGCTTAATTAAATTCGTTTTGCATTTTCCATGAGCACGTTTATTGCATCATTTTTAATAGCACTGTTCACGAATTCGTTAACTAGAAAAAGAGAACAGAAAATGAAGTAAAAAAGGAAATAGTGCAGCAATGCTCAAGTTGCGGTCCTTTTGTTGAGGTAAGTACGCAGGTGTGATGCATCGAGTCGACGGGAATGAGCACAATAGCAGCGAAAAAGGCGACAGTGAAAGGACGAATTCTTTTGTGCGAACAAATATAAACCCAGTTAACGAACCGACACGAATAGACAAAAGGTTTCAACAATAATGACAGCGTAATTCAAATAACCAAGGATTTGCATATCGGGGACGAGGTGTTTTGCGAGAGTGAAGGTCGCAAATTTTGTCACCATATTCTTCGATAGTGGATTCAGCTCGACTCGCCTGCTGTTGCTTGTGGCGTTGTTAAGCTGCACAGGTTGGGGTATCATTTGGTGCAAGAACAACACATAAAGAACGCTAAAGGTGCACAACATTACCGCTAGCAAGTCAATTTTTTATCGTCTCGGGCATCAAAATGTTATTAAGCTCATTGCAGGTTTTCAACGATAAATTAGGGGGTACCGATCCGGAAGTGCAAGGTTTCTAGGATTTCCACAGCGTTTTTCTAAAAGCAATTCTGGCTTTTCGGCATCAGAAAAACGCAAAAACTGTCGTGACTAACACGAGAAACGGGCACTCATCAGTGATGAGAAAAGAAAGAGTAGGCGAAACACTCGTAACTGAAAGCACAACAGTCATAAATAGAGCAAAGATTAAAGCGCCCGTTCACGAATGGAAGCCCGCTGACCCAATTCCAAACAAGCCTAAAATGGCCTCAGTTTCGGCGAAAAGCGTTTTTAGTTGCTTCTAAACTCAAAGATAGGTCTTTATTCACAGATTACACCATGCATGAGTACTGTTGTCGAAGAAGACCACCTCGGACATACCCGCTTACGACCTTACAATGGTGGTGGAACCTCTGGTACTTGCGGTAACTACATTCCTTTTTCGTGTAAACGAATGAATTAGTTTCTATGTTACACACTTTGTGGTGTGTTGTACTATGCGTTTGAAATGTAAACTGAAGTAGAGAAACGATTGCAGCAGAATATTAGGTGAACGGGGTGGCTTCGTCGATGCTATCCACATATAATCATAAATTTTGCACCTCCTACTACACCACACTACCTTCTTACAAGTTCTTGACTTTCTGAAGCAAAGAAGAACGACTACTGTGACGCTTCGCAATCCATCAAGAAAGAAGGCGTGAGAGCAGTTTATCGAAGAACTGAATACTGAGCATCAAAAAGTCTTCTGCAACGTTGATCAGCATCGAGCGTATCTCTTGAAGGGCTTGGCAATCTCCGTTAAGCAAAACCATCTCTCTTTTCTTTAATTCCACTCCAGTATCGATAATTTTCTGCGGAACAAATAAAATGTCCAAAAACAGCGTCCAGAGTCTAGTGAATGGTACATTCTTTGCACTTTATCCACCGCTTTCAGAAGTTTCTCAGTGCATTCACTCCTTAGTTCCATGAGCTGGGGAAGACTACCCACCTTATATTAGGCTCTTAGGAGCTTTCTTCATTGCAACGTTTGGAAGTCGCGAATTTCGGTAAACGTTTAGTCGTCCGTTGCCTCAGGGCAAATGCTCTTGCCGGGATCGATCAACGATTAAGCCGTTGAAATCACCGCCATCACACTACTTCCGTTAACAGCGAAATCTCCCTCGCAGATGCGCAAATATAAAAGGAAACAAAGAAATTGCAGCTTAAAATTCTCTCTGCACTTTTTTCATGTTTTCCTCCACTCATATTCATCACACTGTTGGCAAACAACTTTCTTCGTAAAGCAGTTATAAAGTTGCGATTTCATGTCCTCATATTTTATGATTGCTTCTTTTCATGTGACAAAGAAATGCCATTAATATTTTCATCCCAGAGCATATTTGTTAAATGCCTATCATATCCCGTTGTTAATGACCACTTTTTTTTTATTAAAAAGCATCCGTATCATAGAACAAAAACTTAAGGAATGCACGACACGTTGTGAAACTGTCGTAGAAACAATTGGAATGAGCAGCAAAGATTAGGTCAATAAATTTTCTTTTAGATAGTGAGCAATCATTAATATATGCCAAGATGCTCAAATGTTTTTGTAGGTTCCCGTGCAACGGCACATTAGGAAATCACGATATTATAGTTGAAATTTCTGTTCACTACAGTTATCAAATTTGGGCTATACGCAAAACGGATGACCGGCAAACGAGGGCTATTTCTCGACTCCACATACAAATACTCCACCACTCCGTGTGGATCGCTCTTTCCACGACCCCCCTCCACCTTTGCTGAGTAAATCTAAAAATTTGAGAGAAAAACCTCCGTCAATAACTCCAACAAAACGTGAAAAAACGGCTTATTGTCACTTATCTGAAACATTACACATCATCGTTGCAGCATGCAAAAATTCGAGAAAAAATACCCTTCCCCTGGATACACCTCTAACAAAAACATTTACGAGTCTACATTTCGTTGGGACTTTATTCGACGCGACGGTGGACATATCCCTGTCTCCTGCATCGCAAAATATCAACAATAATAAAAAACAGACCACCCGAGCTTTTATGAATTGTGACCTCTTCGCTTCCATCGTTGTGTTCTTTGCTCTTTTGAGATCAGCTCACTTCTCTGCCGAAATTTGCATATCTCACTTCCTCATTTCCTGTGAACGATTGAAATCCTGCTCCCTTTGGAAAATTCCGCTTTCTCATGTTTGTATTTCTGAACTTTCCAGCATTTCAATTTTACTCTCTCTATGGAGCGGATGAGAGAGTGAATAAAGGAATTACTGTACGAGAAAAGCAGCTTAACGGTCATGAAATGGTTATAGGCGCTTCCGGAAACTCGGTTTTTGTGACATTGGTTAGGTTTGAGTATGGTCAGTCTGCCCGAGGCATGAAATATAGACATGCACATCTTGTGCAAACCATAGAAACTTTAAACCCTACCCTTTCTGCTCGTGATTATGTCATATAGCACACTTAGGAAGGAACGATGAGCTAATCCTATTGTTGACGATAAAACAAGCAGTGCACCTCTATTCTTTTTCATTCCTCATTTTCCACCTACACTCGGTGCTGAATGGCGGAACAAAATGTCATATATGAGTCTACAGATTGCGCTGCAAATATCGTTGCGTCGAGATTTGTTAACGAAAAGTGGAAATCTGCATAACGACAACATCCAAAAAATTACGAAGCTGACAACCAAAACTTCGCTAAACTTCAACAACTTACTTTTTTGAGTTACTTATTTAGGATGACCCTTTATGGAATACCCTAATAAACCGTAATGAGGGAAAACGCCCAACTATAAAAAGTTATAAATGCAATCGATCTTAACGAGTAGAAAATGCTCAGTGTCAATGACATAATCAACCACAACAAAAACAATAATATCTCATTTGTCGAGCAATGCAATCATCTGAAAACGAAGAGCGATGTGTCATCATCTGCCACGCTGCCCCTTTCTTCAGCCGCCTTTTCTCGTAGATGCGAATATAGCAGATCGGTCATCAAAAATATCTGCAAAATTCCTTCATAGCGATGCATACGACTGTCAGCAAAGCTAACTTCTTCGACACAAAATATCACCGGGTATCGCATCTTCAAGAAGGCTTCTGATGCTAAAAACCTATAAAAGATGAATTTGTGCGCTATGAGAAGCCGTTAACGGAATGACCTGTTTGCTTCTTTTCCTGGATGCATACAGGCGAAGTGGAACGTTCACGAACATTGAGATGCTCCACAGAACATCTATCCCACGATATGGTTCACGCAAACCTCCTTGCTGTATAAACCGGCTTGCTTTCAAGGATAAAACTGCGTGCACAATTTGTCCACTTATAATCAATCCACTCTGAGTAAGAATTCGTGTTCACTGTAATGAATATGTGAACAATCTGAAAGTCGCCAAATCGGTAACATAATCTACTGGGGATATCTAACGGCTTCATGTCGAAAAACAAATCTCTTCTATTTTGCGAAATGCGCAAAACTTCAGCGTCAACAACTTTCCACCAAGCGAGTATGGCCATTTATCCACAACTGACCAAAAATATTCTTTAAAGCAAATATAACGCCGAAAAAAATCGCACATTTAATATGGAAGAAAAAAAGGCTTTACAAAACGAACGCCAACAAGTATGAATTGCACTTATTGGAGAGTTGTGTCGAAAAATCAATTTCTCACTTGTGCCATTGAATAGCAGAGAGTTACAGCGAAATAGAAGTTCGCATTGCCCGATCCAGTAACGATCCACATCTGCCACATCACTGGTGATAGCACAACGCATGTCACCCAAGAAACTCCGATCACAAGTGTCCAACGTGCATCTGAATTAACTTCATTTCAACTTCACATAAGCAGCGTGCACAGGGTGAAGCGATAGTCATAGATTGGAAAATGATAAACTACAAATGAGCGGACTCAATCCTTAGCAGTACCCAATTACGCTATCAAAACGTTACATTGCTATATGCGTTATTACTACTACAAAGGTAATTTTGTTGCCCGGAAAAGAGAGATCGAAAAACATCACATCTATTTGATTAGCGATAAAAAGCATTCGTGAAATTTGATCATTTTTATTAACGAGATAACAACTTCCTTAATAATATCTCAGAATCTGAAAAAAAAAAGATCTTTTCATTTCTCTAGATCTAGTCTCATGATATCTGATAGCCAAAAGTAAAATAAAACAAAAAAAAACGCAACCAACATTTATGCAGAGAGACGAAAATCGGTAATAGACTAAGATAAAGCGAACTATCGGCCATTGTTGGATAAGATGCGAATACCGATATAAGAATTAAAAGTTGATGAAGAAGCAAAACTGGGCTCTTCCTTTAAAAATAACCGATAAAAAAAATCTTCAACTAATTAACTAAAGTGCTATGCATGCACCTTTTAACTCTGCTTTAGATGATTGGGAATTTGAGATGAGTGCTTATACTAAAAGCAAACGGGCAGGGTTTAACTCAGCGGCCATCACTATAATAACAAAAACACTGTCACTCCAGATATGACAAGATAATTTATCCATATTTTTGCTCTTTTCTTGCTAAAGGAATCTGTTATTGCGCGAAAGTGCAAAGCAATGCTGAACGTTAGTTGGATATTCTATGAATATTGATCCCCATAAAAATCGGATTTCCTAACGAAATATCAACTCTAAAATGGCACTCAATATGAACTTATTATTGTTTCGGTTCTGCCATAAATGCATAAACGTCGTGCTTTCTACAATCTCGGATCACTCTTTACAGACGACTATCAACATCAAGCAATCGCTTTTCTTCAACTTTTCCGGATTCGTTTCTTTGATAGATGAGAAAATCATTGCTCATAAACTTACGATCGAAAAGAAATAGCTAATCAAAGATTAGAAAACAAACCTCAATGTAAATGTCAACGGAAACAAATACACAAAGACGTTCAACTGAAAAACCCATAGAAAGAATAGGCGAAAATGAGTGAACACTTCCGTAAAGAAATACCAAAAAATACCAACATTCGGCGTCAAGTCGGGCGCATTCAAACTGAAAAAAAAAAATTGCGGCTAGTCATTTGAAAAAATTTGTGAAGAAATTTATATCTGAAGAGAGTAATATTTTTTGTAACATTTGGTTGACAGAAGGACGACTACATCCTTCCGTTCCTCACATCTCCTTGTTCGCCTCACGAAACACGTTGACACTATCAAAAACACTACCATGAAAAACATGACTAAAAATTAGACAAAAAAGTATAGAAAAATTCGAAATCTGGGAAAACTTCAAGACGGAAGTTTATTGTGTCATATGGACTGCAGTACCAAACTGAATATGGCGACATTCTTGGTGCTTCAACAGTGACAAATTATCGTGTACTATTCTATGCATTACACTACGGGGTTTGTTCCTGCTCATCTACAGAAAATAGGAAGAAGAGAAGATATTCAAAGAAAGTTTATTTTAACTCCCAAAATTTTGATGCAGTTTTATTGAGGTGATCAGGAAACTACTTGATATTGTACGGGTGTCTG
Organism: Baylisascaris procyonis; assembly: GCA_037389465.1. NCBI lineage: Eukaryota > Metazoa > Nematoda > Chromadorea > Rhabditida > Ascarididae > Baylisascaris > Baylisascaris procyonis. Next base: position 6,171,295 of record JAZARR010000212.1, on the reverse strand, counting down.
AGAAATGCTCATGTTTGAGTAACTCATTGCTTAATACTTTAGCGCACTAGCAATTGGACTAAGGCACAAATGGGCGACTTAATTTCATTTAAGAAGCTAATGCTACAACGAAGAATAAAGCACTTACGTCAGCGATGAGAAGCATAGATACATATTGGCAACGATAGCGTCATTCACCACAATTTATATACGGACTTCTACTTTTTAGAGAAGGGGGCATCCAAGGGTGTACATAGGAAAAAAAGGAAAAGACAGATCATAATTGCAAAGCTATGGTAGAATAAATTGTTTAAAAAAAGAATTAAACAACTAAACGAACAGTTGCCACTAAAACATTAAAAATCGAACATCATGAAGTAGCAGATATAAAATATATTAATATGAAACCACAAATAAATAGCAAAATAATTATGGAAGAAATTCAAATAAGAGAGAAATTTCTGAAGAAGGAAAACTTACAAGAAGAGATGCGTAGAGATAATGTATTGCATTCCATGACTGCAGAATATATCCAAAAGCGTGAAAGCGCCAATCGACAGCAACGTTAGCAGGCAAACGATCGTTTTCTCTTTCACTCTCACAAATCTGACGAAGAGTGCGAAAACGAATACCACCGGATAGAGTGTCAATTCCACAAGTAAACCACAAAGAACGGCACTTCCTATCAGCCACCCTAAACACTATCTTCAAGCACTCACACAAATCTTCCATAAGCGAATCGTTTTGTGTAACGCAACCAACGCCAAAAATAAAAACCCGACGGATGCTAAATTTATGCAAATTTTTGAATACTTTTAAATGTCCGTAGCCTCTTTCAAAACCAATGCATCAATAGGAAAGACAACATAGCAAGCATATACGCATACACACCTACAACATACGTTGTAATGCCACACTTCGCTAAAGAGCACAGAAGTAAATTTGGTGGAAATAAACTCTCGTATGAAAAACTGGGCCTCTTAGAATATTAAAAAAAACGTTAAAACGCAAGCGACTGGGTATGTAAGAGAAGGAAACCAAATGTGAATATCCCTCAAATATGCTAAACGAAAAAAAAGTCAACCAAAAAAATTCATAACTATCCCTCATACATTAATTCCCTTAAAGCAATTGAAAAAAAAAAGAAAGAATTATGGAGGCATTTTTTTCACCGAGTGAATCATTAATATGCCCATTATCCATCAATATTTTTTTCTTATTATCGAACAAAACCTCTTTCTTCTTGAAAAAAAAAACCTTGTCATTATATAAAAATTATGATTCCAATTAAACGAAACTTCGAAGCAACGGACACATTTAATCATCAAATAAATTTCACACATACTTCTCTATAGTGAAATTTCAAATGAAAAATGAACGGGCCTATATAGTTCACGAAAAAAAAAGTTCCAAGCGATAGTGCGCAGTATGTAGCAAGCAAATTTTTTTTTTTTTTTTTTTAATAAATTAACTAAGCAATCGAGTGCTCATATCCGCATTGTTTAACGGTAATTAAAAATATTTAAAATCAATTGAGAATAATAAAAAACCTTTAACGAACGAAAAGAGAAACATAGTGATTAGAAGATTATAGATGACCGATAAACTGCATATGGCACAAGTTGCGATCACGAGTGGATTGAATAGATAGCTGAAACAACAAAACATTACTTACAAATTATCAATATGCACTTAACTAAACTTTTACAAGTTAAGAAAAGTGGAACAATGGCCGGATGTGAAGGCAAATACATGATCTCCACCCCCTCAACACTGGTATTCGCAAAGAAAAGGGAGAGGAGATTTAGTTACCCGCCCTACTCTTTCAACGATGTCCACAATTCTAGCTGTTTAAAACATCCGAATTTTGTAGGAAATTTCATGATGACCACTAAAACAGAAATGATTTCGTATCATAAAATCCTCAAAGAATCGATGCGAAGGTGCGCTCCCCCTGCTTTTCCTCCAGTAAATTTGGCGGATGCCGCTGGTCCCCAAATAAACCAGAGTGAGTAGGCGTTCATATTCCAACCAGCCCAGGATACTGCAATAATGGATCACCCAGAACCATTCATCAATTGCTGACACATCCAACAATTGATAAAAAAAAAGCACAATAAGCATAACTTTTTTCACAGCATTTAACTTCACCAAACGATGAAAAAATAAACGAGATTTCGATTTAGCTAAGCGGACTGCTGGAGAAGGGAACAGCGGAACAACGGCAATAAAACACATTCGAATGTCACCTCTTTTCAGCATGAGCACACATACCCTTTCTGTTCAAATCGACTTTCTTCGCGTGAAGATGTGTGAAATAATTAGCTTCATTAAAAAAACATTCCGACTGAGAGGAATGTTTGAAAGTAACTTAAACATGCTCACAACCTTGTTCAATAGCGGCCGCATTTTGGGGAATTAAGTCAAAAATTGTTGACTACTACCGCATTTTATCAACATTTCAATGGGATTTAGCCATATGCTTAGCTGCAGTGGCACTAAACGTTCCTCAAGCAAAGAAGCGAATATGAATGAAACGCATCTACGTCGAGAGGGCTCTTTAAATTATTAGTTTGTTAACAGAAATGTTGCACGAATATTTCTGCGCTTAAAATTGAATAATGGAATAGGTAAATAAATGTTTAAATTATTATCTGCAATGGAAAATTTCCTCGATGAATTCATGATGTGCCGAAATATACACTTATTAATATCCACGAGTTTCTTCTACTCGAGTTGCACCACGTCTTACCAGTGTCGAGCTTCTCAAGCACTATTTTTGAAGAAAATTAGCTGCTGCCTCTTGAAGTTTCTCAAACCACCTTTAAACCTCAAATAATTCAATGAAAAATTTGAAGCGTAGCTAAAAATGAACCCCAATCGAAGCAGACAAAAAGAAACGCGATCCATTATAGGTGTAAACAAAATGAAGCCTTTAAGAGAACCATAATTTCAGGCAAACAATGAAATAAACGAACAATTTCTCGACCAAATTGCAAATCTGCTCCACCTTCGACTTCTCTACTCGTTCGTTATTTTCTGCATAAAGTGAGGCCGTCTTGCGTAAAAGCTCTGCGATTATCAAGTCGAATATCTTAAAAATAACGGAATTCATTATAGCACAAATGAATACGTCTTACTCTCATGAACAGAAAAAAATGTTAATGAGACACTTCTATGTTGATCTTGAATGAAAAGAAACCTCAAGTACCTCAAGTTTTAAATTTTTGACAGGGCTCATAAGAAGCTCACTTCATGACATCACTTCGACAATAAACAAACAAAAGCAACATATCGACGATAAATTACAATACGACCCATCATAAATCATTGTTATAGTGGAAACACTTCCTCTAGCTATCGTTTACTTGCATAAGTCATCTCTGCACTGCACAGCACCTATTAATTCACTTATGCTAATCTGCATCACATATTCCGACACGCACACATCGACACTCGTCAAAAAGCTCTTGCATTATGAAAGGGAAGAGGAATAAATAGCGCTGAACTTTCCCCCAAGACTTCACTATTGCACGCAAAACCATTGCTGTGCAATGAGCTTTGTATCTTTAAAACTTCAAACAGTGAAGGCAAAGAGCAAGACTGCACCATGAAAATAGCAAATACAACGTTCGATTGATCAACCAAAGGTCCTATAATGTCAAGAAGCATTGGTGCCTGAAAAATAACTCTATTTTAACTCGCATTGCAAAAGGAGAAAAAAAAAAATTGGTCCAGCTGGAAGACATCTACGCAGAACAGAAAACATGGGTAAAACGAGAGGAGAGGCAGCCATTTCACTGTTGTCGTTTTTTCGTGAAAGTAGATATTATATTTGAAAGCAAAGTTCGAGCCTCTGCATTAAGGGTTCAAATCCCCCCTTCCCCCCCCCCCAAAAAAAAGTCAACGAGGAAGTTCTGATTCTAAGTTTCGATGACGGCATATACGATAGTCAGTGAAGCAAAGAACAAACACAATGAAGCATATCGCCTTCGTATGGAGAGAAGCCATTGCGACGGATATGAACACCATCGACCAGTCGACGAAATGAGTTGTGTGCAACGACCAGTTCAGGTCTCTTCGCTAGCCAACTCTCGCCGTAAAGTTTTGTTAGCACACGAGCTATCACCGCCAAACACCATACTCTGCAAATGTACATCAATGGATCATGCCAAAAGCTGTTGCTTTAGACGCTCATAATAAGCGACTTTTTGTGTGCAAGTTGCTGTTATGTTTACCCAACTTCCCACTCGCCATTACGAATATTTCTCTACACTATCCCCGAACACTCCAATTAATTACGGTAGTTGTGTTGGTATTGGAACTAAAAACAATGAAAACAAACTTACGGTAATCTTGCAAGGAATTGTCCTCTTCTCAGCGACTGCATTGATTGCTCATTCGACGACGTTCACTAAAACACCGATACCAACAAACGGTAACGAATTCACCAAAGTCTGCGAGCAGATAGCATAACACATCCATGTCATTAAGTACAGAAATAAGCAAACACTGCTTCTAAGGCCGAACCAATGCAAAGAGCAGCGTTGGTTTAGCATATGGTCTGGTTAAATTTGTTAAATTCTCCGAGCTGGGGGAAATATTTTTTGGAACCTATTAACGTCCCTTCACCAATAGCACCGCACCCGTCCACCAAACCAATAAATGCCTGAAGTGGGGTATATGACGACCTCTGAAATAACTGGGGATCCCAGCAAGAAGGCAGTGTCGACCCCTGCAACGATTCATTTCTATGAAGGTTGAAGCAGTCGAAGTTAGGCTAAAGTATGTGAGGAGGAATGGGGACAATGTCCTTTATCTCAGGATACGCAACGATCGGCAAATTCGTGCAATCGGATGGACGAGTCATCACTGTCGCCACTGGGCGAGACGACCTTAATCATTTCCTTACCCGTGCGGCATAGGCTTACTCCGTAGGCGCTTAGAAAAATCGTTCTTGCTACAGTTTCAATCTCTTTACATAGGAAAAAAGGGGGGGGGGGAGAGAGAATGGGCGGTCGTATGAAAAGAAAGCTAAACCACTCAGATGAGTTTCCCAAAGAAAAAAATTTGCATAAGAATTTCGGCTATGAACAGATGTTTTTCAAAAATAGGCATGACGCATATATTTGCAAGGACCACAGACTCGATGCTTATATTGTTATTAATTTCACCCATCGCCCATAAGAAAACTATAAAAAGTAGTTACTTTTGATCTATTCTAGACATACCGATACATCACAATACCCGCACACAACATGATTTTGTAGTTTAATTCGGATGCGTCATCAAAATTGAAAAAAAAGAAGCATACCTCTCGGAATAAAAACAATACATATGTACGTACCGCAAATAAAAAGACTGGATGGGGAAGGTTGCGCTCGTCGTTTTCTAGTGAATAAGCCTGAGCTTTAGTCTTGATATACTTCCATCTAATTACATTTAATCCATCTTCCACAACCCATGATATGAGTTGTTAAATATTTGATTGTTAAGGTACTGCATCAGTGGACGAGAATGGCGCTTACATAGGTATGACTAGCGAAGTCTAAACGCCTAAACTAAAGTTCAAAGTAATATGGAGATATGTTAGGAGGAATTAAGGTGTCAAGGTAGGGGGCGGGGAGAGAGAAAGGTTAGATGAAGAGGGGCGTTGATAAAAACGTGCAACACCTTTTTGCATGTCATAGCAGCCTCCGAATTAAGTTTCGATGCTTAAGTCGACAAAACTTACTCAACAAAAGCCGAGAGGGATAATACCGACATACAATATTTGTTAGCATACAAGAAAGAATTTAAGAGATGGTCCGATTGTTTATGAATATAATCTCCTTCACAGCTCAATTGTGGAGTATAAAAAGCAAAAGCTCTCTCTCTCTCTCTCTCTCTCTCTCTCTCTCTCTCTATAAAGCGTTTCTTTCTTATATTGGCTATACGATCACCCACACTTCCTCTCCAACATTTTCAACAAAAGGAATCAATCTTCTTCGACACTCCACGAACGCAGGCCACCCATATTTTTAATCATCGATAGACGAATGCTCATACAAAACGCAACCCATACTTGTCTTCCAAATTTCTTCCACGAAGACCACACATCCCGCACCTTTACCATTTAGACCACCCCGTTGTTAAAGATCGTAAAATGACCGACCACCCATACAACTAAATCCCTCAGTGAATCTTTAGCGATACAGAAAGTAGCTCATATTTTGTGAATAAACTAATTTAATGATAAAACTTCACTTTCTCAGAAGATAACGTAAAGCGATGTGATGATAATTCACCGCTCAACGAAATGCACCAATAACGCAAACATTAGCATTCATAGAGAATCCATTTGCAAAGAAAAATAGGGTAGGGGAGGGGAGAAAGAGAGCCAAAATCTGAGCGGAAAAATGCATAACAACCGAATATGCGTTGTAGCGAATCCGATCCCATCAAAATACCACCTCAATAGTCAAGATGTGCTTCGTTCGATATGCGAAAAGCATTGCGTATTCACATTTCTGGAATTAGCTTAACTGTGGTGCAAAGATGAACAAAATTCACGCATTCACAATTCTTCAGAACTGTTCGAAGCGAGACTTGATTTTAGAATAATTAAATAAGGACCATTCGCATCAAATTCCATTACCTCAGTTTTGGAGTTATTAACTGAAAAGGATCCTAAATTAAATATATGCAAACAGACTCAAACCGCCACACACATTCAAAGTGATAGGAGTGGCGAATGGATATAGATAATATACGTAATTGCACATATGTGATAGGCAATATGCATCATTACACAGAAATATATGTAAATTTCACAAAAACTTAGCCTTGGAACACTATGTTAAGACCGCATTTTAAAATATTCCCTCACCAACCACTCGCTTAAAGCTGTGAACAGAGAGACGGGACTATCCACAACTGCTACACTTCTTGGGGCTAGGTATACTCACATTCGTCTTCCTAATGCTCTCGTAGCTGCAGCTCATATCAATGAATTCTCGGGAAAATAAAATGCGTGAAGAATCCACGTCGAAAAATATGAATTAAGCTGTTGAACGCAATAAAATATGCCACCTATACAGCAGCGTTGTATCCAGCAAACAGTATTTAAAATCACAACACAAATAATTCAAGCCATTTACTGTGGTTACACATCGGAACATGTAAACAACCAAGAATCAGCCTCAACAAAGCTTCAGAAAACAACTTCGAATCGAAAAGAGATCAAACTTCAAATACATAAGCCTTACTAATTCAGGGTTCAAACAACACCGGAAATAAAGCAGAGTTTATAACAACAAAATATGAAACTGAAACGGGATCACCTGAAACCTTACATGGAGTCTTTGAAACATGTCATGCCAACCTTGCTTTCGAAGAAAATTTCTCAGGTTTATTTCCGAGTTTCACATGAGCGGCGAGAATATATTCAACCCTAGACGTTCCTCACGCTAATTCGTAAGTCTATTGAAGCAGTCTGCACTGCAGAAGTATACACCGGCTTAGAGGATTACAACTCAAAAGTATACTGACTCAAATATGGATGGCCCTGTAACCCTTGTCTCTTAAACTCATCCAGTTAAGGTAGAAAAGAAAGGCGAAAAGATCGAAGTAGCAGTTGTAGATTCCGAGATTTGCAGGGAAAACCCATAATAAGGAGGCAAGGAAACACTGGAAAGCACGGATTTTAGGAAACCAAGAAAAACGAACCGAAAACGCAAAAATTTCTAAGCAAACTCAAGCTCATTATCATCCAAATAAAACCACTCTGCGTTATTCTACTGTCCTGATTCCAATTTCACTGTAGAAAATGTGATTTCTGGCAACATGCCAATCACTCGGCCACAAAATGAAGACAATAAAACAAGCTGCACATTTCGGTCCAAAGCCGTAAGTCACAAATCCCGACCAAAAACAATGAACCGTGGAGTGTTCCAGAAATCAGTGAGGGGTGGAAGGGGATGGGATGAGAAAGAAAGATTTTTTTGCGGTAAGGTCCCTATCAGCTCGAAATCATTCAGCAGTTGCAATATGCATAAAGATATTCCAAAGAGGTACAAGGAGAACAAGAATAAACGGATAGAGAAAACTATCGAGAAGCATATGTGAGCGCAACAAGCGGTTCGCAGTTTCGAGAGTGTTTTCAAGAATGCTCTTATCGAAACCGACGAGTATTGACTTGCACAGAACGAACACAACCAATGGATGAGTCGCAAATCCAAATAGAGCCTTTAACTGCTTCCCTCTTCTGCAATAAAACTTTCATATTTTTTCATTGAGTACCCTAGAAATTAACCATGACAAGAGCGATAAAAATGCTAGCAATCTATTTTATTTGAGTAATCACATTCAGCACAACGGATTGGTTTTGCGCTAGCAACAGTTTTACATAAACATTCGTAAAACGCCTTTTTTCCTTCTTCCCCACCTCCCTCAAAACAAATATGCGCAACACAATTATTATATCGATTTGGCTGAATGGCATTTCGAGGAAATATCGGCTTGAAATTTTATTTAATATGCAAATCTCGTTAGCACACTAACTAGCTAGGCTGCTTGGCTGTACGCTGATTAAACATACCAGTAGACCGACACAGACAAACACACACAGAGTGACGATTAAAAGTGGTTAACTACAACCGTAAGCATCCGACAGGCCTATACCGCACAATCATCCAATTCCTTAATGAGCTAAATTAGTCAAATCTTGACCTCGAAAGCGAACATTATCACAGCGGGAAATCGAAATATCCTACCTCGAATTAGCCAGAAGAGTGAAAACAAGAATAAAAGGCATTGAAATGAGCGAAATAATTAGCGCCAACGAGAAATTCAATAGCGCAAGTGAGCCAAATATAAGACAGAATTCAATGTAGAAAACGAAGCGTGTTGACATTTCAAACTGTTGATGCCTGAAATTAACCATAGTCGTCAATTTGAGAATCACTGCTTGAAACATTGACAATTTTCTTGCTTTGCTTACTGATAAACATCTGACATTTCTTCACTAATAAACAACAAGTGAATTTTATGTGTTGTAGATTACAGTGCATAATGAAACGTTCCGGAAACACTTTGTTGTTCCTTTTTGAAAAGCTATGGCATCAAAATACGAAAGCGAAAATGACGGCAGATAACACTTGGTGAGAGAAACTTTTCTAACTCGTTTCAATTTCTAAGATCAGAAATAACCGTAAACGCCTTCGCCCAGTTTACCACTAAAATTCAAAACAAACTTACCATAGGCAATTATGTTGATCTATTGCTAGATTAGTCTAACCTACTCATCTACCAGCAACACAATTCTCAATTCCTATATCGTTATTAAGCTGATCAATACGTACCCACTTCAAATATGAATAAACTATTCGTACAGCTACCTTTAGCAATGAAACATCACGCAAGGATGGTAGATCTTTTTCTTACTGCATTTCTGATTGATGACTATCATCATTCATATAGGTTTTTCCGCAAACGAAGAACAAAGTACTACTAGTAAAACTACTATCAGCTCTACTTAAATCGACTTTACGTGAATGCTGCGAATATGATCACGTTTACATTCCTAAATCGACTATCTTTTCCCACAGTGAACGGAAAGTATCCCTCTCTCTAGTTCACAGAAGCTTTTCTTTCTGAACAGTGGACTGCTGCCAAGGCTTACAATCAAGGTAAGAATGGTAACAGATGACAATTTGGAAACTCCGAAAAAAAAAAGAAAACGAACAACGGAAAAGCAAAGTAATAGGGGATTAATATCAGCAACAGTGAGAGAGGTGCAGTGAACGAATGGAGAGAACATAGGCTCAGCTCCGTCGAAATAATATAAGTGAGTAATCCAATCAAATGTAATATAAGATAGGAATTCGATAAACGGAAATGCGCCATTGCAAACCACTCACGCAATGCCTGCAACAATCACAACGCTCTATATGTGTCTCAGGATGAAGTGTGACTAGATGATAGTTAAGTGGGTTAAAACATTATAGCGATGGGTACATAACGACTCAAAATATGGCTTTTGATTTATGATAGAATAAGATGGTTGAGCCATACTGAATGTTAGTAGATATCTTATTCGAATCCTCATAGTAAGCATTAGACTAGTATTTGAAAGGGAATATTTATTTGAAGCCGAAACTCAATCACAAAACAATAAACACCCTTTGGTTATGCTTTTAGTGAAAACGCGTCGCTCATTTTACGTTTCTTTCCATCGAAACTCTCTCCGCAGCGACAATGATACAAACCGCTTACTAAATACTCCTTCTCTCCCTTTCAATGCAGCCCTCTTCGATGGGTGAATTTTAGTGCATAAATTTGGGTGCTAAGTTTTTTCATTTGCAAACCAGCCGGTTCGTAGAAGAAATTTTGATAACGCTTATCTTTAGCTTTTCGTTAGAGAACAGGAGATCGCAAAGCATCTCCAACAAGGTCCACGCAATTTATCTTCGTCATCAAAATCTGTCAACGCACAACTGCCATTGCCTCTAATTGAAAACACATTTGAATCCAACAAGTGAGGATTAATATGTATCCGGCAATTCTGCTGGTAGACGTTCGTATTCCAATCAATAAAAATAATTTTATAAAAAAGAAGAGATGAGAACTTACGAGAACAACTAATGGCAATAGCAAAATACCAATGGATGGCATATAGTAAGCAACCGAGATGAAGCGCTTCGGATGTGGCAATATATACAAAAAATATGACTGATGAAATTTCTCAAGGATGTTATTCAAAGACCTGAAAAATAAAAATAAAACTCTAAAGGCAAACAAGAATTTATTCCGATTACGTCACACTATATTAAACATTTTGGGCTTCATGCGCAGAACCACTCATTTCGTCCCTTGAACTGTCGTCTAGAAGAACAGAAAGATGGGGCCACTGCTCTGATGCTCTGCTCACCAATTGCCCAGAAGGCTTTTTCCATTCAATTCACCGAAATGAAATGAATGCAATGCTGTCTTTATGCAAGTCGACAGCATTATTGAAGACGCTATAGTGGATCAGCGCTAAACGAAATCACAAGGCAATAAACTGCGACGGTAACAATCAAGCCATTAAATATTAAAGGCATCTCAAAACAATCAACACACCACTTTGGTGCATTTTTTCATGAATCGAGATACTCATGGAACGTAACGAAAGCATTACTCTTGGATTTTTAAAAAGTGAAAGGATATCACTTATACAATAATGATACCCTCAAGAAATTTTAATTAGCTCTTCGCACACCCTCTAAAAATCTATTAATATCCTCTAGGGAAAAGTAAACGGTATTATGGGATAATATTCGTTAATATTGAGAAGAACGATGATCGGAATATCGCTCCGCGATAAAGTGAAAAACGAAGTGATAAGGGAAAGAATATTGCTGAAGGACTTAGTAATTGAATACAGGTCAAATAAACTACGCTGGGCCCGCCATGTTGCACGCAGAGATGACAATAGGTGGAGTGCTAGAATACTGCATTGGTATCGAAGAGATCGCAAACGACCCAGAGGAAGGCCACCACGCAGATGGGAAGACTTTCTCAAGACAAACGTAGGAACAACATGGAGAAGAAAAGCAGTAGACAGATCGTTATGGAAGGGTATCAAGCGAAAGGTTATCACGGGAATGTCTGCTGTGATAGGGACAGCTCGTTGATTATCGACTTCTAAGTGATCTAAGTGAAGTGACTGAGGAAAAAGGAACAATTCAAGCCTGATACTACTTCTGATTGCTAGCAACCAAATTTCTCGAAAACCTATTGTAGAAAATCCTCTAATAAAAAATTTTCACACACTTGAAAAGTCAAAAAACAGCAACACTGTTTCAATACAACGAATCCATCCAACTAGCATGATGAATTATCGAAATAAAAACGATGGAAATAAACTGAATGAAAGCCATTTCGCCTCATTTGAACAATAAGGATAGAAGAATGAAAACAACCTGAGTGCGCCTTCACAAATACGCGCGAATTCCAAAAATGAAATCCCCTCCTCTCGATCGCTTTTAACGTGGATACTCACACCTTGAATCGCATAGAGCGAGAAAACACTATGAAGACCTTCATCGTTTATGAATGCCTAAGCAAAGCTTTCTTACATAATCATACATAAACATCACTGGTGAATGCACAATTGGCTGCAAAACGCCCTAAAAATTTGTAAACTACTTTAAATCCCCGTTTGGAAAAAGCGGCGAAAACCGTCCTCTCCTAGTTACTGATAGCATAAAAAAAACATTGGCGCTAAAAAGTTATACATTAGGAAAGCACCTATAATGTAGCACCCATATTCACTCAGTTTAAAAAGTTTGTGAATGATTTTGTTATACACAGTCCTCCACCACCACTACCTATTCAGACAGCATTCTCATTTCGCATAAAAATAATGCTCGTCGATAGATTTTTGCACAACAGAAGCGAGGAAAATATAGAAAAAGCTCAAGTTATTCATAGTATAAAGGACAACTATGAAAGAAAATTGCTGGAGAATTTGATAGATAAAAATGAACTTCATATGTCAAATCCCTTTCGTTTTTTTTTCACTGTGCTTCCGTATTCGTTATTTTAAAGAAAACGTTCGCAAGAACGAAAAAAAAAAACGCATAGCTTCAGAATCGAAGCAAAACAAAATGCTGCAAGCGAAATGAGGCCCATTTCGACGCGAGAGTAAATACCAGAAGAAAACCTACGCGCGGCGATCGACCCAAATGACTGTAACCTCTGCTATCTATACTCATTAAAGAAGTAGGATAGTATACCTGTACGATAGCACCCCTGGCGGCGATTTCGGCGATGCCCGACCACGTCGAGTATTCACTGCTCTCGTATATAGTAGGCACCAATGCGAATTTGTCAGCAAGTCGAACCATAAGATTAACCAAATCGAGATTCGGCAGCTGACCATTGAGCATATTCAGCTCGATGTTCATCGTCGAGAAATTGCTTCCTGAGGTTTTTGGCACAAAAGCGCCAACGATCGCACCCGAATGGCTTTTAAGTCGATCAGCACGAATAAAGCGATGTTGACGTGCGTGATAAGCGTCAAGAAAGGCGCGCATTCCAATTGCTGACTTCTCCACAAAAACAAATATCAAATCCCTTGCCCAATAGAGTTGCTCTGCAATAACCGATTGAAATTGAAAATGCTGCCAAATTTCTTAAAAAATAGTTCAACTCGCTTCAAAACAGCGCACAAACTATACCTTGAACCTTACTTAGTACCCATTTTTTCCATTTGTGTCTTTGCGTTTGTACCTTGCGTAAAGCCTTCTTAGTACAGCAGCCCAATCAACTTTTTCTTACTCAATTCTTAGTCAAAACTACTAACTGTTAACCCTGTACTATGCCACAACGATTGATTAGCCTTTATCGGACTAAACAACCATTTAAATAACTCGCAGCTTTCCCTCCTTCAGCCCAGCAGTTAGAAACGCCTAACAAGAATCCGCTACTTGTGATATCGGCATTCTCCAATTACCTGAGGATAGATAAATCAAATTGTTGTCCGCACAAATCAAACAATAGGGTCAAACAATTCTTGCAATTCAAAAATGAAGATGCTTCAACTTCGAATACGTTGATTCGAATCAGTGCATTTGTTGAACAAACAACGACTTTCCCAACACCTTCGTTTCGACGTTTTATTTGCATCCGCTAATAGAATTATGTGAAAATTTTCAAAACCACCTAAAACAAACTAAAATTGCTCACCTCGGCAGTGCGTAGCGATGGCAAGAGCAGTTGCAATTGCACCCGATGAATCGTCGTCGAGAGAAACTGCAATAAGGATCGATTCTACAGAAGGCGAACGACCGGAGCGCACAATGCCATAAACGTTCCGTGCTGAAAAGTTCTGAAAACACTTCCCTTACAAAAAAAAAAACATCCAAAGGCCCATTTCGTGGAAACTATTTCACTACAAGAGATGGATGTCATCTTAGAAACTAATCAGTGGTGTTCCAGAACTGAGTGTGGAATACAGATAAGCGTCGCTGTTTCCCATTTTTGGAACATATATGAATACATTCATCATTCTAACTTTAATTCCAACGAATTAAACGGAAATTTGCAAGTCACTAATTGGCCAGCGATGCATGCCGATGCTTCAGCTGAATTTCATATTTTTCATCGCTGTCAATCAATCGACTGCACTACAATTCTCAAATAGAATTTCATAAGTCACAAGAAGACATAAAAAATGAAGTACACTAGTGGTATAGGAACGGCTAATATGAACAATTTCAAAACTAACATAGCCTGGGAGCAGTACATCGAATGTCTGCATGTGAGCAGCAATTCCATATGAGTCCAGCTGTCTTTTGATATAATCCACCTTATCACTAAAAAAAAAATCCTCCCATATGGCACAAATTAAAACCACAATAAACATAGAAAATAGTCAATAACCTTGCAATTCGCATATTCCATTTATTTTCTCACAATCTATCCAACATTTAATTATCAAATTTAGTGAAAATAGATTGCAATGAGACAAAACATTTCTAAGAACGGCGCTATATTTGCCGTTATAAAAACAGAAGAAGTGGTTGCAGAAAACAACTTTGCAGATCGCTGTTGCTTCGTGGGTGTCGGACCACTTTGGACTTCGAACAAAAAAGTGAAGCGACGATGATCATCAACTGATAGCAGTTTCATAATTAATGCTTATTCCGCTCAGCTAATTCGGTGCCCTTTAAAATTCACTGAGTGTCACTATGAATTTTTCATCATCTATTGAAAGCCAACTGCCACGAAATTGCGAATTTCTACTTAAATTGTTGATCGTATTTGTTAGGAATTGGCTGCTACGTTGTGTTAGCTTGGCTCCTCTCCCGTCCAATTAGGAATATTGCCCATCCAAGCTGAAAATTGAGGTTGGTATACTCAGTAAGTCCTACAGGTGAGGCATTTCGCTTCTAGCTGTTATAAGTGCATTAAAAATAGCACAAAAGAATGGCAAATGAAAATGGATGTAAAACATACGATTCATGAAGAAGAGCTTTCACAAATGCAGCGATACGTTCAGGGTATGTGAAGTGCTCTTGAACAAGTGCAGGTAAGAGCGCATTTTCGGAGATACGTGTGCGTTCGTTATATTCGGGTAGCATTAGCAAACTGAGAAAGAGCACACACAACGGCTCGCTCAGCAAGCAGATCGGCTTCCATTGTGCTACGAGTCGTTCAACGAATCGTGGCCGTTTTCCTGTCGATTGTGTTAGAGTGCGCATTCTTTTCCGTATTTAGCATCCAACACAGTACGCTCGTTGATTGCCTCAAAAATAATGCATTTTAAATAAGCGACTTCTTTCTCTCAACAATTCAAAATTGCGCAATCAATGCATTTCACTTCATCTCTAAATAGCAAGACATCTGTAATTATGCTGTATTATTGAAGAATATAAACGTTTTAAGAAACCAAAACCTCTCACACTTTGATGGTCTTCTTGGAGATTGTTCGCCGCTATACAGATTATGAAGATGAACAGCATAAAGTCGTCAGTCAAGCACTACTGTGTCAAATTCACCACTCTTTAGAACTTTTCACCGGTCTTCGACGCAAAAGACTTTCGTATGAATATTTTAAGAAAACCTTTCATTAAAAGATCGCCACGTTATCCAATATTATAATCCTCGTATATTTAAATACGACAATCGCTGTCACAAAATGCTGCCTGAGCCTTCTAGGGGTCTGTGGGAGCAGGTCTGACCTAAGTACAATTCCTCGAGGCTGCAATCCTAAACGAGAAAATTGTCGCCATAAAAAACAATTCCCCAACTAAAGCGATAGGCAAGCGGGAGATTACGAAACTCATCCCAACGCGAATGCGGAAAGGTGTTTCACGCAAATGTGATGTCAAACCAGGCTCCGATGCAAATGACAAGACTACAGCGAAAGAAAATCTGCGAAAAATCACAGCAGTAGCGAAGTGGCTCGACACCTTAAAAAGAACAGGCAGAAGAAGTAATCTATGCAAAATTTCGATACAACACCTTGCAAAAGAAACCATAGTTGACTGCAGCTCCCACACTGATAGCGTTTGATCTTAGTAAGTTGACATAACACGGCAAAGTCTAATGCTAATGCCCTTTGCTAGATGCAGTCTATTGCTGATGAGCTGTTGAGTGACGAATTGCGATTCGCATGCTCTGTACGTTTGAAATCCATTGGTTCTCCCCTAACAACGGCCACTTGTTGGTATCTCCTCCCTCTTCTTCCTAGCTTTGTATCCTCATCCCTTCTTCCACTGAGCTGGTAAGTGCTTCTCATTACTTAAGAGTTTCATGTCTTTCACTATCCTGTCCCGACGATCCGTTCGAGGCATTTTCTGTTTATGAGCAAGTGCCTATGCCCCACCTCCTCTAATAATAATCTTTATTCGTGTAATAAAGAAAGCATGGAATTACATGTGCATATATATATATATATATATATATATATATATATATATATATATATATATATATATATATATATATATATATATATATATATATATATATACAGACAAACAGACCATATGTAATACCAGCATTGCACATAACCATGCGTTTAAAAACCCAAAAAGATAGTTAGTGAAAACAAATATTAGAGACCAATTGAAAAGGTAATATATATGTGATGATTAGTCATAACTGATATGCAGCGCATATCGCCGACAGATCACACTGCTTCAAAAGTCTCTTAAAGCATGACAAATTACCAGCAGTATGTAATTCTATCTCTCACACAACAAACTAGGAATGCTTAAATGCTGTTGACTATCTTTCTAAAAACCGAGAAAGCCGTCTTGTCTAGTCTAAAATCCGACTTTCCCCGACTCTCAGGTCTGTCATCTCCTTCTATGAAAAGCAAACTGTCACAATACCCGCGCTACACGGTGGATCTTAGTCACGGGCAACAAAACAATGCATTCCCTCCCCTCCCATTCTGCAGTTTCGTTATCACTAACCGTGTACGGCGACGTAACAAAACAGCTTCCAATACTAATCTAAGCTAGAGGAAGACACTACCGTCCTTTATAAATTATGACCATTAATGCAAATTTTTTGCAAGGTAGCTCAAAGAGCACTTTACCCTTTTACTAGCAAATGAATAGGCGTATGCATTGCTCGTCAAAACAACACCTGGAATCACCTCTAAAAGAACTGCTCCAAGGACGGGACTGCTGCTTGATTCCAATAACAAATTAATGAAACCATTTAGCAGTCCTAGTAGTAGACGACCGTCTGCAAACAGGACACATCAAATTCTAGCACTACTGCGTTCTTTATGCGAATAATGCAACAACAGTCAACAGGTGAAGATTTAAAAAAAAATACCCACAGCTGTATCACAACTTGTTACCTCCACTAGCTTTCAGTTAGAAAGAAATATAAAACAACTTACCTAGTGTATATCTTGTTTTAAAAGGTTCACTAAATTATTGAGTGATACAAACACCTATCAAACAACACAATGAATTGGCTAGCAAATAATGCCTCAATGAAGCTTCGACGAGACGAATAATGCAACAGTGAACTCTATAGATCTATTTTTATTTACGAGAAGCTCACGAGAACAGCATTGAGAACGGGTAAACAAATGCAAAAACAAAGTGGCGACTAGTCGACTGCAGCAAAACCCATTACATATTTCAAGTACATCTCTTAGCATATAATCATTGCGTACACTCATGTTACCGATACACCCTCCGGTTCCTCTCTTTTCATCCTCTCCCAGCTTGTTCCTCATCTCTTTCCAGTTCATCATTTCCCTTCCCTCTCTCCCATAGAGCAATTTCAATGACTATGAGACGCTTGACCTTCACTAACACAAGTTAAGTATTACGAAAGAACAATTGAGATAAAGTTTTCTAATAAATCACTTTTACCGCTACACAGGCGTACATAGGTGACCAACCCACACTGTGTCACGTTGAGTGAACGGGCACCGCCCACCTCTTTGGAAAACACACAATGCCTTCATCCAGCCTTTCACACGTTTCCAGCCACAATAAACCACGACTCCTGGGTTCCCCAACACCATTCCTCTCCTCATTTCCCACCGAGGAAGGCCTCCGGAAAATGTTCGCTTTATCGTTATTTTATCATCGTGACGATGAACAAGTACTTAAGACGCAACATCATCGCATACGAATAATCCACACACGGGAAGCCAACTACCAAATTAGTAAACAAAAAAAAAAAAAAAAACAGAGTACGCATGAAAAACTCAACCACTTTCATCAAGTATTCGTTTTTATGTTCCCCTTCTTCAGATCATTTGAATAAAAATACGATATCCGCTAAACATATCATCACATCGATTACTTGGCAAAACAAGAAAATTTTAGCAAAGCAGGGAACCAGAGACGGGTACAGCATGCGTCTTCGAGAAAATTTCCTTAATACTGAAACGCGCGCTAAGAAAAACAAAAGTTTTAACCGATTGCAGTTGTTGAAAACAATACTGAATGTAGTCGCCTCATAACACGCAAATAAATCATGCTGAAAATTTTGCGCCATAAAAATTTAATCGCCAAAAAATTACATCCAATTTTGGTGTATTTCCATTCTCAACTTCAAGCGAAACTTGATAAATGTTGTAGTACGCAAAATGTCACATAGAATGAGATCAAGAAAAAATTTGAAGAAGATTACTCCCCTTAGAAAATTAGAAAAGGGCGATCAATTCCTAAAAAAGTTTCCGAAAACGACCTAAATTTTAATTGGTAAGCATAATTATGGCCATCAAACTGCACCTGCAACATTCGATAATCTTGGCATCTCTAACTCATTAGCTGAATTTACCTAAATAGACATTCATATACAAATAACGAAAGAATAGGCGTAGTGTGTTTCTACAATCATGAATGAAATCAAGCACTTGGAAAATTCAAAATCAATCAAAGAAATCTTTTTTTTTAATGTCTTCTAGAATATTTATATATATCTGAGAGAATATAGACGAAATAAAGATAATCGTCCATACAAATAACTCTGCAAACAAAGCACTCAAAGAATCTGAATTGCAAACAGCCATCGAATATCGACACCAATCTCATCAATCATATTCACTCAATACAACGAATGGAAAATTCTCTAAACACAACGTAAGCTAATGAGACATAGTTTAGAATCATAGAAATAAGTTTTTGCTCATCTATGCATTCTTTCATTGAAGATCTTAACAAATATTTCAATTTGTTTCTATATGAAGCAATTCAAGAATATATGCACTTCGGGCATCCACTGTGTGCACCATATTCACTTTAGGAAGGAAACAGTTATGCGATTACTATTATTATCGATGAGGTGATAATAAAAAATATTATAGAAGAGTCGAGAGATAAAGATTTAAAGAATCATCAAAATTTGAGTGGCGAAATGCTTAAAGTAGAGGAAATAGATGAGCGTAGTGAAGGATGAAAAGGATAGCAGATGTATTCGAGGGTGACTTCAGAACCAAAACAAATAGATCAAATGATGAATAAAAGCTTTTACAGACACAAGGTAGATAAAAATAAAACTCAAACATAAGTTGCAAAAAAAAAAAAGAAAACTTTTTTTAATGCTCAACACATGAATTTTTTATACAGCGATGTTGAAAAAGCTTCTGAAATACATATGCATACAAACGAGACATTTTTTTTTTTTGCGATAATTAGGAATCCTTTACAGTTAAACAAAAAAAAGTCCGATTGAAATGTGTGAGTGAAAAGTGATAATGCTCGTCGATGTTCATACCATCGTAAACATTCAATGAATAATGCAATCATCTGCAAAATATAAAATACTATAAGCAAAAAAAAAAACAAAAAAAACGCTGGCAGTTTATGCTCAAATTTGATCGAAATATAGCTGCAGTTATTTAGCAAAGATTCTGAAGGAATTATTTCAATTGCCATATCTCAACAACGATGTAGTCATCATTAAATCAAATAATAACACTAATAAAATGACATTCTTTTCGTAAAAAAACTTTTTCTACTCAATCAACCAGCACTTTACTTAGATGGATGATATTAATATGCGTAAATTGCATTGCTAAGAATAGATGATTAATAATATCAACAAATAATCAACGAACAATTTTGAGGTATTCAAAATATTTTTATTTCACTAGAGAAAAAATTTCTGAGTCAGCAACATCAACGTTGCGATGCCATTCACTGGAATTTCTCTTTTTTTTTTCCAACAAATCCGATTACATTAACAATAATAATAAAGGAACAAACACAACGTTGCTTGGCATCACGGTAATCCGTCAGCTTATCGCCGATAGTAGCATTGATCCCCCATTGCGTACTTCTTCGTAAGCTTATCAAGTTCATCAAGCTTACACCGAAAATATTATTGAAACGAAAAATTCCTTTTCAAAAATCCATTTTTTTAATGCTTTAGATGAAGCAAAGAAATAAGTTCCCTAAATAATACATTCAAAATGGCTGAAAGAGTCTGTGGAAAATCATAAAACAACGGAAATGAACGAAAGAAAAGCATTTCATAAAAAAAAAAAAAAATCGAAGCGACTAGTCATACGTGTGATACAACTCATCAACACTAATAAAAATTCATAAAAAATCGACATCGAAATACAAATTTTTCTCATTTCACGACGTCTGTTTCATATAATGCGTATACTTTCTCATTAAATAAGCAATTTTTTTTTCACTCGGAAAAATCTGAATGAGACCACCGCTTATCACAATCGATTTAAACAATCATAAATTTAAACAGTTATGCTGATCAACTGCCTTTCATCTTTATGCTTCCATTGATAGTCGACTATATTTTCGACACAACAATAACAAATATTTCATTTCCTACAGAGCAATTTTTTTTTTTTCAAAATAAACATTTTCCATAATATATCATCAATGGATGTAAAATACTGCTACAATTATTAAAATAAAATTTTTGCCTAAAACACACTATTTCATTGAGAAATAATTCAAAAACTATTTTAAGTGTTAAATTAGCAATAACTTTTTTGCAAAATTATATTCGGCTAAATTTTTCAAACATCCGAGAAAAAAAAAACAAAAATTAAAAGAATTTTCGTTGCCTAAACCGTCAAATATAAAGCCTCAAATGAAATCATCTCTTCACAAGAGATTCTTTGTGAACATCACCTTAAATAATGAAAGAAATTAAAAAAAAAAAAAAAACGTGAAAGCGGTGCTCTCTTTTAACATTACCAATTCGGATCAAATATCTCAAACAACACAACAAATAATAGATCTTTGCCAAATCGCAAATAACACAGGAGGCGGCCAATGCTTAAGTCTCTTCCCATAGGGTCATCTACGTGTTAGCTGCATGATGTTTGCACATAATATAAGGGGATTAATAGAAAATTTAATTAATAGAGAGTTTCGAGAATGCAGTTCAATGATGAATTAGCCATCTAAAGTGATGAAATGCAATGAGGATTTTCATCGTGTAAATCAATGAGGATAGACAGGGAAATATTTACATAATGTACAAACATGACGCATAGCTCAAACACCGAATGAATACCATTTTCTGACAATAAATAAGAGAAAACACCACCATTCGACATCGTTCCCTCATACCGAATATTCGAATGAGGGTTTACTCACATAAGGTGCCACAAATGGACTGAACCACGACAACGAGAACGGACCTCCGAAAATCATTTGCACATTCTTCCAGCCGTCTGGTCCTTCAACAAATAAACATCTCTCAACGGGCTAATAAAATATTAGTGCACCTTTCTAAGTAAAAGCGGCGCTAAAACAATTTTGTTATTGATATGTTGAAAGGGGTGCAAATGAACACGGAAGAATTGAATCTTACCTATAGCTAACAAACACTTATGTGAACCTTACTTGGAACAATATTTATCGGTATAAAATGCAAAGCAAATACGAATTAAATTAACAAAAAACATATTCCTACCAAGGTTACTAACACTCCTATTAATTCGAACAGCAAAATAATTCATAAATTTCGCATTTTTAAACGAATGAGCATCAAGAAAAACCCCAAAATTAACCAATAAAGTTTTTAGGGGTGGATAGATTACCAAAAGAACCAAAGAAAATAAGGTCAAATAAATATTTGCGCAATACGATGTCGGTTTTTGGAGATTAACGAATTTTATATGAAGTTTTTCGCAGGTGATAAAGAAAACGTTGAAACAGGTCTCACAGAATATCAATACCCCTACTCTTAAATGGTGAAAGGCATTTTTTGAAAACTTAAAAAAATCTTAAATTAGTGCTTATATAATTGCTAAAACTTGAGAATTTTTTCATTCAATTTCTTCTCTCAAATGTTAAGCTCGAAGGATGACAAAACATGCCAACTTTAACAATTCATTCCTAACTCCTAACGAATGAATCCTGTAGCTAAGACTGCAAGTCTGCAAAGCGGTCTTCATATCCTTCCCCCCCCCCCTTCCATTGGCGGTTAAATAAAGAACAGGAGATATAAGAAAGCCGGGGAAAACAAGAAATGAACCAATTTTACGCACATGAAGGATGCTACCTGACAAACTTACAAGACGCAGCGAATAGAAGAAACGATACGCTAAACTCACCAGAAGAGACATGTTCCTTTTTAAGGGATTCGATTGTTGTTTGGTCGCTGCAAATCGAGCTGATCTGTGTGCCAAACATAACGAACGTAAAGATAGAGAAAAGGATCGCCTCGAAAAGAAGGAATACAAGCAAGAGCGTTGTGATTGGAGGGCCAAAAAGTGAACAATTGCGCCATTCATCCCCAACACACAATACGAATTGCCATATCGCCCAATAAAGTGCGTGAGAGGATAACAACGCTATATACATCTGAAAATAGATTAATTTCTCCGTGAATCGTTTTCTAATTAATCAGTTCAAATTGAAATTAAATTCAAAAGAAATGCAAAATAAATTGCCTAATAAAAATAGGGCACCAAAAATTTATATTAAGATTTCACTTTATGCACTTGCAGGGATTTATAACGGAAGCAATAGCTGTGACTTCTCAAATAAGAGCTTAAACGCTTACCTTCCCTACTATGGGCCAGCAAGCAAATTTCAAGGGAATAGAAACATTCTTGTGTGGTCCAGTTGTTCACATAATACAAGCGCCATAAATAAAAGAGAGGATCGAATGACTTAAAAACGTGCCGTAAAGAGAACGAAATACTTCTGGTTGCCCTCTCCAACACAGTTGTTTACCCAAGGGCAGTGATGGTCCATTCGGCGAACACATCGTCCACATACGCTGCAGTGGTGGGCGCGTTCTGGCTTAACGCTGCTACTAAAAAGAATACAATCACATGTCTGCTTAAGGGCCATGGAAACAATGCACAGCTTAAATTCCACCAAAAGAAATTTACAAGCGGAAATAAACAACAATATTTTCCATAGCACAAAGTAACAAACCCAGCGATCAGATATTACTAAGTAAGCATTATTTGAGATAAACATCACATGAGCTGAATTGAATGGCAGAGGAGAGCAAATGAAGTGAACAATAATGACCAAAAGAAAAGAAGATGGATGGAAATCTTATCAACAAACCTAACAGATATCGCGATCAGCGAATAAACGCTACAAGACAGCCATCAACTACAAATGGCCCACCACCATGAAACACTCCGCTCAAAAAAAAAAAAAAAAAACGCATTCAATTTAGCTGAACAGGCTTGAGAGATGCTCATTTTGACTAAATCTAACAGTAGAGGAATGTCTTTAAGATGCTAACGAATGTTCCTTCATTGTGCAAAAAAAAAAAAAAAAAAAAGATGCGGTCTACCCGTTATGCTTAACTAAAGACACTTGGAATCTGTATAAAAATAAGGCTGCATTCATTACAAAGCAATAAGTTTAAAACAATCATATATACATGTTTATATAAGAAAAATGAACACATATATGTGAATATTCAATAAATTTGCATAAATGAATATTTCGTTGGAAAATGTTTGAAAGCAAAAACGGTTACATCCAATCACCTCTATGAAAATAAACACATTTATAGACGACTATCGTATCGGATAAACAATGAACCAAGCTGCGCGTTTCAACCAAACTTATATCCAAAATGGTGTAAAACTGAAGAATAAACTTGCAAAACAAACAAAGCAAAAAATCCTCAGCAAGGAAGAATAGTTAAGATGTTACGTACCATTTAGAGCATTTGTAAACGATGGAGTTGTTCTGGTTTTGAAGTCTTTGAATGAATTCGTCGGTGGCGTTTCCCTTGGGTACAGCACCCGGATCGGTAAGCATGGTCTTCAAATGTGAGGAGAAAGCAAGAAACGACAACAAGTGGAAGAGAATCGCGTTGACGGATTGATGCACTGTATGCTCTGACCATGACGCCATCATTACAGTCAGCACACAAAATTCACCGTACAGCAGCAGCAACCTGAAACGTTCACGTTCTTAAATTTGCAGTACCATGGCACATCTCAACAACAAAAAAAACAGAAACCGGAAGCTTTAATTTTATCTAGTTTCATCCATCTGTCACTACTTACAGCATACTACATTAAAAGAAGAGCACCAATTAAGACTTTTCCCCTTCAAAACGGCCGAAAATAAAATTAGCAAAGAAAACTACAATTCATGGATGTGTTCATAATTTGTGGCCCAACTCATATATCTTCCATGAAAGCAAACGCACAATCACATTCACTGATGCAAATATTTCAGCATTTATCAAAATATTGTTATTTTTGCAGCAGTTAAATGTCTCATCGTAATGAACAATATCAAACGGGGATTAATTTTGCACATTCACCATAAATCTGCATTATTTTGCATATCCATTAACGAAACACCGATTGTTTATTAGCATCAAATATCAAAATCAATGAATAATCTTTCCCTAAAATAAATCTGTAATAAGGAGAGCAGAAAAAAGAAACGATTGCTTGAAAAAATACTTAAATATTCACAACTATAAAGTCTTAAATAAAGAAACGTTTTAAAGAACAAAGAGAAAAGTGATGCAAGAAAAACATAAACGACACAAGAAGCAGTATTACGAATAGAACAATAATGACCAAGTGATGACAGCACATGTGAGACCACATGCGTCCCTCACACACCAGGCACGTCCACAGAAGCGTGTGTTGTCGCCGGCATAAGCCATCTTCACTGCTCAACTTTGCCCCATTCACCACGCTCCCTCACATCTGCTGTTCTGCAATGATTTTAATATAACCAACTTTCAATTATTGTTTTTTGTCTACCTACTTGTTGCTTACATAATAAAAGCCATAAAAACGAAGCAATATGAAGCTATTTACGGAAAGGTGGGAAGAAAGAGAGAGAAAGAAAGGGAGGGAAAACAGAAGGGAAAGAAAACAGGCGCGAGAGAAAGAAGAAGATAAAATGAGAGAGAAACAGCGAGAGGTACAAGCACATCCATCTTCAAAACTATCCAGAAAATAAGCAAAAAAAAAAAACGATAACACAAAACAGGAATCGCTAATAAATTGCTGCTGAATAGCACCATGTGTTTAAAAGCGCAGAAAACCTAAGCTGACACTCCAATGAAGTGTAACCTAGATACAAGAAAAAAAAAAAACTCTGAAAGAGAAGATATTCAACACACTGCAAAAAAAAAAAAAAAAAAAAAAAAATCACCTTGAAAAAGTTCAATAAGTTTTTTGAAAAGATGTTCATGAAAGCTTGCATAAAAGACAACGATAGTGAGCCGGAAGCGATCTTTGTAGGTCGAAGTCGAACATGAAAGCTCTTGAAAATAAATGCTGTAGCGTTACAGGCAGTGGAAAATGTCGGGAACATGGAATTCTGGCCACATCAAACCAAGTGAAATAACACAAAACATTTCGCCAAAGTCAAGAGGGGTAGCGCATGGGGGATCGGAATACAATCGCATACGGACCAACCCAGTGGTGAGTGGTGTAAATAAGCTGGTGCAAGCCTACTATCTGCAGTGATTGGGCACACTAAATTACGTTGATAAAGCTAGAGTGAAGTACTTCCGCAATGTTGTGTCATGCGGTATCCGTGCATCGCATCGGATATGCTGATAAGCCAGATTTGCGACTTGGGGAGATTAGCTTAGATGAGGTAATCTACAATATAATTGAAGTATGTCGGACACTGGCCTTAACATGCATTCCTGACATTGCTACGCAACTCGCTGTTAAGATAAGTAGTCCCTAGGTCTGATACAGGCACTGGGAGGTACAGCGGATTTCTTGAGTCGGCATGCAATCGAATGAAAGCGCCCCACTTCTATTCATCAATCGTTCGAACTAACCAGTCACCCACTCGAACTCCTCCCCGCGTCGTGTATCGATGTTTCCATGAAAAAACATCCCCTGGGGCAAGTACCCGTCTCAAAAACAATCATGTAGATATTCGCACTGTGTTGTGGCCAAGTTGACCGACTCCGCTTCTCCACTGTAGCCAATTTAGGGCAAGATAGGGGCCACTGCAAATGCGGACCTATGTCTCGTGTTATCATTTCGAAAGAATAGGCAGTTCGCGATATATAAATGACAAATAGATGCTCGACAAATCATCGCTATTTGAAGATGACTTTATGAAGTGGCTGTGGGATACAAGCCTTATTGCAAGTGCCAAAAATTGTTGATGCATCTGAAATCTGAAGGTCTGCAGAGAACGCTACAAGGGCCTGACTCTGAACCATTCAGTTCATATTATATACCCAATAGCGGTGCAAGTACAGTTGAGTCAACGAGTGGCAAATATTGAAGGTTTTGGAGAAATCCTGGTACTTGGGCAGATCCTGATGTCCTACTTACTGAGCAGTGCTTCTCTCTTGTACGGATTAGTTCCAGTGGTGTCACTTTTCGTGCAAGACACATTAACTGTCATGTAGGGACTCAAAGGGGTATGCTACACCGACCAAAAACATACCATACCGCCTTTCTTTGTTACGGTGGGCAACACTGCACAGTACCTGACTGCTCATGTCGATCGTCACACACACACATCTGCAAAAACCCATATGCAACCTGTCTTGGCGATTGCCTACAAGCTGCTGGTGCTTAGAATGAAAGCAGAACTCGAGATCAAACACGGTAATGAAAAAGCAATCAGCATGGACACTTAGCGAGCTAATGCAGTATACCTGATCGTGGAAACCACGTCGCTAATGAAAACGAACGTGCAACTATGTCGATTTCCCCCACTCAGCAAGCGGAACTGCCCGAATGACAGCATACAAATACAAAAGAGTAGGGATTCACTGAGTGAATTTCGCTGGGAATTGAAAGTACTACTGAACAAACTTGCAGTGACTGCGATAGATGCAAACAAAGATAAACGATGAAGCAATTCTCTATAAACGATGGATGTTCATATCGGCGATACATGGCTTCACCGAACTAAGCTTCAGATATCGACAGCAGATAGAGACATAGATGGATCAACACTCCGACCACTTCAAAACAACGAGCAACAAAGAAAAAAAAACGACTAGAATGCACTCGTCGACTTATAATCAAACATACTCCTCATATTTCACATAACACTCGTGTAAATGTTCGTTTATGCGATAAAATTGTTCCCAACAGTTACGCCCCAAGACGTCTCCTATGAAATTGTCTTCGACAAGCATGTCCAGACAAATGAGCCTTCGACAGTTGCGCCCTGTGTCGAGGTTTCGTGCAAATGCGGCTGTTACTCATTTTCAATTTTGCGTTTCAGGACGAAAACTTTTCAGCAGCGGTATATTCACATTAATCCTGTGAAATGCGAATCGTTTGCTGAGTTGTTGCTGGTCTCAGGATAACTCAGAAATATAGATTTGCCTTTGAGAATATTTCGGATGGCAGAGATTATTTTTACCGACAAACTGGATTCCCTTAGAAGTTGCACGTCAATGTCGCAAGATGGAGGTGCATTATTGCAAGCTCCACTTTTTTCTAGTCTGCTTCCGAATCAAATGGACTGGTCAACTAATTTTCCCTTTATCTTTACAAGACGTAAATAATTTCCAGTTGTTCAGGTAACAAAGTACTGGTTTCATTGAGTGTTATATTACTGCCAAGGTAAACGCTAAAGATGCCGTTCAACGATTTCCTTTCACCGATCTGTATCACGCAAACTCGAGTCACTACAATATCCTCTACCCACAACCGCACCTTAAATAAGCAAACATTGGTCCACATATTGGGTTGTTATGCCACAAAACCATCTACACTTGCTTCCTTTGCTAATCATTCAACGTTCCCTTCAGACTGTTAGTTTATTGGGTTCTCATGAATGCTCTTCAGTGCATCAAGACTCGTTAACTTAACTACCAAATCCTCTACATTTAAGCCATGAAGTTAACATCGAAATTACTCGTTATTTAACGATATACATAACATCATTACGCATATGACAACGGAATCAAATGGATATTTCCATGCCTTGAAATGCGACAACCCCGTTTTTAGCCTAAAGGCTACTACTTGTTGGTTGAAGTAGATCAGTGCTTGGTCTCGAGATGTTTTATCTCACAGATATCGTTCTAATTACCTCTTTATCACAAAAGTAGTACAGCGCGACAGCAACAGCAACACTGCGCAATTGTTTGGGGCGCACGTGTTGCTATTTGTTCATGAGGAAAACAGCGATCTACAGAGGCGGTAGTGACGAGGTGCATTTGTCGCAGAGATCGCAGGTTGGAGCATCTTTGTCGGAGCTACTTTTGCCGTCGTATCGAAATATCGAAGGCATTATTTTCAAAAGTTTTGCGTGAATATAGTTGCTTCTATGGGCAGTGCGAAGCAAAATCGACTTTTGAAACAAACGAAAAACAAACAATTCGCATTTATTTGGTGAACTTAGTGCAGAAGACAAGCACATCCCGTTGCCATTTATGGAGCACTTCCTTTTTTTTTTTTGCGAACATTTCCTCATTCAAAAATCACCGAATAGAAAGTTAGAGCTTAATCAGGCCTTAGTTCCGCCCGAGACTGGGACGGAGCTTGAAGATTTGCACTCCCGTGAAATATTTATAGGCAGACAGGTAGTTAATGAATAACACATATAAAATTTGTCGTATTCGAAGAATCGCTACGTCCATCTCAACAGGAGTTTGTCGGCATTAATCCTGCAGGTGTTATGTTTATATTACACTAAATAACGGGCGATATTTACGGAATATGTCGTAACTTGCACGGATTATATCTTTTCTTCATTTCTTCGTTTCCGTTGTTTTGCAGTTTTCTTCGTCCATTTTTTTCAATTTTTTTTTTTTTTGCTTATTTGTGAATAAAGACTAGGGAAGACTACTTATGTGCCAGAAGGTGGAGACGAGGTAGGAGGAAGAGGGAGTGATCGCCGGACCGGAGTTTAGTAAACGAATTTGTCGGCTCATAGGCGTAGCGCAGAAAAAAAAAATGTCTTTAATAAATCAGTGAGATCATAAAAAAAGTATAGGCCGCCTTTTTCAAAATTTTGTTCTTGAAATTACTGCTCACAGAGTTCTATAAATTTCTATAAACCATTTCATTTGGTATCCAACCACCACACATGGCAATGCTTTCCGCAGTAATTTTGATGGGAAACAACAGCTAAGCGGCGTCGAAATATTGACACTCATATATATTTATTCGATGTGAGAGAAGCGGTGACAATACGAGACGTTCGGACTGCTAACCAACAAAGGATCCAACACATTGCTACTCACTTCTTCAATGCCTAGCTTACCATATCCCTCCGCTTATAAGTTCACTTGTTGATGGCATCCGCGATTAGCAAAAACCGACAGACATTCAAGTGAAGTGAGAGATTTGAAAAGGCATGAAAGGAGAGGGAAACTTGCACCATTCTTGACCCTTAAAAACGTGCGTGTATTCGGGACAAAGTAACGCAACTTCATTTTATTGCACTGGCCAGTTCATACACCCTTCTACCTGTCGTTTGTACCATCACACGATCATCGAATTGGGAAATGCCTTGTTGAGATCTAGTTTTATCACCACAGTGCTTCCTAAATACTTACGTCCGCGCAATATAGCCGACCCACCTCCCCTTCCGACGTCCTACTGCTTCGTATTCAAAAACTCGTAGCCCTAAAAGCTTTTACACATACTTCCTCCCACCCCCTTCCCTCTTAAAAACTGATTTCAAAGCAAACTGTTTGGAGTCGTTTCAACGATAAAACGGCTCCAAATTCCGGGTACAACCGAAGCAAAAGCAAAGCCAAACAGCGAGCACTATTTTATTTTTCATCGAAGACCATCCAGCGTTGCTCTGGAAACAACTCCTGTTTGCTTTGAATGTGCTCTGAAACCCACCTTAAAGAAGAGTTCCTGACTGTAAACGATGCAACAATAAAACTTGAGGCGTCTTCTCATATTAGTAGACCTACGGAAGTTTAGTAACGATCCCAACTAACTAGACGAATATGCAATCACTTTAGCCATTTCTGAGCTCAAATATACTAGTAAAGATGCACGAATCGAACTCATTTCAGCACATCACAGCAATAAAGTTATAGGTCACCAATTCGTGCGTGGTATTTGCGAACCAACATCCATAATCTAGAATTCCCTTAAATAAACCCTTTCTGCAGTACTAAATATTTGTCGTAACGGGCATTGTTTCCATAGTAACATCACCAAAAAGGAACACAATCACAGAAGTGGAATCAATCGTTTTCCCATAACGGTGATGCAGGAATCATTAGTGGCCAACTTCTCCGACTTTGCCCGATACCTGCAAATATTGTGAAGAAATTTTTGCATTGACCAAGAGATGGTATTCGGAAATGCCATCTTACGGCATCCTTCTTCTTACAAACATTTCTGCACTTCGGCATCACGTTTTTACTCGATAGCAAGCAAATATACGATAGAAATACTCACTTCGATCACTCCATGGATTACGGGGTCAATCAAGATAGAAAAGTGAGAATGTTGGAAACCATGGCCCCCTCCCCGGCCTTCGTAGCCGCATGGCTCCGGGCCAGACAAAATGGAAATCCGTGGTTTCGTTTTCGTGATCCTGTGTAAGTTTTATTTCTTAGTTGTACCCAAAGTAGTAACCTGAACATCTTTTGTGCGGACTATTGCGCCGCTAGTGTTTTACTCCTGACTGAGCAAAACCTCGACACTTTCTCGTGCAGACAAATGTGCCATGGATGTTTTACATATTTGTTGCTTACAAATGTATAAACCATCCACGGCTCACTTATGCGCACAATAAAGAGTCAAGTATTCATTTAATTGGGAGTAAAACGCTCGCGGCGCACCCTTCCGTGCAAAAGATGTTCAGGTTTCTAATCAGAAAGAAGTAAAACCGAGAGATAAAACAAAGAAGTAACTGCTTACATAGGGCTATGAAGGCCAAAGATTCCCCTATCCGAATCAGTTGTTCGATAATATTGAAACGATTCGTTAATATGAAAGATAAATCGAAGTGTAATGCTAACCCGTTTGAACTCTTGCATATTGGTCGCTAAAAGCGGAGTACCATAGATTCGAAGAGATTGGACAACCGTTTGATCCATATCACCTTGGTTATCCTCGATAAATATTTGCAGATTTTTTACATTCTGGAATTTCACGAATCGTAGATTTATCAGCTCACCATCGTTCGCCTAAAAAAAAAAAAAAACACAGCGTTTAATAAACGACTGTTAAATCAATACCACATATGAACTAATAATAGCCAATTTACTCATTTCACTGTGATAAACTGCAACAGTGAAAAAAATTTTTTTTGGGATTTATTGCTACTAGGTATTATGCTTCGTGTCAATAAATAAGCAAACACCATGCATGCAGCTTACAGATCGTTCTCTAATACAAATTCCTCTTCGACTATATGTTATATTCAAAAATTTTGAAAGCAGCTTCTCTCAATTACACGCCAATCCTTTCAGCAAGATTACATCCGTCTACAACCATAAATCCTCTTCAAAAACTATTCAATAAAAGTCGTTCATTTAAAGCAAACTTTCAGTGAGTAAATAAAGATTGTGGATAGTATTGAGGAAATTTGAGAGCAAATATTATTGAGAGTTTAGAGAAAAAATAAAGAATTCACCAATCGAAAGGCTAGAAAATCATTTCCCTCTGAATATATTTTCTCCGCAAATTTCATAAAACTAAATTCGGAAGTGTACGAGTCAGTAAATTTTACACTATATTAGAAGGTAAGTATTAAACATATCCACATAGGAAGTTGTTACTTTCGAAAACAATAAATCTTTCTTTCATTTATAAAATGAGAGAATGAATTAAAAAGTTTCATAAAAAAAAACAAATGGTACCAATAATAAGATTTAAAAAAATGACATATAAACACTCAGCGTCAACGAAACAAATGCATATCGCCGATTTTTTGGAAATTTCGTCAACAATTCACACTCAACGATAAACAACAAACGGAAAAGGAAAGAAGAGACCTTATTAGAGAAAGTCACCGTCTGCACGCTCTCTGCTCCAGCAGCACGATCAAAGTCGAGTATATCCGCTATATTAGTGAAGAGTTTTACTGTTTTCGGAGATGATATTCCATCGCCTTTGATGTATATCGAATGCACTTTCACTGGCTGTGTGAAAGGAAGCGAAATAATCAACTGAGCATCACAATCCGATCGAAGTTCGCCCTCACCTTCGATGAGATTCCTATAAAAATGAGTAAACGATTAGATAGTTGCAAGAATGGGCTATATGCAAATTCATCTTTTTATTAAAAATATCTCGAGATAACTTCTCCCCTGAATTTTTATCAATTTTTATATAAAATTAAAATAATCGACGATTTCTAACAAAAGAGGTGAATCTATCAACGAATTCGGCATATTTTTACATAAAACATTTACTAGCAACGTTGACAATTATCAACAAGCGCTTCCATTTCTGCTGAAAAAAGTGCAGTAGCATATCGAAAACTCTGGCTGCTATAATATGCGCATTTGCAATCCTACACGTCATATCAATCACTTTTATAAGTTATC
The DNA here is from genome assembly GCA_037389465.1 of Baylisascaris procyonis. Classification (NCBI taxonomy): domain Eukaryota; kingdom Metazoa; phylum Nematoda; class Chromadorea; order Rhabditida; family Ascarididae; genus Baylisascaris; species Baylisascaris procyonis. Next base: position 6,138,415 of record JAZARR010000212.1, on the reverse strand, counting down.
AACAAATGCCAAAATGTACTAGCAAATGCATCTTCACATTGGCTGAGAATGGATTTTAGCGGTGCTCTGAGCATTCTCAATTGAAATGTTGATCGGCTGAAAGTATATGCAAATTTATGGCCAACGTTGAATACTTTTGATCAACTAGCAGTGAAATTAAAAGCGGTGTGCACGCAATGATTTTGCTGTGGTGTTCTAATAACGGCATCAAAGAATTTGCCACAGATCTCGATATTATCCACAATTCTTATCATTCCGTTACTATAGCACTATCACATACTTTCCAAATTTGTTGGGTGTCATTTACAGTGGGTGTTTTAAAAAGATATTCATATGTAAAGCATTTTGTAGGGATAGGACCTCATACTATATGACTTGAATGATAGTCACGCAGGAGGGGAAGTAATTTATACAAATAAATGATAAATGAGTCAACTTCTAACGTAAAAAAATCAGAAAATAAATAAACGAAGAAACATGAGGCAGGGAAAATAATATAGAGAGCAAATAAATGAACTGACTTCAGTGTGGCATGATCGTCCTCATTGAGGCATTCGATCTGTGACTTATCTATGAAAGCAGTGAGATCAGTTTGCCCCGCAACGAGACTCTCTTCACGAGGCGTCCTATCCGACCACTTCTTCACAAGTGTCTCCAACGCTGTCGCATCCGCACCTCGCAGGCTGTCCACTTTAACTCTGTAAACGAAAAAAAAAAATACATGAAGTTTTTAAAGCCCTCATTTAAAAATGAATTCCACCACGCAAAAACATTTCAAACCGTTAGCGACGTTGAACGAATATGACTTAGCAGCGACCGATGAACAAGTAAGCTCCCCTACTTCTTTGCTTCTTTAAAATCAATGCACCCCAAATGGAGATACTACGGATCGAAGCAGAAATTTCGAAAAAAAAAGCCGAAAGGTGAGGAAAATGAAGAAAAATAGCTGCACAAACAATGAAATGAAAAAGACAAAAAAATGCAATAAAAAGCCTCAAAAACGGTTTTAAACATGTAGATGCATGTAGTCTCACAGTGATAGAGCAAAAAGGTCTTTCTCAGGAGCAATGGCATGGAAAACTTTCAGGCTTTAGAGATAAGCACAGAAATTTGCCAACAACTGGAGTGGAAGAAGAGGGAAATTGTATTATTATAATTGGTTTCGACACTATACTGAAGAGACGTAAATAAAAAGTCATGAAACTACATCCGGAACATAGTACTTGTCCTAAAACGTCTCAATCACAAATCTAGGAATGAATTGAAAAAAACAACGAGTACTTGCTAACGTAAACGTTGAATGTTGGCATTGCTGTGACCATGTTCTTGCGAGATAGTTCTTCAGCCGTCTCCACGTTCACCTTACCGAAAACAATGTTCGTGTACTTTAATGATAATTGCTCGAACACAGGTGCAATGCGCTGACATGGTCCACACCTTAAATCACTAATGAGAAATTAGTGCTAAGGATAGTTGCGCTACGAGATAACTGCATAGCGGTGGAAGTATCGGTATCGAAAATAGTAGTAAATTCACTTGCGTCCACGCGGCTCCATCCAGTTCTTCAAAGAGCAATGCCAACGTAAATCCGATACGAAGCCGATGGAAATTCTGGTCAAGTTGAGTTCGATTCGGATAAGCCAAAAATTGAGTGCAACAAAGAATATAAAATTATAAAATCTCGACGAATATCAATTACAACTCGATCGGTTCTCAGCAATTCTATTAACCCATTCTTCCGCTGTAAGAATCGCATAGTACTATTTAGAGAAAATTGAGGATTTGTTTTCAATTTGGTTGATATTTTGCAAGAATTTATAGATGATGACTGTTTTATGAAATAAATAGCATTCAGTTGAAAAAAAAAAAAAATGAATGGGCAATCAAGTTCCATCAACCAATGAAATTTAGTGCCGAAGCAAAAAGATCGCTCATCTCGGTTTTCACCTCATCTACCCTCTGCGGTTTTCCATTCGGCATTTCTGAAATGTGGAGGATGACTCTGAAAAGATAAAAATTTTTTTTAGCCTAAATAAAATAATATGAAAGAAGCACTGCCAACTTCTACTATGAACGGAATTTGCCGCCACAAGTAGCATGTAACACCAATTTTTCTGCAACGCTTTTGTCTCGTTTAATTGCCTATCCCTTCCCAGGTAAAAAAGGATAGGAGATACCCACAAATCCTTCATGGCTACATATGAAGATATAAACATACCATGTAGCAAAGAAGTCAATGATTACAGGTTTCGAACCTGCATCGGTAAGCAGTTGGTTGAAGTGACCCTCCGAATCAATGTGCGATAAAACCATGTTTTTAGTCACCGTACCCTACAACGATACCGCGTTGGTAAATAATACCTAAATAATACCACATAATAAAACGAAACGATCCTTCTTGAAACATGAATGATAGAGCTATATTCATTGCAAGCGTATCAACGATAATAACAGTAGCTGACTCGAGAAGGGATGCGCTTAAAGTTCGGAAAAGTAGCTTTAAGGCATCCTCAAACTAACATTCCTGAATTCCTCTGACTTGATATATATGTACTGCTAGCTATATCAAATAGTGAAGTATTACCAGTTCTTATTTCACCTCCCATGTACTTCTCGAGGTCCGATTCAGCGAGTTCAAAAGAATGGATGAGAACATCCTTTCGTCAACCACAATTTCAGTATTGTTGACCATAAAATACTTTATAAAACAATAAGCAGTACATTAAAATAATTCACCATAAATGACAACATTGAAGGTACCTAAAGGCGTTTTGTGACGATTAAAACGCATATAAAAACAACATGTAAGCATAGAATTCATCAAATCCGCTGTAAATCGGATAAAGCATATATTCATATCCCTCGCTTCTTCCTCTTCCCTCAACAATCCATGCACTCCTATCCTCACTCTTCCTCATCTCACCTCAAAGAAATAATTTCATACTAAAATATCAATCAAAATACATAGAACCTTTTACAAAATGCTTCAATAATTCAAGAACAAGCGTTACAAATTATAAGAAAGTAGCATTAGATACAAAAAAAAAAATTCTTTCAAATATTTCTAAATCACTTCTGGAAATGAGAAAATTTTGCGTCATCGATCATGATGCTAAAAAATCGTAGTGAATCAGTGCTTTGCGAGAAAAAATCATAACGACTTAAAATTGCATTAAGAAGATGTTAGTCTGAATGCGTCTATGAGTTGAACTTAACATGCTCATATCAAGTATTATAATCCACAAGAAGTAACAATTTTCTTTTCGATTCCACACTGACTTCAAGTAGTAATGACCTCGGGATGTAAATTTCCACTGCCAACACGGGAAGGAATATTTAGGTTGATGAAGGAAGATAAACAATGATGTTGTGTGCTATTGTTCACGTACCATTGAATGTTTCATGCAATTATATCGCCAAGGTGAGGAACTTGTTTGTATTTGTTCTTGAGTTGGATACCTTTATTCTTCAAATCGTATGTGACCTCCTGTAGCTGCGTAATTAAATCTTTCTTTTTTAATAACCGTATTGTTTCACAGTATATACAATACCCGGTAGTAATTAAATGCACGTATCTGTTTACTAATTGAGCGATGCACTTTTTTCCTTTCTTCTTTGATATCTCAAGAGTAATGGCGAGGAATCCGGGTAATTCATATCTTTTGCTCCTTCGCCTCAGCATATAAATGGAGCAAATGGCATCTCCTGGTGCACGAGGAGAGCATTGCCTACTTTGAGCTATTAAAATGTGAGAAAGGTTGAAAACGTTAACATTTCATCCACCTTAAGCTGAACCTATTTGGCGAGCCCAAAATTTCTACACTCCAAAGCAACGATGAAGACTCAAGACAAGCGGAATAGTATGCCACAGAATATCGAACGATACGCGCTTTTACATTTTACTCGTCAATAATAAAATAATTTATAATTTCAAAATCGATCCATATAAAAACAATGCATAAAAACTCGTCCACCTTTCAACGTTCATCTATCCGCTGATAAAAATCAAAAAAAAGGTTCTTTTTGTGACCGATCGATCAACACAAGATAATGAAATTCAACTAGCTGTGGAATGCACACACTAACTTCATAGCACATTTCAGTGCGTACAACTCTCCGAAAAGCATGAATCAACTTGAAAGACAATACAAAAGATCAATTCAATGCTTAAATTATACCAAACAAATTTACCGGTTCCAATTTCGCATAGGGTCCCCGATTCAAACAGTTCGACGGATAGATAGAGACATTAACGCATGCACGCAGATTTAACAACACAGATATATGAGAACAAGAAAAATCGACAACGCGAGGAAATCGTTTGGGTACAATGCTTGTTGAGATGATGACAAATATTACATGTTAGCCATCAATACTTAACTAGGTACTTTCGGCTAGCGGCAACTGAGTTTCCGCAGCCATCAGTGAAGCTCTTTAGATCATAAAAACGTTCGACGACTGAATGAGGTTACCTAAAGGAACGCTGCGTCCGTCACGTACTTACACCTGGCGTCTTTCATCGCAAATCCTTTAGTGGTGGATAAAGCGCATCAAAGTTACGGATCATCCTATCATAATGTAGCACTCAAGCATGACGCACTATCCATCACACCCACAGTTCATCGGCGACACTTCGCACAGCACTAAATATGCCAAAATCACCAAGTAAGCTGCAATGCTGCACGAGATGGTCTTATGGATAGTTAGAGCTAACCGATATAATCCACAACGTAATATCCTGGGCTTGGTAGCGTTCATAACATTTTAAAACAGAGATCTTATATAAGTGAGGGCTCATAAATAGAAATACGGTGAATATCCCTACTACCTTCGCGATTTCAGAGATGATATGCTAAGAAGCTGAAATGAGCAAATCGGGTGGGAATAATGTACAGAGTTAGTAATCGTTACGCTCCAAACATAGTGTAACGCTCACAATGAGCGAAAAGGGGGTTAATCAAATTCTGGATGACTTCAGAACACTTAAATCGATAGACAATGCGATATTCGGATCTCGTACTTAGTCAAATCTGATAAATTGCTACTTTCGTGAAAAATTATCGCAAATCGACTAAAATTTTAGCACAATAAATGCATAGATGCAATGCTGTAAGGTTAGGTCCCGCAGTTCCCTTACTTCTCCATTTAGCTAGGCTACTGACGAGTGCCATCCTCAACGATCACCTACGACGGGCATGACGAGGTGGCCAAGGAACTGGGGACATAGTGGATCCCCTTCCCTTCAGCAGCAATTATGAAAACTTAAAACTTACGAGGCTTTATATGATTTCACAATTCACTGAAAATGCTCATTTCTTCTGCTAGCAAAATTTCTTTTGTGCTTAGGATTCGATTTTTTGGTAACGGTGACTCCTTGCCATTAAGATCAATGACTCGATAACACTTGCAGATCCCATTACATACGGGGATACACACCTAGGGATGCATAGCCGGATGGAACAACTACCACGACGAAGACGAGAGAGAGAATTGGTCACGGGGACTGAAGACTAGCCTCATCTGTTACTTACAAAACTCGACAGACCCTCATAATACTATCGTTTTGTGCCCAGCGCCATAAATTGCTTAGAATGTGAATGGGATGTAACTTCATTCTAAAAGTCAGTAGAGACACTTTGCTCATAAACACGGATGGGTGCCAGTTGCATTTAAAGTTATCACCTAAAGAAAGCAGTTTCAGGTTGTTCCTTACACGAAATAACTTTTTTGGGGAGAGGGTGGAGAAGAAGCAAAGGAGGTAGAAGTGATCGGAAGGAGATGCAGCATCCCACTCCTTCTACTACTCAATTGCTTGAAACAACTGCCATTCACAGCGATGATGCTTACTGAGTCCAAACCGCTCCCCCCTCCCCTCATAACGGATATATACTAGATTTAAAGACGTCAAAAGAGGGGAATGTTAGTAACTCGCGAAATGAATGATAACTTTCGACGTATTTTCATCGTATAAAAGTGTCGTTTTGTGAGGATTAGTTCATACCTTTTTAAAGAAACGAACACATATAAATATGTATATATATGGAAAGACGTCGAACTTCTTTCACTTATCGGAATCTCGAAAAGTGACTTTCAACAAAAAGAATTATATATCAGCACTTAAAGCGTGGCAGCTTCGATAAACGAATAATAATCGTCATTCACAAGCAATAATATTCCATCAATTGAAGAAATACAACGCCAATAATCTTTACGTAATTAGTGCATTTAGATAAAAATTATTTCGGAATTTGATGAAAAATGATGCAATTGTTAGTGTTTTACTGCAAAAATTGTTACATTCGAATATAAAGAATACAACTGTAACCGACAGCAAACTAGGGCATTAGCATCGGATATGAAATTTACATACGCACAGACACAGACACAGACATACATTCACATACATCACTTCATTCCCAAAAAGAGCACAATTTACCTGTGTTTTTGAGGCTATATTTGAGAGTTCCACATATAATAAAGCCTCTAGTAATTGTCGATTATCACAGCATATTCTTAAGCAACTATCACAAACAGAAAAAACACACATACAATGAAACAATAAAATTGCAAGGAATAAACATAAGCCATAGCACAATAAAACAGCAGTTAACAAATAAAATAAATAAACAATCAGCAAAGCATAAATATGAATAAACACTAGCACAAAGTTGTGTTGATAGGCGAATAAAAACAACACCATTGTAAGGAAATTTGACAGCAACACATCCCTCATCTATAAGAATGATGAGACATCCTAATATTTAGGTGACATCGAAAACGACGTTAATTCAAAAGCAAATATGCACTTCACTTTGATAGTGCATCCACCTATTTGATATATTTCGATCAATGATTAAATGCGATAGCCTTGACTGACATTCGATCGCTCGAAGCAATTCCATCGGTCAATCCTCCATTTGCCAATCAAATTAACAGACGGATGATCGTTAGCCTATAGTCAAAAATTTTACCATCCGATGATCAAAAATGAATTGGTGGAATTTTCAAGATGGCTGTGAACTGCTTCAAGTCTACTTACAATCAAAGTTCAAGCACCATCAGGATGCCTCAAATAGCTGAATGGTGATTGCGAAAGCCCCCAAGCATCGTTGCAACTCACAAATAATTTCCCATAAAAGCCTTCCCACAATGCAGCAAAAAATTTGGGAAATATCCCTTAGAAATAACTGTTTGAATAAAATGAAGTTTCGAGACGTCGATTAATGTGTGCCCGTTTTCGCATTTTTCAAACATTGGCAAAATAAACATCGAAAAACAAACAAATACCCATCGAAATACTCTTAGTGGGGTACTCGAGGTGAAAACGTTCACGTGCTCCATAACCACAGCGAATTGACTGCACACCAGCAATTGATGAATGTGTGCAACTGGACTCAAATATATCTTGAAAGAGTTTTGCAGTTTTATCGACCAACGTCCCACTCCCTACCTTTTAGGTACTCTGGAGAATAGCCCTAGTGACAATCGCTGTAAATCATGCGAGAAGTTTTGATGTGATCTCGGCCCAAATAACCGTCGATGTAGCACCCTTCTAGACAGAATGATGCTAATGATAGGCCGCTTCTAAGCTGGGTCGGAATTTTTTCTCCGAAATTCTCGAAGTTCATTGATTTTCTTTTTCAAAAAGTCCTCGTTGCGGTATTTAAAAAGCTTTCCCTATGCAAGCCGACCTCACAACGGTGTACTAAGGAACAATGCTTTGATTCCAGATAGACTGATGCATCGAGCAAAACATAGATACCTATCGCATGCATTGGCTCAAAATCCACATTATTGAAACGATGAGAAATAAGTGCAGTTAGATGAATGAAGTGATGAAAGAAAAGAATGTGGGAACATGATTCGAAGAAATGAAAGGAAAGCAGTCGTGTGATAGGAATGTTATTAGAACTTCCTATTTCCGCAACGATAGACCCAAATTTGGAGACCAAACACGGCAACATTCGTTGACAAGACTAGGAATACATCGACAAAACATCTCCAAATACGATTGGCAATATTTGAAAATGATCTACAATAATATTTACACTCATTAACGAAGCGCATATAAATACAGCAATGAAGTGAGTGATGAGTGTTTTACACATAATCAAGGCGCACTTTCAGCAATTTCGATATCGACCATCAAAACAATGAAAACAACATCTCTCAAAACTAAAGCAACACAGCCACCTGCCACTTCCGCATCCAAACTAAATGAGAGGGAATCAGCAATAAACCTTTCATGTTCCAACCAACATAACTCTTTGAAGAGAAGCAAATAAGGCCTCACTGACTTCAAAAAATGGATAAGCTCTTTCTTGCCGTTAGCTATCACGAGTGTAAAGAATGCAGCAAACCCGTAGTTTATACAGCGAACACCACTGCATTAGTCCAAAAATGATGCACCATGCAATATTCAATTTTCAAAGACTCGTTTAAGGCTTACCCGAGAATGCTGACTTCAAGCTCGCTGTCTGCATCATATGGCAATGGGGAAACTACGATAGTAAACGAGAAAACCTCAACAAAGAGAACAATTAGCACCTACTTAGAATATGGTTTTGCGTTGTGCAGTAGTTACAGCCTTATACACCAGTGTGCTTAAATTCGTAGTTAGCTATCCCTAAAGGTTCACTTTTCCGCCTCCAAATTACTTTCATTATTACTAATAAACAGACCATCAAGACGGAGATGAAAGGCGCAGACGAAGAAAGAGGTATGGTAGTGGAAGCAGTGGCGGTGGCATTAATCAGCTCAAAAACAAACTCCTGGAAATCAGCTGCACAATGGAGACGCAGAACACGTTCAGATGGTACCTTGTTTAGCAAGCTTGGCTTCAAGAGCGGCGATCCGTTGAATCATCTCTGCATGAAGCTCATCGAATCTCGCTTGAAGACGATTGTATTCGGCTCGAGTAACGAATTCGCTCTCGCTAACACTCTTTGGCGATAGCTGCTTCGGTGAGGGCACTAAATATTCGTGCATTACTTCAAAAATAGACGAATCAGTATACTGTTCTATGAAGTTCTGTGTTGGTGTCTTTAGCTAAAGAACACCCACCAAAATCCTAAAAAGTTTCTTCCGATCCAGATCCGAGAGAAAAAAGGATCTACCAGCCCAATAATCTTCCCACTTTTCACAGTGCCACCTCCCATCTACCTAATCCTGCCGACACCATGTACTATCCAGTGTGACAGCTGCAGTCAAGTTCAGTTCATTGTTATAATGATCACTATTAAGTAGCGATCAACAAAGCAAGCTTTAAACAATTGAAAGTGACTGTTAAAACAGCCTTTCTGGATTGTCCATTCAGATGCGGACATCCGCCGAGAACGAAATAAATAGCAAGGAAAGGGTAAGAGAAATTTGTAAATATTGTCTTTTTGAACTTCAGCCCAGAGCTCAATTCGCTGTCAAATACGGGAAACGAAAAAAACCCAACAAGATGTTTCCTTATAGAAGCAACCTGCTGTACGAATATTGAGACAATAAATTTTTTTTTGTGGTGCATTCGATCAGTGGCAAAATTCGATCTTTTATCATTCACAAAACCGTAGCCCAATCCCATGCACTTCATGCCCTATCAAACTATGTATTGTTTTCAATTGATTAAATGGCCTGTACTCAAAGAAATAGTGCAAGCTTAGTTCCAAGCTTTGACCAGCAACTAAGATCGCTTTTACTTAGGTAGTTAGTAGGGTGGTTAAAGAAAATGATGTGCCTGCTTGAAGCTGTAAAACTGAAAAAAAAAAAAAGAATTGAGAGACTGGGCGCTCCGCTTATCACTGCCACACCCAATCCTTTTATCATAGCTCTATATTAGTTAAAAAACGATTGAGACGCTCTATGAGAACATTTTGAGACCAACCATTTATGCCTTAATGCCTTTTTACTTTTCGTTTCCTGCATACTCTTCGAATGTGATACAATTCACTTTCTTTAGCAGCACAACTTTCTTATGTCTATTTATATTTAGAAAATATGATACAATTTTTATGATAGGCAATCGTAGCTCTATATCTTACATTAACTCATGTGTTTTCATCAATACTTAATGCAAGTATGTACAACATAACCTTCTTATGAATTCGATTCGAGTTCTAGTTACTAGAATTCAAGTTCCCGTTTCATTCCAATTCAGAAAATGGCATATGATACAAAAAAACATTACTTTAACAAAGCTCTTCAACATAAACCACTTAACATATTATTAGCTAAAAACGAAAACCTGAAACAATAGATAGCTGTGCAGTAGCAGTACTGGGTTCAGAGGTTGAAGAGTTTAATGTTGGCGCTGAATTCACTTCTTCAGGTACAGCAACATCGAGAAGATTGTCCGTCGACTTCTAAAATTTACCAATAAAACTTCATATTTAAGCAAGCACATTTCATAAACTTTCACACATCCGATCGCGGTGCATCAATCTACGCAGAATAGCAACGCAGAGCAAATATACATCGTACTTCTAGGTTTATAAGCCCCTCCGCTTAAAAACTTTTTTTTGGAAAGCTGCGGAAGCTATGAGCCTCCTTGGAATATTGGTTTGCATCTTGAATCAGCAAGCAATGAGCGTTTCATTTGGAAATATTGGCGCAGTGAGTTCGGAAAACAAACAATAAGTTTGGAATTCAAATGCACATTAACAGCGGGAAAGCTTAACACTCTCCATGCACATTTCCTTCTTCAATTTTTTTCGAATGCACGCCTCCACCTTCTCATATTTCCCGGCATCAGCCATTCGTTCCCCTTTCCTCTACTCTTCCCTCTCGAATACGCAGCCTTATGGGAAAGTTGCTTATGCTATTTGCTCGGAGCTTATAAAGGGGCAATATAGTAATAAAACATCAAGCTACTCCTTATTACGGTAAAGCTTGTATTTGAGCTCCCATTTTCCTTAGTATATTGTAAAACCTTCCTACAAAATCTATTATCCATACAAAAGCTCACTGTTTTTTAGACAGCGATCCTACGGAGTGAGAAAAATCTAAAGGCGGAAGATTTTACAGCTGAGGTTTTATGGCACAACTGGGAATAGGAGAGGTGGGGATAGAGGAAAGATGAAGAAAGAAAGAAGTGGAAGAGAAAAATTTACACATTAGAGTGGAGAGTGTATTCCTCTTTTATCAACAACCGCACGGAGATATAAAGTGGCATGGAATACAACAAAGACAGACAATTGAAGTGTAAGTAAGCTCAAGAAATGGGTAATGCAACCACGAGATGAACTCAAATGGAATTGCAACGAACTCTTTTAGAGAAGATGGTTGATGGTGGTCGTTTATTGGGCTGTCTGGGACGGGTGGCCGTTATGTGCGAAAGTCGTTCATCGCCGCGCCCCTCTGTGCTTTCCTCGAAACGGGCTGCCTGAAATTAGGGAACACTGTCATTAAAAAACCGTTGGGGCTAATTGTGGCAGTAATTGGTGGTGTTTAAATTGCACTCCTTGAAGAAGGTGGAATTTTGTGGTCAACATTGCATACAGAGCATATAAAAAGAATCCGGTTTGCATTGCTGGATATGAGGAGGTGAATAACAGTAATGTGACACTCAAACTGTTCATGTTTGTGAATAACTGAGGCATTCGTAGATATATGATGCATTCGGTGTAAACAAATCAAAATGAAGCAGTCGAAAAGTGTGCCAACAAAAGTCCTGTCAACGTTTTTTTCATTATTTGTGGGGAAAATCTTTTGGTTTCAAGCAACTTCATCAGCCTTCTATTAGTAATTCGCCAATAACTACTGAGGTCTTGACCCGCTCGTAGTGGATTATATAAAATTTGGCACATCGAGGTTAAAAAAAATAGAGACGGACCGGCTAGAGATTAGCAGCAAACAGAACGTGAAAGTAGAGTACCTTGCTGACGAATGTTTTCGGCGGCTTTGTAAGGGCGTCGGCGAGAGTGGCTGCGAAAGCATTTGAACCAACACGTCGTATGCTGCTGGTTGAGGAAACACCCAACCCGGGCGGCTTGCTCGGCTTGGTTGGAACCACAGGCGGAGGCACCTCAAACTGACAGACATTCAGCTTTCAACCGGAAACTTGCCAATAACAGCGTAACGCTTCTTACAGCAATAAATTCACAACGTTCTATTCCCCTAGCACCGCTTATCATCTAAAGTCAGTAAGTAAAGTATAATGTAAGTGTTTGTTTTTGGTATTTCTTGCGGTAGGACTTTTTTGGAGCGAACTACTCTCTAAGGAGAATCAAACTCTACTTGTACACAACAAGCTGCCGCTGGCAAATATTTCAAGTGAGCAATATTCCGGAAAAATGCCAAAAACAATAATTTAATTTTACTTGCTAACTGTAAGCACAGCTGCAAAGTTTACCATAGATGTGCACTCTGTCTTCTGGCTTGCTGTTAATACAAGTGTGCCAGTAAATGCTGAAAACCCGTCCGCCTTAGACTAATCACCTTCATCGAAATTGGTAGAACTGAATATAACATCGGTTTAAATTAAATATGTATAGCAGGCAAATTTTGGCAGTGAAAATCAACTAAGGTTATTGAAAAATTCAAGCATGAATATTATTACGTTTATAGTAAAGATCGACCAACAATGATTTCTCAATCATCTTTAATTTGAATGACAACAGCCGTAACAAAGTAGCTCATCCTTCAGATAAAGTGAAAAACCGTGATGCTAAAATGGAAGGAAAAGGAACTATTGACTGAAACCCATTTTGACACTGATGGAACTAAAAGGAACCAATAGAAGCAACCCAATTTAAGGAAAATCCACCGCCGGCAAACGTGTAACACATCTTTACGATGTTCAAATACAGTGCAAATCTAGCTGATAAAAAAATTTAAAAACTTACGACGCTAACTGTAGATGCTGGCGTATTTTTGTGGCTTTCGATAGTGCTTGATGTAGGTAGCCTGACAATTTCAACGAAGTTATCGGGAATAAGCCCACGCTTGCCGTCTAGCTCACCCAGGTACCATCCTGGGTCGGGACATGTTTTGCTGATTATCGTGACCATTGCGCCAACCTCCCTCAAAGCAAGTTCGTCCTCATGCGCAGGTGAATAGGTGAACAGAACGCGAGCCATTTCTGTAATACTTTAACACATTTTATATGCACTATATATGCATCAATTTCTATACATAAACTATGTAAGAATTTTATATAGAATCCAGGGACGCAAGAGGTAGAGGAGGGAATGCGAAGGAAGGAGGTAACGGGATAGTTGTAAGCGATTGGTCCACAACTTCTAAGCCATAACATATTAAATTCCTGGAAAAATGCCTCGTAAGGAAATCTGCATGAATAAAAGTTTTCTGTCGCAAAACAGCCACTGAAATAGCTGATTTTAGGCTGATCAGCTGCTCGCTGAACTTCTCGCAGCATCAACATTGCAAAGGCTCAAAACTCAATTTGGATAGTGATTCGTTAAATGAAACAAACCTCACTGAATCCAAGCTAGTAAGCTTCCGCCTTCTTCATGCTCAGATGTTCAATGAGATGTTTTTACGAGAGAGTGAACTTCTTCCAAGCGCTATAATCTCGCAAGCTTAGATTCTGAAAGGTGTACATGGGGAAAGGAAGTGGAAGGGGGGGGGGGATAGGACAACGATAGCGTTCTCTCCCACATCCTTCGCGATGAAAAAACCAACGAAGATATTTAAGCTCTATTTTGTTTGCAGTTCTTTGTGCAAAGTCATGACTGAAAAGCTGTGCATGGACCAATAAGCCACTCAAATATGCTTCCAGGATGCACGACATAGATAAATGCAGCTAAATAGCAGTTAGTGAAATGCATTAAGAAGCCACGTTCACGGATATCGATAAAAAACCTTCGCACCTATAAAGAAAGACAAACGTCTACCACTCTCGATAACTAGAAGAAGCTTTTTGCGTCCAGCTGACGTCTGAAAGATCTTAAGCAACTCCTGACTGCAATAAGCAGCTGAAATGAACTTAGCAAAGATGATGCTTGCGAAGCACCGCTTTGCACAAGGGAATGCTCAAAAGCAGCACCTTCCAGCACAGCCATTTCTACTCTCCCTTCCCTTGCACACACTAGGCCACCCCTCGGCTCTTGCATCAGTGGCTTGAAATGAATGTGACGACGACTGACAACGTACTCCTGAGTAACCGCCAACAACAAAAACGCAATGAATTGCTTGCCAAGGACGCATATTCCGAACAGTGCAGAAAGTGCCTGTACTTAATCAAGAGCTAAAAATTACAGCACTAGTCAACTAAACGATAAACCAGCCATACTGACAAGTGCTTCGAATGCTAAAATCGATGAATGTAAGAGGCATCGTGTCATTATGGGAGATGGATAAGTCAACTCCGATGCGCATAAAACAACAGCTAAAAACATTGATAGAGAGGATGATAAATTATGACCTTTAGCTGAGGCGTCGCCCGCATCTAAATCGGTTTTCTTGTTGTCAACGAAAGGCAACACACCAGGCAATTTCGGTTTCAGAGTTTCGATCACCGATGTCCTCTGTAGTGCTTCCGGTGAGTCATCTGCAAAGAAATATTCACAAAAACACATCAACATCGTTACCCGTGCTTTATTCATCTACAATTCTATCATAATTTCGCAAGTGGCCTCAATTTTATATGGACGCTGCTGTGTTCGTAAAAAGAACAGCAGATCCATTCATTTTTCACCTCCTCCGGCTTTTGAATAGGTACGATATGAAGTGAGGAGAAACAAGCTCTCTAAGATAGCATCCCTTCGCTTTAATTTGGTGGTAGAACTGATGTTCTCTTAGTAGCCAATGAACGATGACTTCAATGATAAAGACTGACCGGTGAAACGCGGATATGGATTCACACGCCACAAAACGAGCACTTGCACTTGTGCTAGGCTGTTAGGAAGTAACAGAACTAACAGAAAGGAAAAGAAAGGTAAAAACAATCTTGAATAACGTCGAAAAGGTCTGCAGGCCGAATTCTGCCACCAGCGTCGAGCCCTTTTAAAACTTTAATTTTCCTCCCTGAAACCGGCTTTGAACATACCTGAAGCAACATCGCTCGACTTTTTCTTCGCATCCGATACCTTCATCACTCCGTTACCGCCACTCGATTGCGGCTCTATAATAGAAGACTGCGAATATACTTTAAAAAAAAAAAAACAGGCAAAACAGATTGCAGAAGTTGATTCCTTTCAACCAAAATCACTACCACCATTACAGTTCAACACAAGGATAAAAACGGACTCTTTTCGTTAAGAGAAAATCTGAAATAATCGGAATGTTTTAACTTAGACAGTCTGACAGCATGACATATACATTTCAGCTATGATGAGACGCTATCAAAAAGCTCCCAATCACATAGAAAGTGCAGCGGTTCTTGACAAGCAGTCGAAATAACTAAGACTCCTCCCCTTTCCGCACAGGTACGCCGAACCTGGGGAAGAAATAATCCGAGAGGTGGACGAAACAATTGTTGTCTACATGCAGAACTTTAAATTCGTCGTTCAGCTCCAACTTACATGTCTATGGAGTGCAAATGTTGAATTCAATCATAAGATTCCATGTTCTCGATCCTTTCAACAAAAACTTTGAAAGATCCCTATTCCGAAGATTTTAGCTGAATAGCGCTATTTCAGTTTCAAAAGGATTTTAGTTTAATGACTAGATGAAACGGTTTCACAACGTTCACTTAGTTCTCCCTTAATCATCCCTTTTCACCTAAAAGTCACTGCCCTAATTATCAATAACTGTGTCTACCAGCAAAGTGCGAAAAAAGCAAAAAAAAAAAAGAAACCCCAGAGGAGGCAAAGCAGAGACCGAATTTCTTTGACGCTGAAAATGACGACGAGTTTCTTTCCCTCCATAATTTCCACTACTTCAGTGTGAAAAAGTTTCTCTGTGCTTCATATGACGTTTTGGTGATCGTTGCTCTTCTGTGTCCCCAAATGGTGCATATGCCTCAGCATTCTACTAGCGATGCTTTCATAACACTACATATCAACGCCATTTAGGACAACTGTGTAATCAGCTTAAATTGTGTAATACTGAATGACGTTTACGTGGATTGGTTCCTCTAAATTTACTGCTATATACCTTGCACTTAGATCCTTGCTGCCATTGGTGTTTAACTAAGAGCGCCATCACAATCAATTCCTTTCATAAGGCAAAAGCTTTGAATGTATAGTTTGAACGCAAGCGAATTCCCTCTCCACCTCAAATCCGATTCATTCCTTCATAGAGACTCAAAATTAGCGTCTATTATACATCCTGCTCTTATCAACACACGAATTCAGTGATTTCATTTTTATCAGCAAGATGTGCTGATCAATAAATGGAAATCGCAATTGTGCTGCAATATTGAGCTTTACTTAGCATACCACACACCAAGCAATGAAGATATGATGTGGCACACTCTTTATCAAAAAAAGGTGCGACTTAGCCGCATTACGGACCTAGGCGATGAACTTTACGAGCTGAAATAAAGTCTAAAATAGGTTATCATCACGTTCTTTTATGCGCACCTTCTCTTCCGCCACAAACACACATGGTAGGAAAAAGTCATCTACAACATAAATGCCTCGTGAATTCAAAAGAAAGCAACGATGCACCACCGAACTCAATCAAACCTTGCACATTCAACGAATAACTAAATGAAAATAAGCTAAACATGAGGGCATTTCTTTCTGATCACGGATGCAGAACTGCATTTCTAGAACATTTCATGGTGCTGATTAGGAAGATACAATCCGCTTTCCTAAAACGTTAGATGATCAGATATCAGTGACAATGAGATGAAAGACAGAAATGAAAATATCAAGAAGTCGTAGGTATAACAACTTTGAATCGGGTTCCACATACTTTTTTTTTCGCAGATTTTTGGAATTTCTTGGAAATATTTGCCTAGGTTAGGCTGCAAAGAAAGCATCTAGCATTTTCTTTAAAATGTTATAGGTTTTTGTCCCAGTGGATGTTTCATTCTGAGTAAATATATACAACCCACTTTGCCCTATGCCAGCAATCCATTTTAACACTGCAGCTTCTGCTTAAAGTTCGCCATGTTCTTCTCCATGAATTCCAGTTGATGCACTCAGCGGGATGGTTCACCACAAATTTGTTGTGTTGCATATGCAACTCCCATGGCAATTTTCCGCTTCTGTTCGAAGAACCTCGGCGATCAGCTTCGATCATAACGTTTAAGGTCAATCTTGACCAGTTGCAACAATTCGCACATCTTGATCCGCATGAGACTATTCGTTCGTTAGCCACCAAACTCTGATGTCCCATCACGAGCGTGGTAGGGCAAAAAAGTTTTATGAATGGATATCCCGCGAACTGACGCAGACAAATTCTTTCGATGGAACTCAGTTTTGTTTACAACCTCTCTTCATTAGTCGTTGTTTCGACTAGCTGAATGATGTTGCTACCGAGGACGAGAAGTGGTACCTCCGCGAAGCACCCGCGGGGACAAGATGGGAAGGATCCACGACTCGAGGGAAAAATGTATCATCATCCAAAACAGTGATGCTCAGCACGTGGACAGGTATTCGTGCGTTTATCATTGTAAGCATATGCCAAACAGCGATCCTGTGACAGCGATACTTTGCAGTTAACAACTGCAGCGCTTAGCTTAGAAACTTACAGAAATGCATCCGCAGCTGAAGTAAGTTTTCCTTCAGTGCGAAAATACGAAGCCGTGTATCGCAAAAGGAGACTTGGCTTGGCCTGCTGGGAAATTTCACTAAATCCACCATACAACCCGGATTTTGCTTCTCGCCATTTCAAATCTCTCAACAATTACGCCGCAAATGTGAGAAGTCAGACGATCCTAAAGACCTCAAAAGAGGATTCTTTTTTCCATTCGCAGTCATTGATCTTTTTGCAGAAGAAGAATCTGCACCTTCCCACAAAATTGGCAAGCAATCGGCGATGATGGATAAAGCATATTGGACCGAAAATGTCTCGTTCTTGAAATGTAAAGCTGTTTCTGCTTTTTTAAGTGCTCAATACTTCTTTTACGGCCCTGTAGTTGGGAAAAAAACAAAAATCACTCTTTGCGACAATCAATAAGACCCGAAGAAACTTCTATAGGCCTTTGAAACCTTTTTTAAACATGCAAGTATTTCACAGAATTCCTTTCGTAGAGACATTCTGGTACCAAACTTTCATAAAACAAAACAATCTACAAAGTCATGCCTCTTCCTCATAGATGATGTTAAAAATTGATATTTCCGAGTTTTAATTAAATAAACGGAACAATAAGTCGGCTGAAACTATCCGTTAGCAATATCGAATAAAAGCTGTACTTCAGCTTTGCTGGGATGGTTAAAGCCTACTTTCAAGTGATGCATCAATAATTCAAAGCTTCACTGTATGGAAAGGGAATTTTCGGGTTAGGGAAAATTTCCCGGATATAATGAGTGAATTTCAAAAGTTCCATAGGCTCTTCTTGAAAAAACTATAAAGTTTTGCATCCTATAGAAAAGTGGAATGAAGTTTCAAAAACTAGTCTTCAAAATGAAGTAAGAATGGCATCGATGAAAATTCGTTGTTATGCGGAAGAATCAATTCTGAGTCCTAATAACTGAAAACAGATCTCAGACAGTAATAAGTATACGAACTTGAGAAAAAGACATACCAACAAAATGAACAAAGTTAGTTGGGAAGAGACCCACTCGACCAGAACTACGTATCTTGCCTTTCATCCAGCCAGTCTCTGCATCTTCCATCACCTCGATGACGTCATCCACCTCCAGATCTAACTCGTCATCATGCGCTGCTTTATAAGAAAATCGTACATTAGCTAGACGTACACCACTACCTGTAAAAATCGCAAACACCTTTGCAGCTAATTCAAAAAAAGTGTGACGAATGGAATCAGTCTGTAGCTCGTGCCTAGAGTGAAAATAAACGCATAATAATCCCTTGTCCAGCAAGAAAATATATGAAAATTTTCGTCGATCGTCAAGCCACTTTTATTGAAAGACGCTAAGCAGCCCACAGATACGACAGCCAGAACCTTCCTTTCTCTCTCATCTTCACCCCCCCCCCCCCTCCTGGTTTCCAAAGTAAAACGTTGGCTGTGATTTAATAATAAAGATCAATGGATAAATAATGGTATTAGCACTTAAAGCAGCAGGACTACGAATCCAAACGGGAAAAACGGAGGAGTTTCTTAGCTCATGGGCGAAGGCAAAAAAAAAAAAACAAAACAAACAAAAGTCCTCATTGCAAAACCACTAAAAGATGTGCTCGTTTCTAAATACGACTAGCACATCAGGCATAACTGCTAACAGCTATACTCAATTATAAAAAACTTTGAAATATGAGGTATATTCATATATAACGATATAAGATCACTAATTAGATATCTAAAATTGAGTCAAACTAAAGCGGAAGATCATTTACCCTCTCATCCTCTTCCTCTCTTCGGCGCATCCATATATTACTACCGGTTTTGAAGAATTTTTCGAGAGAAATTTATAAAACATTTTTGAATTGGGTTAATTAAAGCTTTAAAAGATGGTAAAATTAGTGATGAAAACGTATCGCAAAAATGTAAAAATCAAAAAATTATCCGTTCCCTACAACAAAAAGATCCCATAATGCAAAATC
Source organism: Baylisascaris procyonis (assembly GCA_037389465.1). NCBI lineage: Eukaryota > Metazoa > Nematoda > Chromadorea > Rhabditida > Ascarididae > Baylisascaris > Baylisascaris procyonis. The sequence continues at coordinate 6,118,852 of JAZARR010000212.1, read as the reverse complement.
AGGATTGTTTTGAGGTGCTCGCATAATAAAACTCCCCTTCATCCTCCGACTCTCTTTTCCGCTCCATTCCCCCCCCCCCTCCTTAAAAAAAAACAGACTAAAACTCATTCAAATATTCATCAGCAATATTTATGTAAAAAAAGAATGAGCAAAAAAAAATCCTAATTTTGCATCAATAAAGAACAATTTATAAATCAGATCCTAATAACTGAATAGAGAAGAAATAACGAAAAGCAAAAGAAATTACATAAGAAAAAGTGGAGTAAAATCGAAGATTAATCGAGCACTATGAAAAATAAATACGATTAAATAATTTTTGTGGTTAATAAATCCAAAAAAATTTCTATTTTTAACGTGTTAGATTTTTGCCTATAAAATTATGTGTGCATTACTCTTACTTCCGCGTCAAATTGCACAATATTGAAGTAAATATTGACCTATTGAAATAGTATATTTGAGTTATATTTTAAATTTCGATTTACTTAACAAATTTTAATGTTTAATTAATCATCAAGAAAACGAATAACACAAAGTTTTTAATAAATAAAATGCGTTCTTGATGCAATTTATTAACCGATCACATTCCATCACTCACGGGCTGAGCAATAAATTAACTGCCATCTACGACTTCAAATATTGAGGCTCTTACAACATCCTACAACATCGTATTTACAACGGCATAATGAAAGACTTTTGCTCAGCTAGCCGGAAGTTAATAATGAAAAGGAAAAAAATGAGGTAGAGCTCAAATACATGTTTGATTTTCTGGACCTAACTGAGGTTGAGGTTAATTCAAAGCAAAAAAGAGACAGAAATCAATAATCTGATGAGATATGAAGTAAGCATGCGTTGCACTACCTCAAAGTTAGCTTTACCTCCATCATCCTCAATATGTTCACATCTTCTTCGGCAATTAAATTTCTAAAATCACTGCTTTCATTTAGGTTGCTTGAATAAGATAATAATTAAATTTGCTTCTTTTGTCGATTAGACATTTAAATAATCGAAATCATCTCTTCAGGGAATGTGTTTCGGATGCACCGCTAAATTGGAGTGGGAAACGTTTAAACGTGAAAAGATGTGTTGCAAAGACGTTATCAATTAAAATTCACACCTGGTCTTCTAAAAGCGACATCCGAGTTGCGACCAAATGAAAGATCTTTGCTGAGTCGATTAACGATTTTTGCCACATTTCCCGACATTATTTCCTCCTAAAATTTTAATTTTATTAACAATCTAGATGATTGCGCATATTCGTTCGCTTGTTTATCCGTTTAGTTGTAAAACCAATTAGCATTCAAAGAGTTAGTCGCTCACTCAGTTAATCACCAAAGAAATTTGCATATAGATAGTACCAATGCATTTTACGTATTTATGCAACTTATAGCCGACAATTTTTTTCGACATCAATAACACATTCCCTTTTTTTGCATGCATGGGTTTAGATGACTCTTTAAGGTGGTCACATTTGAGGGATTCGATCAGTGAGTCGCTTAGCAGAAATGACAGCAAAAAAAAAAAGCGCATTTATTGCACACAATTAAAATTACCCCTAATAAATCTGTGCCTTAAAAATCTTAAAATTGGTATCTTTGATGATAGTTTAACGATAACACTGACTGCTATCAAACATTTCACTCCTCCCTCCCCTTTTCTTTACTCCACATAAATCTAACACCCTGAAGTAATCTATTTCTATGCTCAAAATCGAATAAATAATAAGAAATTAGCTGATATTCGCTTTTGCAAATAAGCTCAATGCACCAACAACCCTCATAAACTGCCACTAAGTAATAAAACATGCACAATAATGCAGTCACCTTTCAATTGAACTAATAGCCTGCATTAACCTATACCTATACAAAAGAACTGCTCTTACGAATCCGGCAAAATGTCAAATGAGGCTTGTTCAACTGTAAAATACATGATAACTTTTAAGCAAATTCAAGTATATAGAAGTATTTTCGAATTAATAGATGAAATATGAAGTAATGCAACTCCAGGTAAATATATAACACACATAAATGCATATAAACACTAAAAATATTATAGACGAAGTTGCAATAAAAGGCTGATATAATTCACTCATTACAAGGATAAAAGAATCGAAGAGGAAATCAACCTGAATTGAAGTCATCGAAGGAGTCAATACAATAGACTCAATGAACTTCTACTGAAGCGTTCCCAATACCGCCGATCAAACACAACGCCACTGAAAAATCAAACCTTTACAGCTTGCACTGTAAGTTTGTGTATCGAAAGCATCGCTAAACGTTGCGCACGTGCCTAGCTTATATTTACCAATGCCGCTTCATAGTCTAATCGAACTTCTAATCTCAATGCAAACCTCACTCCAGATAACATAAAAATCACCCTATAACAGTATATAGGAAATGATCCCGTTGTTGATGGCAACATTATATTTCCACTTAAGTAAACAAAAAGTGCGATCGTATTCATATGCCTCTTATACCTCAAAAGTACGATACGTCATAAGTGAACTAACATATACCTAGCAAAACTTCCGATAGCCATTCATTATGCTGGAACTGATAGACGAAGTGTCGATATACGCAAATAAAACAACTTTATGCAATAAATTTACAATTTTTTTGAACAGAAATGTAGAACAAACAAATGCTAGAATTATGCAAAAAGAAGCATAGCATATGCGTCTTGGACGAGACCGTTAACGAAAAAAACCTGAAACATTCAAGAAACCAGTCATCGACGTCTCATACACTTAGTCACGTTTCCTTTAAGAAAAAAAAAACGCAGCTGATAGGTGGAAAGTAGCGAAATCGATTAGGAATCTCAAGAGGGCTAACTAAAAGAGATGCCATCTGGATTCGTAGGAATAGCTGAAATAAGACTGTAAGTCCTATGGTATTTCGTAGCATATTTAACCAGCTTCATTATCTTTGAAGCAAACGGCATAGGTGGGGAAAGTGGGACGGTGTTGACACGCATAAAGATCTTAGAGGAACTATAAAAAGAACTTTTTCGTTTAAAAGTATAAATTTTCAAAGAAGAAAAAAGGAGAGTGGTAGTATTTTTAGTGTTTAAGTAATTCAACACTAAGGCAGCTTTGGATTTTTTCAACTTTTGCCACCGTCTCAGACGATCATCATGTATCTCCTCTTCGATTCGCTTTACCTCTGTTACAGTATTGCTAAGATAGCGTTGGAGGTGTGTATATGTATATGGAGGGATTTAAAACATTCTAGAAAATAATCCATATTCCCTAAAGGTTGAGAAACAATTTTACGGGTTAAGACCACCTGTGAGAGAAGAAACATAATCTGAAAGTGATTGTTCGCCTCTTCGAGAATCAACTTGCTTTCCACTATCTTTGGAATGCGTCTATAAACTTTTCTACTCACTCCCTCTTGCGCCTCTTCTAAACACGATTACAGATTAAATTTTGAGCGATTAATATGGATCACGAAGAAAACATTTTCAGATAGCATCTCAATAGGTATGAGTCAATATTGCGGTCGTATGCACAACTGTTAAAGAATAACAAAACAAAACGCAGTTGCAGCATTTGGCCACATATTTGAGATGTTGCTCTATCACTTTTAAGTTGAATATTTTAAGTAATTTCTTTTCAAAACGAAATATATTATGATTGTATTTTTTGGCATTTAAAAATCGTTGCTCAAAATAATAGACGCTTTATAAAAATGAAAAACCGAAATAGGAAATATTTATGAACTAATAAAGAGATCAAATAACACACGAGAACGAGAGTTATGTTTTAATGTGATCAACACATTACGTTGTTGAAATGTTCCTTCCTCTTTTTCATTGTAGTAGATTGTAATGTGCAAAATCCAAATAAATACTTGCTGAAAAACTATGATTGGTTCATTCGATAGCTGCTGGCTTAATATATCAACCAATAGCAAGAAGTCTCTCTTCTAACTAATAATACTCAATGTAAATTGTAAAAGAAAATAAATGAAAAGAAAATAGCACCATTGCTCATTTCTATCAGGGGGCGAAAAATGAGCACAATTTTTAACCCGGTACTAGTATCAATAATTTTACATCACTTGAAAATGATGTGAAAATCTTTTCATCTAAATCGACTTACTTCTTCAGATTGGCCCTATTGCATAATTGAGGGGGAGATGGCAACATGATCATATACGAACTCAAAAGCATGATAGGTAGACGCAGGATTGCATAATATTAAACGTTATGGCGGTCAATGTTGGAATTTCAATGAAGAACAATAGCAAAGTAAAACAAAGATAAAGAAACAAGAACCAGTAAAGAGTATAGCTGCAGCAATAAAAGCATCAATAGCAGCGATACTCTCTCTCAAAAAAAAAATTAACACACCGCATGGGCTACATCGGTTAACGGCAGTCCCATCGAGTGACGATGATTCACGTTGAACGACTTCAAAAAGCATTTTATCGCCGCCTTTCTTATGCCAATACGAACAAATCACCAACATCTCTTAATTAATCGATATTTCATTTCAATTAAATGTTTTATTTCGTCATGAAATATCATCTTTTAGTTTATCGCAAAACGGTGAAATTTTCAGGTAACTTCTCTATGGATTCAGTTTTTTTGCATGAAAAAAGGATGTTTTATTAGAGGTTTATACGAATGCAAAACAACGCTATTCTACGTTAAATATCGACGCTATTGCATTTGAAGACACTCAAAATTAGCAGTAAAAAGCAATCGATTGATGAACCATTTATCACAGCACAAACGCAATTAAAGTGACCCCTTCAAAGCACGTGACTTGCTAGTAATTGTGGTACTCGCTTGAAACTTATTCAAAATATGCATTGGCAAAGTATGCGTAAGATGAGATCAACAGTTAATTCGAGAAACCCCCGAAGGGAGGGGAAGATCTAGGGGCACACGGTAGTAAAATGCACTATAAGTCACGTTGAACGATCTCATGTGACCGATCGCACACATTCGTGAAGCAGTCCGATGTAATGCATGTCTATTATGACGCATATAGATGCAACAGATAGCATACTGTTATCGGATTTTCGTGATCTCCCCATCCAACAAGCATAAATTTCGAGGCGTTCCAACCAGCTCAATTTCACTAGAAAGAAATATCTGCGAAGAGGAGCACCTCTTAGCCTCTCCTCCCAGCTCAGTTTCCGGTTTTGGTGTCTGTCGCTTTGAAAATAGAATCATTGGTAGCCTATAAATAAAACATTCAAGTAGTAAACTATTTTCATTAGGTTGGTTTATATAGGTTTTCATCACTCCTAAATAACGTTTGTATTAAGAGAAAACGTGCGAAGCAAAAAGCGTAAAAAGAAACTTATGGGTAAATAAATTTTATCGCGAATCCAATCTAACCAACTAAGTATGGAAATTCGTGAAGAAAAATTCATTTCCCATAGGGATTATTGACTATATACAAATTTAACATACCCCAATAGCATATTCTATACGATTGAATTCAATGCGCTTCGCCCACTGATGCACATCAACAAGGAAAATGTGTAAAAAGCACACCTAAAATCACCCCCCCCCCCCCCAAAAAAAAAAGAACGGAAGGAACATCGACATCCCGCGAACGAGAACTGAACACACCAAATATAAAAGCTTTTGCTCACATTTTCCGCACCAATCATTCGCCAGCTCGACTTGCTCACGCAATGGTACAGTAATCAGTACTGAACTTTGCCGGTTTCAAATTCGATCCAATAGTTCGCAAAGACCAAAGATCGTTTGAAAGATTTTGTCTTTATTTTCATAAGACGGAAAACGAATGAAGCGGAGATTGCAAAAAATAAATTATTGGTAAGTTGAAAGTGGTGAAAAAAGCGCAAATTGGTTTCTTCCGGGCAGAATTGATTGCTAATTATAACCGATTCGTTGTTTTTCACTTCGCTTACGCTCATTGAAAATACAATATAACTATCAGAAAGCAGCAAAAAAAAAAAAAATCGATCGGTTTTTCGTCTTCAAGGATCGACTCGGTGGATAGTGGTGAAATCTATGCATTGTATACACATAAAAAAGCTAGATGCAGATATAATTGAAACGTTGAAAAATCGAATATTTTAATGATAAACACTCTGAAATGCCCTCAATCGAAGATTGAAACGCTAGAAATTGCGATGTTCAAGTAACATCGTTTAGAGTTATATGTTTAGAGACCTTAATAGGTGGGAATTAGAGAGCATAAAAATGAGAACACTATCTGGGCGCATAAAACAAACAACACTACCTGAGAGTATGAAAGTGGCAATCCTCGAACGTTGATGAATCGCCTAAATTCTTTCGATCGCATATAGATTGCAGATTTCGTTCACTGATTAACGTCCAAATCATTGTGCTGTAAATAAATGAATTTTTTGATGATTTTATTACCGCTTAAAAAAAAAATTCGATATTTGACAATAATAGTAATCTTTTCCACTCATTTATGTGTAAAAAATCATTTCTATGCGATTGTTGTTATAAAATCACTTTATTTAATGAAATATATTCATTGCGATATATTACATTCAATAAGAAAATAAACGTCCTTCCTTGATTATTATTATTATTGGGTTGCCCAAACGATCGCAATGATCGAAATACAAAATATCAATAAGTATACCTCAGATCAATGTGCTAAACTTTAATCAAACGTGTTTACAATCATGAAGATACTAGGAAATATCATTTTCAACGAAAATTCGAAATTTAGATTTCAATTTCTCTCGCTTAGAGGACGAGACGAGGGAAAACTGAGTTTTCGATGTTCTAAAAATGGTGCTTTCGATATGTTATGTTCGAAAACACTCATCATAGAATTGGATATCAGAGTACTTTTAAATCTCCTTCGTTAACTGGGGATGGAGGGGATAGAGGAGGTGAGGACGGTGGGACGGTTGGTCACTGGTGAAATATGACGGTGATCTGAGCACTTTTTGAATTCTCTTTTTTTTTTCTTTAAGTCGTTGCACTTTCATGCGATCTATGCTTATTTTATAGTTTCATTTAAATTTCTATGGTTTATGCAGTTCATGTTCTGCTTCTTTGCTTTTTCCATCATTGATTTCCGGAATTTGTTGCTCTTCCATTGTCCCAGAATAACTTTTTTCTTTCGATCGCATATATATAGCGTATAGTGCGACTCGAAGAATGCATTTGGCTTTTTTTGGTCGCAGTTTCTTTCCCTCAGAGTTATTGAGTAAATAAGTTGTACAACGTCTCCGTTTATGTCGTCTTTTACAGCAAAGAAAACTTTTTTCGAGGTGAGAAAAATAAAAGGAAAATAAAAAGAAGGCGAATGGCATCTTGTAGAAATGCAACAACGATGACTTTTTTTTGTATAGTTTGCAAGGATTCTCATTTTGCACCTCGTCAAATATCTTCTTAATGAGCTACAAATATTTCTGTACATTTGAAGCTTCTTTTCTGTAACGTGAAAAAAATATGTATAGATTGATGATGTCTTTTGTGAGATTGATCCTTGTGTTTTGCGAAATTTCGATTTAAGCCTTATGTACTGAATGAATTCATTTGGCGATAAGTGTGCTAAAAACACGTAATTTTTGGCTTATTTGCAGTGTAAAGTTGTGCCTAAGTGCAACGTTCAAAGAATTTCGAGACACAGGACAACAGCAAAATAGGCCCTCTACTTCGTATCGTCGTTGTTTTCGTACGTTGTGATTACCTTCGCAATTTCGATTCCCCAAGATTTTATTTATTTATTTATTTTGTTTTTTGCTGAAATGTTGCAACTATAAGAAGAGCACGGTTCTGGTGTGATCTGATGTTTCCCTGACTTCCGTATTTGACTCTCAATGCTATCTGAGCGTGGCATTTTGTTCGGCTCCATACTGGTGAATATTATGCAAAAAAATTTTAATGTTGAGCTTGCAGCCTATCCAGTCGCTCCTTAAAAACTAAGAAAAATGCGTTTATTAAAGTTCATCAGCTAGTATACCATAAATGTTTTGCTTATTCATTGTTCCTATAAAATTGTTTAAAATCACATTTTGGCAGGATTTTTTTTTTTTTTTTTTTGATAGCGTTCAACTTTCCTCTTCATTTTTTCCATTTTCAGATCTTTTTTCCTCACTTATCACGAAGTTCTCAAGCTTTATTTCAGTTTCATGTTATGTGAGAGACCTCAGCGAAAATGTCGAGGAAGAAACAATTGGGAACTCTGCGATGAGAGCGATTTTTTTCGAGGCGGAGACCCCGATAAAAAAGTCGAGGAACTTTCTGATATGACTTCGTCTGGGAGCAGTTCGTTTTATAAAATTCTTCGATATCAGCCATTAGTATCTTTACTAGCAAAGAGTGATCCACTGTTACTAGTAGCGAAACTATCAGTATTGAAGGTGTTCGCTGCGACATACTATCATAGCCACAAGAGTTGGGGCCTATGACGAAGAACTGTGATAATAAAACTAATGTATTCAAGAATGCTATGTAGCACACACAACCGAACTTTCATCTGATTTATCTGTGTGTAATTTCCACATAAGAAATAGTGCTAACGTTTTCGTTCGTTCGGCAATCACCTATAAGGAAACGTAACGAATTCTACTTTATAGAAATATCGATAAAATTGCTATATTTGGCAGATATATGAAACGATCAAATTTGATAAAACTGTGGTATATGAAAACCCGATAGTAGAATATTCGACAAAATTTTGATGGAAATTTACGATGAAATGAGTTTTCGTAAGTTTGTAGAATGGATAAAGAATGAACTGAAATTTTGGAAAATTCGTAAAAATTTTCAAAGATCAAAATAAATTATCGAAATGAATCGCAGCAAAGTTGGTGAGGAATTTGATTTGTTATTAAATTAAACTTCACGGCAGATTTCGAAAGAAAATCTCTGAGTGCTTTAGACGATAATGATTGAGCTTACTCGTAAAAAGAGGATTCATAAGAAGCATATAAATGATGCATCTTGCAATGTGAAGGTGACATGAAATTGAAGAGATAAATTTTAAAAAGTACAAATTTACTTGCCGATTTAAACGAAGTAAGGCAACGAAAAAAAGAACTAAGGCAAATGAATATTAAAACAACTGAAACGCAGCAGTGCCAATAACCTTCGAGTAAGTTATGCTAAAATAGCTCGACAACGTTACACCTTATTACTCGCACTATAGGTACCGTTCAAGAAATAGTTCTGAAAATAATGCATTCAATAAATAGCCATTATCGCTAATCTTATACATTTTCGGTAAGTTTACGACAAGGTTGGAGAACAATTTTTACATGATCACAACTAACTTCTACAAGGTAAAAACGTTAGTGGTGGGTACATTGCATCAATTGTAAAGGCATTAATAAAATCGTAGAGACTGTGCAATTTCGCAAACATCGTAGATGCGCTCATATGACGTACACATAGAGTGGATAGTACAGAAATCGTGTATATTTTTTTGCGGCAGCAAACATACACTCAGAGAGCGGTTGTTATGCAAAGATCGAAGTGAACCCTTATATGCGTGAGTCCAATTTCTCTGCAGTTGCGTTGTTTTCATTATAAAATCGAAAAACCTACTACTTTTCATATCTATATAGAAGAGAATGGAATCTTTGAAATGCTGCCTTCACTAATGTGAACAGGTGAGTAATAGCAATAACAACGCCACCTGCCCATAACATTAAAATAATCTCATTACTGATCTCTCCCTCAGCTGCACTACAGCTGCTCCATTTATCGTTGTCTGATGCAGCAGAGCAGTATTTCGCTTCAATTTTTATCACAAAAACCTACATTAAAACTATGTCAGGGGAACATATATCGTCTAGAGTTCTTTACTTGCGACATTCAAGAAACAGCACAGATTTTGATTCCCTACAACTTCAAGCAAGATACCGGATGGAGTCGGGAATCTGGTGAGCTCCATGCTCGCCTTCTTCTTCTGGGCCAATGAAGGTTGAACAATCCGCGCCGGCTGATATGCAACACACTCCCATCGACCTGACTAGAAGGAAATGCATTGTATTAAGGCCATCCACACAAATGCAAATTCATCCACACAGTTTGCACGAATCAGCAGTACAACTGACTTAATTTTCTCTCCAAGCTTGCAGCTTCGTGTCCCTTGCATACTATAAGGCCATTAAATCTGCTAAAAATTTTAAACTCTGGCTTCAGTGATTCCAGAGTTGAAATTACCGAGTAGGCAGATACACACATGTGGATTCAAAGATATAACATCACTGTAACGTGCTTTTGCAAAGCAAATTTGCAAAAGCTTGGGAACTATCATTTAGCTGTTGATTGGTTTTGCTCATCAGAACAGATGTGATCTCACGTCTTTAGTTTTGACTCTATTTTCTTGTATGGAATTTGCAGCTTTACGTTTACACCCTTTTGTAATAATTTTTTTGTGTTCATGTTTATGTTTGTGTTTACGTTTATGTTTATGTTTATGTTTCGATATTGCTGTTCGTGATTATTGAAATAAATGAACATACTATTTGGATTTGGTTGGTTCATGATTGGTCGTTTCTCAATTACGATCCTCCAAATGGATGCGATCGGAAATTAAATCGGAAGACTGCGATGAGCTGTGTGAATGCCGTCAAACCACGAAGAACTCGGAAAACGCCGAACAAGATACCATCGTCAGCTAGCAAAAAAATGGTCATACAAAATGAAGATTTTCTTAAGGAAAAGCGGAGTTTGAGCAAAACTTTGTTGTCGACTAAGCAGTGCTACGAAATGTAAAGGGAAGTTACTGAAAGAGAAGAAAGAATGTTGAATCTGGCTCTACCTAAAGTACCCGAGAAAGAAACAGGAGCCAAACAAATCGGAAGGATCAAGAACTTGTAGAAAAATTAGTCAACGAGTGTAATTCCTTTATAGTCGATCTAGAAAATTTTTCCAAATGTTCCCTTAATTCTCTTGAAGTTTCTGAAGACCACAGTGGGAACTTATGGTCTAGCGTCAAAGTCTCGCATAGAATGCCTGTCGACCGACATAAGTTCCGAATGGAGAGAGCGAACAGTCTCAAGCAGAAGCCTGGATTAGTCCTCATGAAGTATTCCGTTTGCCACGGATTGAACACATTTTACTTTCCGCTGATCAAAAAATTGAGCGCTTTCAGTGTGAGGCGAGAGAATCCGTTCCTCGGCAATACTGAGAAGTGCGGTGGCCAATAACTACGGGCGATTATCCTCAAAGTGAAGCTCCTATGCCACTTAGCACCTGACATGAGAAAAATGAACCAAATCGAAAACATCTCAAAAACTGAAAACTAACCTATCCCTGACTTGTGTTAAAATTAACCGTTCACGTTTTGCGAGGTTTTCAGCGAAATACTGTCCTCCGAATCTTTTTAAAACAAAGGATAGCTTCTGCAGGTTGAGTTGCAGCAATTGCAGCATTAGCCACTCGTCGTCCCTAATGTGTCATTGATAGCGATCAAGCGCCTACCTTCGCCACCTAAACAACGCAATGGTCTGAGGTGGTTGCCTCTGACCACATAAATCGTCCGATTAGAAGTAAATGATTTCATGATTCGAACGACAGATTCTAAATCACTGCTTCACTTTTGCAGAAGTTCTCTTACGAATGTCAACAAAACGATTCGATTTTTCCTCGGATTCTTTAATACTTCTCAAAATTGGTTGCTACTGCTACAACGCAAACTAGGAGTACCGTCCACTCGATGAAATAACTATGGAACTGAACCGAAATTTACACTAAGAAAGTTGCACTTCGTATGCTTAGCAACAAATATTAGAACATTTTATTCACTGTGTCAACAAAAGGACATCAAAAAAAAAAAAAAAAAAAAAAAAAAATGGAATGAAGCAGTTGTACAGCAAACTTGCACAAACGCAAATAAAATCACATGCCATTCAGACGAAGACATAATATCACTAGCCAATAATAATAATTATATATGTATAGTATATTTAAAGAATAGACGATCATCGATGAATGTGTTAGTGCAGTTTTTCTGCACTATTAACAACACGAAAACATGCCATATAAGTTCGTAATTGATCACTCATACAAATTACTAAGTTATATAAAACAAAAAAAAGACGCCTGAAATAAGCGGAAAATCTAGGTCCTGAACGAAGACTACAAGTACTCCAATGAATAGACTATAAGGCGCTTTGCATAATCGTCAGTAGAGCATCGAAATAAGTGTGAACAAATCCATGAGAATATAATACATACGGCTACGGAAGTCAATTTCATATGAATATATGCTTCTTTTAGTTATAAAAAATTAAAACAATTTTCATTTAACAAAAGATCATTTAATTTAATTAATTCTCAACTATATCAAATTACCGTCCAACTCATTTACATCGTTTATGAACGTCGTCTATATTGTTAATATTCAAATTTCTCGTTTATAAATGTTTGCAATTGAAAACGATTATTACTGCGATAGCAATTGAAAACTATATCCGCAAAACAAGTTCCCTATCAACGATATAAATCATACAGATGACATTTAAAAATTCATTGCAGTCAAAACTATTTTCCGGTTGAAACGCTATCAAGTACACGTGTATGCCGTTCTTTGTCTGGAAAAAAAAAGCACCTCTGAAGCTTAATGAACAGCGCACAAAAAAAAACAATAATATGAAAGTTCAGATTAAAAAAAAGCCGAAGAAAAATAACTATATAAAGGTGCAACATTGTTCTAATTTAGGCTGACAAATATCACAAGTAAAACAACAAGAGTAAAGAGTAATTGAAATAAACAACATCCGAAAAGAACGCTTTCGATACGTCGTGCACGAGACAGCAACGATAGAAACACAAATGCATTAAGCACCACATAGAAGCGTGCAACAATGAGGCGAATTATGCACAGCACTAAATGAGCCTAGCAAAACTGGGAATTTAAAAGATATGAGAAAAAAACGAGTAATACACACTAAATTTTTTTTCGCATTCTTACAAGTGTCACATTCGATTAGCATCCCCCATCAAATGGAATATAAGCAAATGACGCCGCATAGTTATGACAACAGAAAACATTCATTTCTCAATCAGTCTTTATTTTACTGTTTTCTTCGATTTGTATAAAAAGTATTGAACCTCTACTTTTCATTTCTATAGTCACTTCACTCAAAACATAACGATCCCCTATTCCCAATAACGAATTGAAAATTTGTGATGACTGTAAAACGAAACTAAACAAAACGATGCTTTCAATGTTACGGGTACAATAAACGTTCATAATTTTTTCATCACCACCTTTTAACCATTAATCATTCAATCGCCATATACACCTAAAGTCATACCTACTCTCTAACGTTGATTTGTACTTATCGTGACTAGCGAGTAGCTATCAATAAGAAAAGGCAAAAAAAAATTCACTGAAGATGCAATGGTCAGCATGGCGACGATAAAGTGAACAACCGCAAAAGTGCGCGAAACAAGTAAATAAGTTCAGCTTGAAGACGCGCTTCCATGATCATCAACAAAACATGCACCTGAAATAAACGCTCATCATCACTTTTATACCAAACAGCATTTTGAAGCTTTACTTCTGTAAACGATTATCGCTCATTAGCTATGTAACCTTAGAGAAATATTTCAGGTGGAAGCATTTATCTTCGACTTATCAGCAAAAGAAAGTCAAGCATAGATTCGAACATGGCAAAAAAAAAACCTTCTCCGATGGTTGGAAGTCGACCATCACCGATTGTCGGAGGGATGCTGTAGTCTTATCGGGGAAGCAGCATATCGTTTTGATAAATGTCTTCATCTCTCGACTCAACATCATATTCACCTCTCCATAATTGTAATCATCATGCCGAATACCTATGACGAAAATTAATTTTCTTTGAAAATGCTTTTAGTAAGGACACGTCGTTAAAATACATCAACATCTATTTTACTTGTTTGACTTGATATGATGCGAACAAAAAAAAACTTCAAATTTCCAACGAGAAAAACATAAATTTCTATTGGTAAAGGGGCGAATAAAAATATCGTTTAGATTTTCACTAAAGGAAAAGAAGAATTTCTGTAAGAAACTCAACAAATAAAAAATTTTCTTTTCTTTCTAACTAGAGTGAAATGGAAACGAGTTTATATTCATAAAGTATTCCACTTTTATTAGCGCACTATGTATTGCGCCCATCGAATGCACTTCCTAATCAAATTATCGATGCAATTAGCGTTCGCTTTTTCTGTGCAAACTCTCTTCGCGCTTTTTTGTTCGATTCTGAACGACTCATTCATGTGATCATATTGGTCTCATTGCATATGCGAGCTTATATACAGTCAGTGCAATTTTCATTTTGTATTTTCTTCCTTCTTTTTTTCAAAAAAAAAAAAAAGATTCAACTACCTCTGATACGATACACTATACGAGTTTTATCCCTGCTCTGTCTTTATTGATATATTTTCTATGCCCCTATCTCAGGCTATTCTTCTTCTTTTTTTTGTTCCTTAGAGGTTCTAGATGCCTTCTATACCCTTTACATACTAATGTCTCAATCATCATACTAAACACCTGCTCGCATACACCTCTCTCCCTCTCAATATGAAAGACAATCGGATTCAAATCTCGGTGTCTCGTAACAATTTACGAAACGAATACGACACTTTAATGAAGAATACCAGTTTTTTTTCTACCTATAGCTATGAAAGTTTTTTTTATGTTTGCTTTCTATCATTTTCCTTTCTATTAACGTAACTGGCAGCTAACGAGGGAACATTTTTGATCTGCAAACGTCGCTAGCTTCTAACGACAAGCAGTTAGGAATAGCAATTAGGAAGAGGTACTATCCCTATGCCCTATCTTCGAAAGAAAAGGTACTCCCAATAAATTTTAGCAAGTATTGTAATATCATTCTTCGTAACGTTCTTCGCTACCCACAACTCATTACGCCGACGAAGTTTCAGCGGAACGCTGCTCCACATAAATAATAGAGATAGAGTGTTGCAAACACAAAACAAAGCAAAAATTCGTGAAAATAGTTCACTTACCGTATAAAGACTGAATATACATCCACACAGCTATACGATATTTGGTCGTATCTACATCACTATATTCACCCATTCTGCAAGAAAAAAAAAGCATCTAGTTTAATTAATAATATGAAGAGGCTCCACTACTCGAAAAATTCATGATAACGTTAAATTCGATCTCTCAAGGTAGCATTCGCTACTCGAAATGCTATATTTGAATGTGATACAAACATTCATAAAGATAAATGTCCTGTTCGTAGTGAATCAAAATGAGAGAAAACAACAAAAAAGACTAACGTGAAATAAGTGAGATTTTGAGTGAGTGTGAATTTTTTATCGAGAATATCAGCCATCTCGTTGTAAAGTTCATCCACACAGCTATATCCTTGATCCTCCCAGGATAGATCCTATAAAATAATGCTATCAGAAAATTTCAGCATAAAATTGTGAGGCCTAGGTGAACTAAGCTCTCCATTACTTTATTAAATAACTAGTACTTATATTATACCTGTGCGAGAACTATTCATTAAATTTTCCGAATTCCTAGGAACCTCTTCAACTTTTCAAGATGATCTCACGGAGGTCTTTTCTTCTGAATCTTTGAAATGCTAACAAGATTGTGCTTACTTATAAATATGACTTTGATTGAAATATTCAAAATGTACTAATAAATTTTTACTTAAACATCTCATACTTCTTTCCTTTTTTAATCAATGGAATTTAAGGTAGAGCTTAGTCTACAACAAAATATGAAGGCGTAATAAGCCTTATAGGCTCACAAGAGGTGAATTCATAAAAATTAAAGTTTTCGAATATCAAAAGCAAATTAATCTTAAAGGACAAATTCACAACTTGAAACAACGAATGAACTCAATTCCATAACCATACTTTCCGATCAGCAAATGAATATGAACTCGATGCTCGAATAAATTTTCGTATCGATATTGGCTGATGTTTTATCGTTAAAAAAAAACCTCGATGAATTTGCTCTTGATTGATTTGATTAATTCATAACTTCACGTCGATTTGCAATTTCTATCAATTGAAGTGATGAAAATGTCACCGCGATGAGAATAAAAGACGAATAATGACAGGTGTTAATTAGTGTTGAAATTGATTTGAAAAAAATACACTTAAAAGATTTACGTGAATTTTATGTGTCCTCGCAGTACCGTTACGAGCGCATAATGCAAAATCGACGTAACTGAATCGTAAATCTCTCGCATAGAGAGAAGCAGTTCTGTCGTTTGAATTTTCCGTAACTCTACCTGTTAGAACACCCACCGCACCTAGAATAACAAACGAGTTTCTTTTTTTTTGATCAGTAAGACTGAAGATAGCAAGCTTACTGAGCACATACAGAGTTAAACGATGACAGCGGGAGGAAAACAAATTAAAGCTAAAAATGAACAATGGTACATTGCATATTCGGTTGCATCCCCTCTCCTCAACCATTTCAATGTCATTATTCAACTATTAAAATTTTCACCGAATTTCCTCGCCATTATAGTATTACTATAAAATAAGTAGTCACAAAAGCAAAGGAAGGTACATCAAGTTTTTAATGCAAACAAAAACTGAATAAATATATTCATGTGAAGATATACGAAAAAAGAAAGGTCATCAAAGGGATCCGTCACATTTTTGCTAGCAGATTTGCGAAAATAACGCTGCTAAATGAGACCGAATAAATAGCTCACCGGCGGTACCTGCATCGGTGATCGGATCAGCGGTGTGTACGTCAAGGAAATGTCTCTGTCGTTGTGGTTCACTCAGTTGGTGATCGTTTTCGCATGTCTTGATCCCCTTGAGCTCGTTCATTCGTTTCAGCAATAATTCAACTTCGCCTTCTTGGCCATTCTCCTTTTCATTTTGAAGACGGCTTGCTGCTAACGACTCACTGCAAATCGAGACTAACTATTACGCTTTTATTCACAGTTGCAAACATATTCATGCAAAGCTTTTGCTGTTGTTCCAGTAATTCCCTTTAGCATACTCTTTATATATATATATATATATATATATATATATATATATATATATATATATATATATATATATATATATATATATATATATATATATATATATATGCATATATATAATGCACATGAAAAGTCTCAATCATATGTCCTTAAAAACCTAGCAGATGCCAGATGTCGCTACTTTAACATTCCCCACAAAAACGCGGAAATTATAGGCCCTTTTCATAGTCCTAGAGGTATATCCAGTCGGAAACACGATGACTGACATGATTTTGATGAGTTAAACTGCCTATAGTATGTACGCCATGGAATAGAAATGGGGAAAATGAGAAGAAAAGACTTCTACAAAGACGGTTGTTACACTTCGAGAAGTTTTAAAATAGAACATGAGAAAAACTTAACAAATTTATCCACAGGGAGGTCAAAAAATGTTCATCCCTGCTTACATTTTATTTCTGGAAATTTGAGATAGCTGCATGAGTCGTTCACTTATACGTCCGTTCTCCGAAAAGGTTCGGAAAAAAGTAAGCATCGGGTATTATAGTTAATTTTACGAGATGTTCGTATTAGTGTTTACCTTTGAGAAAAGAGATTAAATGAAGAATTGCTGTATGTTTAATGGTTTTGTTATTCCACACAACAACAATGTTCCAAGTATTTCTTCAAGCAGGTGAAAATTTCTCGAATATACTTTATGAGCAAAACGACCTTCGATAGCATTAAAAATCTTGCACTTCCTTTTGAATTAAAATGTTTGTACATCGCATAGGCTTTATATTAAATGTTTCGATAACAATATGCTTATTCAACTCTTTCTTTCAAGAAAACTTATGAGGCTTTCATTCACCATTCAAATATTCGCATACACCTTCAACACTCAAATAAGCCTATTATTGCCGCTCTTACAACCTTTATATTGCAGTATCACTTAGCGTTTTGATGTTGATTTCAATGTCAAAATTAGTAAACATTTTTCGCTGAATCATTTCTGCGAAATGTTTAGGCACAACACAACACCGCTGGCAGTCATTACTAATTCCGTTTCAATATCACAGTATCATTCATTATTCATAGGAAGCATATAGGAGATATGCTAAAGTTGGGCAACAATTTCGGCGGAAAAAGACTCTTAAGAAGAGTTGATTTTATTGACATCGATTTCACTCATTTGTGATGTTTAGAAGAGAAATGAAAACGGATTAGCGAAAAAGACAAAATAAACATCATCTAAGCGTAGTATCCAACAGAAATTAAGAAATACACCCACAACAATAGTTTCCTTTCTTTTTATGGAGAGATCATTTATCGCATCATTCTCAATGCTCACTTGCAAGTCATGCCACAACTCTACGAGTATGTCAGCAACCAAAAAAAAAAAAAGAAAAACGCATCACTCGGTAGGAACATCTCTTATTCACGTGATATTCATGCAACCATTCATGCAGGCAAAAGAATCAATACAACCAACAATACTCGTATTAGTGCTAATCGTAACTACGAAAATACCATGATTTCACGTGAATTATTTCAATTTTCTAAACCAAGGAAGCGTGCTTCGTTCACGTGATTAGTTTAACCTTACCAATAAAATCTCTTAAAAAGAGAAATATCAACACAAAAAGATAAAACAAAGTGGATGTATTATGGCACATATTACAAACATTGGAATTTTTTCTTTTATGATAAACTCTTTCAAACCATCAAAAATGGCAAAGAGTTGAGTGTACTTTAAATCGCAGAAAAACTTATTAGTATCAAAAAATAATCATACGTATCTCCTATTGCCGTAATAATAAACAAAGGTATAAACTTATCTCATAATGCAATCACATTCACCAATATAATAATTAAATATACTTGCAAAAATGCTGTCCCGCTAAGAGTAGGGAAAGCAAAGAATGTAGACAATCGATAATTAAGCTCAGAATTCGAGTGTCTATATTCAGGTTGTATTTCAGAAAGATACTCGTTTACCGGAAGTTTCAAAGAGCACAGCTATTTTCGCATCATTTGCTATTCTCATCTAAGACGTAGTTTGAAAGTGCACATCGTCGTATCACTGATCGCTGTTTACCCTGTACTGCATTATGTTTACTACATAACTCGACGTTCTATTCGAAATTTATTTACTGGTGTAAGAATGTAAGTAGTGACATCAAACTGCAACTACGTCACACCAGTATATAAACTATGCGAAAGTAGAACGATAGAAACACAGCGATCAATGTGCACTTCGAAACTATTGAAATTTATCACCTTCGTATACGTGATTTTGTTTTGCTCACTTTCTACAGTCTATCAAAACAAAGCGCAACAACATTCTCAGGTGAATCGATCAAGCAACCCGATGCCCTTTCATTTGAAACGCCTCTTGCTTCTATGCATCGTCTGGTGGCGTTTTGCTTAGTCGTACTCCTTTTCATTTTTCTTTAGAAAAGTCACTGTAATTTACCAACTTCCGCGGAGATCTTAAGGGTTTTGTGGGAGGGAACGTAATGGAGGGAGGGAATGAAGAGAGAAGTGGAGTGAACGAGGGAAAGGGTTGTTCCTATTCGTCATGAACAATGTTATGGTAATCTCTTCTTTCAGACCAACAACCGTCTCTCTCTGCTATGGTCTCAAGAAATATTTTCCAATTAACTGCACCTGACAAACAACAGTCTGGCAAACGTTGCAAACAGAGTTTGGCACATGAGCTTACTCGGCAGTGGTGTTTGGTTCGATACCTCCGTTGCCGAGGATGAACGAACAAAGAACATGCGTCTGCGCGAGCACAATTGTTGCCTGCACCAACTCCGACAGCGACCAATTCGCCGGTGAGCGGCACTTCGTCAGGGCCTTCAACATCAAGCTTACAACGGATCGCACATACTGCATTCCTCTGCCATTCAAATGACTCATAGAAAGCACTTCATCCCGTTCATTATGTATGTGAGAATTTATGAATGTTGTGATGCGCATATATCAGTCTGTCCCACCTTCGTAGAAGTATGTGCATCATGGAAAGACATTAAAAAGCCTGTGAGCATGAACAGCAAGAAAGAGCAAGGGAAGGCAGAAGGACTCATAATTATAAAGAATTCCTTCGTTAGGCACCGCGCTGAAAAACAAATGTGCTATTTTAACCACCACTGGTGCTAAAAATATATTGATTACCATTCAGTGCTTATACATGGCCTACGTATCGCCAGCCTTATATCACAATGAATAATAAGCATAGAAGTACGTTCAACTGACCAAGAGATGATCGGTGGTGATCGTCCACGGCTGATGAGCAAGAACACCGTTGAGAGCATCCATGTTGCTGATTTTTAGAGGTACATGAGCAAGGCCTTCTAACCATTCTCTATTACCACCAAGACGTTCGAATTCACGCCTATGAAGATTCATCAAATAATGACACCGATGACGACTTGCCGCCTAAAACATTCCAAACATTTTATATTTCCAGCAATTCTCAGATCTTCAAGCAATTGAATTACATAATGCAATGATAATGACATCTTATATCATCTACCATTTCACGTGGATAAAAGAATGGCACGGGTTTAATCAAACGGGTTGCAATTTAAAAGTCCGCCTAGTGGTAAAGCCATAAATATAAATAAACTCGTGTACAGCTCAAAAATCGGATGAAGAGAACATCCTAAAGCTTGAGGCTGATTTAAAAGCACGGATAGAGTTAGCAAAATACACCTCTTACCCTTTGAAATTTATAATAACAATATCATTCAGATAAAATTTGATAAAAACATTCGCCTGGACATGGTTTCTTCCCCTTCTTCGTCAGACCTGAATTCGAAATCCCCCCTCCCTCCCCAAAAAAAATTTCACGTAAAACACTGCACTTCAGAATCCAAAGAAAAGTCAAAAGATAAGAGCCAGACAAAGCGTTGTTTACAAGTCATATAAACGCAGCGGTTGTGCGCAAAAAAAAGAGTGCAGAAAAATGCGCCACGAAGCATCAAATGCTTAGCTTTTTTAATCTCGCTTTACAATATTCGATTTTAAATACAAACTCTCTATCACTTCATCGCTAATATGATATATACATCAATTTCAATAACAACGCAGTATTTGACATAACAACATCACTTATCAATAGGCTACTTATGCATCTATATGACTCACAACTTTCTATCGCATGACCTAGGATATTGCTAAGCTTTTCGAGTGTTTGCGAATTGCTCTAATCAGTTAAAAAAAAAGAACGAAAATCAAAGATCGACGAGGTAATGTGTAGCGATAGCAGAACTGATCTACGAGGCCTAATAATAAGGACGTTTGAGGCAGACGAAAAGACAAACACAAACCATAAGTGCAACGTAATGTCTCTCATGAGCGGCCATTGGACCACGGCCATAAAACAGCTGGTCGATGGCTTGGTTGAAAACACGCCGATATTTCGGATGCAAGCTTAGAAAACTGAAAACTTTTTGGTCATAAAAATATATAAAAGCTTATTTTATGTGCACATCTCAATATATACAAGTGAACTTGAAAATTGTAAACATATATATATATATATATATATATATATTGTTTTTCTTTTTGCAGAGTTCAACAAATAGCATTAATTTGATTCTCTTGAAGAAGTAAACATCTCTAAATATTAGTCATAAATGGATGCACATCTAATAAAAGTGTGGAAATTTGTTAGAAATGAAAAATATGACAGCAGAAAACCTCTCTTATTAACCGTTCGCAATAACATGAACGGGTAGAAGAGTTTCATAATGTGAACTACACATCACCTCTGTAGGATACATTTCGAACTGCTGTCAAATTAGATCCACTGAAAAGGAACGTCAACCAAGGCTATCTCAATGAAATTCCATTCATTCAGCAGAACCGTTATCAACTCTCTTAGCAGTAGTGCTTACACTATTCCAGGATATTTCAACAGCATCTTAAGTGGCTCATCCAAAACGAAATATTGAAGAAAACTAACTGATCCAGAGGTTGCCATATGTCGGGAAGCAGTACTTCGAAGCAAGCATCGTCGTCATGCGAAGTCATCACTGAAAGTGGTTTCAGGTAACTGTCAAAAAGCACATAGCATCTAAATACATTGCCAAGAAATAATGCAAAAGCGTAATTGGTAATTTGCAACGTCAATCAGGCGACTAAGTTGAGCCAGCAAAATGCTCCATACCGGCGACACCTATTTATTGGCAAAGGTATCTACCAAGCCACCACAACGGATCCAGTGTGCGTTTGTAAACGCGTCCCTTAAATACAACTATTATCGACTGCACATGATAAAGGTGGGACTACGTCACGCGAACGAGTAATCAACCACCTACGTCCAAATTGATGAGACAAATCGGCAAACATGTCTTCTTTTGATCAAGTTTCATTAAAACATAGGATAGGACTTCTTTCCTCTTATATGGTAAGCTTGCTGTAAGCGGTTTCTATTAGCACTGCATACTTAACGCAAAGGAGGGGGAAGAAGGGGAGGAGAGGGAAGAAGCAGCCAGGTGACAACAGCCTCGCGGAAGCCCTTCACCGCTTCCCACTCTCCGGCCTCTTATTCTTCCTCCTTCTTAAAAAAAGAGGCTTTTCCCTAACTGTTAACTGCATCTGCACAGCAAAGAACGTTTGCAGTTCCCTAGCAGACAGATAACGTAAGGAGGACAAAAAAAACATCAGTCGCCAAACTGTTGGTTAGACTAAGCTGCTAAAAAAAGCTAAATATAAATAAAAGGAAGCGCCTAAAACCGACAAGGAAGAAATCCGTACAATGACATTCGAAAAAGGGAGCAATGCAGCAAATATTAACCTTATTCAAAAAACATCCACTAAATTCCCCCACTGAGCCCAAAGATCTCGTTAGCGGACCTATCCACCGGTCAGCGTTGTCGATACGAGTGCTTCTCACTTGGCGCTATGAACACTGCCCTGAATCCTTAAGCAAACGCAACGATAAACAACATTAAACGAAAACAAACATGTTGATCCACGTTACTACAAAGAAAACTAAGTACACAAGTACTATAGAGATCTCTACAAAGCTGGAACGATCAGCATTTCAAGTATAACCAGTGAAAGATACGCCGTCAATAAAATCCGCCACCGCGATAAATGGCTTTTCGACATAATTCATCGCCTACCATTCGCAGCTGTCAGGTTGTCGTCAAAGCATATATGAGCATATTGTGAAACTCGGAGTCTCAAAAAAACATATTTTTTGAACACAGTGAGGTTTCTTCCAAGGAATTGCAACTGGGTTTACATAAAAAGTTTGGTAGATAATCTAAGAATTCTTTTCGAAGTTTGCGTATGATGAAGAGCAGAAGCACAAAAAGCACTAGACAAAAGTCGCATGCGCTAAAAGCATCTCAGAGGGTAAACCATTATTCAATGTTGGGGAAGTTCTGTTTTTCTACTAATATTCCCCTTTTTATAACGATGATTCGCCTCACTCGAAAGTAACCGATAAGCGAATCTATAGAGCGGTTCATGGAATGCAGTGACACGCCGAACTCAAGCAAACAGCGAAAAAGCGTTATCAACAAAATATGATTGATCAACAATTATGCCGTTGCCAGAAATCACGGAACTAATAATTGGCTGCGATATGGCATGAAGCTCCTATGGCCGAGGCGTTAATGCGGAAATTTGGAATATCGCTGAGGATTAAACGAGAAAACTTTATAAGGCACCCGGTCCGTTAAAGAAGAGCGCAGTTCAATCTTGATTTGGCATTAGATCCGCTTTCGATTACAATCAGAGCCGGAATTGGGTTTACCCTATAACTACATAGAAGTAGGTTAAACAAGACCACGGTCAGGCCACTAATTTTCACCCACTCCTGATCGGGACGGGATTTAACCCGAACTCGTGCAAATAATAATATAACAGTCAGATAGATGAACAGCTATGCCATACAAAAATATACTGACATGTACATAGTGCGTAGCAATACGTTATCGCAGTTCATCTACAGCTTATAAATTTCGAAGAATGGAAACTATGAAGGGGCCAATAAAATCTCCGTAGATCGGCAGTCCTAGTTAAAGCATATATCTTTTAGAAAAAGAACTTCATGCTATCTTCTATTCTTCAAAGAACTCATTCCAACTTATCCTCAGTTGATATCTTTATTGGATTAACAGGCATTTCGAGGCATGTATTAGCCAGCGCCCATGGGCAAAACGAACACAGCGATATCCTATGAGATCCGATCAGTCGAACCGGTTCGCCGTGCCGTTTCTTGACCACTCACTTGTGGAAATCGACCGATCGACTATCGACTATGGAGTTGCCCGACGGATTTTCCAACCACTCAGCGTCCACCGATCGAATCGACAAATGGATGAAATTTAACCCACTGGTCGAGTTTAACGGGATATCCGAGTAAATAAGGGTTTGAAAATTGCAAGAGGAAGGTATCTCTTACTCACCATCTTGATGATGTTTAACTCATAGTAAAGCGCTCAATAACGCAGTCATTGGCACCACTATAAGCGTGTCAGGCAGAATAGCGGGCAATGGAGCAAATATCTTTTTGGCTTCCAAATGATGAAATTTGAGACGACATTCGATATGGATCGTTCGGGAAGTGAAAGCTTTGTGACTCATCCTTTCCCTTCCTCTTTCATTGTTTTTGGCTTGATGTTTCACTTTGCTCTTAACCACCACGCCAGTTCGGTTTCACTGCTGCCTCGGAATTTTTCAAAGGAAGTTCTTATCTGCAGAGACTAGTGAAGTTTTATGAAACGATGAGTATTCTAAAAGCGACAAGTGATTTTAGCCATGAGCAGCATAAGCACTCCATAGAGGCCATAAGAACGTCTGCACCATAAAAACAATTGAAATCTGTCAACGAGGTGATAAAGTTCGGCGAGCAACGTGTGTTAACGATACGGCTAAAGGATTGCTCGCAAACAAATCAACGAACATTGCAGAAGAAAAAACAGTGGAAAAATGTGAGAAGTCTAAGAGATTTTGATGAAGGTATTGGTAGATGCAGCAGATCAGTTATCACATATAATCACTAGCTGGGCTGTGGCTGTATTTCATCGGCTATCTTTACATTAGGAACAACGTATAAGTTCGACTCATCCAATTTCTTCGCTATAAAGCACAAAAGTTGAAACGAAGGACGAAAAAGTTGCTCTGATTCTGACTAGTTCATAAAGAAAGTTGTAGCCGGTTATCAAATCATATTCGCTGTGGCATTGACCACATAGGAAAGGGGTGGACGTGGCAGGGCATCGTCAAGGAAAGATAGCTGGGTCCGATCGTGTGAAAGACGTGATCCCGCCTACTCGCTCGATTTATCGCCTGCTCAAGCTTATCTACACATTTACATCCCCAGAGAGTTTTTATGCTCCTCATCTTGGAGCATTTGTGGCAAGGTCATCAGTCACAGCACACTGTTTGATGCCTTGTACACAGAATTCGGTTGGAATGCCCATGGCGCATTGCCCCACTTCACTACATAACGGTTTCATGACGCAAGTATCCACAGCAACGATTTCGCGTGGCGCAAATGTTCACGTCATAAATGTACTTCTCTCAGCATACTATCACGGTGAGCAAATATTCGAGTAACCTTGAATAGGCAGGCAGTAAACCGAATGAAGGGAAATGAGAGTACATGTTATTTCCGCCAGCAGAGCTCAACTGCGCTTCCCGTCCTCTGTCTTGGCCACGCCTCTTTCCTTACAGAACGTGGTCTAGCCACATTTTGCCTGGGCAGCCCCGTCAAGGCAGCGACGATACGCATGGGTTCGGCCATACTCGCCTCCCCCCCTCCCTATCATGCGGCCTTTCCTTCAACAGAAAATTTTTCAAGATGTTGGCATAAACTGGTCAGACAGATATGATGAACGAGAGGCAGGTCGATGATCAACTCGCTAACAATTAACAGCATGTCCTGTTTTGAAAATTGCTCTGAAATACCGGACAGGACAGGATAAAGTGGTGTATTTGCATAATTCGGACGCCACCAACTCGTATTCAATTTTCAATACTCATTTCTCATATACCTGATCATGCACCGACGTTTATTAGGTGAAACAAGACTGAATAAGTGTCACTTACATGATGGGTAAATTAGTTGTGTGGCACTTGTATGCTCTCAAAATAAACCAACAACATATCTATTCTAGTAATGTAACTGCCTATGAGGTTCAATTTTTTCGTATGAGCACCTTGAAATATCGCCCTAGCATTACCCTCGTAAAAGCTGCAACGATTTAAAAAAATTTAATGAAATACTAGCGATATGACTATAAATTTTATCACATTCGTTTTATTTTGTTATAGATTTAAGAAATATTGCATTTATCGTTCCTGATAAAACTTATATTCAATTAGACTTTATATTATCTAAAAAAAGAAAGAAAAATTACACCACATATATTCCATAAATGCAGAGAAACAGTTTAAATATGTGAATATGAAGCGCTCAACAGAAGAAGCTCATCGAAAGAAGCATATTTAGCAGTGAAAAATATTTGTCTGATAAGTGATTCTTTCTTTTTCTGCCGTCTGATAATGAGTATTCTTTATCGCGAAAGATACACAACGATTTATTAATTCTCTCGATGACTTGAATTTTTTCCATTGTTCTAAAAAAAATCACAGAAAATTTTCGATGTTATTATGCACAATTCATGCAAATAGCAGCAAATATTCTCTTTTATTCGAGCGATAAATTGACGGCCAATTCCGATTGTTTTTTTCATGAATGAATTCCAAATCTATGAAATACAACAAAAAAAAGTGTGGTGATTTTCAGTGAATAATAAGGAAAATCGACCGATATCTTAATATTCACTTAAAAAAAAGAGCGAAAAAATGAGACAACTAAATTGATGCAATTCAAATGAAAATATGAAAATATCGAAGAGAAAGTAGAATCGATATTGTACCAATTTGATTGCCTCAATCCTCTTCGAAAAGTTTTGGATAAGGCTTCGTTTAATATCGTTTCTTGAATAGTGCTGAATGCATGCATTCCTTGCTTTACAATTCTGTTTCTTGGATTGCGCTTGCACAATAGCTATTTGCTCGAATTCCCTTATCAAGGGAAGCTGAAAGCATCAAAAATCTCATGTCAAATTACCTAGTATATCCATATGATTTATGCACAATCTTATTGAGCAGTCACCATAATCATCAGTGCTATTCACACTGCTCTCTATTGCAAAACAAACATGAACCAGAAATCCCGAATCATTCAATAACAGGAAACTGTTAAATGCACTTCGAGTACTGGTTTGATTTGATGCCAAAGTCTTTGTGACGAGGAATATAGACTGATCCCGCACTTTTAACTCCCCATATTTGCAGTTGTAAAGTTCAAATGAAGCATTTTGCTCCATCTGGCTAAACCAAGTGCCTAGGAGTAGAGGAGAAGATGATCCGCTAGGAAAAAAAAGAGGAGAAAGACGGCAGAAGTATCATAGCCTTTGATCGGTTTCATTTCCCTCCATATTTCTTTTCCAAATGACATATGAAGATCGTCTCCCATTCCTTTCCCTTCCATTGTTTATCATAAATCTATATATAAAATATTGCTTGGCAAGACATACTATTATGACAGATGTGTGAGATGCATTCTTAACATGCGATTCAATATTTGTGATGAAAAAATCATCTGAAATTATTTATTTCCAATTGTTGAAATTGCTTCAGGAATCCTTAATTCAAAAAGCTTGATGGTAAATTTGCAGTGAAAAGCATCTGTGAATAATTCGTTTCTTGCTTCCAGCATCGGTCATTCAATGATTAAAAACTTGACAAAAGACGAACTTCGAGACACCTCAACAATGAACAGGAAATGCGTGCTAAACGAATTAACTCGCACACTAAATGAGTCAATTGCTGAAATTACTGCGAATAATAAAATATACAATAATGCACTCATAATTTATCCACTTGTTCATATATTTTGTAACAATAGAGATATTAAAAATGTAATCTTTGTAAAGATTCATCTCAATGATCGCATTATTCAGGAAGACTTTCCACTACACTGAAACGCCTATGATTACCTTCAGAAGTTGATAGATGAAAGTGAAACTGAATAAATATGAGCACAGACATGATCTCTCCAATAATATGCCTTGAAAATAATTTGCAAAAGCATACGCAAACAGCTGCCTGCCTGCAGTAATATTCGAATATTTTTATAGAGTAACATCGCTTTGATATGCAGAAGAGGAAGAATATGTGCCAATTTTGATAAAAGTAGCATGAGCCGATTAAAGCGATAAACGAATGTGACAAAGAAGCATCTGTCAATTAGGCGAGCGCGATGCGCTTTTAATAGGCTTCTAGCACTGGAGGCATAGACACCGCGAGGTGCTCGAGAGCACGCCGTGTGCGTGCCAGCCGGTGTCACACAAGTAACGCGCATTATTGCTTTCTGCCTCGGCAGCGTTGTGTTTTGCATTGCAGCAATTGCAGCAACAAAAGCACCACCACTAACAACAACAACAATGGCAATGCCACCAAATAATTTCAGCAGTTTACATAATGGGTCCCTCATAAACCTTTTAGTTGCTATTTCGTGCTTATTCCCTTACTTCCCTTGTCGCATTGCCAATAATGGTCACTTTGTCCGATATGCCTGTGTCTGTCTGTGTATCTATCTTACTTATTTATGTGCCCCATTTTATGTTATAAACAACAATAACCAGGAAAAATATTATTGCAATATACTTCAAGTATAATGCACTAGAACAACCGGTTATGTGCTAACTCGAATTTAGGTTGAGAGTCTTCCATTCCTTCCCGTTCAAATCGTATCGACAGAATAGCACTGGTTAAATATCTCTCAATTATATAGACGGAAGTAGAAAAAATAAGAACAGTGAAGTTCAGAAGTACATCAACGAAAAAACTGAAGCATTCATAGGGAGGACAGGAAGCAATGTGTGGGATTCTATGAATGCAGCACACCTTCACTTCATAGAGCCAAAAATATAGATGAGCACACTTCGGCAATCTTTTCATCATCTAATAGCAATTCGACAGAATACTGCAAACATATGTAAGTGATTAAGTATACAATTGGATAGCTATGTCATATTTATGTTATATCGAAGTGATCAACTATGACGTGGTGAGCACCAATAATAATGACCATCTATTGCGAGATGACCTGCCTAGGAAAACCTTGCTGGGAGAAGCCATTCCGCGAGAACACCATCGTTAAACAGAATCGATTCAATTAAACCATCATAAAGAATTCTATTGTCGTATATAGACTATTCGTTTGTAATCCACTATCTATAACCAATATAAATTGAGCTAAATTGCATTTAGCTGGTAGCGAAAAAGTTGACAAAATTAACCACTTTTACCTGGAATATTCATTTTTACGCCGGTTCCTAAATTGCACTTGTAAAGCGCATTACGCACTACTGCAATCTCATATCTGTCGTATGTCTATATTGTCAACTCAAGAACTATTGAAGCTAAACCTTGGAAATGCTATGAGTGCAAAGACTATCCGATGATCTCCTAAACCAATTTTTAAGTTAATTCATCAAGCTTAAAATAAGTTGGAACAAATAAGAGGTGAATAAAAATTTGCATGCAATTTGCGCACAATTAAATTTTCACTTCATTACCACTGGATAATCAATTTTCTGCGCTCTTTATTATTATGAGCGATCAGGTAGCTTGAAATATGATTGCATCATCTTGCACATTACATTATTTGCTAACAATTCATGCAAACGGTCGGTCTACTGAGCGGAAAGGCAAAGACGCATGTCATTGCACCTCTTTTTAAATGGCTGTTCCCTCGTTGACACAGTTGAAAAATGGATTATATTCGCATTTTGCATTTAAAAAGTAGCATTCCCTTACAGCGGTAAGAAAAAACAACAATGGAGAACTATGTGAACCACACCGCAATAATTCATCATATCAGTTTTCCAACGTTCAGAATTTGGAGGTGCAGCAAAAATTTAGAGGTTCAAATACGTATTTTTGAATTATAGCAGTATTTTACTGTAGCCCACATTAACGTTAAGACATCTCAGAAAAAATCGCAATTTGGGACGAGGGTACATATAATCGTAATTGACTAATATTTCTCTCGGTCGATAACCGAAAGATGTTGCTTCACAAACGAAATTCATCTGAAATCGATTATACTTGAAATGCGCCGATCGGTCACTAATCTAAGGTATTCGTTAAAAACCAAACATCGAATGCACCCGAAAAAACTGACCAGCTGATATTTCTAGACCGCTGAAATACCAACTTAAATTACGGTTTTCAAGTGAAATTCCGTTAAAAAGCATTCGCTGCAAAAATGGCATGGGATCGTGTTTGACTGGCAAGGCCATACTTCCGTTACTTCGAACAACAACAGCAAATGGAAGGCTCGGTAAGAACAATCAGCGTGGATGCAGACAAAATCAAACAAGCGTTAAAATTGCAGCCGTAACGGGACGGCGCACCGGCAGATCCCAGCCAAATGGGAGATGAGGACGTCCCTTCGAAAAGCAGACGAAGAGGGAAACCCTGATAATGAGAGTCAGAAGGAAGCGTGGAATAGAGAAGCTATGGGCTGTTTAGTTCAGCGATTAGCCTATGATAAAAAGTATGATTTAGACTTTCGCAAACAAATCCAAAACGTGGGAAAAACAGACCCAGACCTCGGATAAACAATCGGCCGTCTGAAAAATAGCGCAACTGTCATTAAACAGCTTTAGAACAACGATCAGTAGATAGGGAAAAGCATGCATCCAGAGAAAGAACATCTAAAACGACGACTTGAAATGCAAGAAAAATGACTGCAGGAAAAAAAGAAGCCGTTGCCTTAAAATGAACGAACAGCTAACGCTGCATGAACACTTTTGCACTGAGCCATCTGGCTCAAGGAGGTCGGAGTGGAAGCAGTGATCTCCTTCAAGTGAACATTTGCGAAGTAGCAGCTTCGAGACCCTTAATATCCAAAAGCCTCATTCGCTTGCTACCAAAGAACACTCTAATCACCTTGATAAACAATCGCGTTAAATCTATAGAGCCTAAGGGCGGTGATAAGACATTCCTTGCGAATAAAAAAAAAGGGAAAACGGGGATGATGGTTTACAATCCAGAAGTTCGCAACCACGTCAGAAGACAGCGATGCAGGAGAGATTTTTTGCAGTCGACCTGCGAGAGAAAGATGCACGACTAAACGTTTTCTGAAACGAGAAAGAGAGAGAGCATAGATCATTGCATAGCATCAAAATAAACGGTTCGTCAAATCGACTTCCTACATTTCTTGCCGGCAATCCATAATGTTTGATGATAGTGCAACTTCTGCAATTTTGTTGGCTTTATTTCGTTGCAAAATTTCAATTCTTTGATTAGTTTGTCCATTTTGCGCAATGCCTCAACAAACGAAAAATGCATTCAGCTGTTTTTAGATTATATATTGTTTTCACTATTATAAACATATGCAGAATATGAAAAATAAATCATGCCTCTTAAAATCGTCTGTCATTTCAATATAACGCAAAAAATTCTGGAAGCAATCCGAAATTGAACTCTCATGCACTAAACCAATTATGATCTGTTTATATGTTCTTTAAGGCAAATAAATTGGACATTTATGAAAATCATTCGTCAATTCGTCTGAGCTGGAGAAGGGGAGAGGGGAGTGAGTAAGATCCATGTGCATACTAAGCGGAGAGACGCAAAAAAGGCAGAGGGCAATTTCAGGTACATCAGTGAATTCGTTTTATTGCAGAAACCGCACCAAACGTTTATAAAATACTTTTTTTTTGAAGCAGCAGTTGTGTTCATCAACGCGAACAGAGTTCTCGGCAACGTTCCAACGTTTTAAACAAAAAAAAAAAAATCAACGTTTTCACATGAGCAAGACTTTACATATTTTAGTGCTGTGTTGAAATATTGGAAAAAAAAATGGTATTTCATTTGTTTTCGATACTCATGTGATTGATCACTACGAATTAGGGAATTGATAAATGCATTTATTCAGATACCCAAAGTTGATCAGTAAACATAGCTTGTAGTGTTACGCGTAATCAAAGTTGAAAAGTACTGAAAAGCTAAATAGTGGAGTGAAAAAAATAACGCTTTTTTATTGAAGCTTAAAAGGCGATATTCAAGTGAAGCAACTTTTACGACAAAGACATTAATATTAATGCTACATTAGTTCCACAAAAATGCATTTATAATACAGACAAACAAAGCAAATATGACAAAACTTTTGAATACGCAATTGTTTATTTGTGAAGAGCTGAAACAATTCTAAAACAGCAGAGAAGCTCAATTGGGAATGTGAATGCATTCATGTTGTTCTACTCTTCTCTTACGAATTGAAATTTCCTTTTCCATCAAATTCTTTTCCAGTAAATTCGCAATGGTAAGTACCTCACTCTTATCTCTATAAATAATACGGACGGAGGAAGAGGCATCAGAGTTAAAAAAAAAAAACAAAACAACGATGAACGTTGATTGATGCAGGTGCTCGAGCATGAAAACGAAAACACAACACAAGTCATCGGTGACCGATGGCAACGTCGCATCATATAAGAGCCGCAACGTCGCGTCCGATTCATCACGGCTACACTCGACGGTTGCATCACCTTTATTAGTGATCCCTGTTCGAGTCCTGATTGCATCATTCTTCGATTGCTCTTTCTCTCTCTCTCTCTCTCTCACGAAAAAGCGAATGTGAAAAACGAATGTTACATTAGATGAATATAGCTCACTCGTATCCAAATTGCTAGACACTTCCCCCTTCTTTCCCTATAAATAAAAAAAAAAAAAAAAAAAAAATCGCTAGGAAATACTATCAACAACGCTAATGTATCTTTCGTGTTAATTAACAGCTTAACTTAACTAGCATAAAATATATCATATACAAATGTTTATCGTTGCTATTACTTCTTGAATTACATTAATTGCAGTTCGTGCTTATTTGAGAATAACACTTCGGTATTTCGAAGATTTTATATAGGCATTCAAATAGGTTACCCTTACTTAACGATTAAAATGCAGACAACGAGAGTTGAATTCTATGAGGAATGAAACGGAAATATGTGATATTTTATTCTATCGTTTGACTAGTAGTCATCTACAATACGACGACGTCATCTGCAATATTTCGATGCGGGCAAATGGAAACACATCTATTTTCTTTCTTTAGTAACTTATATATTTATAAAAACTTCTCTATATTCTATTATTTCTGTGAAATTTTGCGTTGCTCGCTGAACTATAATCAAAATTTTCTTTTAACTCCTCCATGGATCATTACAACAACCTCTATCTTAGAACAAAAATATTTGGGGATATTTCGCAAGTTTTTTTTGTTTAGTGAAGGTGAAGCTATAATCTCTAAAAACACTAAATTAAGACCTTAAAATCTCTACAGCAGAGTCAGCATTAAGCAATAGAAAGCAATTAAATTCTGCAAGTATAGAATAAGAGATCACTTTAGCAAAACGCAATTCTTTTCGTTCTTTTGGCGTTGGTTTTCTTTATATTCGCTAAAGAAATCAACGAAGACTATTTTGTTGATGCTAAGTGAATTATTAAGAACGTTTCATATTTCACTTTTATTAAATAAATTGATCGCTATGAGAAAAATTATGCATTAAAAATGTTCCCCTTAAAAGTGATAAAAATCTATTAAAATATTTTCGGCTCATTCAATATGAATATGCACCTCATTCAAGCACATCGGTTTCTATGAATTTGTTACTTCAGAAGATTTAATCGGCTAGCATTTATGACAAAGTATCAACTTATCGGCTTCCGAACAGCTTTTCAACAAAGGATTCGCAACTACAGACCTCACAGTGATTATCGCTCTTCTCGAAACATTCGGTTGGAATTGAACTTGAACTTTACACATAGAAAAAACTCACATAAGCCATTACCTCATACTCATTCATTTAACTTAATATATGGTCTTGTTATATTAGTTGCTGAAGTGAGAATCGATCGATGAAGTAAAAAACGAGTTGTGCTCAGTGAAGCGCCATCCATGGAAGGTGTAATGCACAAAAAACGCTAAACAAGGTAACCACATCTCATAACCACAGTGCTGCCATATTCTCAGCAACTCGTTCTTCATTACTATCTCTCTATGAGTAGATACAAGAAAAGACACAAACAAATAAATAAATAAAAAACAAACAAACAAACGATCAAATATAGATATCGATACATATGGACGTGCAGACAAACAAGATCACAAAAAGTGAAACAATTGTTATGATGCTTTGTTGCGTTCAAAGACTGTGTTTTCAAGGAAATGTGTTCTCGCACGAAGCACATCACATGTGCACAAATGGAATTTTTTCTAACGATGAGTAATATACAGTTAAAGAAAAGTAGTCTTAAAAATTTCAACACTTCGTGACAGCATCGCAAAAAAAAATTCACAATTATCGCTAGTGACATAATTCCGACATTTTCGACATATTGGGAAAGAATAATAGAATAAGGGAGGGAGGAGGAGAAAGGAGGGGAAGAAGAATTATCGAGCAAAAATAGCCGATGAATTTTCAAATTATAGTGCACTTTGCAAAAATGTCCTCAAAGAGAACACAAACAGATAAGTGATATTATTTCATTTTGTTTATAAAAACTCATCTCTTTTTCTCACGTATACCATCCTCTCGTTGGGCTTCAGACTGTCCCTTTTTGCATTGCGACACCCTCCCCTATGTGATCATCAATAAAGTATAGACTCGCAAATGCACTACCTAAGTAAACAATATTTTACAATCGCAAAAGAATAAATCTGAAAAGCAGAACATGAGGAACAAAAAAATATGGATAAAAGAATGACTTAAGCGTTCACTTCAAAACGTCGCTCTTCGTAAGCGAAAAAGCATATACATTTCAAAAACAATAAAAAGCCAACATGGGAACGAAAGTAAGTGGAAATTCCTAATAAGTCTGTTCATGTCGATTAAGCGTACTCTGAAGCAAAGACACGGCTGTTTCGCGGCCCTACCAAAAGCAACAACTTTAAATGATAACATATTTAATACCATATGGGCTGTGTGCAAAAGTTCCTTAAGCTCGCCTGATAATATGGGAGATTAGTGAATGATAACGAAGCCACATATGAACAATTTTCGCAAACGAAAAAAAAAACAACAAGCGAATGCAAAAAGCCTAGGAGAGCAGTTGGTACGAAAAGTGCTTCTGCATCCCTCTCACATGACCAACCGGTTCCATAAGTCGCCAACAAAAAATAAAGACTAGAACAGAACGACAACTCTCAAACTATTTCGACCGATAGTACAAATTATTCAGTAAAAATTCGTTTTTCTTCAATCCGACAGGTGTAGAATGCAGTTTTTATTTCACCTTTCAATAATTATAACTTATTCTAACGTTAATGGATGAGCGTAAATCGCGGAATATGTGGTCATCTTTTAGCGTACATCGAGTCCATCAAACATCGTAATTCTAGCTTTAGCAACTCTTGAATGGAAGACAGGGGCAAATAGACAGACACATACATACACCCACATGGATGCTAAATTGCCATAATAGGCTTTAGTTAAGGAAATTCGAAAAGCATATGAAGAAGAGGCATAGGTCGCCTAAAAATATGATCATCAGCATAAAGTTCCACCTTAGCACAGTCGATCGTAAATGAGCTCGTAGGTAATGTAGAAGCGATTGCCTGCTGATGACAATTAGAGAGAGAACAAAAAGCAATTGTCAACGGTATCGAAGCTTTTACAATCAACCTAAAATATGCACGAGCAATGTGGACAAAAGTGGAGCAAAATACACTAGATGAGAGTTGACGAGCAACTGCTCACCGACAATCTCGACGGACCACCCGTCTAATTCCTAGTCGATGAAGTTTTTATCGCGCCATCTGTGAATGCAAACGAAAATAGTCACCTCAGTCATAAACTCATAAGTTTATCTCTGCATGTACAAATATGGATTGCAAATCATAAAAAGCGAATTGTAGAGTACGCAACGTGAATTCAATATTAGTAAAACAAATAAGCTATTGTTTTAAAAGGAAACTATCAAATGTCGGTTAGCAACAAATGAAGGAAGGAGGGAATGGAAAGGGAGGGGAGAAAGAGGAAAGGGTGGGGAAGAGAGAGGAAGAACGAGGAGGAAGGGAGCGTGCTACACGATTCTTCAATGAAACAACCTTATTGGAAATAATCACAACAAAAACTGACAGAATAAACAAAGCAACATGCATTATGAGCCCATTCGCAAGAAAAAAATGCAGTCTTAAAATAAAAGTGTTGATGGTGGAAAAGGGCTGTAGGAGCGGGGAACAGAAAAGGCTGGATACTATGAGACCAACATAAAACTCAAAAAAAGACGTCGAGTAAAGTTCTAATACATTTAAAAATGATGGCATATATGAAGCCCAATGCACAGTTAAACGGCAGCAAACGCACACACTTCCATAAACGTTTCTTTTTTTTTCTTCAAAACATAATGCGCCGCATTAAATGACTAATGAATGAAAGCGCGAATAACGCGGCACTGTGTCTACTGCCAGCCGCAGTGTGCTATTATTGAGCTTGTTGACAGCCTACATCATCGCTTCCTGGAGAGCAAACAATACGTCCCGCTGGCTGTTGCGTAAAACTACTACACCTCTTACACACCAACAACCAAATATGGCATCGACATCGAAGACGCGCTATGCTCGCTCAACTCTCAACGCTTGATCGACAGCCGTCATTGAAGCGATAAAAATTCGGAGACGATGCATCCCTACATAGCACATTCAAGAATAATTACTACGCTTAAATGAATATCGAACCAGTATAATACTTGGTGTGAACCAATTATCTTCATTTCAATAACCAAAATGGGTATAAAGACCAAAAGGAACAGGTTAGAAGAAATTACGTCTATAAATCGTTATGCACAGTGCTGAGCTACTTTCATTCAAGATTAAAATACAATGTATACGTCAACAATTTTTGAAGTTTAGAGTATGATGATTGCAACCTTCTAAAGCCGTCTTATAGTGGTAGACTGTTAAGAGAGTTGGAAGAATTGCTAATGAGGTAAACTTATAGATACACCTCTAATTACGAACGTAAATCGTTCCAAGAAGCCATTCGTAAGTAAGAAATCCTCTAAAAAATTGTTCGCTGAGTACTGTTCATTATTAGAGGTGTACCGTTCTCAAGAGCGTCACGGTGATTTACATATATGGTTATTACCCACATGTACCTATATGTTTTTCCATAGGTGTACCTATATGGTCCTTCGAATCGCGAAACGTTACTAGTGCGATGATTGGGATTTCTGCTATATTCCAGTATTTTCCTCTTTACAGTCAACCTTAAACTCCAAACTTTCTCAGTTACCATTTTCTATGCTGGCACCCTCTAGAGCGTTATGCCTTGCTATGGTCTACCTAGTTAAGCATGATGGGAAAAAAATACAACGTTATGAAGTAACATAACGTCACTCCTCGCCTCATCGGAACAAAAATGCTTCCCTCTGTGATATTCTTATTAAACTAACTTGTAACGAAATGAATGGATGCATGGAGAGCTATCGATATGAGGGGTAGTCATTCACAGTTTTTTCGTCCCGACAAAGAATGTCCCGACCACATTTTTTTCTTACTTCGACAACATTTTTGCCTTGAAGTATTTAAGTGGAAATATGACGCCTTCTACTACGGGCATGCAAGTAACAGATTATGATCCTTATATCTTTTTGGGCTATTCCAGATTATCCTAACCATCCTCGGCATCGCTATTATTAGCATGGTATTTTCTCTGCAAGCGGTTGATACATCTATGACATGTTCGGTTCTGCTCGCTTATTCGTTAGCAATCGCCTACATCAATGCCGCGATACAGTGAATGTTACTAAGTGAGCCAGTAAGTGTTTCCAGGCAGTGAAAACTTATTGATTTGAGAATATTGTTTTGGGCAAAACATACCCTTAAAACGTTCTATCAACCTATCTATCGACGACGATGCGCTATGCATGCGTGTTGTGAGGTCGTTGCAAAAGTCATTCCATTTACCCGTGATTCACAAAAAATTTCCCGAACGGCTTCAATGCTGTAAATGGGATTGCGTAGAAGTCATCCGGTTGGTGTCCCATCACAGCGACCGCCTACATATTATTGATTGTTTCCTCAAAAAGCAAAATTTTCGGAAGTTTACATATTCGAACATTCAATAGTGAATTTGAAAGTTTCAACAATTAAACTCACAAGTTTATCGATGGATTTCTCGAGCAAAATTCAGCGCTGCACGTCGTAATAAAAACTTCATTTCCCATCGCTGTTTTGTGGGAAATGTTTTAGCTTCTTCGTTTCACCGACAAAGAAATTCAGTGGCCGATTTCCCAAATTTCACCCGCGGGTTAAATCCTCATCATCGATGTAGACTTTAAGGCGCACTTTGCTCAGGTACGATGTGCTGATGTGTAGTACGCATGTTTTCATAGGAGGATATTATTGGGTAACGTCGACCAATGAACTGCTAGACAAATCTCTGTGGTGCTAATCCTGTATGTGAAATGGTAGATGCGCTGGTTCGAGGGCAACATTAACAAATGAGTGCGGTCGCAATGAAACAGCTATTGACCACTTGATGGAATAAGTGTTCCTTTATTGTTGCTTAATGGTCACTCGCGTTTACTCGCAACAAATATACTTATCGCATACTTACCCAATTAACCATGGTGTAGCGTGACTTTGATGCATTTGTCGCATGAAATATGGAATCGTTAACTGAAGTCAATAGGAGTGACCACTGCGAGCGAAAACTCTCAGAAGGTAACCGCTAAAAGTATTACTTTCAAGTTATTGCTAGAGTACATGCTTGTGCAGTTCGTTCTCGAAAACATCACTAACCAAGTATTCATGCAGATGCCATTGCATGACATGAGGCTTCGAGAAAATAAGCTAAATAATGGGCTACAAGAACCAGTTAAAGGCGCATGAAACAGATACTTGAAGCAGAGAAGTTATGAGAATATTAAATGTAAAAAGGAGCTAAATTGAACCCTGTGATACCAGAAAAGGGAAATGAATAGACCCGAGATCCTACTGCATAACAACACGAAAAGGTGCCATGCTGCCGATTACAACAGTAGTGCCCAAAAAATGTCCCTGGTAGAAAAGGAAATAAAGTAGAAGCTCAATAATATAAACACTCTCTACCAACTCCACCTAGGCACGAAAGCTTTCCAAAATCAGTGATAAAGCATCGTTATGGTCTTTGTGTGCTATGACCAAAACAGCAATTGTTGGCCAAAAAATATGCCTTTTCACCTGGAAACGGTTACTAATTCACGGTCACAAAAGTGACTGTAAAGAATTGGCGTGACATTAAGGCAGACGATTGCTACAGAAAAAGTGAACAGAACAGAAGAAGTAAGAAGTGAATACATCAAGCGCTTGCAGAAGAAAGTTGTGTGAATGGTAGTGGTGCAGAGGGAGATTAAAGATGAATTTGAAATGGACTTAAAGGTGGTCATCATTGAGGTGGCGCCTGTATATCTGTGGCAATGCGTGCTATATTTCCAGCTATAATTACGAAAAACAAAAGAACTGTATAGTGGAGAAATGCACATTATATAATGCGGGGCAAAGAATCGAATCGCATCGATAGCTCCTATCGGACCACCCAAAGAGTACGAATGATCGGTGATGAGTGGGATAATAAAAACAATATTGGTTAAACGCCAATATTATTTTAATGTGCACATACTGCAAACGCTATCTGACTTTCAAGGACGTTTTCCAGTTAACGAAGCGACAATTGTTGAATGAATGTTTGATCACATGCCAAAATGGACCTAACGATCACCGATCATTGACCACTGGTGTCGATTTCATTAATGTTTTCTGGAAAAAATCCCCTCAATTTTTCATAGACATCATGATCCGACAGTACTGACAGCCTGTGCTATCTTCGAATCGAAAACTTCCTTACGCAGTCTGAAATTAGCTTTCATAGTCGAAGGGAAAAGAAAAGAAAAATTTTAAGTAAATACAGGTAAATCGGATGTATGATCCATTTTTAAGGAATGACAATCCATCAACTTACGAGGAGATAAACATCTCATCCTTCTTGTTACTAACTTTTTTATAGTGCATTCAGCTAGACATGGCACGTGCATTTCATAGGACATTTATTTTTCCTTTGTTTTAAAAATTTTTTTTCATTGTGAAACATTTACAGTCATTAAATGAAGTGATCAATTTGGTTCCCAACTGATGCACGTATACAACACACTTAAAGAGCAAAACGATCGAAATTATCAACTCTTTTCCAATCATAAATACAGAAGACAAATGCTAGAAAATTCATTTAAAAAATCGCAAAAGAAAAACGAACTAAAAATTGGGCAATGGGACATTTATTTCACGCTTGACGGAATAAGCGTTCTTCGCAAAGCTTTTTCACCAAATTTTCCGACTTTTACATTATGGTCAACTTCTAACATACGATTCGTTGATGCCAGCAAGCGAAAGGAAGATTCTACATATATTTCATGCAACAATGGAGTAGGCGAGAAGTGTTTGCTATTTGCTTATTGAATAGCGAATATTACAGTCATAATTAAGTTCGCCAACAACGACATATATAAAAAATTCCTGGTAAAGGGTTGGCAAAGCATTATGTTGATAATGGAGATAGTCACTATGTTGATAATAGAGATAGTATGGTAAGTACAATTGATGAACTACTGACAAAGCAACGATCGCATAAGCGAAATCCGTTATTGTGCAAGAATAAATGACAAGAAACGGCTATGATGAATAATTGTCATACCTTGATACTAGCGGCGAATATAACGTTAGCACTAACAGCTCGAAGAAATACTCGTCTTTATATTTCAATCAATAGGCATAACACATTTTAATGTGAAAATCGTCTGGAAATAAACTTAATTTCCAACTTGAAAAAAATAAAGAAGAGCAGTTGGATATGGTTATAAAAATACGAATACGTATGTGATTGACGCATCTTTCGTTTCCAAAACTGATGAGCACATCGACACAGACGATCGTAATGCAGCAGAAATTACGCTGACGAAAGAAAACACTTCGAGGAGAGAATTCG
Source organism: Baylisascaris procyonis (assembly GCA_037389465.1). NCBI lineage: Eukaryota > Metazoa > Nematoda > Chromadorea > Rhabditida > Ascarididae > Baylisascaris > Baylisascaris procyonis. The sequence continues at coordinate 6,077,898 of JAZARR010000212.1, read as the reverse complement.
AGCAGAACTGGAAATGCTTTTGTGATACAATGATTGAGAGAAGATCATTACGCAGAAAAGGTGATGCGCAACATACGCTAAAGTGATTCATAGTGTGAGTGAAACAATAGAGGCATAAGACTGAAGATGAGGAGACATGAATGGCGCGAAAACAAATAGCTAGCCAGTTGTCAGTAATGCTTCTCTTCAGGTAACCTGCTTTACATCACGCATGTTGTTCGTATAGGTTTGCTAGACTTCTTTTTGTTTTATACAAATAAGCCAATATTGGTGGTAGCTTAGTTAAAATATTTAGGCTGAATGGCGGTCATGCAGTTTTTATTCGTTAATTTCTCGTAGTTTGAGTGGCATCAATCTGGGGTGAATGGAAGTCTATCGAGTTGTTATTAGCATGCAACCTGAAGGCATTAAACTAGCATCTCGAAGATATTGATCAGCTACTCTAAAAGGGCATATTAAATATTCTCGAAATGAGTAACTATACTCATCTGCACTCTTCCACGGACGATGTGCCTTATCTTATCAAACTTCATATACATGCATTAAAGCTTCCCATCTTCTGTTATCAGATGTTTGCACCTTTAATTCGGTGCTCTCTAAACGTCATATGTCATCGTCCCATGAGTAGCACAGCTGCGCGTACAAGTTCAAATAAACTATTCCAATTATGAAACAAGAAGTCTTCTCTGATGAAGAAATTAGAGAAGGTCTGGTTTCCTATCGTATACAACTGTGCGGGTTTAGTCTGTGGTTCAAACATTGAGGAGGCCATAGATTTTGGCACCTCATATCCATATTTAATAATCGGATGTTCTGGATAGTCTTTTAAGCAACGAAACTCTGAACAAGTTTAATTAATGTCATCAACAAAGACCCATAATGCTTGATTTTGTTTTGTGAGAAATCCCCGAAATTAGACGATAACCATCTAGCATGAAGAAACAATTCGCATTACAGAATGAACGCTGATTAGTGATGGGAAAAAATTTTCTTGTTAGGTTGGTTCTTATGAACTGCTCGCATCGTCGAGTAAAGTTGCTTTTATTTGTTTTACGCAATCTCTGAGATATTTCCTCCGTCTTTGAAATCACATTTGAGAAAATTTCACCCATACAAAACGCATCTTCCCACGACCTTACCCGCAAAATTTGTTCAGCGACAATATCGATGGAGAAAAAACGATTGAATGACCAGTAGCTGAATTTTAAAATTTCCATGCTTTCGCTGATTTCGATGTGGAGTTTTATTTCATCCTTTTTTACTTCATATTTGTTAATTAGAGAAGCCCTTTCTCCACTCCTGCAACTGAACCTAAATCACTTTTCCTTTGAAACTCCTACATGGATACAACGCTATGCATTCAACAGAATCTTTACAACAGTAGGCTATCCCAGCACCTCGAAGGGATGGGAATTCATAAAGAAATTGCGATTAGGGGCGCATATATTAGTCCGAAGCTTACTAGTACAGCTAAGATATTTTAAAACATCATTGCAGGAAAGAAGAAGAGATTTGCAAATAGCCAACTGTGCAGTACTTTTCCATTCGTAGGAAGAGAAACCACGAAGAACGAGAAGGATAGGGAAGGGTAGCGTAGGTAAGCCTACTTCGATACTCAGAGATATGGCTACGAACTGATTTCTCGGATTACTATGAACTTTAGACTGTGAACTATGAATTACTATGTATTGCTTAACCAGGTTGATTTCTTGAATAAACGCCTGCAAAGAAAGCTAGAGTGTGCATCATCACAGGCCTTTTGAACATCCAGCCAGATGAACTGTGTAAGGAAGCTGAACAGCTTCACAGGATTCGAGGATATGCTCACAAATTTCAGTGGTGGCGGTAAATATAGATTGTTGTCTGCGGAATACGTACTGATTGTCTGGAGCCCTTGGCCATATTAGCTCATATATACGACTATAATATACGCACTTTTAGAACAACTTTGAAATCTAAGGAAGCAAGCTTATCGGTCGACAGTTAGTGAGGTTGCGAAACTTTCCTCTCACACTGCAGGGAACTTTCCTTCCCATATCATGGCAGTGAAAAGAGGCAGAAGTATGAAAGAAAGGATCTGCTTACCTAATTTTGGTGTCCTACTGATCAGTGTGTCGAAAACTGATACCTTGTAAGTTTTCGTTCTTGACATGGCTGCAAAGCACCATCCCTTCAGGCTAACAGAAAACTCTTCAAATTCATTTACAGCCAGTCTGCAGCTACTTTTTCTTTTATTCCGTCAACTATATCAAGATTAAAGCACCAGTTAAACAGTTAAACAACAACTAAACAAACAGCTAAACAATGGCCATCTTCTGAGTTAAGAACCTGATGATTATGAAACTTTTTAAAGCTCAAAATGGCTACAAGATGAGCAGTGACTGCATCAGGATTTATATCTCCAATATACGGAAGTTATAGTACCACATGCAAATCTCAATGGCGCAAAAAAGGCAACAGCGCTAACCAGTGAAGATGGAGGGGAGGGGGACGGGGGGGGGAGGGTGGAAAATACAAAATACGATGTTTTTATAAAGACATTCATCCAAGTGCACTCAAACAAAGCATCAGGGGTGTGATCGAATTGCGAATAAAATGCTCAACAAAAGTACAATATTACTGAATCTGACAGAATTTGATCACATTGGAAGCTTTTTTACCTCCAAAAAGTGCCACTATCTGCAATTCAAATACTGGCAGTTGCAAACCGTTTTGTATCCCTTAACCTCAAACAGGTGCAAAGAGATATTAACATTAAAACACAACTCGCATGCTGCAAAGAAATTAACTTGGTTTCCTTCAATATATTTCTTTGTCTCTAAGAAGTTTTCAGCGGTCAGCGATTTGATATTCAAAAACATTTCGAGTGTCCTACTAGAAACCTACTTATTAGGGCGTCATACTGAGGACACTCCGACTGCAAGTGGAGACTATGGACGCTGATTGTTAACCGCCATCACCTAGGATTCTTGGCTGGCTGTCCATTTGAACAACTCTTCCTCACAGCTCCGACGATACGCTTCCTTGTGCGCATCTGTTTCCTTCATTTGCTCATCTGTGGTCAAATCCCATTGTAAGCTAGAATGAGCAAGCAGTGAGATGGCGTAGAGGGACCATGTCTTTAAATTGTTGCCAGGATATCTGGTGATGTTCTTGGATTTGTGCTAGATGACTGATTGGTGCAGAAGCTTCCATATAATCCATTCCAAAGCAATATCTCAAGATGACCGTGGATTCAACGAATATAACAAAGTGTGCCTTTTGCACTCTGCATCTTTTGAAGCATTAAGGCTAGACAATCGTTTCAAAACCTACTCCCTCCCCCTCTCGTTTAGTCGCATTTGCATATGAACAACCGCGCCGATAACAGAACACAGGGGAAGGAAATCAGTTTAACAATACACGCACGAAAACTCGGTTTGACCTCGGTTGAAACTAATTTCAGCAGGTTTCCTTCAGATCAGTTTCACCAGAGGACGGGTTGGCGTTCAAAAGACATCTGACAGTCTCCGCATAACTGTTGCGTATGTGTGGATGAACTGATTCCGTTATCCCTCACTTCGCATCCCATGATAACAACCGATGCAAACAAAGGATGGATACTAGGGATCGGGTGTGAAATGTCACGACATGGAAGAAGGGTTTTTTTGGAGGAGCGGGAAGAATGGGCACAACACATTTTCCGCATGCGAAATTATGCGTACTGAACAGCGAGGGGGTTTTGCGCATTAGTCACCATCTCTTGTATTTATAATTGCAAGGTTCATTCGCCAGTGAGATAATAAATAGAATGAGATAAAAGAGCTCCGATTTGACGAATATACAATAAGTTGCAAGCGTTTACTTTACTCCAATTAATCCCGAGTTAAGATTGTTGGAGAAACAAACAGACACACCTCTATACGATCAAATAGATCATCTTCATATGCACTTTTACGAAACAAACTTGTAAAGGTGCGTTATATTTGCATAATTGGAATTCAGCTCTCATTTATTGCCCAGTTAACCTGCAAATGTTGGAGAATCTATTTGAAAATTCAGGTGGAGTCGTCATCAGCATCCTTCATTTTCAAAAGGCTCCCTATTGATAGACGGCTAAAACGAAAACGATTAGCGGTGACAATGTCAGTTTACTCTGAAAAGCGCGTAAGAACAACTCCGATTTGATAATGTGCTGCACTACTTAAAGCGGCTAGCAAACAAGATGCCCCTCCCATCATGTTAGGGAGCATGAAGGATGGGAATCAGGACCTCCTCAAGTCAGGTTGGATGCGTCGGCGACTAACGAGCAGCAGAGGCGACTAAGCAAAGGACAACAACCAGGTGAGAGGCATCTTTTATAACTTTCGATGCAAAATTACGAACACCCCCAATCTGATCGCTTTATCCGACACCCAACTAAACGATAAAATCCGTCACTCTTAGCTTTCCTTAGGTTGCTCGTAAAATACCTTCCATGTGGACTGAACATGTAGTGTGAAATGCGGAAGTATAGCAATTTCAGCTAAGTGCTACTCCGTGCATACAAGCGCTGAAATTTATTCAGTGGACTCTGGTTGTGAAGTGGTTCACGTAGGCTTTCCACGCACCAATAGATTTTGTTTTCGTCTAATTTCAGTAGAGGGAAGATTGAATTGTGATTCCCATGAAAATAATAGGGCGCATTCGGCCATTCTATTGCGATCGTTAGTGACTTTTATATTCCGCATTTCTCAAATAACAGCTTTTTAAGCATTCAAATTTCTAGAAATTCCATTGGACATAACGGCCAATTCAGCTTTATTAATGAGTTTACGCGCGAGAACAGCATGCTTCGTCTGTTGGTAAGAAAATGATACCGATTTGATCGGCAAAAGGCGAGCTGTTACTGCAAATTGCGGCGAGTGAGCAGTGCGGTATTGGTTTAGCAATTGCTGTTTTATTGAACGCATTTCGCGATAACCAGTACTGTGACTGGTTCTTCATCTACGTGAGTCGCTTTATTTTCGTGATTATGCAGGAGACAGACCGACTACTGTTTTTTTTTTCGCAAGGAAAGCATGGCTCCAGCTTCTTTCTTGCTAGCGTAGTTTTTCTTGCAAACTTTCGCTCGAGAAATCTGCAGGAAGCAGTAGTGGGAGGAAAGCCATCAAGGTAATTTCATTTACTAACTTAAATATCAAGCTTACCTAGTAAATATAAAGCAAAAGATAAGAAGAGAAAAGCTAATGTGTGCGAAATTTCGCCTATAAATGTAAACTTTTTGCATTTTTCAGTGCAGAAGCACCCTTTTTGGGAAAATCCACTCACACTGGAAAGCCCTCAGTAGCGTCAAAATAATTAGTGATCTTCTGTGATTCCTGCCCTCACGCCATATCTCTTCGATGTACCACTACCTACTAGCCATTTTTAAAATTTGCACTCGAAAATTTTCTGCACTATCGCTAAACAACACGGATGACAAATAAGTTGGCATGTATGAAATTGAATGGATATTAAAGCTTTCATCCCATTCCTATAGTCATCTGTTGAACAGTTAATGCACGATGTGATTAAAAAGCGATAATTCATAAATGTTGTGCAAACTACTTGAATAAATTAAAAATGCATCCTGAGATCAGCGAATGAGATTACCTATAGCGTTGTTTAAGAGAGTGGTGAACAGAGAAATAAATTTATTCAAATATATGGAAACCACAATAATAACAAAAATATAAAGTAAAAGAGCCGTGAACCGAAATAGCATTTAAGTTACGCAACGAGATAAATATATTGCAAGCAGAAATCGTTAAAAATCTCCCACATATTTTTATCTATGAGGAATAATAGGTTTGCTTGAAAAAATTTTGTGGACTAATAGCCATAATGAACGGTCGAGGGAGAGTGTTTCAAGTATTTGACATGTGATAATATCGCTGATGCTTCTTTCCACCAGTTCATTAAATCCATTGGCTTTAGGAAAGTAAGTAATAGGAGCAAACGTCGAGAGGCCACTCTAGCCATAAATTACGTGATCCATCTCAGCTAAACCAGCACATTTGCTGAACGCTCAAAATTGAAAATATTTGAGTTGTGTGTACAGTGTGCATAACGCATATCTGAAACAGGGTTTAGATGGGCTGAAAATGTGTCGCAGTTTGCGGGTCGCAAATAGAAGAAAATGCTGGAAAGCGTTTCATATACGATACGAGAAATCGCACTGAGGAATACGGTCCGCAGACATAAAGCCTTGCTATTTGCCTTTGTTTGTATATATATATATATATATATATATATATATATATATATATATATATATATATATATATATATATATATATATATATATATATATATATATATATATATATATATATATATATATATATATATATATATATATATATATATATATATATATATATATATATATATATATATATATATATCGTGGGGAGCAGTCGTCTAACACATCGTTGCAGTCCGCATTCTCTAAAGTCAAGAACAGTGTGTGTGAGTACGGCATGGTTGTTTTGCGAGTTTATGAACCCGTTTGATTTTCTGGTATAGGCGTCGAGTTGTAGCCTTACACGCAAATGTAGTATCGTATGGTGGTGAGCAGGTGCGCTTGTTGGCGTCAATTCATTCAATATGTTTGCTCAACTATGGATACTTACCGAAAGTCAGCAGCTGTGACCGGATGTTAGCAGTTGCTAAGGACGCTGTCGCTGACCGCTCGCTTCCTGCTTGTCACTTTATATGGTGTAAAATTGGCGTAAGAATTCGTTCGATATATGTGCGACAGTAATGATCGTAAAAGTAATTTGCCACTACTCAGTTTAAACCTTCATACGCAACGATAAAAAGCCACATTCGGAAATTCACATATGCACAAATGCATTTTTTAGAGTGCATTCCGTGGAAGCGAATCATCCGCAACTATCACCTAGATGTAAAAACGTTTAAACATTAGTCTATCTTTCTGTGAATGAACGCTACCTTAAATACGCTCATCTACGCTCAGATTTTGTTCTTTTGCACCATCAGTGTGCGAAATTTTGCATTGTGCATTTAAAAACTTTTTGCCGCATGCCCAAACAAAATATGTTTTCATTTTTATGCACAGGGGCAAAAATTTGTAAGGTTCTCATCAGCTTGTATGTATGTGATATGCGCCTGTTTGTTCATTAGGCAGACTAGCAAACAACTGAAACTAGAATGCTGAATACACGTATTGTATATCACAAAACAACTTGCTTTATCAATTTCTAAGTTAATCCATCTGTTTCGAGAACGTTTATATGCACTTTTGGGGGTAGCATTTTGCACTTATTTGGCTACAAAGTGACAATTCCCTTATTGAAAGATGGAAGTGAACTGCCAACAATTGTCGTCCAAAAGGTTCACTATAATTGGTTTGTGAGATAAAATATGAATGGGTTAGCATGCTTGTTTTATTATTTGAAAACAAGCAATTCTTAACTAAGGAGTCATCGCACAACATTATGAATAGTTGATATTTCGACCTTGGCATCCACAAATACCAATCGTTTCATTTGATATTGGTTTCATACGCAACAGATTTACTCTTCTTTCGATCCCATACGTAATAGGAAACCTTTATTTCCTTAAGTCTTAAGAACAGAATGTTAATCGCATGAAAATCGCACCCCACTTAGTGTCTACCGAGCGCCAAAACTATAACCACTCGTCGACGCGGCGTGTTGGTGCTGATGAGAGAGCTTGTGAGGTGTAAATCACAGAGATAGAGGCACTCATTTTCGAAGCTCTGGAGAGCGAAAAGTGCATTACAGTCTATTCAAAAAGTAGCTTCTGAGAAATCTGAGGTTGTTTATGAACTCCACTGATTAGGTGCACATAAATTCAATGCGAACAGTAATTCTGAACATCCATGAAACTCGACCAAAAAGCATATTTTCCTTACATTTTGTTCACTGTCATTATTCGGCTTACGAACGCACTATGTGCTCCATTCATCCCACTTAGATCGTTTCAGGACGACGAAGATGGCGGTCCTCCCTTCCTCCGGAGTTGTTCTCATGGCTAATTTCTGCCAATCATGTGGACCAACGATAAGATTCACAAAAACTTTACAGAAAAATGCGATAAATGCAAAAAGTTTATATATTGGGTGGACCGTTCTATTAAATTACCACACTTGGAATTTTAGCTCAGAAATGAACTGTCGTTTCGAACCACTACACATAAAATTTTAGCTCGGAAACTTAGAACTGGCCAAAACTGTATGAAAATATTTCACTAACTCCCTCATTCTGTCACAGTATTTTGTCATTGCAATTCAGAACTGAGTAATCGTCTTCACAGCGAGGATTACCTTAAACAGACAGTAGTGTCCTCCAATAGTTTGGAAGCACTTAAAATCGCTGTCGAACGACACATTGTGCATTTCTATGGTTTGACCGTCATAGTGATAACCCTTCGAAATCCGAGTTTTTCAGCATCTATCAACATTTCAGGAATAAGTTATCTCCGTGAGGGGTGAACCATGGAGTCGGCGTCGGTCGGCAAGAAATCTGCGTCGGTCGACAAGAAATTTCGAGTGTTTCCAAACTATTAGAAGGCACCATTATCAGTTCAAGGTATGCTTCGCTATGGAAAAAATTTTAGTCCTAGGTCACGATGGTGAAATAGTATAGCAGAACGAAAGAGTGAGACAGATGTTTCCAAACCTTGAATATCAATTTTTCGAGATAAAATTTTGATCGTAGTAGTTTCAGGAAAAGTCGAAATAAAAAAAAAAATTTCGAGTAGCCTTGTTCACGGCTTTGAGATACTGTTAATAAAAGCCTTGTTGTATTTTGGCCTACTCAACGTATCACATGAAGGAAACGTGTAAAATTGGGAATAGGTATATATTAGGTGGTTAGGAGGCAACTGCAGCCGATACATACGATAGCTTAGCGTAAATAAACAATGCTTACATTTCAACAGCTGATATTTACGGCAGAGATTGATTACTTTGAAATGAACTGATGGTATTAATTTTAAAATGAGATGGTATTTCAAATCAATCATCCACGAAGAATATATTTCGACGGTGACATTTGTCCATTTTAACTGGAAATGAAAATAATAATCATAATTCGCACAAGAAAATGAAATCTCTTGCGAAGAAAAAAAAAAGAGGATAAACGAGAATTGCTGGAAGTAGTTAGATGGGATTTATTTTGCAGGAATTAGTGCATTTTGCCGCTTGATCGTTTGAGAAGCGGATGGTTTGAAGGTGACTTCTAATGGGTTTCGGAAGAATGATGCGAAATTAGTATTTTTTATGACTCACATTTGTTTCCACTTATTTTGATAGCCGAGTTGATTTATTATGTGGGCACAGTTAAAATCACTTTCTATATATTTTGATAATTTTAATTGGCACAAATAAAATAAATGGATAAATTGCGTTGAAAATATTTGCTGATGAAGTGAACGCACAGATGAGGCATAGCCGATTTTGTTCGTCGCTTTCACTAAAACCTGGCACATTGAATAAATTCACCGAAAATTTCCATATCTTCTGTTCAAGTTATGAGAAGCTAAATGCATCACCGATATGCACACTGAAACAGAAAAATTTTTATTGTTTTGTTCAGTGTGATAATTTCAAATATAGATGCGGAACAAATTTGAACGGTCGAACAATGAATGGAGATTGCCGTCGAGATTAGTGGATTTATATCGTCGGCGATGTTTTTGATGAATGAGTAAATATCTAGCACTGCTTACTTATGAGAGTTCTACACGGAACAATTGATTAGCGGTATAAACAAAGCAATATATTTATCAGCCAACGATTTGAGTGTGCTTATAAGCGGATATTGCAAGATATGCTAACTTTTCCATCACTTATGTTTCGCTTATAAAACGCCTCTCAACAACAACGATTACACTTTAAAATGTTCATTTATGAGGAGGTTCTTGAAATTGAAGCTTTACAGAAACAATAAGTCCTATCATTTTAGTACTGTTGAATGAATATGATTTTCCATTTCGAGCGTCCGTTTAAGGCAACTTTCTTGAATACTAATAAAATACATATCGTCTATTCCATCCATAGGTTGAAATAAGTAGAGAAGAGTGCCAGCTGAGTTCTCATGATATTTGCATACCGCTTATCCGATCAACTATTTCCTCACGTTAAGAACAACAAAAACCAGCATCTTCCTATTTTCATCAAACCTTGTTTGTTATGCGTACGCAAAATGTGTGCAATTTTTTAAAAAAAGATTTTGATTCACATAGCTCTCTTAGATGATAGATCGATGTGAAATATGCTAGAGGAGGTTTTGCAATGGTGTTTATTATATCCGCCAAGTTTCGTTTCTCTAGCTTCGATGATTCCTCATTTGAAGTTACCGGATGGAAAGATGGACACACATTCGCAAGGAAACGATATCATTACAATTGCCAAATTTGCAGAAGCGCTTAAAAATAGTGTTTTGTTTATTGGTGTATTTCTGCGAATAAAACAGCACTGTTTTGTCAGTTGTATTGGGTAAAAAGTAAATTGCGACATAAATTGATTCAAAACGATTTTACACACTAGTGACCGCTATATACAAAAATTTGTATATAGTGGTCAGTAGCGTGCAAAAATGGAACAACACATGCTTCTTCACTTGAAGTAATGATGATCGAAAGCAATCAATATAACGAAGTGAGATGCATCTTATGAGTGAATAGGTCAGAACATTTATAGGACGTCCCTGGTGCGCTTGCGAATTTGCTCCGTGCTGACGTTCAATGACCTATCTGCGATAACCGATAGCCAATGACCACGTCGAAATAAAGGCAGAAAGTGGACGATGGATTGTTGTTGCCGGATCGATTCAACTGCTGTTGCAAACGGATACGGCAAGCAATATACCGCCGTTCCTCTGCTAATCTGCCTTCGCATATTCTGCACCAGCTTGTTCTCTTAGTGCTGCTGAAAGTGGCCTATTGTACTTTTTTTCATGAATTCTGCAAGCAATCACATAGACAATTAACCTCGAAAATAACACAAGAGCTTTGCGTATTACCAAGCCAACAATTAAAATTCGATTAGAAATTTGAGCCTCTTTAAAGATCATTTGAGGGTAGTTGCTTCAGTGGATGTTTATTCCATCGTAAGCTGAAATGCGTAGGATTTGCCCTATGAAAAATCACATTGAAAGCATATGATCATCACTGAGCTGGCTGCTAATTTAAAGTGTGGCCTCACCTAGTGAACTATTAAGCTGCTGATCCGTTTTATTAATCGGTTAGGTATACGAAAGGAGTGCTGCATAACAATTAGGAAAACGCAGCCGCCTGTGCGCGCAGGCAGACAAAATTCGATTCGCTTAAACCGTGACACTAAATTCTGTCTGGTGCATATAGAGAAATCTTTATTTTCTTGGTTGCCATGCTAACGTAAATGGTATAATGTTTGCAGTGATGCACTGATGTAAAGACTGGAATTTTTTCGAGTATCCTTTGATGGTCATTTGGGGTGGTCAACGAGTTTATACGTTGAGGGCAGAATTTCACACAGCAGAGTGATTTCATTTCGGAGATGCATAAACTGAGCAGGAGGAACAATAGGGGAAGAAGAGACATATTTTTATTAGCCTTCGAACAAGCTTGATCAAAGGATGAGGCTTAAACGTCAGCTAACTATTACAGAAGAAAAATCTGTCGGAAGAAAGCGTTGAGATTTTAGAGTAAAAAATTTAAAGGGGAGCATTCTCTTCCTGTATCTCTGTTCGTTCTGCATATGCTGTTCTTGTTGTCAGCGACTTTCTCACCGTGAATTGTCTGATAAGTACCGAAAGGTACATGGAATACGGATGAATTTCAAGTAGTAAGTGCGATATTGAGTGGGTACTCAGCAACATGAACAACAACAACTACTATTGCTACTGAAACAACAACAATATGTCTTTATTCCGAGAACGAAACGAGAATATATAAGTAATGGAGAGTAGCACCCAACGATAGAAAAATCACAAAGAAAGAGAGAATGCATTTAAAATGAGGTATGACAGCTATAAAGATTTTCGATTACTGCAATAGATGAGAGTTAATTTCTCATCGTTTATAGTTCTAAGAGCGCATAACGGAATATTATATCTATTAAAGCAACATAAAATTTTATCAGGTACTAAACGTAACGATGAATATGATGACGAATAACTGTTATTGGTTAATACTGGTTAAGTTGGTGCTGGATGTGGTATGGATCATGCGAGTTGTATTGCAATTGGTTGGCTCTCATAAAAGTGCATTCTGTAATGGTAAACGGGTTTCGATGTAATACGAGCTGAAAAGGAGGAAAGAAAAGAAAATATGGTCGCCGACGAGGCGAAACGAGCGGTAATAAATTTGTGTGGATAAAATATTGGCCTTTTTAGTGCGGAGGGAGGCGTGGCAAACTGGCCGTCAGCCTTTCTTTTCTCTTTTATGCGCGGCCTGAGCCGGCGAATGTTCGTCGTGGTGTGAGCGCATTTCGCATTTGCAGTGAAAGCCGTACCCTGGATGCTGATCGCAGCACCCTCTCCGTGGCCTCAAATCCTACTCCTCTTGTTGCTTCCCCACCTGCTGTATGCCTCCATTTTTGAACAGGTCACACCTTCATTCCTCCTTTCCTCCTTTCGTCCCCAGCTTCGAGTTTATAGCTCAGAAACTTTTCACTCATTCTTGTAGAACAGTCAGCAGTTTGATTCGTTTGCTTCACACTCAGATAAGCCTTCGTTTTCCTTCTTATCTAACATGCATACACCGCTCTCACTTTTTTTTGTCAGAAACATTCTTCGGCTATTGATAAATGCTTTTGACGGATGAAAACATCGCGCGGCATCCTTTATAAACGCTGCTGATTGAAGCTTAGTACCTAGTGCTAGCACGCACATCACTCTTTACAGAGATTTACATAAGTTTCTATGGCTCTTACATATGTAAGAGTTGTTTGCAGGCGAGTCGAAGTCGATGTGAGCCGATAGAGATTCCTCTATGCAAGGACATCCCTTACAAGTACACCTACTTCCCCAATTCGTTACCGCAGCCAGACCAACAAAGCGTGCGTTGGTTTTTTGTTTTGTTTTGTTTCCTCGTCACTTTTGCTGTCAACATTGACGGACACCCGAATTGATCATTACGTCTCCTAGTGTCGATGTGAATAATTTCAGCTGCAGACGCAAACCGAGCATTTCAAGCCGTTGATCAAGACAAACTGCAACCCGCATATCAAATTCTTCGTATGCAGCGTGTTCGCGCCGATGTGTCCCGAGCTTATGCCACAGGCAGTAACTAGTTGTCGCTCTGTTTGTGAGGAAGTTAGTGCCACTATAACATCTTCATCCATCAAAGATTTCACTAATCGAATTATTATTAATTATCTCGTTCCCTCTTTAAGCGTTTCTTTATGCAAATGTATAGAGGAGTGCTGTGCAAACGGTATGTTGTTATATCGAATATACAGTTCAAGAGATTCTTTTATCGTTGTTATGAAATATTATTTCGCTAAAAATCGGGCTCAATCGATACATTCACAATTCGAGCGCATTGCAGATCGCCGCGCAAATCGATCGCATTTTATTGCCAATTTACAGCATTACCATTCGGGTGTTTCGTTTCATTTCTCAAAAAGGCCCTCACAAAGCGGAAAACACATTCTGAGAGGAATATTCCACTGATCTATTCCCATCCTCTTTTTCACATTCTTAAATTCCCATTTGTTATCCTTTATTTAGCCACTCTTTCACTAGGTATTTTTATTCGCCACGTACTATTTATGATTATTTTATTGTTCAAACACTGGTCTAGTCAACGAGATAATTCACATGTAAGGTGATATCCGGTGTGGAGATAGATTGCTTTTACTTAAAGTTTCGCTATAGATCACAGTTGAAAACGATTTACTACCGATGGTAGCATACGCTGGAACGTTGAGTGAAAATATTCCTTCTTTTGCCGTGGTGTCATCTTAAAAGAGAATCACATGGTGTGGCAGATTGCTTTTACTTAAAGTTTCGCTATAGATCACAGTTGAAAACGATTTACTACCGATGGTAGCATACGCTGGAACGTTGAGTGAAAATATTCCTTCTTTTGCCGTGGTGTCATCTTAAAAGAGAATCACATGGTGTGGCTGTCGGATTAACGCGATGCATCTCGTAAATGAACGGTCCTTTCGTCTAATGAAAGGCTATAGATTGTTTAACAAAATTGATAGCTAGTCGTCGTGATCGCACTGAATTTCGATTAATCTCATTGGAATTGAGCGTTTAACGTTAGTCATTGGAAGCATTGATGTATTAGTTTCATTTCATCGCATATAATATAATTTCTTTCGTCTAGTATGTTCCCGTCTACTCAGTTAATATGAAAATGTTATGTAAAGGTTGTTGTAAAAAAGGAAAGAAAAAAAAGAAAAAGCAATTTGTATTTGAAGGTAAAGCGAGATTGCGTATCAATTTTGGAGAAATTCGGTATCGAATGGCCCGAACTGTTGAACTGCAGTCGTTTTCCACAGGCGCCTGATCTGTGCATGAAGCCAACCAACGAGCACAATAGCTATTTGGGCACAGAGTAGGCGTTTATTGTTGCTGATGCACCAACGCTGCGCTGTCTTCATTGCGTCTTGAAGCAGCGCAAATATGTACGTACATCAATGCAACGGCGTGTAGATAGCTTGCAAGCAAAGGCAGTTTGCATAGTTTAGCCCAGTCGAATATAACACAACGATAGAAATGGGGAGTTGGGGGAATGCTGAATTCCGACTGCCTATAGCAGAAGATGTAACTTCGTTTCTTTTATGAAAATCGCTATTAGTTATATGGTAAATAGGCCGTCGGTAACCGAATAAACTTGGCTGCAATTTTTTCTCAGTGCGATGCGATGCGTTTAGAAGTTACGAGCGCTTATTCTAGTAGCAGATGTTAAAACAGCATGACGGCCGTATGCATGCGCTTGTTAATGCGCCACAAGTTAGTATTCTCGTGTTGGCCTGTTGCTTGATGTTCTAAAGAAAGATATCTCAGAAAACCTCAAATGTATCGAAAAACTGAATAATTTTTAAATCTTTTAAATTAAAGTTGCCGGATGTAGTAAGCATAAAATTTTGAAGTACAGGACCACATAAGATTGCTGAAATGTGGCGTTGTACGATGTACTGTTGGCTTTTCGAAAACATTGCTCGAATGGGGGCTCGGATAGCTAGCGTCCGCAGCGCTTCGCTTCCCTTATCAGCTTTTTTACTATCTATTCCATTTTATTACGCCTTTTATATCTGCTCTATTTACCAAACGATGCCACTTTTGTCCAAATTTTTTATGTGCTTTCCGTCAAAAGTGGTATCAGATGGTTCCATTCGCTAATAATATTTTTTTCATTCTTTCGAGACATTTGAAAACGAATGAAGAAGTATGCCGGACGGAGGAAATGGCGCAATATGCGCTTTTGCACAGCCCTTCACTACAGCAGTCAACTTCATGAATTACTAACAGATAATAAATATTGTCCAATAATGCATTCATCTTTTAATTGATTCAATCGTTCATACAAATCTATAAAAGATGCGTTTGATTGCAAACCGATCAGTTTAAGATGAAAGTCGGAATAAAATGAAAATCGGACAGGTGAAAGATGAAAGTGCGCATTTTTTGCTGCCTTTAGGTGATTGTAGCTACTTACGAAATTTATCAGTCTAATTGATTGTTGGTTTAGGAAATCATTAATTGGTGCATATCATACCAAATTTTGTAGCTTTAGCGATTTCCGATCTACTAACTTCTAGATAGATGAATGGGATACGCTCACGTACATACGCAAAGAAATGATACTGCTGTAATGCGCTTTTGCAGATGGGGATTTGCAAAAATGTGTGTGGAAATCGATGCGAAAAAAAAAACGGAATAATATTTTCAGTCAACTGGAGAGCGAACAACGTGATTCAGTGGCCAGTATTGAAGGACGAATATTTGCGAAAGCGATTCCAACTTGTCCTAATGACTTGGTGAATCTAGACCCGACGGATCGCAATGGTCATTGCGCATTGCAATGCAATCGCGATGGCATGTTCGATGATGCGAAAAAGGAGTTCGCTCGATTTTGGATGCTTTTATGGGCTTCAATCAATCTCGCTATTACTACTTTCACGGTGCTTACATTCCTCATCGATAGGCAACGATTTCGTTTCCCGGAACGGTTCGTTTTTATGCTGTTCAATTGCCCAATTCATATTAACTATGCTTTTGGCGTGCCATATGTTTCAAGATTAGTGAGAAAACGGAATCTCGTTTACTTAACAAAAGAATTTTCATTTAGATTTTCAGCACTTCTATTTGTCTCATTGCAAAACAACAAACTTTGTGTGGCATTACAATTGCAAAATAGCAAAGACAACAATATGCAAATTTTTATCATTTTCAGTTTTTATAATACTGGAACAAATAATTGAGATTTTATGAGGTTCTATTAAGTTTGAAAGGGATTTAGAATGCGGAAAGAAGTGCGTATTGTTTTATGAGTGTT
Source organism: Baylisascaris procyonis (assembly GCA_037389465.1). Classification (NCBI taxonomy): domain Eukaryota; kingdom Metazoa; phylum Nematoda; class Chromadorea; order Rhabditida; family Ascarididae; genus Baylisascaris; species Baylisascaris procyonis. Next base: position 6,061,410 of record JAZARR010000212.1, on the reverse strand, counting down.
GGCGGTGAGAAGAAGGGATGGAATGAGAATGAAGTATTGCGCTCGTCTCTTTCCCATCGGCCGGCTGACACATACAAAGGCTCGGGGCTCATTGATGAATGACGACTGTTTGGCTCGAATAAATTACGGTTATTGCGGCCAACTCGCCAACCCTTAATGTCTTCTTTATGTGCCTCTCATCCACATAGCGTTATCGTTGAGAGAAACCGATAGAGAAAACAAAACCAATTCTTTTCGCATCATATCAGTATGCATACTCAAACTTATTGAGATTGTACCTATATAAGTTGCAAAACACATTTCAGCCCTGAATTATTCCAGAAAAATTCAGTTAAACTCATATGACACTTTCTTATTACCGTATCTGCTTTGCATTTAGAGAAAGCTAACGAGCAATAATCGACTTTCCCATTTGCGTTTTTTAGGTTTCCTAAAAATGCGCATTTCATATGCTCTATGTTCGATTCTTTTTAAGCCATTCAACTCGTTTTATGGCATCCATTTGCTGTATATAGACCAGTGTGGGAAAATAGTTTGCATGCTTGAGCATAAATAACGTGCGCGATTGGCAGTTAAGTGATGCGTCATAGATGATGCTTCAAAGAGATCTCGCAACGGATATTGTTTGGCGCCCTTATTTCCGCACCTCTCAAAACTACTTTCATCTATATACAATTGCTCTATGCATCTTTGCTTCGATACGCTATCCAAATTCTTCATACAGCTGAGCAATGTGAATGCCAATTGGTGATTGAACTGAACAGTGTAAATGGGAAATATGAATAATTTCAGCTCTATATTCTACTTGTCAGCATGCTATATGCTCTTCTCATTGCCTTCATTGAGTCGTGCTTTCATTTCCTACGAGCGGAGTGCATGTGAGCGTATCCCTACTGGGCAATCGTTCCTCATTATTGGCACATTGGATAACACACCGTGCGTCATATCGTTCATCCTCACCTATTACTTCTCTATGGCGAGCAGTCTATGGTGGCTTATGCTAACATTTACATGGTATTTATATTCGTTTCTTTCACTCATTTCGTTAATTGGTCTTATATTGTATTGTGTTTATGGTAGAAATTGACAGAAGAATACTTAATCGCATTGAGCGATTTTTTTTTTTTCACTAGGTCTGTTGAAACCGATTGAAGCTGACATAAACGTTGGATGAGGTCAGTAAGGGCGATCCTCTATTCTGTTTTCAAGAGTTCAAGAACGGCTGTCATTCGACGAGTTCCACTTGATGAAATGAATGAAGAAGCACCTACTTAGTTTTTTTTAAAGGAAAACATTGCCTCTTCAATGTAAAATAGCTTAGGGATTCGACTTTCTTGGATCTCGATCTCTTTAAAGTTCCTAACGATTCCTTGTTGTATATTCATCGGCTTCATTACTTTGAAACGTTTCAGAATTATTTAGTGGAAAATCAACGAAAAGAGAGTGCGTAATTTTTTAGAAATAAAAGAATATCCATTACAGTAATGCTCGGATCGCCTTTCTCTGATAGAGTCCATTTGTCAAAAAGACCAAACGAAAATAAATCTAATTTTCGAAGCTTGTTTATGGAAATTGCTCTGTTGAGCGGAGGTCTCTTCCATAATTGAATGTGGGCGTATCGACCGCTAAAAGGATATCGCCATTCTCTACGCTGAGTCCTCCAATCGTGCAGCTCATTTCCTGCTGCGCTAAATATGCTTTTAACGAAAATGCGCTTGCGAATCTACTGCTTCGTGCAATGCTTCTTAAAACGTAATATACGACTGCAAGTTAGGAATGTGCGTTTTCATTGAATGAAATGCTTCAAGAATTGTTGGTTTTAGTTGCTTTTTTGAATGCGAAACATGAAGAAGGAGGGTGGGAGAGAAGGGGAAAAGGATGGGTAGAAAGGAATGAGGTTGGGACATCGATAGTGTTGGAAGTGAGTGTTCGCTAATTGGTTTATGTTTGGGGAGCAGAGGCGCGCATTCGATTCGTTGTGCTATTAATGGCGTTGTATGTAATAGCATTCGAAGAGCGTTGATTGCAATCCATGAGAGTGTTGCACGGCCTCGAAGCCACATTCGGCATAGACACATACAGCGATCCTCCGATACAGAGCGCATACTGACTATCAATGTGTGCTTTCTTGTCGTGATCGACACCGCTCATTTTGCATTCGAGGCGCTTTACGTGCACGCAGACACCAAATAAAAGAATAAAAAAAAAAAGCCGCTCACATATAATGCCGACCAATCCGTGCACAAAGGGAAGCAAGATGTTGTTGAAGATTCACGTTAATGAGCGTGATGCGACTTTTGATGTAACTTTCGATGTAATACATTAGCTACGCCCAGCAGGCACGTTTTTCAAGCATTGCCATTCTGCTACTTTTTGCTTATTCTACCTGCAAAACCTTTTACACAATTTTAAATTCCACATTTTCCGGTTGAGCTGTAAAGTATATTGCTTATTAACCTCTCAAAGGTGAAAAGAATATTCGCCGTAAATGCTTCATAAGTGAATATATGCATCAAGCCTTCGTGATTGGGTCGTTCTGAAGTAATCACAGAATGAAAAAAAAAGGATAAATATTGTCGGCGGCATATCGTTTTAGATTGCAGTTAACTGCAACGCGCTCCAAAGATGTTGTATGTATATTTTCTATTGTAAACAACGAAAGCTTTGCATCACCGTATAGAGCCTGAGCCAGAAATTCATGTTCCAGGTGATCAATTTTGGCCGTATTATTTTAATAAAAGAGAAAATCAGAAGCGGCGATTCACTGAATCCCGACGTTAACCCGTTGAATCCCAAGTATTGCAATTGCTGCGCCGCAGCGCTCAACGCATTTCTGAACTTCTATGTAGCGTTAAGATTGAATGAGGTTTTGTGATTTGAGGCATACGCTTGTTTCATCGTACTACATATGTACCGATTCAATCTCACCATGCAGCCTGAAATGCTCTAATATTTTATTAAATTCACTTAGATAAAACTTCAATGTCCCTGAATGTGTTTTTCGAAATTCTTTGGTGCATTCTGAAGCCATTTGTGTTTAGGTATGCGTATTTAGGCTGAGACATCCAATGCTAATTGTAGCAGACGGCACTAGTTCTATCCAAGCATAAATGTGCGAGTTTTTTTTTTTTTTTTTTTTGCTTACTATTGCGCATCGTTTTTGGTTTGAAAGGCTGAAAGCGTGTTTTTCACCTCGAAAAAAGATTTGCCTTATTCTATCAACTGAACTAGTTTAGTGGCATTGTTTGTGCACGATCAGTTTCAGAAATCGTCAGCTACAGTGGTGAATAAAGCGCTAGTATCGGAGCGGAAACTGTAGAAGATGATTTTTCACTAACCTACTGTCCGATTACCTAGTAGAATGCAGATAATTATCTGAAATAGAGGAAGACAGATGAAAGGTGTAAACGTGATACCGATTAAAGGTATCTGTCGGCTGCTCGCAAATGGGTGCCCGAAGGGATCGACGCTTGGAGTAGCTATCTGCACCTGGTTGCATGGGCACTTCCGGCGCTTCTTACTATTGCCGTGCTTACGACACATAAGGTTTGCTGTTTGTCTTCTTTAGGCTGATGCACACGTTGTGATCGGTAATTAATTAACGCACCGTTATAAGACACTTTTTTTAAAGGTTGGGGACCCTATTATGAGCGTTTTTTTAAATGTGATTGTTGTAAATGTTTTTTATAAGGGTCAATATTTGATTTGCACAATTTTATTGTTGCATTGAATTGTTTGGTTTGCTATTGATATCCTACAATGATAATTCACGTTTATTCTTTATCATTTCAGAAATATATGAAGAGATCTTTTGCAATTGTGAAATAAATACCTCAATCAACGTCTAAAATATACTGGCTAAGAGATGTTGATTGTCAAAAGAAGCGATTATTCTTGAGGATTTATGCCGTTTGCATTTTAATGAATATTTCCATCCTGAAGAAATAACTCTTGCTATAACTTATTGCTTCATATTAGCACAAAGATTAATACAGCGATCGCCGATATTCGTCACTTTGTTGCTTCAAAAAAAAAAAAAATCGTTATTTTTGCAGTTGGATGCATCGGAATTAACTGGTGTTTGCTCAGTGGGTAACGCAGATCCATGGGCGCTTCTTGGCTTCGCAATAATTCCAAAGTTAATTTTCGTTCTAGTTGGAAGTTGTTTAATAATCGCCGGCTTTTCGAGCATGTGTCGCGAACGAGACTCTTTTCGTCGAAGGGTTAGCATTTCGTTCATTTTTAATTTTATTCACCTCACTGAACATAGTTACTTCTAAAATTTGTAGGCTGTTTTTAAGGCTCATTGTAAATGCTTCGAGAAATCAGCATCGATAAAAGATCTTTTGAATATTGGGTGGTGTTATTGTTTTTTTTGTTTTTTTTTTTTTTGTTTTCTGTTTTTTTTTTTTTTGTCATATGAGGCAGCAGTAGGTCGGTTCGCAAGCGGTTCTTCTAGCTCAACGAGCGATTTTCGCTCTTCTTTTCGGCAGTTTGGCAAGAAGTATGGGAGAGTAAAAGATATCCTCAGCAATTGTGTTTACTCGTTTTGCGACGTTCCTTCGACTGTTTTTCAGAAATATTTATTTGCACTTTTATGAAAGCGATACAAAGCGTCGAGCTTTGTATGAATATTGAACACATCGAAGCGGCGTTTGCTTTTGAAAAGAATTTTGGCATATTTGCATAAACGATTATATGCATTCAGATATAGGCAAAACGACACTAACATGGTGAAAGCACTTTTTATGCAAAATTGTATCTCAACTAAAAATTGATAGCTTGTAATATGTGGTGTCGGCTGTTTTATTTTTCCTGTCATGGTATTGTGTTTAAAAATCCCTGCTATCGAAGTCCTTTTCTTCTGTTGGAGTTATTGAAAAAAATTTTTATTCTAGCTTGTTCACGTAATATTTAAAAGTTTTATTTCGTTACATTTATATTTTCCATATCTAACAGCAGTGCATCGTTTTAAGCTCAGCGCATCAGAGAAGTGCACTTTACTTATTCACTATTTCTTTGATATACTCGGTAAATTCGGCCTTTACTGAAATATTGTTCTATCGCCATATTTTTAAAACTTCCATTATAAACGCTAATTACTCGCTGATTTATATCCAACATATAGTCGTTCGCATTCTCTTAAGAGCCACAAAAAAAATTTAAGAAAAAAATATCACTCGTAATTCCGGTTTTTCAAATCTTTTATATTTCTATATATCATGAGTTTTTCTTTTTAGAAGATTTTATCGCAAGCGAATTTTTTTTTTCACATTTTGACAAAGTGACACAAATTGTCAAATAACTCTATTTTTTATCGCCTGAAATTTTCCTCTCTTCAATAACTAAATGGGAAATACTGCAAATTAGCTACTCATTACTTTTAATAAAAATGGCAATATTCATTTCTCCTTATTTAATCGTTGCAAGAAGCCCTAGGGTATCATTTACCTTCCCAATAAATTTTCTTAGCGGTTTTAAGAAACATCTTTGATCTCACGCCTGTTTTAATTATTCTTTCGGTAATTGTTTACGTTAGATATTTTATCGGAATCAACTCGTAAAGTTTTTAATTTCTCATACCTCGTTTCTCATAAGATATAGTTTTGATGAAGTTTTAATTACCATTCGAAATCGCCTTGACTTTTTATTTTTTTAATCTTTTTTCATGTTGGCTCAATGCTAACGCTGATCCTTCATTTCATTTTTCAATTTTTTTCAATTTACTTTCACTCATTGGATCTGTTTGTTCTTATTTTTACTGCCTTAATTGTTCTCCTGGTATTTTTAGTTTGTAAGGGTAAATTTGCTTGCAAAAAATTGATCAGCCGTAAAACCTTATACACTTTGGAATGTGACCATTAAAAGCTGTTGCTGACTAACACAATCAATTGCCCGTTGATATTTGCCATTCATCTAATACGTGTTATTGATGAATATATGAAATCATATTTTATTAAGATCAGAAAATGAGGTGGTGAATGCAGCACTTTTATTTATTTTCTCAAAAAAATTTTTAATGCTCCGCCTCTGCGCTTCTCCCGTTTTTCAAATAAATAACCGCCGCATCTATATATATATTTTTTCATTTATCACTTCCTCGTCCACCATGGTCACATTGCGTTTTATAAATATTGTCGCTGATGTATCGATGAGATATTTTCCTTGTTATAATCTAACGATATTGTTTCCGGAAAAGCGAATTCCCCACCATCTGCCCGTCTGCTCACTACTTCCCAACCTATAAAGATCCTAAATCAGCGTAAAGTTCATTGTTGACTTTCTTGCTGAAGCTTTTTGAAAATATTGTTATTTGAATTACTTCATTCGTAAATTAGCTGTAATGCATATAAATGTTGTGGCTATATATTGGTGCTATGAGTGGTGATGCGTCATCGATTTGAGGACACTTCGATAGATGCGTCGAGTTTTGATTTGAGGAGATACATCGTTGAGACAGTTGAATGCGATTAATTGAGTGTATTAATGCGTTATTGAAGCACTTTGTCCGATACCATAACAAACAAAGAGAATCACCTCGTTGTTCACACTTTTAGGTTTCGTTTTCACTTGAAATCACTGTCGACTTTCATATAGAGTTATTGCAAATTCGATCATATTTATCAATGTCCCGTTAAGCAGTACCATTTCAGCCTTCACATATACTCGTTCAAGAGCGGACACTAATTCAAATAATGGGACGCTAGTTGTAATTGAAGTAATTGTTATTCAGGATAATTATTTTTGATGGTACTGCTATCTTAATAAGTAATAACAAATGAAAGCAATGATTGTGATGCTGAGATGGATTACTTCTCGCTGTGACACATTCCGAAAATGATGAATTTGTTAACATACGTTGCTTAGAGTAAATGCATGAAATAATTTGGTAGTAACAATGGTAATATTTCTTTTAGTAGTTAATATTTGAGACTTTGGGAAGGAAAAAGCTCGTAAGGGAATCATTTTAGAAACCCAAATTACATTCTGCATATTTCCTTAGCCAAGTGTTATTTCACATTCGATATCCTCAAAGTTTTACAGAGTGAATGAATTCAACCGTGCTATCCTATCTTTCACAAACAAAAAAGTCAATAATTTATGTCACATATGCTTCTAAAATACTTCATCTTCGTATACCGTACTTCAGTTGAATATCTCATAGTTTACATGAGTTTTAATATATATTTAGCACTAAATTGACAGTAATACAGCTTAGGAGGGTTACAGTAATTTGTTATCGTTTCTTGCCTACTTTTAGTTGTAGATTTACTTATCGTATTCGCTAGCAAGAATTTTCTACTTCTGAGATCATCAATTTACGTTTCGATCTTTTGTTTGCACATACTTTTTTTTCAGCCCAACACATTCTTTTTTCCTTTACTTGATTACTTTCATCATAGCATTTCAAAAAAGAAAAAAAACAGCAATCCGAATTATTTTGAAGGAAATTTTATTTATTATTTATGTTTTATATAATTGTTTTTCCGCAGTAAATTTTCATCGAGCTGTTTGAATTATGTCAGTTGTTAGTCTAATAAGGATGCAATATGTCTCCGAGCCTTTCACATATTTCCAAATTGAAAGTTGCATCATGAAATTTTGGAGTAAAAAAATTACATATTTGTAAATGCAAAAATTTGTTTGTTTTGTGTCGAATCGACATTGATTACAGGTTATAGTGCATTAACGCATATTATATCAACGTTTAAAGAGACTGAGCGTATTTGACGCACTTTCAAATCATTTGGAAATTTTTCCACCAAATTTATTTTTTGAAAAATTACATTGAATGAAATTTGCATAAAAAATTGACTATAGAAACCGCATAAATGAACGACGAATTTTATGAAAAAAAATGCGCCAAATTTATGAATCTTATGAATCCGAATTTTATGAAAAAATTCGAAGAGAAATATTTGCTATTACTAAAATTTATTGTCATCATCAATAATTTATCGCTAACTGATCATTGTAGAGGTGAGATTGTTAAATGCTTATTTCACCTATATGATGGTTTCTTTCCACATTTTCGCATTAGAATACATGCATTTTGTTTTCTTTCTTTTCCATTATTCTTATATTTTCATATAAATTTTCCATCCATCCATTTTAGCAATGATGTATAATTATTTATTTTTCCTTCTTTTTTTGCTGCTTATGATATGGATATTCCACCTGTCGGTCATGATCTTTCTGCTAGCGATTATGATCTCTCAGCTCGTGTTTTTCTTTCTTTTTGTTTCGAATTGCTGTTCAACGTCAAAAACTTTTTTGCTGTAACCTTATTAAATTTAAAGCACTGAAAATTGGATAAAGAAAACTATCGTTGCATTTATGTTTTTTTTTGGCAGAATTTATGAAAACTTCTTGTAGATATGCAAAAGTGTGATAGGAATGCTTCAAACATAAGGAAATGTTTAGCGATAGTATAAGATTATGGTTCTTTTTTTACAGGGCACTGACACATCGAAATTGGAAAAACTAATGGTGAAGATGGGAATATTCAGCGCGCTCTACATTATTCCAGCGATAACGATGGTCGTCTGCGATAGCTACCATATGTTCGTATTGATGCGATGGCATCCCACAACGATTGCCTGCAAGCAGTTTGGTGGTGTGGAAAGGGGACTTTGTAAGAGGCCACAAATTCCACAGGCAAGTGCCATTTAGATCAATTCCGACAACAAAGTAAATATACCATCTTTTGAGGGCATCACTTGAGACGTTTTTTGTTTTTACTCTTTGAGCAACGAAGTCAATCAATCGATGAGTAACGAAATGTCAGGGTGAAAAGGCCACAGTGATTGAAAAAATGCTGTGGAATTATTTCCTGTCGTTGTAGCGGATTCTTGCCATTAACTTATACTCTCTTAAATATGTTCGCCGTAATGTTTTATTTCGATTGCAATCTGAATGCTTGTCTCTGGTCGACAAAATAGAAACTTTGTTCTATATGGCAAGCGAAATTGAAGTCTGACCCGTCATTTTTGCACACGACCTCTAAATGATGGTTTTTCAGGCCGAACTGTATATATTGAACATCTTTATGTCGCTGGCAGTCGGTATTTCAACCGGTATGTGGACACTATCGTCAAAGACGTTCCATTCATGGCAACGAGTGCTGTGTTGTGGGTTATGCTCGACTGCTCCCGCAAAGCACGGCGGTTCGTTATCCACTGCGGCGCCACTTGCAGTCAGTAGGCCGTTGATTCCTTCGGCTAATCCACCACCACCTCCACATCACTATATGCCAATGACGGTCTCGTCGGTGCCAGCCAGTCATACGGTTAGTACGCAGCCGGCCTGGAAGCAGTCGAAAATCGTCTGATGTGCGATTGCACACCGAACGATCTACCTCGATCAACGCCGGCCGTGCCATGCCAGGAAACGCAACCCATGACGACATACACTGATCTTGGCTCGTTGCTTATATGCATGAGCTGTCGCCCACTCAGCCCTCAAGCACCTCGTTATCACTTGCTCTAATTGCTTCGTTTCTTCAGAGAACATTGTGCGCCCTTTTTCGCTTCATATAGCGGCCGACTCTCTCATTGTTGTGGGCCCATTGCGAATGTTAGGCATAGCATTGAAAAAAGTGTATCTCAGACACTCTTTACCGTCTGCCATACGGCACATCCTCTGTAGTAAAGGAATTTTTTAGAGTAGGGTAGTTATTGCTATGCCTAGCTCTTGCCACGGTCCCTGGTGGCCTTCCTGTTTATTATGGAAAGGGGAGGGAGTATATGACGCGCACAATTCACATGACGACTGTGTTCGTTGCAGTTAGTTGGATATGTGTCACTATGGGAGTGTATGCTTGTGCGCTTATTCACCTTATCGTGACTCCAGTTGATATAAGATAGCCGCAAGTACATACTCTCTCATGCGGAAGCCAAACTTTCGACATGCTGAAGCCAACCTTTCAACATATATACATACGTTGGCACACTGTTTGTATTGTTGGCATATGAATTGTCGCGCATTTCTATGATGTAAAAACGGTTAGGATAATTTTATCTCGTACTTCTTCGTAGTTAAGAGTTTTTCGGGAATCACTCAAAGTTCAAAAGAAAAAAGTGACGTTTTTATAAGCACAATATTTTCACATCTTCAAGCGCAGTTCTAATGAGTGCAAGAAATCGAGTTAGAACGGAACAAACACACCGATGACGTGAGTTATCGTGAGATTATAAGTTTGACGTTGTGTTCAAATGTGTAATACGAAAGAGCAAATGTGCTATGATGATGCGATATTTGCTTTGGAGAGAGCTGCGCGGTGCTGCACAAGCGAACTAGCTTGTGGCTGGTTATCGGTCCGTTTATTGCGGGATTGGGACAGTCCGTATGGTGTGGCATTGAGACGGTCCGTGTAGTGCCGCATTGGGACGGTCCGTGTAGTGCCGAATTGGGACGGTCCGTGTAGTGCCGAATTGGGACGGTCCGTGAAGTGTCGAATTGGAACTGTCCATGTAGTGTCGCATTGAGAGTGGCGCCAAATCTTAGGCGAGGTGTGCTCAATATTTAGTGTATGTTTAAAATGCTGATTGAAGATAACGAGACGAGCGGCGGCGTTCTCTTTTGATCTCTCACACATGGCAAATTTGCGTCCCCATTGTGATGAAGCCGCATCGCATTGGGCAAATGTGCTTCTCATCATAGTTGGCTCGAATGCGTTTGTTGTTTAACCACGCAAATGTTATTGCCGAAATGCTTAAGCAGTGATGGCATTCCTTATTGGTTTGTAGGATGCAGCTGAGAGATGTTCCTGTCCATCCTACTATTTTTCAAGGGCTTTTTATGATAAAATTTTGCTTCGGATGAGTCAGTTGGAACGTTTCATCCTGTTGCGCCAAAATTTTTTGTTTATTTGCTCGGAATTCCAGGTGTGATTCCATTTCTGTTACCATCTGTGGAATCACTAGCACTGGCATTTCCTTTTAAGTACTCGCAGTAGAGGTATGCATTTATCGTTGTTGTGATGCATCCTTATTAAATGAACAAAAATGATACACCTCTCCGCTCTCCTTCTTTCTTTTCTGAAGAAAATGCTTATGACTGTTGCTGCTGTAGCATTTACCGAACACACCGATGGATCCGTTGAAGGCTGAAACGTGAGCGCAGTACTTCATTTCCTGATTGAATTGAATGTGCTTTAATTGTATCGATATATTTCATTTTATAGCGATAAAATTTTGCGCAATCTCTATGCTATTCGCAAAGAATGACGAAATTTGCATGGAATGTACAGTTGAGTGGAGAGTGTTGACGGATTGACGAAGAACTCGTCTCAACATCAAAGGAAGCCGCTCAAGCAGGTTGCACGTTTCAGCGCGAACGGCATATGCACACACCTCCATGCGTCTATGTAATAAATTAACGCGTAAAGCAGAATGCCGAGAATACAGTGTGCGCAATTGGCTCTCGAAGTGTGATTTATTTTTGCGATTGCCCGCGCACCTGCTGCTGTTGCTGCACTGTGGTGCGTTTAGTGGTTGATCGTTTGGCGCGTAATTCAATGATCCGTCTGCTATGGATAGACCACCCAGTGGCGAGGGGAATCTACGCACTATTATGTCGACGCTGCATGATCACCTGGTAGCAGATTCGATGGTACACATCTAAGCAATCAGCAGCCGGACATTTCATGCACATCGTAGAGAGGTGATAACCAGGTCGTGATTGTCAGGAGCTGAATGAATGCACCCAAACAGTTGACTTCGACTTTATGCTTCTACTTTTTTTTGAAGAAAACAAAGAAAACGATGAGTTTTTAAGAAAATTGACGATTTCAAGAAGTCTGAGATGTTGCTAAAATATGACAGATTTGATTTAAAAGTTCATTCTTTTTTGTGAACGGATTTTCAACCAGCGGCATAAACTTGACGCAGACTGCTGCTTCATTTATTCAATGGCTTTCATTCGGCCAGAGGTAGCATCTATCTAATTGGAATTAAAAGTCCATTTTATATGCGATTATAAGCACTATGGCTTCGATTTGCTAAGCAGGAATTTGCATCGTATATAGCTTTGCAAAAAAGACTAAACGCATCGCATTTCATAGCTATTATTAGTGGTATCGATGCAACGATGGTTGCCATTATCCAGCTCACTTGTCAAAATCTGATGGTTGCCGTGCTCACAATGTGAACACTGGCAGCCGCTGATGCTGTTCAGATAAGGAAATGAATTGCGTGTACACGATAAATCCATCTTACATGGCTATGCGACACAGGATAAACCTTTAGACATTTTGTTGACCAAAAAAGTGAAAAGTAGTAAAACTTTATTATTATCTGAGACAAGTAGATCAAAAATGGCCTAAATGGGAGTTATTGAGCTCTATTCCGCTTTACTTTGTAGCCATCTAGAGTCAACATGGTATGTGCAGTGCTACAGAGAGCAACTCTATGTGTAAGAGGGTCACAATTTGAAGTCGGCTAAACCCGCGGTAGTGGTGCAGCTGCGATGCACTCGTGCATTCAAAGCGCGTCCTTCTCATTTTGAAGCTGGTCATAAATCCTTGATGAGCCAAACCGCTAGCGCTATTGCACTGTTGTTTAATGCGCATTTCCCTTATCTGCTGGATTGTTGTTCAACGAAGCTGCCAAACTATATTTTAAATAATTATTGCCCGAAGGTTGCACAATGTCACGAATGCGAAACTGTCGGAATCAAGCTGAGATAAAACACATATCGATCACGTTACTGAAGAAACATTAATTCCATCTCACAAGTGTTGTCCATATCGTATGTTTAAACTTTACATATTGAGTAAAACAACCTAAAGCAAAAATAAAACCTTGTTTTTTCGTTATCAACCTGTAAAGTTGAATGGTGTATTTGGAGAAAGAGAAATAATATCGAGTTATACAATAAAAAAACAGTCGAAATTGATGGTTGTATAATCATGAGTGAAGTTCCTCTGCGTGGGAAAGCATTTCATCGATATTAAGTGCATATGTGTTCGCCATTTGAATATGTCATTGAAACGTGTTACCCATATGTAGACTAATTTATTATCGTGATGTAAAAAAAAATCAGTAGCCAACTCGGATCGCCGCTGTTTTACTGGCAGCCTTCTCCATTATTCGTTGTAAACACTAAGCGGATTAGCGATCGCCATACATTATCAATGATGAAATCGTATTTCTACTGCTGCCGTTCTCGCTCAAGGCAAATGTTTTCAGTTTTAACAGAAAATGAATTCGGTTCCTACGAGTTCAGAAAACCGTATTAGTCAACATGCCTCAATGATTAAGGAGGATGGTGAATTCGCTACTGCTAAATTTTAAAGAAAAGTTGAAACCGTTATAACAGTTAAATATGCTTTCAGGTGATGCATAATACTGCATGAAATAAAATATCATTCGGTACATTTTTACCTTCGCCCATAAAGAAATTTGCCAACTCCAAGCGTACGTCCCGCAAGCGTGTGTTTGTGCGTGCGTGTATGCGTACCGGCTGTAATTCAAATGCCTGGAGGTCTTTACATGCAGCTTTTGATTATCGCTCTTACCGTTCACTCCCTGAGCGAATTTAAAACTCAGGTCTTTTTTTATCATAACCTATTAAAGACAGACAGTTCTTTAGAACGTTGCACTTATAATTCAGTGCCCGTAACCTGCACGAATAACTCTTTGCCGTATTTCACAATTACTGCTTAAACTTGCTGCCAAAAACTACTGCTTGAACTCAAAAAGTAAGCTTGCTGCCCCTTTACCTTCTGTGATCTGTTAGAAAAGAGCGTTTGTTTCTTAAAATATTTTATTCACAATTTCAGGTGCGCTTAAGCTATATAAGTGACTCCGTGGCGGTATCTCTCATTCTAACTAAATTCCAAGAGTAAACCTTTATTTTCTTGCTGCCTAAACTTTTAAAACAGATCTTTATACCTCACTTAAAATATTCTCCAAAAAATTTCCAACGATCGATAGACATCGCATGCTCCAGAAATTTATGTACTGGGCAGAAAATAGATATTATTTATTTCGCCGAAATCCTAGCTCGGCAATATAATTTCATTGCAGCAATAAACGGATCAGCATAATGACGAGCCAAATTCTCTCCATACAAATGCTGCTGCAAGAAAAACTGGTGAAAATTATTAATTACACTCAAACAGTAGTAAGGTTGAATAAGCTAACACAGGTTTACTCGTGGACTTATAACGCAAGCACAAATAACCAAGAAAAGCACCAAAATCGCTATTCATAACACGCAACGACGAAATACAACAAAAAGATCGTAGCTGCAAACGATGCATCTCGTAGCGGCGCTTTGGACAGCATCGCTGCATCTTGTTCGAAGCATGCGTCCTCAAGTTCAAATGAAACGCACTGCGAAAGCGTGTTGTCCGACGCCTCCCAACTTATCTGTAAAAAATTCGATTCGAAAGACACCTAGAACAAGAAGTATATGCCGAACAATGTTGTTGCGGATCCGTTCATTGGGCAACACCTGTGATATGTGATCCTTCCAGTGCTCCTCCTAGGAAAGAAAGGAGGAAGGGAAGCATCACGGATAGAAGCAACAAAAGTGGATAAGAACATCGTATTTCTTCATTGCATTTGTTTCTGAGATGAAATCAGCAGTAAAGTAGTGACACTGGCTGGAAGGTTTTTCCGCATTAACGCTTATTAATTTGCAGGAATTTTTTGGTTGCTGTCGAATTCATCTGCAAATCTGCGCTAAATATACAAATCAACATTCTCCACTGAATGTATTATGAATATACACATACTCTTTGTTTCATCACTTTTGTCAAATGGGAAGCTCGTTGAGGTAAATCGACCGCAACGCTTTCCTGCATTTAATGAATAATAGACTCTACCACATTACTTTTTCTTCGAATTCAAAAATACTAAGCTAATTTTTACTGAAAATTACATCAACGATGATTTCAATGAAAAATGCTCATCACTCGCTAAAAGCAATTTGTTTCGTTCAAATATGAACCGTTTCGATAATTCCTCAACGTGTTTGGCAATAAAATTAACGATTTCATTACAATCGTTGCATAATGTCGGCATATCTCTTAAGGAACGTCTTTATAGACAGTAAACTTTTTATGACTAAATGATGAAGCAATCTTGCCCTATTCATTGCCAATTGGGAAAAAATAAATTTATATACATTGGAAGTCATAAAATGAGCTCTTAAGTTGTTGAAGTATTTGATGTGCAAATGTGATAGAGATACAATGAATAATTCGATCAGTGGGGAAGGGGAACCTATAAAGAAACATAATGCTGCAAATATTCGAACCGATCATGCTAATAGAAATTAAATACACATTGATCAGAATAAATAAAATGCACACTGATCAGACGAATTTTGAAAATATTCATAAAATGAAGTTATTGTTTATGAATATTATTCATAAAATTTGCACAAAATGAATCGATTCTTTCATAAAATACAGTGATAGTCTTTGAAGCGTAATAAATTCGTCATTAGTATAATTAAATAAACAAAATGTCAAAAATGCCTATCAACATTGGATCAAGCGAGGTTTAATTATTATTAAACCTATAAAGAGGTTTAATAATAACGTGACCGTCGCCTTAAAAAATACGATAACATTGAGCAGAAAAAACTTATCCCCATTGAGAAAAGTTGTTCTATACCGCTCGGTAATCAGTACAGTACTGTGGCTTAGTGAAGCGAGGACTTTCGTGAAATTTTAATTAGTACCTTATCTCACTGCGTGAAGTTTATTAGTAAGCTTATTAGGTAAGGTTAATAAGCTAAGTAGGTTTACTGGAAAGGCATAAGCTGGAAAGTGTTGTTCATGAAACTAGCTGTTGCTTCACATCTATAGTAGTCCATCTGATTGGTTGTCTCGTTAAATGACGGGATTCGGATGCAGAACAGCTTTTTACCTGTATGCAGAGCTCTTGCGTGTCGGTCGATGGAATCACCGCAAAAGTGGCTGCTGTCCACCTGTCGAGAGTGGTGTTCGCGATTAGAGAGGTGTAATGGATGTGATCCTCTCTTCGCAGTCGATAGTGCAATAGCATCCATAGTTGCTTATTCCATTCTGCGTCCACATTCACTAAATATTCCGCTTCATCGCAACCCAAAAGTCTGTAATAATGTTTTGATAATACATCGGTTGATAAACTGCCTCTTCCATCCCCTCCCCCTCATCTTAAGAAAAAAATTTATACTTCCGAAGAATTCTCGTCCCAATCGAACCTCTATCGAGGTTATTTAAATCGCCTGCTCAATGCAATTTAAGTAACCTGAGCATTTACGCTAATAAATACGATTTTGTTGAAGTATGCTTATTCACATAGTTTCTTCAGCACAAAATTTGACAAGCAGCAAGATTCGAATCAGGTCGCTGAGGAGCTCGAAATATAGGCCAATCGCCTGAAAATCCTGAACTATCCATTTTTTCCGCTCAGTGGGAAGTCACCGCCAAAACTGTCTGAAATTCTAAGTTCGTTGTTGCTTCTTTGGTTCAGATAAACTGATGTCTAGCAGTGAGCACCAAAAGGGCAAAAGCGTATCGTTAATGACCATTCAGGTTTCCATTTTGTATATTATAAGCGCATATTCCGGCGCAGAAGGTTTTTTGGAAACTGAACAAAGAGTCACTGCGCTTTCTTGGCACGTGTTCTAAGAGGTACGTGACAAAAGTGCCTCTGACAATTTCGCCTCCAGCAAATGAGCACTACGTAAAGTCGTCCAGACGAATGCGTACCGGACGAATGCGACTCGGATAACTGTGTCCCACATTGCGATTTCATAGAAGTGCGGTTTAAAACAGTCTAGGCCACCGATGTTTCCTTCTATTTCGACTGCAATAAGCTTGCTGTTCATTCTTTAGGCCATATGTTGGCGATACGATGAGTGTGTTGGAAAAAAAAGTTTTCTAACAGAAATTACTCGATGGGATGTGTTTTTTACAACCTATTGTAAACAAGTTTGCTGTTGAACTCCGCGCCCTCTAAAATTAAGAACACAATGAATCCCATTTAGAGGCAAAAATAATATACTCCTTATAACTTAAGTCGGCATGATCATGTATATTATTGTATAGTTCAATTAAATCACTCAAAATTATTCTAATTTCAAGTCTATCGAAGTGGGTGACTTGTGAACGTTGTTCATAAGAGATACTACGTTGATATTCGACAGATGAATTGTATCTTCAATTGCTCAACTAATGTGATATTTCATATACTGCGAGGATTACAAGCAAAAGAATCGTAATTGCGTGAAGGAATCACAAATTTCTTGAAGAGTTCAAAAAGAGATAATATGCGCAGGGTTTAAAACACCGAAAGAGGAGGTTTATTTCCCTGTCGTTCCCGCGTTGTTTGAAATTCCTAAATTACTCTAAATAATTTTCAGATCGTGGATCTATTCTGCATTCTTAAGAGACCACCTTGCTACTTGCGAATAGGAAAGTGCTCAAACCGTTTAAAGTGACGAACATTCATCAGTTGCAGAACATAACTATCTCGATCGAAATTAATTAGAATTTTTTAAGGATTTTTCTGGAGAAAAAAGTTTTATAGCTTTGGGAGAACAGAACTTTAATTTTTGTCGACAAATGTAATCAATTTTAGATGGTAAGAGGACAGTAGTGGTAAAAGTTACACATAAATACCGCAAGATGGAGGTGCATTATTGCAAGCTCCACTTTTTTCTAGTCTGCTTCCGAATCAAATGGACTGGTCAACTAATTTTCCCTTTATCTTTACAAAACGTAAATAATTTCCAGTTGTTCAGGTAACAAAGTACTGGTTTCATTGAGTGTTATATTACTGCCAAGGTAAACGCTAAAGATGCCGTTCAACGATTTCCTTTCACCGATCTGTATCACGCAAACTCGAGTCACTACAATATCCTCTACCCACAACCGCACCTTAAATAAGCAAACATTGGTCCACATATTGGGTTGTTATGCCACAAAACCATCTACACTTGCTTCCTTTGCTAATCATTCAACGTTCCCTTCAGACTGTTAGTTTATTGGGTTCTCATGAATGCTCTTCAGTGCATCAAGACTCGTTAAATTAACTACCAAATCCTCTACATTTAAGCCATGAAGTTGACATCGAAATTACTCGTTATTTAACGATATACATAACATCATTGCGCATATGACAACGGAATCAAATGGATATTTCCATGCCTTGAAATGCGACAACCCCGTTTTTAGCCTAAAGGCTATTTATTTATTAGTTCATGTGTATCGTTGTTCGATCTTCGAAGGGTTATTAACCATGCTGTGTTCTGCCTGCACATGTACCACTGTTTGTTCGTGACGAAAATAGCGATTAAGAGCGACAACGGGGCATTTCAATCTGGGCGCATTTCTCCGAGACGCAAATGTAGGATATGCCTTTGTGGTGGCATCATTCGAGGAAGCTAGTGGTACATGGACCGTTTTTCCCAGTCTCAACCATCCCTGTATCATGTATTGGTGCATCTTTAAAATGCTGCCAAATCGCGCCGGAGAGCAAAAACTTGGTCATCGGAATTCCTTACGAATGTGAAACAAAACGGAAAATGGGGCGATAAATTTTTTCCTGTAATCCTCTAAATCCACACAGCAGAATGCTATTGGCAAAAATTGGGAAGTGCGCTGACGTAAACACAAAATGCGCTTTTTGCGAATCCTTCCATCACATCATTCGGTAGAAAATGAGTGGAAAGCGCACTAGATGAGGTGGCATGATATGCGGTCTTGCGACCTTGCTCATCACGTCGAACAGTTAGAAAAATTGTTGAAAAATAATAAAATATGCATAGTAGCGTATTCATTTTTAGGTGGCCTTCAGAATGCGCTCGCAGAAATCTTCAAGAAAAGAAGTGATTTTCTGACTCGACCACTTGTAAAGTACGGTCTGACCGGCTGCAAATTAGATGCAGACTTAAAATTTTCAAACACAACTCTCACTTTGGAGTTGTTAGATCGGCAGCAAAATGCGCAAAGCACATACCCTATCCAGCAATATGGACTGCAAATACTTTCTGCGTTGAACCTGCTGGAGAGAATGACAAACAGACCACACATATATATACATGCATACGTATATGCGCATGGAGGCGACGTTGCCATAATGCGCTTTTTTAGTAGAAATGAGCAAAACAAAAAAGAAAACAAATGAGAGATAAATCTTACTAGGCTTAAAACGATCCGAAAATTCCGTTTATTGAGTTGAAATGGGTTCGGCGTCGACTAGACTTCTTATACGGTGTTGGTAAATATGCTTGAAAATTCCAAAGCTATTAAAAAGCTTTTCGCTACACTTCATAGTTGTCACAAAATATTTATTTGATTCACAAAGATGCCTCAACACAAACTTCATTTTTGAACTTAAACGTTAAATTCCTATAGAAACTGATTATATCTGCGTAATGTTTTTATTACCGTATCCTGAAAGTGAGTAAACTTGTGAGCCAATCGATCTCCGTTCCGTTCCTCTGTAGGAGATAATCGGGTTTCACCAAGAATACACTCGAATGATTTGACCAGAATTGCCGATACGCTTTGTTGTGATAAAGCTCGTAGCGAATCGAACTCTCAAATGACATCGCATACCAACGGCCACGTACAAAGTCGCATGCCAGATAGCCCTGTTCGACAAATAATATTCGCACAAATATGCAACGAAGAACACTCGACAGCGTTGCTTTCTTGCCGTTGACTTCACCCTCCACCACATTTGCTTATGGCAACAGCCATAAAGTTTTATCAAAATTTCACATCGTGGACATGGATGAGTGAGCTGTACCTTTTTTACATAACTAAGCTCTCCTTAGAGTTCATTCGAGGATCGCAAGTCGTTTTAGCTGCTCTTTGTAAACAGAAATGGAAATTGCTGAAATCATCTTGAATCCCAACCACATGCTTTTTTCGGCGATAGTTCTTACTCGCTGTGGTACAATCAAAGTTCGCAAATCAAGCATTTAATTCTTATATGGCTCATTGCTGAAAGGCATCCCAATTGTGCAAATCAGTGCCCAATGTGATTGTCATAGTAATAGCAAAACGAATGCTATTTGTTCATCGGTAAGCGCTTTCGTATGCAATTTAAACAATTTTGAACGTCGGCAGCAAACTGCATTTACGCGTCGAACAAGGCGATGAACAAATGTGATTAGGATGCTCACTGAATTCGGATTCATTGCAGCTCATTCCTATGAGCGCATCAATTCATATTGCGATACACATTAAAAATAACCACATCCTCCTCATGTACAACATCAACAAAACGGCTAATTGGAAAGCAAACCGCTGTGTACTTATGCAACAACGTGTTAGGCGGTACTGAGTGCTGCTGAATAGCTAATAGGAAGCACTTTTGATGTAGAAATAAACCCTAAATCGCTGCCGGATATCGCTGACAAGACCATCAGTTGCATTTGTGATAATGATAAACCTGCGGCGACACCTGTACCTATGACTCCTCTTTCATCGAACGTTTTGTTGTGGTACGGTTATTTTCACTGTTTTTACTAGTCACTTCAAAAAAAAAGTATCACAGCATCGTTCGTTACGAACAATAAATAAAATCGCGTTCATACATAGCTTTCGATATCCGTTGCATCGCCACAGGATGAACCTCTACTGCACTTTTTACTCTTTAATTTGATATTATTGTGAAATCTAGGAGAGGAACTTAATTATCAACTATGTGAGAAAAAATGGTGATCGTTTCTGTGAACAAGAATTCCCTTTACGAGGAGGTACTTTGCGAGTAGAGAAAGATGTGAGTAATGAAAAACTTTTTTTAAGAAAATTTTTTTGGTTTTGAAAAAATTATAGTAAAAATAATTTCTTCTTTGTTCTTTTGCTGAAAAAAATGAACCAAGAAAATACGCAGCATTGAACAAAATAATATTCAAATAAAAGTCATATTAAACACAAGAAAAGCATTATTGTGGATCTTTTTCTTTCTTAGAATATAATTATTCACAAAACTGTTTATTTGCATCGCTTTTTGCCTAAGAAAATTGTTATCTACAAAGGCAACATTTTCCTCCTTAAAAAGTTTCCAATACGTAATTAATAAATGACCATAATCGCTTAAAAAAATTTCACCTCTATTCTATCCAATGAAATGTTTTGGTGCTCTTGAAACGAAGAGAAGAATCTCTTTCAATCTCGGAAATACTCAAGATAAACCTTGTAAGTGCTAGGTAGTTGATATAATGGACAATTGGCATTCGTCGCATTCCACGTGGGAGTCTTTCCGGTCGCTAACTGCGAAATATATAATGAAATCGCTTTTTGACAACCTACATAATAGCCAAGATCGGGTGATATACGATATTCGTTGTTGTAGCCCTGAAAAATGCGATAATGACTCCATGTTTGCGTATCTATATGCTGTTCTTATCCGCGACTAGCTCAGGGTGATTTTGACAAAATTTGAAACTTTTATTCAATCAGCACAAAATATGAATCACTATCGTAATGGAACTAGAGAATTTAGAAGAACTAAACAGTCATCCCTTTCTATCCTTCTCGCCTCCTGCCTCCTACTTTCTGTCTTGGTGGACATTTTCCTCCTCACCATTCCTAATCCTCACTATCATCGAGAGATAGCACTCCATTATGCACGACGACTTTCGGAAAACCATGCTTTGGGCATTTCGGCCCTTCTCTTTCCCATGCGTCCTCTCCGATGTTTCGTTTTTTGTTATTTTCCATCTCTAAAGAAACTACTTCTAAAAGTTCTGTCTATATCGCCGAGAATGTCAAGACGTATAGACTGCGGACGAAGAATGGAGAAAGCGTCTAAAAACATGCATGAATCGTAAACTGTGGAGATTGAATTGGAAGCTGACCAATGTTTTTCATTAATGTGTTGCAGCCTTAGCGAGAATATTTCTGAGCGGAGTGGCTTCCAATTCTCCGTAACTATCAAAGTGACGTTAGATTCTCCGTAAATACCGGTATGAAAAAATTCGGCTGAGATAATGTTCAACGTGGCATGTAATTTCATTCATTGATGAACACAAATTCTCCAATCATTGATCTATCGGATCACTCATTTCATCAATTCAATCCGTTATTACACTTTTTTGATTACTGCACTTGAAATGATATGCAGTAATTGATTTCGGATTTTGGAATGTATAGAAGAACGTTTAGCATAACTTATAGTGTAGAGTGCACGTTTCGATGCTGTCCACGTCGTTCCATGATATTTTCACGACCGAATGCAAATTTGCCGTCCTCTTTACATCTTTTTCATAGTGCCCTTTACGTTTCGATGTGAAGAACGTCGTACAAAACTTCACTTTTTCTGGGAAGAACTGAAATAAATCAAATCGTCGAGGAGATAACTCAACGAACTATTCTATTCACTGAAATATTCGACGGGTGTGCAGCACAATTATTGATCATGTTAATATGAAATCAGTTTAAATGTTTAATAAACAACAGTGCTACGAAAATCGAAAACTACTGCCAATGGAATGCTGATATTCGCATTGCCGAATAATCTCAAAAAATGTTTTATCGAGAAAAATTGTGTCATTTAAGAAATAGCGAACGTAATAAGAAGATTTTGTTTGATACTTTAGCACTTCATGTGCCTCATGTGTCAAAATATGAAGCAATTTGCTTACAAATATTTGTCATGTCGAGTTTCTTAGAAAAAAAAAAAGAAACGCATTTAGGAAATATAACAGAGAGTCCTCGTTTTTGACTGTTTGCTTAAATTTATCAAAATCCACATATATCACTCATTATTTTCGCTTGGATCATCTCAGTTCGCATTGTATTTGCGAAGATCGCTATATTCTAAGCTATTCACCTTAATCGGTAAAACCTATATGAGATAATGTTATAAAATGCACCACCAAAGAAAAAAAAAATTATCCCATCTCCAGCCTGATCATCCGAGCGCGTCGTTTTCAATAACCTAGAATTGCTTAGACAACTTTCAGGAGGCAAGGTTTCACTCAAACGTAAATCGGACTCTTTAAGATTTAATTAGAGTTGTTGTATTTTGCAAATGAAAGTAACGCAGCGTTTTAGTAGGGAATTCCACATTTCAGAAAATTCATTTCTTGTCCTTCATTGGTCTTTTTTTTTACAAACGGCGTATTCAAACGTTTTGGGTCGATAGGGTTTTCATTATGAGTGGGGAAAGGGGAGAGTAGATTCCCTTCTCTCTTATGAGTGAAAAAATATAGCGTATTCACCACCCCAGAAAATCCCTTGAGCATCCCATTTTTAGGCAATGTGAGTCCTGAACCACAGCTTCTCTGTCCTTTCCTAAATGCTGGTTTTATAAAGTGATGAAGATGAGAAAATTTTGATTCATAGGCAATTGCTAGGATCTCTATGAATAAGCTTGATCAACCACGATACAAGTTGCAAAAATTACGTCCAAAGTAGGCTCATAGGAAAACTAAGAGTAAAAAAAATAAGGGTAAACGAACGAGCATTGTGTTGTCGGTGAGGGGCTTCCTTTCGTGTGAGCACGTCTCCATGAGCAGACTTACTGGTCTTTCTGCATTGATGTGATAGAGGGCATTTAACGACTGGAAATGATACCAAAAGGCGAGCAATACGCCCCAATAATGCTGCTGCTTCATTTGCAGGAATCAGCGCTGCTCATGTGTCTCTTGGCGGTTCGCCCATCTGCAGTTATTATTTATGAGTTATGCATTTCAGAGGGCAAATTCCATGCACAAGACGCATCAATATCCATCGTTGCTATTCACTTCATTACATCACAACTTAGCTAACGTTTCCAATTGCTTTTTTTTCGTTAATAGACGGGCCTTATTAATTTCGTTTCAATACAATATTGATATCTATGAGAGTGGGGCTGCTGTAATGCTAGCCGAATTCATATTCAAAAAAACTTTTGCACTCATTACGCTTTGTTTTCTAGCCGAGCAAATGGCGGTAAAAACTTGGCTGAATACATACAGATATGCTTAAGTGGGATTAAAGGAACAAAAACGGCAAAGAAATAAAGTTTGAAAAATTTAATGATGCACATGTGAAATATTTATGAAGTATACCTTAAATTAGGCCATCGATGGCAATGATAAGTCACATTTATAAGTGAGTGCAAATTAAAGCAAATATGTCGAAAGATTTTGTGCGATCACATTGCTTTCGAGAGCAACATTGCAAACATGAACAACTTTGAACTGAAAGCTCTACAAAGCAGTGTTTTGGAGCAGGTGGTCCATAGTGGCTGAAAACTAGGGACTGTGCAACCATGAGGAGGATCAAAGTCAAAGAGGCTTTTAAATGGAAGATATGAAAACCTGTGAAAAATATCCTTAATTCTCTTATACTCCAAAGACTAGAGATGAAAAATTCAGAGGCTAATGGCATAATCTGAGACAAACTCCAAGAAAGTGTTCCGAAATGAAACATGAGTGAAATACTTTTGGAACTTTCTAATAATTTTAATATGTAAGATAAGGTAAGATGTCTAGATCCACATACAGCAGCACTCCACAGAAGGACCAGAATATTCAGTAAATGACGGACAATGACAATTAAAACACTGTTGTTACAGAGCATGGAACCAATTGTTTCCGAGTTGGGAGCCTATTGCGACAATTTCATAACTATCCAAACTTCAACTCCATCTGAAAATATCCTTACACCCCATTCCCTCTTCTGTATAATCCTGTATTCTGCTATTAGTTGAAGCTAGAAGCATTCCATTCAATTGCAACAGACAGTTATGACTAATATTTTTATGAAGAACGGAGAACTTTTCAGAAGAAACATTGAGTTATCGTTTCATCGACCATTTCGAGGAAATTTTCAAAACGTTTTCGAAAGTGTGTAAAGTCAATGGCAATAGAAGTCAATGGTCGATAAATTTTAAGGTTATTGGGAAACAGTTTACAGGTATAAGGCAAAGTCATATATACACATACGCACACTCCGTCACATTAGTTACATATACAATAAACAGAAGCGGCCCTAATACGCTATCTTATGGCAACTCACTGATGACAGTACGACTCTTTCGTAAGAATGAATAAATCTTTGCTTAAAACGAGCGCTCACCTGGGAAGCAGTCCGTCCATTTCAACAACAAGGAGGTTAAGTCGGGTTTTCTCTGTAAGAGTCCACATTGAATTCCTTAGAGCAATTAAGCCCATTTCAGTTCTCGGATTTTATGCTATTTCAGGGACTTTATAAGCGAACGCTGAGAAAGCTCTTATGCGTTAAATGAAATGAAGCGGAAAAGAAGTTCGCAAGTCGAATTCTCAGCTGCGAAATAAAACAGAAATAAAGACAGAAACCGACAAGAAATTTAAACTTCCATTGTACTGGGTGACCGTAGCCCTGACTATGATGTATGCGAGCGGCACACTCATCTCTAAGAAGGTGGATTGCAATATACTGCACACACCGTACTTCTAGATAGAGGTTGAAAAATAATGCAGATGCAAACAGTGTCGTTGGTGACCTTTACAATAGCTTTGACTGAATAGCAGTACTAAAGTCTTGTTTGATAACAATCAATTTCTCGCTTTGTGCTGGACGTTTTTGCAGAAATTCTGAAACCTTTTTAAGCTAGTCGTTTGACTGAAAGAAGTAAGTAGAAGATAGAAGAAGTCACCGCTCGAAGATGAGATGAAGGGTAGAGGCAAGGGAGATTGAGAGCGTAAAGCGACAATCAGTTCTGGCGAGCACAACCAATAAACGAAGAATGGATAACTGCTTTGGCTAGATAACTTGATTTGGCTCGTTTGCCTCGTAGTCTAAGCGCAGCGATATTATGATGAAGTTGGCCGTTGACTTAATCATCCAACAAGAACGATCTGCAACGTCCACCTTTCCTAACTTCATTTGTTTCCTAAGCAATTCAAACAAGAAATTTCTGAAAACGTCAGTCCAAAACACTCTAAGATCCAATATTCTCAAAGCCTTGCATCTCCTCTACAACAGAGAAACCCTTCTTCACAATGCCCCTGAATATTATGGGGCAGCAGAGGCTGCAATCGTCGTGATACATGTTGTTCAGTTCACGAGTGGCTTTTACAGCGCGTTTACGAGAACAAGCAATTCATAAGCAAGCGCGCTATGGCCAATTCAATATGCTAGCAATATATAGGAGAAAAGCGTCAACACTATCCGCTGGTCTGCGTAACCCTCAAAGCAACTGTAGAATCTTGCACAATTGCATCGAAAGTTCATTTCTGGAAAATGCACTCACAGTAAATGCTTGTCCTAAATTTACTATTCTAAATGCTTCGCCACAATGAATACGTTATTAATACACAAGTTTCTTAGTTGCGTTTCTACTTATAAAACTAGTCACATTTTGCGGCCAGCATTCGCGATAGAATCATAACCTCCATATTCAATATAGGATTGGACTATGAATGCAACAAAAGCGAAAATTTTTCAAAAATTTTTGTTTTGAGACATTCAATTCTGAGTTCAAACGACTTGTAAATCGGTACACCTTTCAGATGTCAATGTACGAACTGAATTTTCACTTTCCTTTAGTAGCTGAAAATGTTACAATTTCATGCAAATCCGAAGGAAGCAATCGGAGAACCAGCCATAAAACTCATCGTCGCAGCACATTATTTTTCGAAGATAATTTTATATACCAAGGCAGCACGAAGTTCACTTCGGAGAACACTCAGACGTTTTCAGGTATGTGAGACTGCAAGGAACATGAAGAAGTTTTACACATCAAGCAAAAACTGGGCATTTACTTGATTGTTATTGATGCGGGGAGTCGCATCTGTCGTACAAGTAGAAATTTTAATTCTATTTTGTTCTATTCTATTCTGTTCTATTCTGATTCATACCGTTCCGTTAAATTCTATTCTATTCTGCTCCACTCTCATTCACGCTCTCATTTCGTTCCTACTTCGACTCCGGTTCCAACTTCTATTTCTAACATTGTTCTTATTCTTAGCCATACTTCTGCCTCCACTCATATTTTATTCTATTCTATTCCACCACATTACGTTCTGTTCTCCCTTTATTCTTATTTTTACTTATTTTCCTTCTCCAACTCGCATACCCATTCTTTTCCCTGTTCTATTTGATTCAATTCAAATCAATTCAATTTGATTCTGTTCCATCAGTTCCATCTCGCTCTGCTCTATTCTGCTGCATTCCTATTCCTGCTTCTGCCTTCGTTTCCATTCCTACCCTATTCTACTCTATTCCACTTGGACCAATTATTCTACTGCATGTCATTCTATTCTACTCCATTCTACCCTATTCAGTTTTATCATCTTTTGTTCCATTGTGGCTGTTATAAATTCCTCGTACATAAGAAAACGAAGAAAACTGCGGTACATCAGAAAGAATCTCAGTGGAAGAAGGAACGGGTTTATAAAATACAGCGGTAATCCAAGAAGGCAGAATATTAAAGCATTTTCTTTTATAAAGCACTCACCCTGTGAGTTGGAAAATGCACACTGTTCATTCAGAAATCAAATGCAAATAAGTGAATGCGAAAAGTTTTATGAAAATTTGTAAATCTTCGGCCTCATTGACTTTTCTTGCAGCCGATTCCCTAATCGGTGAACTCTGAACTGAAAGTTGTTGAACGCATTGCTTAGTATGCCAATTTCACATGCCAACTGCAAACCACGTGTGCGACGCTCTCTTGTTCACCAAATGCCATTGGAATGTCTAAGAAGCCTTTTACAATATTATAACAAAAAATAGCATCAAACTCAACACAGTAACATTTTAATGGTTGCAAATCTAATACCTTAGCAGGAGCAAAATCCTTCCACGGTCTTTAGATCGTGGAGCGATTCAGATGAACTGTTTTGAAACTGTTGCAATATGCTGCATACCAGAAAGGAGATATCGGTGATCAAACACGAGGATGGTACTCAAAGATGAGGCGAAAATGTTTGCTAACAATTTGGTACATTTTTCATAAAAGTATTTATGCTGTAACGTTCGCAATGCTCCGAACGGTGCTGGTAACAATTAGAATTGGGACAAATTTTTGCACCCAAATTTCAAATGCCAACTTCTGTGATCATTAAAAGTATACCATCTGGACTATAGTCGCATTCACTGCGTAGATTATCACGCTAAACATAACAATTACATTATGAAATGCTTTCAAATAAGGATTTCAACGACCTCTCTGTAAAAAGTATCGGAGGTGAACAGTGTGAAGGAATCGATGCTCAACGCTCAGTTGATGTCAGTCGACCGGTTATAGTAGAAGCGAAGCGGTGAATAAACAAGCAAATGATGATAATAATCAACGAAAACTGACTCAATGATTTTGTACAGATGAAAATTGGACGCATTGATGTAAGTAATCGTCTAGAGTGTCGAACTGAGCACTTAAAAACTCATAGAAATAGTTGCTTGCTTAAGGTATGAAAATTTACCCTTATAATCCCTTCAAAGAAGATGTTAGAGATCAAAGCTGATGTTAAGATTAATGAAAAATTACATTAGTGGTAAGTAAAAGTTGAGATCAAAGCCAAAGAAAAGTTACACATTTTTTGACGCTGCATTTTCTTCGAGTCACAGTGTCAAGCACAAATAAATTAATGATCACTCCAAGGTGTCAGTACGATCGACGATCGATTAATCAATCTTCAAAGAGAGCATATCTTCAGCGAGAAACGTTTAGTGTAGTTTTACTCTGATCAATGACTAGGTTATCTTATCTGATCGGATCACTCACTTGTATAGAATCTCGTTTTCCGCCAGCTAGGCTGTAAATAGGCCATAGATTGGCAGCGGAAAAGTGAATAAATATCCTCCAATTCCATCACTAGACGGAGTGCAAAACATTAGATGGCAAAACTGGTCAATGGACCCTCGTTCGAAAAATTCGCCCACACTTTTGAATAGCGCCTTCAACGGGAGGGCGGTCGGACGTCGTTCTATGTTAGTGAAGACGCGAATCACTTGGCACAGAAAGCAGTTCGCGTTTGCTCAGTCGTCTCGAGAAAAAAAGTCACGCTAATTGCGTTAAAATTGAGACGATCGACTTTCTGTAATATATTTATTGTTGTTACAACTAACCGATCCGACAGCTAAGTCAAATCACATGTGAGCGTTATATGTTGTATTTTGTGCAAAATCGCTAATCACTTTTCAAGGTTTGTAGATAGCAGTTTAATTTCAAAACTGATGATAATACAACCACATAACGCACAAATAAATCTTTAACAATTCAAAGGAAATAATTTCGATGAGTGCATATCGATGAAACAAATGCAGAATAGTTTGCATTGTAGAGCTTGTATGGTGTTGTTTATGAGCAAAAATTCTTTAGTTTCTCCTCGCTTTTCGATGGGCGAAATATTTTACGTCTTATTGGAATGAGGTGGATCTGCGGAAACCAGCATGCACAATGAATTAATATATGTCGCGTAGAAGAGGAAAGTAGAGCGAAGCTTGGCGTGTGAATATGCAGAACGAATCGAAGCAGCAGAATGTGCCGATTTCTTCATTCATTCCAACGTACTCACAGCAACCATAATTTTAAAAAGAAAATTTTTCGTGGGACATCTAAGTGGCGGTGCTGTCAATAATTTCTTTAAAATCGAACTCTTGAAGGTCATTTCGACTGACTTCATGCTAGCGTTTTTTATTCATATTGCACCATTCATTCTTGATTTATCGACTACGCTTCAAGAGTTTGAAAGTTTCATATGTTGCCGATCGGTATCTCAACCCATCGAACGTAGAATTACTTCGTTTCATAGTTGTATGTAGTCAAGTAGTTGTTTATTGTCAAATGTTGGAATTCAGGATGCGTAAAAATAGAGCGACGAGCAACGGAATGCTTAACGAGCTATGCTCATCTCGGCCTAGAAATAGGCAATGTGCATGTACAATGTGCAATCAGTCCATTTCATTGTCCAATTCGCCGGAAAATGGGCAAGTTGGCCTATAGACTTAAGTCCTTTTCATTCAGTAAACACATCAAATGTGACGATTAACTGGTTCATAAAGCTGACGTATTTTCAATGAGTTAAAACGTCCAAAAATGACAATTGGCCAGGCTCTGTTCTTCATGAAGGTAGTGCGCAGCTATCTCTATATACGTAGCACTTTAGGAATTTACCATGCAGACATCACACCGTGCTACAAAAATTTGCTTCAACATTCCGCAGAAAAAGAGACAACTCTGAAATCGAAAGAATCACTTCAAATGCCACGGTTGTTTTTTATTCGTTAGTTTTAAAGGAAATCAAACATTCAAAATGTCGAAAATAGCGAAGTTATTATAAAGATAGAATGGAATTATTAAAAGATTAATAATGTTTTGTTAACGATCGATTTCCCTCCCCCCCATAATTTTGAAAAACCTTGCAAAGGAACCATCACGATCGAGTCATTTTATTGACAATATGGCCGCTATATGCTACTCGAGCTTCATGTTTCTCGGCTCGTCGAAATTTGAGATTTAACTTCTCATGCTGTTGTTCCCAATCGTTTCAGAGTACCGGATTCGAATTATACTTCATTTTTCGTACTCCTTGCCACACAAAACTATACCCATGCGAGCCGAAAAAAGCGAAGAGTGTCGTATTTTTCCGCTTTAAGCACAGAAGAATTCAAGTAGCAGCAGAATCGTTAAGAATTGGTGCAACAAAAAAATCACTTAGAGGGTACTCGCAAGGAATCCAAAACGCAGCTGCAATTTCCTAGCGAGAAAATGGCATTTTGTCTGAATGCCTAAAAGAAATGATGGAAGGAAGGAGGTTGATGGGGGTTAATGCTGAAGGAATGCAAAATTTTGATGGGACAAGAAACTTCATCTATGAAGTTGAAATCGAATATTTTTATGTCACAGGAAGAAAAAAAAATTATGAAAAACTTATTAAAACTTGAGCTTTCTTTCGCATTCTCCAACGGTGTCAATGCCAGCCCTCGACGTTCATCATACCCTTCAACAAGGTAGAAGTGTGCATTGCTGTTTGCGGTGTGGGACAGTGTACTTGTACATCACTTACAACGGTTGTAGTTCTCCTACCTCTCAGAACGTTGCAAAAACAAAAAGCAGAAGTCGCGGAAATCGCCACTTGTACGAAAAGTCATTGGAACGAAGATCACTTGCAGCCAACGTCATTAAATCCACAGACATTAGCGCATCAGCGTAAAGCAGAGGACAAATCTACGACTCATTATTAGCCGTCGAAGCTCATCCGTCTGGAATATACAACCAATATTTTTGACCGTTCATCTGTTTACTTTGTGAACATACGTCAATCTAAGAATCCGCGCAACTATAGAGACTATTTTGATGATTTGCGCTTGTAGTTTCCTATTCTGGGAATTCCGTCAGATGACCTTCACACATCTAACGAATTACGCTAATCTACCACCTTCCAGCTATTCAAATAAAGAGTGATTCCAGCAAATGCGCCTAAAAAGTGCGTCTCCATCTGGTTCAACCTTTAACCTTTTTTGGAAGCACTTTGACCATTTGCCAGTGCAGATACTCATCGACGAAAAGCTCGAAAGCAAACGACGGACGCAATTACTTAACATTTACCGACATACTTCAATAAGAGGATAGAATTGATATTGTTTTAGTGTTGATTGCAAGTCGAGACTCAGCTAATTCGAAGAAACCGCTTGTGCACAATTGCACTCATCTTGATTATGCGCTCTCATCGCATGGTTTTGCATCAGATATGCTGCGCCCTGATTGACACCTCAGAGGCACGTTTAGAGTATTTACTGCAACGCAATCCTTGTTTATTACACGGCTCCATTTTGCCGATAATGTTGTTTGGGAAGTGTGAAACCTCAGCGTGCAGCATATGATGAACGAACGACAAACAGCTTAGTGTATCGGTCGACGCAAAGGATCCTCCACGTGTATTTGCTACCTTATTAAATCAACTCAATGAGTATTTCATCTGCCTGCACTTGGTTTGTGACTTATCTCAGCAAAAACCTCTTAGAGCTGTAATGCTTGCAAAATCAGCTGTAAACAAATATTATGGATTGACCGCTTCGCAAAAGAATGTTGAAGCAAAAACGAACGCAGAAAGTTTTTCCGAGCGAAGCACGGTGAAAACACTATTGCAAAATGTGAAATACCGCAGCAACAAACATCATAACGTTAGACTTCAAACTCGACTAAATCTGATTATTTCATAGCAACAATTTCATGGCAAAGAAAAAATACAACTCACAACAACTTTTATTTTCAAGACGATTTCTCTCAACAACGATTTTCAAGACGATAGATTTTATTACATTAATATTCTTACCACATTACATAAACAGTTTAAAAAATAACAATCAGAAACATTTTATTGAGTTCCACGAAGGAATCATTGAATAAAAAAAATAGAACCTCTATGTTTGAACCGGATTACAACAGACCAGAATTTATGAAGAGAACATCACACTTCTGCGAGCCAGCTTTGCTGGCAAATAACAAGTCAGCAAAATGCAAACATAAAGCCGCCAACAACTTTTCGAGCGGTTTTTGAAGCTATTTTCATGCTTCAACTACTCCATTTCTCTCATACTTGTTCATAATCTTCAACCATATATTCCTTTCAAATATGACAAATTTAAAAGTTCAAGCACGAATACCATAGAACAATTTTTGGTGTCATAATCTTCACTCAGAAGCTTCGTGAACACATACCATTTGAACAGCAAAAAAATTGATTGCTGCAATAGAAATAACACATCTAGTTTTCCGGATAGTTACCATTTAGCTGATGAAAAGTCTCAATGAAACTGTAAATTTTCCTTTTTTTTTCTGCGCATTTGCGCATAATAACGGGAAGAAAAGTGATGGGCAAGCTTTACTATACTACTGAGATACATATAACATATAGCAAGCATAAAATATCACATAAATACAATATGCGTAGAAAATATTTAATTAAAGTAATTTATACACCGAATTATTGGTGTAAAAATAATAGCAAAACTTTAAGCAATATTCGAAAACGAAATAAACTGTACTCATATTAATGAATATTAAATGGCATAGAGCGCAACTTTAGAATACGAAAAAAGTGCACTTATAAAGTCAATCAAGCTATTCAATATATGAAGTGAGAGACATATAGAGAAAGCTCAAAAAACCCGTCGATGAAGTAATTTGTGATAGCGATCAAATAAATCGATTCTTAAGCCATTACATTCTTACATATAGCATTTAATTTGCATATTACAGAAAGCTTTTCAAACACAAACCTATTGCCCTCGCTTGTTCATTTTGTTAAAGAATTTGAATGGAAATCAAAGCAATCGTCAACTTTTCAGTGATAAATAGAAATACAAGAAATTTCATGGGAACACTGCAAAATGCACTCAAATATCCTATCGGCTTTGCAATTATATCAGACGGTACTTTCATTGACCTTCATTACCTGGCACTTCTTTATTTATTATTAACTGGAATTACTGTTACTATACATGAAGAGCTATGACTCGTCATAACTACGAATATTAAATAGTCTCGAGTGGAATATCTATATACATCTTCACATCGTTCCTTTTAGGTCAGTGATTAAATGAATGCGAGGCTGGGCGAGTTCTAATCAAATTTTGAAGGAATTTTGAATGGAAGTTCAAGTTCACCTATTGGTCGTAAATGATAATCGATCGCATAACACCATTATCACAACCATCCGGAGTGGCAAGAAAGCGAACGGCCAACCGAACGAATTCTACCAAAAACAAATTCTTTCACCTATTTGGTCAACATGGCAGCCAAAATGAGCTATCAACTAGATGAATCCTCAATAAACATGCAATTTCTATAACAGTTCACACTAAGCAGCTGAGTTGTGGATAGACGAACGCACATACATCCTCACAACGGCAAACATTAATACCGCATTACCTCGAATATGATTATAGCTAAGTAGGACGAAGCAACAGCATGGGATGCAAGTATGCAAGGGTAAATGCATATACAACAGCGATATGTACATACAGCAGTATATTTACCCAACAATATGAATGCAAAAATATCGTGTCTTTTCGCGTCTTATGATAATGGATGGTTATTCTCTTCTGAAGACATAAAAAGGGAGTTCATTTAAAGGAGGGTTTAGTGGAAAGGAGGGAAGGAAGGGAGGAGGGGAGTCATCCGAGGTATTACGATGCGCAGATGAGCAACGTCAACAAAGCAGTACGGTCGACTGTAAAATAGCAAGGCCCTAATAAACGCATCAAAATGCACATTTTTAACTTCGCGTTGCTGGAACAACCTCATGATTCTCTGCCCTCTCATTTTCACTCTCAGGGCTGCTGCTTCCGACGATCCTCTTTCA
Source organism: Baylisascaris procyonis (assembly GCA_037389465.1). Classification (NCBI taxonomy): domain Eukaryota; kingdom Metazoa; phylum Nematoda; class Chromadorea; order Rhabditida; family Ascarididae; genus Baylisascaris; species Baylisascaris procyonis. The sequence goes on along the minus strand of JAZARR010000212.1, from coordinate 6,027,174 downwards.
TTCTGCATCATCGAATCTGACTAACGCACATCTTTTGCCCTCATTTTCTTCATCTTGGCCCCACATATGCCGCTGCCTTTTTTAAACTTGAGCCAAAACAAAATGCGCAGTGTTTTCCATGATAGTTTCGTTCACAGTGACAAATGCAATCATACCTAAAAACAAAAATAAAGTCATAATTCAACGAAGACAAGTTATAACTGAACTGCGAGCTCACTGGCAGGTAGGAGCAAATACGAGCATTGACAGCTGATGGCTCTTTAGAGTATTTAAGTGACAATATCCACCTCTTGATGAGTGAAGCAGATTTATCCAACATACATATTTATGCTTCACAAGCTAAGGCATTGTGTACATTTGCATAATCAGCTTCTTCGAAAAGTTGACACTCCTGTTTACAGTAAACAACTACGCGTAACACAGACTAGTGAAAGTAAATAACCCAGCCAATACTGGTTGATGTTAGTGATGAGTGACTCCAGAAGTCGATTCGTCTAGGAGAAGTGAGAGCTAAGGAACTAACTCCTTTAGGATGTCGGAATCAAAAACCTTCAGTATTCGACTTCTTTTTCTCCGCATTTCCCTGATTCTTGATAATAAATATGGTACAAGTTCACGGCTTGGGGGCTCAACAGTTTTCGGCTCCAACCTGAAAAATGGGAATCGCCAGCTCAAAGTTCGATGATTTCCTGGATTGCCTACCAATTACCAGCAGTTGGAGCAAGGAGAGAACGAAATATTGGTGCAATTAACGGCAATAACAAGTATATTATGAAAAAGAGCAGAAAAAATCTAACAAATAGCCACTAGTGGCACTTAGGCTACTACTGTTGCCACCAATTATAGGTACTAATAATTCCTTTCAACAACAGATCGCATCACTAGTACTTATCAGTTACTTTCTACTATACCAATATTACTTACTATTATGGGCTCTAGTTAGTAGCAGTTACAGTGGTGCTTTCATTAGTATCGAGTACGATTAATAATAGTAAGGAATATTTACAGCATTTGAAATTACAACGGTATTGCAGTAGATACATTAGCAAGTAATATTAGTAAGCAGTAAGCATCAAAAAGGAACACAATCTGGTAGCAAGTAATGTTGGCAGTATAAAGAGATAAAGCCCCTTGTATTCACTAGCAAATAGTGTTTAAAAAGGTAGAAAACTATTTCAGCTCATAAGAAATTTTCCATTGTTCAGCCAACGATTGGGTTCCAAGGAGCAATCGGACGAGGAAGACAACGAATGCGATTTCTTGAGATCCCCATTCCTCCAACTCCTGCAGAACTCTTGGTTCCACTGGGGTCTGTGTTCTTTTTCTTCCAATCCCCCCTCCCTCCACCCCAGCATTTCACCACTCATATTCCTCATTCCGACCTGAAAACCGATGCCCTCATAAATGTGCTCGGTTTTTCGTAAAGATAGGACGACAGCTACAACCACTGAAACTAGGATATCAAGGAAACGTAGTATACAAAATTAAAATGGATGAGGCTCCGGAAGTCAAGGTGTTTACACTCTCCACACATCCTCAAACTTTCCCCACCCATTTTCATCAATATTAACAGAGAAAAATAAACGCACATTTAGCAAACTTATTTAAAGCTATTCCGAATCCGCATAAATTTCGGGCCATATACCCGAGTTGGTGATCCCTGATACCCGCCAAGGAAGCCGACGGATTTCCTATCAAACCTCCTGATTACAGAGATCCTCGTTTACCTAGAAGAACCAGAGGACTTTGTATGAATCGTCGAATCGGCGGACTCCGATCAAATTTTGACGGTGGTCATCTTCAGTGTGCACGAACGCGACGATAGCAACATAAAAGCGCTAGAGCGCCTTTGTACATCGTAAGTGTACAAACACTAGTCCGCTCCGCGTCGACGGATGATCAGTGCTTCTCATTTCCTCGCTTTCACGAGTCGATGGTATGTATTCTGATTTTACTAACGCAAGCATCACGTTGCTACGCTGCTTCGTGAACAGTTTACTTCCACAGTGTCATCGCTTCAACGAAAAGAGTCTTTCAGCCTATCACTACCACCGTTTTCGCAAACCAGTAGAACCAAACGTCAGTCCTATGTGGCTAAAGTTATCTACTGTACTGTCGTTGCGTCTAGAAGAACACTTCGAAAGAAATTGGCAGCATTGTTATGGTTTTCTAATTAGCACAGATGAGTGAACGCGCTGTTGCTGTTCTTTAAAGACAGCAGCTAAGCGTACGCACCCTTTCAGTTTTCTAAGCACTGCAATTGTTTAAACTGAGTCCGAATTTCGATAGGCCTCATAGCGCGTCAAAAATGACAGCAAAACAACAATTATAACTATTCGTTTGACCGCTAAAACTTTAGAATATGACATTACAGGACAGCCCCATCCCAAATTTCGAAATTTCGATCGCCGCTTCTTCAGCAATGTTTTCGTCGAACATGACTCATTCATAGCGACGGCGAAAATTTAGAGGGCTTGAGACAAAGTTCTACGGTTCGCCCTTTCCTCAAGAAATGCAAAATCGATTGGTCAAAACCCTATCAAAATTGGACCATCCAGAGCCGAGATATGACGTAAGACAACTCATTTGCCAGACGCCGCGCGCGTGCGCGAATAACAGCAGGCAAATAGGAGAAGCAGTAAAAATCTCGCACCCTTGGGGCTTTGTAATAACAGTAGGAGAAGCAATGGACAGCAGTCCCGCGCCTTCGACATTTCGGAATAAAAGGAGGCGAAGTAGTAGGCTGGCAATGTGCCACAAGAATTCCACCGCAGTCCCCTTTTCTGAAACTTTTTGCTGGATATAGTAAATTAGATCCGCATGCGAAAAATCAGTTCGAATCGTCCAATCTAGGTCAAGTTAAGGCCAAAAAAACAAATTCCGGACTCCCGCTGGATGACATTCTCGGATTGGTTGATTTCCATTCATCCTTGTTAAAGTTAGCTCTAGACATTCATTTTCTAGAGGTCCTGTGAAATAAAGCATGAAAGCGCACGAAAATTGCCAAGAAAAGTTTTCAAGATACAATCCTATATAAATCCAACTAATCTGGATTAATTTTCATGTTCCGGATCAACTGCATCAATTAATTATCAACAATCACGAAAGCTTCTATAAATCGCACAAATAAGATCAAAATCGATCAACAGGAAAAAAAGTTATAAACAATTCTCTTTGACTATGGAATTTTCATTTTTCGTAAAAACTTTATGATAATTTTTATCAATCTGGCTGGTTAACGAAGTGATCAAAGATTTTCAAGGAGTAAACCTATACTTCCCAATTTCATCGATCTAAGAAATCCTTCTGTTAATATTAGAATATCTGCAAATTCAGCTTCCTCGCCGTTCTCCCGTCTTCCGGTTGCAAGTCTTGCAGCAACTAGCCTTTTGATTGCAGCTCAATCTTTTTAGTTTCGCTTGTGATATTTTAAAAATTTGAACGGAAATAGAGCCATCTGTGCACACAGCAAGTGAATAGGTCATTTCCGCATTTCTTTCATGAAAGAGAAATTCGGGGTTCATAAAATCTTTGAACGAGAACGTCTCCAGTTTTCACCAAGTGCAAAGGGCTATAAACGAGGGCAAGTTGTGAAAGAAAGCTCTGTTCGGTATAATGCGGTAATCCTAAACATGAAAGCATTTCCTCCGTATGTCGAGGAAGCTCCACAACACTTCTTCTGACGACCTCTATTGGGTAACAATTAAAGGAGCTAAAACTTTAAAGCCAAAGAAGGAAAATAAGTAAAGAATCACGCCAAGGTCGAACTGTTTTAGAAGGAGCCGAAGTCAGGAAGCTGACCGCACTTTTTCGGAATTGGACCAGCAAAGGTTAACCCTCTCCCGGAATCGGAGCTTACAGTCTGAAATCTTGGACTTCCGAGGTGTTGAAGTCATGTCATTTCGCCAAAGCCGCCCATCACTGATATTTGGTGGTAATGAAGCGGTTGTGTGAGCATAAAAAACAATGAATTTGCTTGGGGCTAAACAAAAAGTAAAAAGTGGCGAAACGTTAAAGAAGGCGAAAACCGACATACACGTGACGCAGCAAGATGATCACAGTAATGAGGCACATCAGGATGCACGTTAAACCAAAGTGTCTAGTCGCTTAGCACCCCAACTTGTTTTGCGTTGTTCTACTAACGAGAGTCGCTTTGTGATCCGACAACGTTCGAGGATGTGAACACGACACAGCGGACATAGTTCCATTTGCTCAGAACACGAAAAACACAAACCACTGCAATGCATCGATATTTCATTAATTCCCATTGCTCAGCACAATTCTCCAACGCACATTCTTTGCAAGAATCATACCCACATGGGATGACGAATAGTTTGCAAAACTGTAATAACTCTAATTGATATAACTGATATCTGTAGCTTATGGCCACAATAAATATTGATTATGAACTGAGTGCCATCAACGTTATGTAAAAAAAAATCCCATACACCCTCAAAATGAGAAAAAAAAAGAAAGAAAAAAGATCAGCCACGGAATTTGAAACAATCCCCAACATACCTGTGCCCACAAGGCTTGAGCACCGTATCAACTGAACTCGAATAGCATATATGGCACGAATCGTCGGGAATAGAAACCTCTGAGAGTAATTCCATTTTTCGCCTCCTGAAAAGTCACCGGTTCAGTTACCATAGCCACCACCATCAAGCTTCAAGTGACGACTTCAATATTCCAGTCAATCAACTATTATGCATCACAAAATAAATACTCCAGATGTCTCGGAAAATGTATAGAAAAAGAGAAGCTATGAATGGATTTCGCGTCAGCAAAAAAAAAAATCATGCGAACGTGACGACGACTACAAGATGAGAAAGAACGTTGCAGCCGGAAGGAAAGAAATTCCGTCCCATAATGCCTCCTCATAATCTTCTCTTGCTCGTGTCGGATAGTGACCACAGTGACTAAGCAATATGTCAGAAATATTTATTAGGCAATATTTGATAAGTCAATTCAATTCAATTTCTTTGCATCCATCTAACTTTCACATTTTTGAAGTACGTATACCATGATCGAGAAGTGCACCGCCCACATCAGATAATATATAAAAGAGATAAATTCCCGAATATTTCTTGAACCAAATGAGTAAATGCGAACCGCAAATAAACCTACCTTGGAAGGATCGTTTTCTGCTCTTCACTAAGACAACCATAATCGTTGAACGTTTTGAATTCGACAGAAGATGGCGGATATCTAAAAATTCAATTGTTTACTGCTCAATTAACGATGTCAAAGTCATATTCCGAAACAGTAAGCGATCGTACTCAATTTACCTCTATTTTCTCGGCAGGAAAGTGTTTAGATATGCACGTATAGACCAGATAAGAACTGTAACTGACTCAGGTGAATATGACCTGAACAATACGAATATGACAGAAAAGAAGAACAAATTTCTGAACGAAGGTAGATGCAATACAATTACCTGAATGGCTCGGTGCCAAAATTAAAGCGACACTGTTGAAAGCTCATAAAAGATGCAGCAGCGAAGAAACCGGTCTCTTTATTAGCCGCATGCCTCTCCATGAATTCACGATGCGGCACTTGCAACGCACAACCGTTCAAATAAAATTGCACATAGCCAGACGTTATATCCAGCAGACAGCCCAAATAATCACCTCAAAACAAGCAAATGTTAACTTTCATTCATTGTAACATTTTGAATGCTGCCAACTACGCAGGACGCCGGTCTAAAGCGATAGTGCCTTCGTGCCGCATAATGCAAACGCTTTCCGGAAAACTGTGTGCTTAAGCAGATAGTATGAGATATTTTATGACTCGACTGTAAATAACAGTTAACACATTGCATGAATTTATTTTTGAAGAATATGATCACTGCCGGCACAAGATCTCTTCGCGAAGACGGTGAATGAGGTTGCCCGTATCATTCATTTTTTCCTCCTCATCCTTCCCTTCTTCCCCCCCCCCTTTCCCCAGTGATTGATCATGGTCCTTCATTGCAAAAAAAGTTCCCTGCTTTCGTCTTTAGAGTTTCGATGCAGAGGTTCATTATGCAAGCCTTTCCCGCACAATTTATCACGTCATTATAATGAACAAAAGTCAACAACTTCCTCGTGCCAACAAGACGTTTCTCAGCCAAGTACAAGTTTTGCGCTACGCCACAAAACAATTTTTTTAATTACAACGAAACCTGAAAACAGCTATTAAACATCGTAAGGTTTTTGTGCGCACATCATCTGCAATTAATGCAACATATCCCCTTATAGGTGTGTAGGGCAAGCGATAGACCCAAAAACAATGTCTCATCTAAAAGATTTCTTGCATGATAGGAAAAGGAAGGCAAGAAGAATGAAGATGGCGTTACAGCTATTGGCGATTATTATGATTCTGATGGCCGTTACTGATGAAGGAAATATATTTCTTCCGGGAATTAACGAAAATTCGACTTTCCTTTCGCTCGTTTTACGTGTCAATTTAAACAAATGATAATTACTGTTGTCTACTGCGAACTGTTTTTGACTCATTTATGCAATTTCCATAAATGAGTTATCTCAAGCTCTTTTTCTGCGTTGGCAACCTTGAAATTTCCTCTTTTGTACTCAGTTTTTTTTTTTTTGGGGGGGGGGGGCAAGCTCAAGTGTAAGGATATTTTTTCCCCAGTAACGTCCCTCCATCGGGTTCCCCTTTTCCTTGAAGTTGTGGTTTCTTGGATTGTATTCACTCCTATCTCCCGATATAACGACGTTTCTCGACTCAAAATCTCCCCCACACCAACTCTAGGCAGAATAGGAAATTTTAAACAATCGACTTTCGGGAACTGAAAAATAACATAGTGGATCCCCAACGTTATGTTGAACGTAGAAATCAGTTGAATTAGAAACTATTCTCTAAGTGGATCTATCATCAAGAAGCTGAGTGATCAATAGGTCATCAATTCCTCGCTGAGCATAATATCACTCTCAGAGTCGCAAAAAGAACACTATTGTTGCAATGAAAACACCTCACCAGCCCTCCATGGCTCATGTTCATGCTTCTGACATTGTGCGTTATGCCAGATCAACTGTCTGCATCCGTCATAAGCGATTGAACACTCATCGTCTCCGATACCGAATCCTTCCTGAAACGATTCACTCTCTCATAATACACAACTGCACTGCTCATTTGTTTCCCCTTATAAAATAAAGAAGGAATACCCCTAGCAAAAGTCCTATAAGAAAACTTAATCGCTCCTTCCCGTTGATTGAGTATAACAGTCAGAGAGACGAAATATGACTGAAATGGCATAAAACCAAAAAAGCTTTAATGACGCTTCTCAAATTATTTACATGTTTCGTAAAGCATAGCAATGTATGTGACAAGCATGATATGTCCTCACTTTCACTGAACTTTTTCCCAACAGCTCAGATTTCCCACATCGCTCTCAATTACAGAGGGCGGGAAACGACTAGTGTCAATATTTTTTCTTTGATAATAACACTCGAACAATTCGAATATTAGCGAAGATGATGATGTGCCAATTAGCCTAAATGTTTCATATCAACTACACTTTATTCTTTTTGCGAGGTTTTATCGTCGTTCAAGTTTTACTTCATTGTATTTTCTTCCTCATAATTGAGTCTCCTAAGGACACGAGTCATTCCTCTCTCGACTGCCTCTTTCTTCTACATGAATCATATAACTTCTAACAAGGATATTCAAATGAGATTAAACCACAGTTTTACAGAAATGGAATTGTACCCAAAAAATGATAAGTTAATAAAATATACCAAAGAATGAAGTAACAAAGCGTCATGTGACTAAGAACCAACTTCGTCCTTAAGTGCTAGACATAATCATTTTTAATTAATGGACATCATCTTCAAAAACAATCAGCTCTGATATGATGCCAAGAAATTTATTGCAAAGATGTTGGATTGTAAACGATACGAAGACGTAGTTGGAAAAAATAAAAAAAACGATAGATTGCATTAAATAATGAATAAAGAGATCGATACGACGACGCAGTGAAAGGTAATCAAATGGTAAATAATAATTAAGCAGTACAGTAAACAATGATTAAATAGTACGGTAAACAATAATTAAATAGTAAGTAACAGGTAGATAAACCGATGGAAGCCAGCAATTATTGTGGAAATTGGTGAATATAACTTTCGTTCGAACATGAAATAGAGCATTCCGGGATTAGTGAACTATGGAAAATATGAAGTGAGTGCATGACCGAAAAAAAACACCTGAGCAGTACGCTCGGATATCGATCGAATAGTAGAACAACTGTGAAGTTGAATCAATCATGCGAAAGAATAGGAACACTAACATGGTTGCAAAATCGACTCTGTTTTGTTGCGAACCCGATTTGCATAACGCCTGGTGTTAGAATAAGTGCCTCGTAGAACCAAACACCTTCGGTCGCCTCGAAAGTGCATCGCACCGACTCAAATGACGACACATCACAACGTGCCTAAATATTCCGCAGAACGACTGACCAAATAAGCAATACTGGCATCGAATCATTTCCATCAGAAGCTCCGGGACACAGACTTCCCTCCCCCCCCCCCCCCCTCCCCACGTGTAGTTAATATTTCGAGTACTACTAAGAACCCGATTAATTTAAACTTGTAAATGAAACAATAAACTTTACATTAAACGGCCAAATTTAACTTGAAATTCAAAATTGACTCAAGAAGATGCAAAAACACTCATCAAATTCATCTTAAAATCGACATCTGAGCTGCATTCTGCAAAAAAAAAAAAACCTTCAACTAAGCATGTAGGAATGGGACCAAATTTCGAGGTTCCTTCGAGATATCCTCACCTTTGCACCGATATTAGCTTGTCATTACTTTTAATTCACATTGACATTAACTAAAGCTAACTAAAGCAGACGCAGCCTACAAAATTTTATGCGATCACAAATTATCCACTTCGAAAAAAGAGAAAATGCATGTGATATTTTAGGTTTTGTGAAGCCACCTGATTATGGAACGAACGAATGCAAACTTCATCATTTTATCAACCGGTATTTATTGACAATAAGAGAATCACAATGAGCTAAATTATTAAGAAAAAAATCGTATCACTAACCTCAAGACCATCTGAGCCGATTTTTAAATATTCACTCACATCTTCATGATTCAGCATTGCATTAATATTCGTTACGTCACGTTTCAGATATGAAAAATCACGATTCTCACAAACAACTGAAAATTATCTTCATTCAACAACAATCGAAATCCGTTCCGCTTAAAATATTCGGAAATGGCAACTATCTCAAATTGGTCGCCTTTCAAAAAGCAGCGCATTCAAATTAAAAAATAAAAAATAAATAAAATGAAATTGCCAGATGCTCTCAGCATGCGCATTAGTTGACAGCATAATTATTTCCGGCTCAAGAGCGTTTATTTATAAGATCAAGACAACAATCAATTATTGGCTTCTGGATGCAGATGAAGCAACGAAACTGATAAAATCCAACTACTTAATATTAAGCAATTATTGTTTTCACAGCTTTCCATTCTTCAATTTCTCCAGAACATGCCGTCCTTTACTCTATAAGAAATTTGCTAACACTAGTTTTTCAACCCAAACTTAATTAAACGAAATGCAGTCAAACTTGAATCATGTGATTTAAAAAAAACGAGATGAAAATAATTACTGGCAAAATGCATTAAATTCCGACATGGAAGACATCCAGCACCTTTTAGTGTCACTTTTCAATTCAGTTCCCTATTTTCCTCACACTGCTTGGAAAGGTCACACCCTCCAGCTCCGTCAACTACAGTCTGGAACACGCAACATATAGCCAAATTTCAGAAAGGACAGTTGGAACCTCTTTCAGTTGGAAGCTAACTGATTGCCGTTAATTCGACTGCACCGCATAGCTGCAGAGCTGCCCTCCTCTTGCCCTCAACAGGAACGCGCATGGATCTTGAAAACTGCAGAAAGTGTAAAGCAGCAGTGCTTCGCATCACAGCACACTGATCAACAACAGCCGCTACATAGACTTGCGTCCTACGCTGATAGTAAAGCATTGAATTATTTCCTCTTTAACAATTTTCGATAACTTACATATATTATCAAGAGACCACTGTGCGCAAAACGCGACTTGCTGCTTTAAGAAATCGTCCTTTATAGATGAACTCTCGAGCCACGATTCGAGGATCTGAGAAAAATAATGTGCAGAATAAATTATTGGAGAATATTGCTGCTGTGACAAGTTTATAAACTACACAGATATTCTACTGCAATAAATATCGGTCATTAACTAAAGGCACACATTGACAAGACTTCCAAATTGTAAAAAAAACACTTATGGGCTGATCTTAATTGATAAAAGCATAAATTTCTGCACCAGACCCCAACAATAGCAACCCCTATGCAAAAACCCTGCACTAAATATGAATAATATGCCAAAATAATTCCTGCAAATGGCCAGAAGACTTTATAATAAGCACGTTTGCCAAGAATCAGGACTGATTTTTGAAGCTTTTTTCATCTTCCACTAGGTAGTTTAAAAAAGTTAGTAGAATCTCCTTATCTCTTTCCGGCTTCTGAGATTTGTTGACAGATATCTCTGTACTCCTCCCGTTCCAGTATTCCAAAAGAGATGATTTCATATGAAAGTTTCATCGTTTAGCAATCAAGAGTGCCTTATTGCAACTAGGAAATGAGATAAATACTGATATCAAACATTAATTCGCAATCAATTCATGATAACCATCTAACCGTTAATCGGGTAATAGCAATGAAAGCGCATCTAACATCTCCAGTAAAAACATTCCTCGACCATTCAAGTAATGATAGAAAGATCACCTTTCCCACATAGAAAAATGACGAATAAAAACAAATTCAGAAGCATTCTCAACAATGAACACAACCAAATATATTATGTATTCGTGACGATCATACTCACCATTAGAGGATTTTCCACATATTTTTCTAACCGACGGCAAATTGTTAGCCGATTCTCACTCGTTTGCGCAAATTTTTCCAGTGCAATCAATGCATAAATAATGACTTCTGTATGACGATCCGGCTTCTGTAACAATGCAATCGACAACTCGTCGTCACTTCTATTCAAACCGAGAATTATTTGCATAATCATTCATCAATTTTGCACATTATCGACAATATTTATTCAATTAACGATATGAAAGTCACCTTTATACTGATTCGAATAGCGATCAACATGGACCCTTCAAATTAATTGCAGCACACGTCCTCATATTTAATAGTAAGGTCGCGCCATCTTACCTAGTGAGCAGGCGTTTTACGGATCTCAAGGAAATTCGCGTCGCACGCTATAATGTTATAGTGTAAAATCAGTGGCATTTCTTCCTTAATAAAAAAAATAAAAATAAAACAGCCATGGGCACATCTCCCCGCCAATTTCATCGCTCTCATCTCTTGCCTCATATCCGATCATCGCAACATCTTAAATTTCCAGCAATGCAAAACTTTAGGCAATTCTTTTAGACGGCTTTTTTTTTGCGAACATTTACCTATTAAACGTACAAATCTCTTCGGGGGAAATCGAATTACTTGTGCATTTGCAATGCATCACTAATAAAATAAACTAAAACGTTATGAGTTCACGTATTCATATGGCAGGAAGATTAATGCTAGGTTATGAGTAAGTCCTTTGAAGAAAGTTTAGGAAAAGGATGGAGTGAAATGGATCAACATCACGACCAAAAAAAAAATTGGCGGGGAGATGTGCCCACAGTCTTTGTGGATCGAAGTAGATACACGTGCTGCGCCACTGTGCAATACCTTCACGGTGGCACGCATGTAAGAAGAATTTAACAACACAATCATAGGAAGCTGTACCAAAAATTTCCCGAAGTGCGCGATTGCGCGGAAACGGAAACGTATAGACGTGCGCCTCCAGCCACCATCAGTCTTGCATTAAACAATATGTCAAGCACCACGATGTTGAGTGGGCCTCAAGTCATGCTATGCGAAAACGCAGATCAGAGAAAAAACAACGACATTTTTAATGCTTATCAACATCTGAAATACGTCAACAGAGAGGATGAGAGTTGAATTCATGAGCAGGATCCAGAAACCGAACAACATTCGTTGCAATTCAAAAACCCACTGCCACCACGTCCCATCATAGAACGCCGTCAGTAGGAATTGAATTAGCTGCCAAAACAATGCAACACAGCATGAATTCATTGAAGCGCAACAGTTTTTGACCGCAACATGGCTGTTGCCTTTCATCCTCCTGTTTTCCTGTCGCGGTTACATACCGCTTTTCCCTCCTCTTGCTGACAAAGTTGGGGTGGTGACGATGACGAGCAAAAAGAGGAAATATGATACTTGTGCAAGGAATCAGGAAAAGAAAACGACTGTGACGAATGGGCTGAAGAAAAAGCTCTTCTAAAATGCCTTCCAACAATCACAAAACCGACTGGGATCATTACAACAACTTAAAAAGAAATCTTTTCAACAGCGATGGTGTCAGTGAAACCCTCGGGTTGGTGTATCATTTCTACGGGATCACCTCGCGAACTTACTGATGAGATCTCGTGCAAGTAAAGATCTACCTCTTCACTCATATTTAAAGATGAGTGCGTCATCCTGAATGAAATTATAGGCGGGTGCAGAATTCTGAATCAATAGGCGAAATACATGCTTTCATTCCAGATTGCCTCAAGCCACATTCATAATTCACAAAAGACCATAAAAAAGAGAAAACTAACGAGGTTATCGAGGAGATAATTGAGCGTGGTGTTTGTGCATATATGCACACTGCTTGCGCCAGCTAGCTTCTCAGCTAGACAACCAAGCACGATACACGTATTCCTGTGCCACACCGGTGATACTTGTAGTTCAGGCTCGTCCAGTCGTAGACGAGCAATCAAGCGCGTTACGGTCTCCTAAAAAAGCCTTGATTTTGAAAAGAATGACCCCGTTCTCCAGACTAGTACATGCCGAATAGACTTATCAATACTAATAAGACATCCCAACACAAGCAAGCTCCACACTAGCTGTAATAATCAAACAAGTCGCTGGGAAGGAATTCGAGACCAGTCTTACAAACTCTCATATTAGCGTTTTCAGAGGAATAAGTAGGAAAAAACGGTGCAAAAATAAAGTAAATGCATAGCATTAAGAAGAGAATATAAAGCATGCTAATGCTTCTCAAAAAAAACGAAAAAACAAAGAAAATGGCGGATGGCAACTCATGCACGTCCCAAAGCAAAAAGCGTTCTGAGAACTTTTACAAAAGCCTTGAGAACCGAAGCATTCCAATGTTCGATGCTAATTAAAATTTCCCAGAAGTGCTTTGAAAGCAATAACTCCCAAAGAGCCTGGAAATGGAGCTGAACAGCCCAGGCCTTAAGCACTTAGGTCTCTCCTAACAGTAGAACCGATTCGTGTTGTTTTTACTGGCAACCACAACCGTTCAATCCAATCCACATTCCACGGCAAAAAAAGACCTTGTTAGCGCAAAATGTGGGAATTTCTATTTTCTGCATGGGAAGAAATCGAATTTAAGGCTTTGCTTATAAGGAATAAAAAGTAGTAGTAGAGTCACTCACGTTCGTAGGTAGAGGACCCTCGTCGAGGAATAGGGTTATAACTGCTGGGCCCAATGCATCCTCAGCCGGAACCGCCTCAATCAAACAAATAACGACAAGCACCCAGCCGCCTTCCTTGTCTGCGATCAGATTTAATTTCAACAACGGCGTCGGTGGTTCTTGATCACTGAATAGAAATTCACATCACATAATTTACGATGAAATCACTTTCTTCTTATATTCTACCTAGTGGTTGGTAATTGTATCAATAATGTTTTATTCACAACTATTTGAATACGATTATCGCATTTGTTCATTACTTAAGACGTTAGACAATTTACTTTTGTGCAAGCACATATGTGAAGCAGGACGATGAGAAGGGAATTCAACTAAGAAAATGAATAAACTTTGAGGAGAAAAAAGAAATACATAAGAAGGAAATGAGAAGAAAAACGGGCCGTATATATATTAAACGTTGAAATTGATGAAAAGAGGGCAAAATGTTCGCTTAAATGCAAAAAGATTTTATTGATGAGATAAAAGGAGAGATGGTGCAAATAAATCAAAAAGTGCGTAGTGATAAGGCGAGCAGGACGATCGATAAACGCTTTGCAGATAAGCTAAAGTTACTTGCTGACAAGAGATCGTATCAGTAGCAATATCTGCTTGATAAGTTCCTTCACATCACTCGCCACAGTGACAGCCAACCGATCGCTGCCTAAATGAAACGGAATATCCATCGAGGATCATTCAAATGCAAGCAGTAAATAAACAAATAAGTCAACAACAATTTATTTGTTTGCGATTAGGTATCACAGTTCACCTCCACTCATGGGTAGTGCAGTTCAACTACTCTTAATTTAGAACCAAGGTAACGCAGTTCAATCAACCTTAATTCATTTATCACAAAATAGGTTTCACTGATTCGGAGGTCATTAAAGATTGTTAAATCAACAAAAAATAATTTATCACTAAGTTTTGTTTCAGCACTGCAAAGAGAACGCTGATAGTATGTCTAATATTTCCCACATTTACCCATTCATATACCTCCTCTAGAATATCCGTTCGTTTTGGAAAATCGCAAACGTTAGAAGCCCATGCTCCCCTAATCCGCCTTCCTTCCCCTTTCCAACAAATACACAAGTTCCAGCCACGAAATTGTATACTCTGAGTGCGTTACTTCGTCTACTAGCAGCTAATTCAAGACACAAGAACAAATCAACAATGGGAACATGAAGACTTCCTTGAATTTTTATTTATCAAGAATTGCATTTTTTTAATTCATTTATTTGTCTAATATGCACCTATTTTGGAATCTATTAATAGAATAAGCATCTCTCCTTATCGAATATATGTTTATTTTTTGAAAATTTATAAACAAATATGGTTATTATAAACACCTTAAATGAGAAAACTCTTCATCAATAAACGCATCACGAATTATGCATAATTGCACAGATAATTGGATGGAAATTCAAAACGAAGAAAACGAACCGTAAAAGAATGGAGATGACACTTCAGAATGAAGAGATTCGCGTTCATTGGATGTCCTTCGCCACATCCCTTCAGATGGTGCTCTTACTGGCGATGTACGAACGCTGGGAATTGAACCGCCACTATTCCTACGCCTCCTCTTACAAAGGCATAAGCCCATCTACTGAAAAACATCGCATTCCATCCACTCTCCAATAAATTCGTTTAGATAATTTCGCCAGAAATCAGAAATTAAAAGAAACACTTATAAATTATGTCACCGTAACACCTTGTACAAAGAGTCTGAATTATCTCCTTCCTAATTTTCCACAATTTCAGGGGGTTAATGTTTGAAGACGATGGAGAACTTATATGTTCAAACCACAGTTAATATTTGTATTGGAGGAGTGCCAGGAGAAAATTCCAGGGTAGGGCAGTATCAGCCCAGGTAACTTTTCAAATGTGCACCGACGACTTCTTTCAAGGTCTCGTGAATGAACAGGGAAGTTTCACAGGGTTGTCGTTCTGCATATTCAAAACCGGCCTACTTTTCGCAAGTTTCCGGGAGAAAAGGTGGACGAGGTTGGACTGTCTGTTCTTCCTCTGAATCTTGGGAACGGATGTGTGGGACGGGGATCCCGGCGGTTTTCTATTCAACTAATACGGTAACTGCTAAAGGCACAAGTATAGGATCACCACAAAGCACATACAGAGCCAGATCGGATGAAAATGTGATACGTGAATTGTTTGGAAAGGCCTAATGTGCAATATTTCACTGAGTACAGCAACAGTGAATAAAACTTCCTTTGCAAAGTGCTAGGAAAAGTTTAAATTGGAAGCACAGCATGGAGTTGAATTATGATTTGAATAACAAGTGAATAGTTACTGACAACATTAACGTATGTTCATACAGGTCATTAATGCGTTGAGCACTTAGGCAATGTTAACGTACAACACTTTCGTAATTGAACTACGCTGAAGATGATCTGCATATCGCAAAAAAAATGTTATCAAAGCAATAGTCTAATTGGTGCACATCGACGAGAGAAAGAAGTGCTGAAGCGGGATGGGATCATATTATGGGCTGCTTATAATATGTCGTCGTTTAGTGCACTATCTGCGGATGTCTAACTGCTTTTATTACCACCTTTTCTCGCACTCGCCATATGCTATTTCATTTAAGCGTCTACTAGACCATGATCTCTATTAATAGTGTTATTTACAACCTCTAATATTTACAATCGATTTTTCCAGCTATTATATATTATACTTCGTATTTTTTACATAACTTTTTTTTTTCGTATTTTGAAAGGCTTCTATTTGAAAAACGTGAAATACAGACAAAGTCTCGTGAATTTATAGCTGCATTAAGGAAAAGAACACAGAACATCCCTTATTCAAAGGAAAATCACCTTATAACTTAATTAACCCCTCGAATGGTGGGCTCTTCTCTAGAAAAGTAGAAACGATAAAAGATCCCCTTTAGTGGACGGCCAACGTGAATGAATGGCCTCCTGAAACTTGGACAAAGCAGAACGCCGGAGCTTTTATTCAACGGCATGCGGTATTTAAATATTGATTGAAGCAAACAATCAAATTAAGTTCATTTCTGCAGCAACTGCAAAACTAACATCAGCTCTATCTGACTAGTACTTTCATCTAGGATTTCGGAGATCACAAATTGCAGAATGAATTTTAGAGATACCTTCAGCTGCAATAAACCAATATCGATAAAACGAAAACAAGCTTCGCACTAATGATTCACAAAAGTAAACAATAATTGCATGGCATATTGTAAGATTCAGATTCCTTGAATCACGCTTGCAGTAGACAGCTTTCAATAGAAACTTGCACATCACGTTTACCTGAAAATACTAGAAGAAGACGTTAATTAAGCATCAAGGTGGTCTACTTTCCGCATTAACTTTTCGGCAGCAAGTTCCACAATCGCCATATTTCATGACCATAGGCAATGCTGCCACTAATTGTCGCAACCGAAACTTTTTTTGCGGTCTCGAGCATATGAGGTGTAATTCTAGCGATTTCGCGTATTTTAAACAAAAATACCCATTCTCGTCGAGAAATCCAACGAAGCAGAATTTTACAACATACCAACACCCGATACCCTGCAAACTTCGGGAGTTCCGGCTTACCGGTTTCCTTTCAATTCCGCTGACGACCCCCTTGGTCACTCCCACTGACCATCAGCAAATGACCATTAAAGAGTGATCGGAGAGGTTCGATCGATCGAATTTTACATGATGCCGCATATTATAGTATTCATTCAGAAAGACTATCGTAAGCAATATATCTGTACAGGAATATAAAATAAACTAATGCAACGTTTCACTTGTCAGACAGATGCCAAGTTGCATTTTTCGAATGAAAGCGTTTCCTTTCAGCATAGAGTTTCAAGAAGGAAACAAAAATTAATCGCTAATAAACTATAAGAATACTCTTTATTATTTCCTATTGAGAGATAAAGTTCTTTTCAAAGAGATCGTGACCTATGAACGTTGCTTCGCATGTTAATGCTTATGACTTATATAGTCAACAGCATACTCTTCTTTCTTTTGCAGTGCTACAATTTGCCTCAAGAATAAACGGAAATGTTTTTTTTAGCAATAATAAGTTTTTAATTTATAAGTAACAATCTGTAAGAGAATGAAAACCTCAATAATTGCGAAATAATATTTAGATGATTGTAAGCGATATTTACTTAATAATTTCTTATCAATTCAAATATTCATTCCGTATTCGTTAACGAGATAACTGCAGAGGGCTGTCAATAATTGCTTCTGAAATTTCTCACTAAAATTACTCACAATTACTAAGAAATTTTCATGAAAATTCAGCATTAATTGTCGCAAATTTTTTCAATCGTTCAAATATAAATAATAGCACTCAAGTATAGGAAGTTGAAAGTAAAGAAATAATACAATTATATAAGAAAAACCTGCAAAATTTCGATGGTTCGGAAAGACTCTGCTGCTACTTTATAGGCGATATCGTGAAGTTTTACAATGGATTGAAGATGATGATCTAGCTACGATCATTTGTCCGTCTGTGTTGAGCACATGTCTGTGACTGTCAACAAACTAAATATTGCTAATTAAATAACGAAGTCAAAAAGTCGCCTTTATCTAAAAGATAAAATTTTGATGAGAGAATACATTAAAAAAAAATTTTTTTTTTCTAAAAAGTTATTTAAAACAATGGGTGCATAAAGAACATTGATCCCGCAAAACAATTTGAAAATTTCAAAATTATATTTCATTAAAATAGAAGCCTTAAAAGAGATTATAAAATAAGCATTTGCGTAAATGAAGCGATAAAGTCACCGGAAATTGAGTCGACAATAAGCTTTAACGTCATAGATTTTCAAGAAGAAAACTGCTAGGAGGGTATTTCCAACGATTCAATGTACTTCTCACCGGTGGGATAAGTTCATGAATGCGAATATGATTGATGCCACTATTTTCGTCGCGATTGTCGTTGTCTACGAGATGCTCGTATTATTATTCACACAAAATCCGCCCTCCTATATGTTGGTTGACAACTCACAGTGACTCATTTATTTCGATAAAACGAATGACATTTGGCAGTGATGAAGTCGAAAGAACGCGAATATAGAATAAAGGCCGACGCAATCATTCCTATACAAACTCAACAAGACGGCCGTTTCGTTGCTCAGCAAGTAGACTCTCGTTGCAAACTAGTCGACTTTTTATATTTATTAAGAAAAACGAATTTGGCGAACTCAGAAGCACATCGCTGAATTTCTGTCAGAAAACAATCTACATTGGTGGCATCTTTTCATATAGCGCAGTTACTTTGTCTACTTACTGGCGCAGTGAATATAATTTAATC
The DNA here is from genome assembly GCA_037389465.1 of Baylisascaris procyonis. Classification (NCBI taxonomy): domain Eukaryota; kingdom Metazoa; phylum Nematoda; class Chromadorea; order Rhabditida; family Ascarididae; genus Baylisascaris; species Baylisascaris procyonis. The sequence continues at coordinate 6,008,332 of JAZARR010000212.1, read as the reverse complement.
TAAGATGTACATCATGAAAGGTCGAATCCGCACTGTGAAGTTTCGTGATTGTGGCAAGTAGTGAGCTTTTTTATGTGGACGTCTTAACGAAGGATGCTTAAGCTTGATTACGGAACACTGAAGCACTGATGCATTACCTCTCCACTCTATCCCGTGCTTCTTCTTCGGTTCATCTTATTTGCCTCAGGCGATAACCTGATTTATTCGGATGCAGTGCGCGAATATATTCGATCGGACGGAACAGTTAAGCATTTCCTATATTTGGACTTTAGTAGTGCAGTTCGAATATTCGATGTGTTTGAAAATTAAAACTTCTCGGAGATGAAGAATTAACTCTCTGACCAGAAGGTTAGCTCCTTGATCGAAAATTGAGGTTGAACAAACTGCAATGTTTGGCCTTGAAACAATGAGTTGCCGCATCCTTATGCTATAGGTATGACACTATGTGACTATGACAACTTTTTAAATTACACCTCAGTTTGCAAAGTTTTGTGATCTAGTTTGATTTTCATGAAACATGTTATGCGCATATTCGCCATCTCTGCAATATGTTTAGCAGAACACAACCGTAGTTCACCGATCCCCTCCCCTCCCCAACCTTTCCTCTGCTGAGTAATCTTCAAGTTTAATCTTATCCTAGCGACCTCTTAAAAATTTCATCGACTTGTATCGTTCCATGAAGTGGAAATGCGAGAGACTCGAACTTAATCCGAATGCGAATTGCCTGCATTTCTCATAAAAACTTAAATGCGTGAATAAAACTCGAGTTTTTCGGATACAAACTTACCTGAATTTTGGTAATTCCCCCCTCCTCCCCCCGCCCCTCCATTACTAAATGTTATGTAGTAGGGTGGAGAGTTGTCAGGTAGCAGTCAACCTTCTCGAGTTCTTTTACGGAATATGACAACATGCAATCCGGTCAAAACCGTTGATCACCGCACTTTATTGCGTTTTGAAGTGGTTGTTCGACGAATGGTTCGTTGCGATAGTGAGTACGAATATTTTCTTTGCATCCACTAAATAGATCAATTTGACCAAGTGGTATTAATGTGAGTGTACGTTCGTTCATTTCGTTATTTCTTTATGAGGGTATTTTCGTATTTTTCTTTGCAATTGTTTGCGGTATTTGATTATTCAAAAGTAGTTTCTGCATGCTTGCATATAAGGTTTGTTTGTCTGCGTGTCTGTCTGTCTGCAGGATTCAAGCATTATACTGCAGCGATCAAATCGACCGGGAAGAATCTACATCCTCTTATGCAATGAAACTTCATCGCGGTCAGCTTTCCCATTTTGGTCTAATTGCACCATCGTTATTTTTTTTTAAGTCATACTCGTAGAACAGTGATGTTTATGATATACGATTACAAACGATTAAGGTGATCAATGTGGAATTTGCAAAGCGCTCAGATCATCGATACAGTGGGTGGATTTCGAGCATGATGTCGTTGAACATACCATTTTAAAATTTAAAAAAAAATGTTTCGATTCTGCCATCCCTTTTGTTCTTACACTTTGTCGTGGAATTTTGGTGGAATTTTGTGACAGGAGGGATTGGGGAAATTGAAAGGAGAAAATAGAGTTGAATTATAAACGAATTTTTGCCACCTCCTCGAAAGGCATTACAACCAAAATTTCCGCCTTTTCAAAGACAGTTTTTTTCGGCACCTTCATATTTAAGAAAACTTCGGGCTTTGAAGCTTAATGTCGATCGCAACTCTTCCATTTTTGTTGTCTCGATCTTTTACTCTGTTCGCCACCGTAGTATTATAGTACCATAGTGTGTGTTATCAGTCATTCTGCTACTTTTCAAAGAATTTCAGGTGACAAATTTGAACGTTTGGTCAGGGCTATACGCGCAGCCAGTGCAGAAACCCTAGACTACTTTTATTCGTTTTTTCTCCATCCCTCTTTACTCTGCCCTCTCTATTTATTTCCTAAAATCTCCGAAGAATCGGGCCGTTTCCTTCTACCACTGCCCCATCCGTGGCTACATTCTTGTCGAATAACGAGAAGGTTTCGAGGGTCGCTGGCAAAAGTGCAAATCGGCAAAATAGTTGTGATATGTGCGTGTGGCGAGGTGTTAGGCTTTGCTAGATGTTTTATAGTGATTTGAAGTAGTTTGCATGCTTCACCCATAATGTTTGAAGTAGATGAAGATGTTCACTTGTGAGTGCTTTTGCGGTTTTTTTTTCTTTCTTTCTTCTTTTTGCTTCACAGGACATTCACACCTCTATCGATGCCTTTTTGACAGTGTAAGCATATAATACAGAAATTACAGCAATTTTTTTCACACCTTTCAGGTTTTGCATATCCATTTTAAAAGAAATTATTATTGTTTTTTAATTCTTAAAACTCTCTGAGTATCATGTAGTTCGCTACGGTACTTTTCAGCACTTCCGAGACGCTTTTGATCATTTGGGAAGACAAACTTCCTCAAATATCTGCTTGAATCTCGTTTTTTTCCTCTGCGAAAGGTCAAGTATTTCTAACGGATATTACTTCTACAAATCTGAAGTTTGATCTCATAATGTTCTGCTATCATCGCACGATTGCACACTTTTTTCGCGTACAATATAGTGAAGTATGCACTATATATGTTCGTAAAGGTACTTTTCCAACAACAAAAAGCTTATCACTACGTGTTATATGTGCCTGTATAAACATTAGCCTTCCAAAACTCACGTTAAAAAAAACTGTGAACATATGGCATCTGACTTAGGTCCGGTCCTTGTCATGGTCGGAGAAGGAACTGCACTAAATCTTGCATTATGAAAATGGATTAGACCCGATCCGGAATCGATAAAAGGCAGCCACTCGAACAGAACTGGATTTGATCCATCTGTATTTTGTCCTGGTTAAGCACGGTCCCTTTCGCTCTTAATGGGACCAGGACAGGCTTTAACCAGGTCCGAAGTCATGTCGCCGTTAATGAATGATTCACCTTTCAAAACCATGTTCAGGTACAGTGTTCTCCTCGGGTGTAAATAAAATGTTGTGCTATACGAAAGACGATACAATTGTTTAAACGTAGGACGCCGAAACAACTTCAAGCGCCGAGAGCACGACTGTGTTTCATGAGAGGACGTCCGTAAACTTGCGAAATGAATGAAGCTTATGCTATTGGCGCGTTTGGGGCGGTACCGAATTCATGTGCCATACTACTGGGGCTACAGTTGTTGCTTAACCATTATGAAATACAACCCTGTGCAACTTGATGCAGCATCTTCATATTGCAATGCCAGCTTTCACCGTGTTTATTAATTATGCGCTCAGTTTCCACAACTGCAGTGTCAATTTGTGGGAGGTTGGGGACGGGGGGAAGAGGGAGGGAAGGCTGTCCAAAGATATTAGTTGTTGGACCTCAGAGACCATAGTGACCAAAAAGAGGGTTGCAAAAATTTCTAAGTCTAGAAAATCCAGCGATATATTATTATTATAGATGAAAGACAGCTTTTACATTTTCGAGGCAAAACGAAAATTTCGCCAAAAATACGCTTCCGTCCGTCTGAAAGTAAATTTCTTAATTTTGCTTAGCGAATCCCCACCCTGTTTCGAAATTTTCCAGTCCTGCACTTGTTCTACTGTTTCACCGTCAAAGGATTTCCCACATTCTTTGACCACTTCATTGTGCTAATTGATCTGTTCTAGATAAGGCGGAATTTCCTTCGAGAGTGGGTTCCTCGGGCTTATCGCATACCCTCGAATTCAGTTCCTTCAGTTCCTCCTCACCTAAGGCTTAGTCCGCATCCCGCTAAAGATGGGGATTCGCATAATCCCTCGCCTCTTGGGATTCAGAACTCTTTCAAATGCGGTTTTGCGCGTTAACGTTTCTGATTTTCGCGTCCGCCGTATCAGCTTTCATAGCTTCTTCGTTCGTTGCAATTTGCTATGGTACCTTCTCAATATACCGTTGCGTGCGATAGTGGAGGACAGAATAGTTGACAAGCTTACCGTGAAATTTTGGGACAGTAGCCTAGCAGTCAAAATTGTCGACAAACTTGTCGCAGAATCCGATCCTGTTGTCCTTCGAACATTTACACATCTCGAAGGGTGTTGTGATTTGAAAACTGAGTCAGCTTACTGCTCTATCGAAACAGCGTGACCGCACAGTTGAATCCTCCTTCCAATCGCGTTTTATTTATTCAGCTGTGGCGCACGTTGTCCATATAGACATTGCAAGGGAAGTCTCCTCGCTGCGTGTTTGTGAATGTTTCAATAAGAGGAGGAAGACAGTGGTGCTGGTCGATATGATTGGACATATCGGACGACGAGAAATTCTTTGGAACTCTGCAGTACATCCGACCATTGCGTTACTCCTGATCATATGAGACCGCAAGGTGTGCTTTCCAACTCACTGTTTATATGACCACTTTCTATCTTTTGTTCATTATTATTCCACCTATTGCTAGTTGTGGATTCGTTTGCTGACAGCCGGTCACTTTTTACTTGAATCGATATTCATTATTTCTTACGCTATTCTACCCGGTTGTTGATTGTGGTCTCCTGGGTGCAACTATTTATGATTGTGACCAGAGCTGCTATGTATCAAACACCTCTCGTTCATGGCATTCTCATCTTCAGCTTCCTTGTTTGATTCATTGACACTATATTATCGAAACATTCTGTATTGAGCGCAGGCTGCACTACGTTGAACGCTTGTCGCAGTAATATGGCTGCTTCCGCTAAAAAAAATCGCATTTGTGATGGTCGCTGCATGTGTTATACAGAAGTACTTTCATCGACTTTGTTGGTCTGATGTTTTTCGTAATCATTCACAATCATATTACTTTCTTAACTTTCTTCAATTGTAATGTTTTCATACTTTTTGACTCTTGTGCCAGTGCTATGTCATTCAACACTCTTGCCTCGTACCACCCCTATTCTCATTCTGCCTACTGAACTTTTGAGTGGACCGTAGTATTCTATAAGTTTTTATTATTTCCGTTTGTTGACATAATATTTTGTATCATTTGAATAAATATAACAGACAAATGTAATGCATACGATAAGTTATCAAGTGAACACCTATATCCCGAATGGTAACTCACACAACTTTTATCTTTTTTGCATTTCAGTTCCAGCTTCGATCTAACTGTTGGTGTTGTTTCACGGAGTTCTTGAATTGTATATGCGTCATATATATACATATATATATATATATATATATATATATATATATGTATATATGTATAAAGTATAAATGTTTTGTAACCTACATATGTCTGCTTTGTAGGCCTCAACATATGGCGCAGAAGGGAGAGGAAAACTCGTCTCTGCGCAGTCACTTGTTGGGCCTCATACTGCTGTTCATCGTCAATCTCTGTTGGGTAGGGGCCGCTGAAGTCTCTCGGGTGAGTGTATTTGATATTTGGAGTATTGTGTGCAAGAGAACAGGTTCAAGCAACAGGTGCATTGTTTATCTAATACTACTGTCACTATTCGTGCATTTATGAAATGCTAATGTTTTCGACGTTTATGACGTTTAATTCAACGAAAACTATCGAAAAACAAAATATTATTTCTACAAGAAAATGCATTACGAAAAAGAAACATCGCATAGAAATATTATTTGATTGTAAACCTTATTCATCATGCGATTGTATCATAAGAAATTTGTGTTTCATTAATTGAAATATTTATTTATTTATTTATTTATTCATTTATTTATTTATTTACTTATTTATTTTAATGAACAGAGCATTTATTGCGAATAAATGTCTCTTCATATCGCTTCCACTTGCTTTAACCCAATGCCTCTCTGGTCCACTTAGCTTCTGTGGATTGAAACATCAAAAGTTTTAAATTTTGTTGTAACTGATAGTATTTTAAGTACTATGGGACACTACGAGATCATAACGAAAGGCTTTCATCAGCCTTATTTGCAAAATGGTTGCTCGCTGAGTTACATGTCAGAGTTTGAGTTAAGCAACTTTCGTTGTGTTGTTCGTTTTGTGGGCCATGATGGGAATTCTTATCTCATTAAAACAATAACATTAAGAGCATATTTCCTCAAATATTTGACATTTATAAACCAGAGTAGTGAAGAAATCGACTAATTTTTAGAGCGTTGATTCTGACCTCGTGTTTTCGAATTCGAAAAATTTTTGTGTGGTTTTTTTTGAATATGATAAACTTATTCGATCGTTGCGCCAAAATCTTTAGAAATGAATTATTCAACCTTTCTCTCTCCTCCATTTATTCAACCTTTATTCTGCTACGTTGGCATTGCAAAATTGTGCATTATTCCGAGAAGACGCATCATTTTCATGTTTAATCTAGCAAGAAAAAACGGGCTATAAATCTCTGCCAAAGTGAGCTGTTGTTTTATTTCCCTCAAATATATTTGAATATTCTCGAGAGGCAACCCCTGAATGACGCACATCCCTTTATCACTGCTTCTACATCTCGCTGATAAATCGTTTACTGCTTTCAGTTCATTTTTGTGGATCTCAATTTCAAGCGACCTTTCTTAATGGCATATGTAAAGTTATCTATGTTAACGATTTATATGGCTCGATATTTTCTAGACAAGAGATACGGTACGGATGCATATGAGGTAATGGTGTTTTTAATAGTTTTTTCCCTGAATAAGCGAGGTCATTGTTCTACCAATTTTTGTTTTTTGATATGTAAACTTATTAGTTGTTTTTTTTTTTCTTGAACATCTTGGTTCCTTCTCAACAATCGAACTTCACTTACTTGAATTTACTTCAAAGATTGAAAATCTTAACTAGTGAATCATCTTTAGAGTTTAGAATATTTGCAAACGAAGAACTCATTATATCGTTAGTGAACTAAAAAATGGCGATCTTCTTAGTCGTTTAATGCGTTGATGAAATCTTCCTCGAGACGTTGGCTTTGATGTAGAAAGTAAGAGATAACTTCAATTTTTCAGCACTTATCGTTTTTTTCCGCACGTTTTCGACAATTTCGTGCAGAGCTGAATTTGCATTCTCTTTTTCGGAATCAAAACATCTTTTCTATGCTCTCTTTTATGCTTTTCTCTAAGTCTTCTTGTCGTTACCTCTAATTGAATCCAACTTGCACAAATAATGGATCTAATCGCATTACTCCTTCATCGTTTCCTGCCGAATGTTTCATGTCACATGAGCGTGTGCAACTGATTCAAGAAACTATAGGCTAATTTGATGCAAATTTTAACGTCTGAATAGAGTAAATATTGTGTGGTGGTGAGATGAAGATGTAAAAAAGTGAGGGGGAGGGACACGTGACGAGTTTGAAAAACGTTCATTATTTGCTCAGCATAAGGACTTAGAGGCTGCTTATTATCACCGTATCCCCCCCCCCCCCCCCCAAAACCTCCGCCACAGTACCATGGTAGACACAACATATTCCTCCGTGACCAAACTCTGTTGTGCTGTAAGAAATTAGTCATTTTCAGCAGAGTGGCTACCAGAAGCTGGCAACTTCAAATGACGAAGACTTGAATGAGATGGAATTACTGGTAAGCTTGTTCTTGTGTCTTCCCACTTTCTAGTTTACTATGGGAGTTATATATATATATATATATATATATATATAGTGTATAGCTGTTATTAACCCACACTGGGATTACCTCTAGGCTTTGAAGGAAGTCAACCTCGAATCCTGTCTGGATTTGCGAATAATCGTCATTGCAAACAATATTTGCGTCGTAAACGCGAAGATCGTTACGTATTGTAGTGGTACTGTAAGGACAAGCGCCCTAGAAGCAGCCTATATCAAGACACTTAATGTCGATAGAAGCATTTAGATTTTTCAATTGAGTTCACTTTTCTTTTTTCCCCACCTACTGTTTCTCTGTTCCTTTTTCCCTCTTTTTTTTCTCATTTTCATTTCCCCTTAACTACTTCTATGTAATATAACTAAACTCATCCGAAATTGCGTGAAACTAATCACTCTTTAATTTGCCTAACACTTCCTCTCAAATTCCCATAAACAATTCTTTTTGCTAATTGCTCTTGCATGCCATTTTGATATTTGCGTAACATATATTGTTAGCATAAAGTGTCGAAACATCGCTAATGAAGCTGTTTTATATGCGTCATTATACATTTTGTATATATATATATATATATATATATATATATATATATATATATATATATATATATATATATATGTATATGGGCCCTGACGATGGCTGAGGCCCATTTCCTTGCTACTTGTAGTTCCCAATTGAACCAGCGATACGCTGCCCTAACCTTATCGCAGCTAATCGCCCTGCTTGCAGCAAAATAATAAGAAATTTAATATGAAGTTAAAAAGTCGGCAAAATAGATGAGTTGTTTCAATAAAAGATCTTGGGCAAGTTACACGGGTGTAAGTTGAGCTAGAGTAATCTGGTGTTTTTTATCATGCACAAGATGGTAACGAAACAGATTGTAGACTCCAGTCGAATTCGAGCGTGTAGTCGGAAGCGAGGAAAGTGATGTTGAGGGGACTTCGAAACCTCGTCGAGTACGATTCTCCAAGGTTTTGTATTTGTTTCTATCGTTATATTTTGATAGATTGAGGGAGGAGGGCGGGATAGAAGAAGGTATATTTATAGATACAGAAGATTACTGACTTCGAATTCAGATTCTTAGAGCAAACACGAAACAAGCCTCTTATCGATTGTATGTGAAATTGCACTCAGTTTGTCGGCACAACTACCTCGTAGTTTCCATAGATAAGTATATTCTGTGTTTGCCTTAGGTAATTGTCAAACGAATCATGACCAATTTACATTTTGCAATAATTCCTGCAGATTGTGATCAAGCAAGGGGATAACCCGCTGTATTTTGAAAGGAGTTGAGGATATATTTTGGGCTAAAGAGCGTAGTTAGGAAAGAGAACGTTCGGTTATTGTATCCAGCCTTTATAAGGAGGAATTTTTTGAAACTTGCTGAATTTTTATGCAAATTTATGGTTCTTTCATTGAGAAAATAAAAAGCTTCTGTTTTGAAAATAAACTTTATACATAAGAGGAATTTACGTGTTTCATTGTTATCTGTAAAATATCCATTGCCACATTTTCTCGACGTTCCCGTTCCATATTTTCTTTCCAAGTATTAAAACCACTAACGGGTTCTCAGACGGTTATAGTATGTTCGTATATTTGTATGTGTGTATATTAGCGAATTGATTAAATTTTTTAAGGGAAGAAATGAATTAACCAAAAATCTGAGCGAGTTTCAATCCGTTTCTTAAATAACGATAATATTATGGAAATCTAGATTAGTAGCGAAAGCTGTTTTACTTAAAAAGGTGACGATTTGTAATAAATAAACTGTATATTCACTGAATGGAGCAAAGCGTGACTACTGATTTCTGTTCTATGCACAAGTTGAAAAAATGAACGCAGTGATAGGTGCACATGTGGAATAAGCGCATGTATTCACATCTGCACAGATGTACAATTTTTGGTTTTAATTTTATGCTCGACTTCAATTAATATAACATCTTAGCGAAGCTAACTGCTTGAGTTTTGTTTACGTTCAATTTTGCCGGTGACGTTTTTGCTTAACAAATCGTAAATAAAACATGATTTAAGATGTGTGAGGTGCGTCGCATGCCGGCCGGTTTGGCCTACGAGGCATTCCAGGCGCGACTTCCATATTCGGCATTCAGCTTGGCATGCTCACGACCTCTGTCGCGTAAATTTCAATATTCATGCATCCTCCCGCCCTTGGTAACGTTGAACTTTTGCGTCCTCATCTGTTGTGCTGGTCTTTCACTTGGGGTTTTTTTTGTCCTGAGTTCCAATGCTTGTGGACCAACGGGTCTCTTCAATAGGTGAACCCTTTTTGTTTGCGTTTTCTTGTAATTCCCACAGGTAGTATGATAGTGAACTGTTGTTGTTAGGAGGTGAACAGAAGAGGTGGAAAGCGTATGAGACTGTAGAATTAAGAGAGAATGGCTGAAAAAATGCATCGAAACAAACATTTCACGCAGATTGTTGTTCTTAAAAGGTTTCATCACCTTTTTGAATAGGCACATCGATGCATCCTAGGCATTGCAGCCGAACACACTTGTGAATCTAATCAATTCGATGTTGTGAATTAAAATAGCACATATTGTTCACGGTAGTGTTGAAGGATGAAACCACGTGGTTGGTGCTGTATTTGAAAGGGAAGGTGCAGTATGTCGAAGATGGTGACATTCATTCATAATCTCAAAAGTTGTACCACAGAGATTATTCACTACTTCCCTGGAGCATTGCATCCCTTTGTAATATTTGTGTCGCTTCGAGTAATCAGTCTTTCAGCATGAGTAACATTCTTTGAAGATCCATCTTCTGTTGATGTCTTTAAACGATGCACGTTAACTTTTTTGGTTGCAATTGCTTGCATATGCATATAGAAGCTGATGCGTGTTTGATGCACTAGTGCTATTATTACAAGTTTTTGTTCGCTGCATTGCTTTCTTTAAGTATCAGTCTTTTTCTTTATGGAGACTGGTTCCGGTCCGTGCCATATTCAGTATATTCATGCGATATTCCTTTTTTTTGATGGAAACAGTTTGCATTTCAATAGTAGTCGGCATTGTTTTTGAATTAAAACTTCACTCCACCTAAGACTTTCGCCAGTACTTCAACACGATCTTACGAATTTTCTTTGTCGTTTTTTCCTCATATACCCCAAACGTATCGCTTCATCGCATTAGCAGTCTTATTGAGCCATATTGTTCGAAAAGTGTTTTGTATTTGTGGGGACTTTTCAACATGAAATCGCAAAGGTTTATTTGTTTCAGTGGATTGCATGCACGCTGTCCTACCAAGCATCTCTCCTCTTTCTTTCGGTTTCCTCTGTAAATCTTATCTCGGCGTCCTCATCATTGATGGTATTATCGTTTTCGGCGATTTGTCTCTCGTCATCGTCGGATCGTTTCACATCGGTGAAGCTTTTGCTCGTTTTCTGCAATTTAATCGGTATGTTTTCAAATGAATCAATGCATTTTGCATTCCTAATTTTCCTTGTAAACTTTTGATGTGTTTGGCATTTTAGAGTAGTTTAGAGTAATTGAACGTTATCGGTGAATATAAAGGCCACGATGAATAAAACTCTTCTCTATGCTGCAGCTGTCCTTCGAAATTTCCTTAGTTTCAATTTAGACAGTGATGTGACTTTGAAACTGGCAAATAACTCTCGGCCGTATTGCTAATGGTGGGCGTGTGGCGCCATTAAAGTTCAAACTAGAGGTCATAGTTGTGGTAGGATTTTGGAGGATTCGTGCGATTGACAGTGCTGCATCATCTTATAGATGAGGGCAAATGAGCGAAATAAATGTTTTCCTATTTAAGCTATAAACCTTCTTTAACGGTGGGATCATGGTTGTGACGACCGACTCGCGAAGTGTAGGGGATATTTTTGCTTTTGTTAAATATCGCTTTTCGTCAGATGTTCAAGTGTCGTGGGCTTTCTTTCCTCCCTTCACCTCTCTTCTAATGTTGGAATGAAGCGGCTCTATGAAGAGTGGAAAAAGTGTTTTCAGATAGAATGCCCTAATATTTGTTTCATTTGATATTTTGACGAGAATATGAATTGATGGTAAATTTTTCACAATACCAATCAGTGATTGCATTCAGTGCTTAGCTCTGACTCTGATGCGACTGTGGATAAGTAATGCGATGATGGTTTTTGTTTGAAGTCAAGCAACACCTCACCTGTACCACTGTGTCTGTTCACCTTTTATTAGCATAAATTAACGAGCTTGTTTACTATTTATGAGTAGTACGATAAGTGGGAACTTTGCAAGCGATTTGCACGGCTCGTCTGCCAGATATTACGACGCCTTGAAGTGACTGTTCTTTTAGAAGTACTAATGTAGAAGTAGACTTTTTAGCCTGGAAACTAAACAAAGAAATTAGATTTTCCAAATGCCGACATTATAAACGAAAATCATCTCTGTAGAATTAGGTTTCTTTAAGCGGTTGGCGTTGTGCTGATATTCTGGTAAAGTAAATTTTTTGCACATTAATGCTGACAAAGTTTGCTGTATATTACAACTCCTTGTTGCAAAAATACTGTTGGTCCATTGCATCGTCCTTGTTGCAAGGGCAACCAACCTTTCAGGAATTTCTTTCTATATTTGCTAACATTGTTTGCCATTTTGGGAGGGGAGGGGATCAGTTTTCAGTATCCTCTCCTCTATGGCTATCTAGGATTTCTTGATGACGGATGGAATGTGAGAACAATGCTTTGCGCAGTTTTTACATATATTTTTGCGTGATTGGGAGTCTAGTTGTTGGAGATAAAGGCACCAGTTATAACCATCTGCTTTTCATACTCCTTATCATTTTTCGATCTAAAACTATTCAGGAAGTTTTTTTTGTCGGTGCTCCGTGTTCTCATGGTGGCGGTATGTATGAAGGAGAAGAATAGAGGAGGAGGCCGTTGAATTAGGAGTATTGTCTTGCATAAAGATGCAGATTTTTATATTTATTGCATGTTATTGTGCAAGGTTTTAGCAAACAATCGTTTTTAAGGTGTTGCCTTGGTGTCCGAGTACTCATTGTCACTGTATGGTACATCGCTTGCATTCTTCTCAGCTTTATGCTACGCCTTATACCTCGTCTACTTCTCTTACTGCCAAAATACGGGTTGTGATGTTGATATGAATTTTATATTCGGTGAGTGTTTAGCTTGTCATTATTTATTTATTTATTTATTTATTTATTTATTTATTTATTTATTTATTTATTTATTTATTTATGCATGTTTCTGACCGGTGAATCTCGAGATCTTTTCACGTTATATATTTTTCGAGATTTCACATTATATTTTTTTCAAGTGCATGTTTTCTATTTTCTATATCACGAGATTAATGCCGGTTTGAAGTTACATTTCATTAAGTGAAGAGCTCGACGGCTGCAAAGGTATAATTCTATGTACAGTGAAGAAATGAGATGCCTATAGAGGAAAGTAGCAACGAATGCTGCCAGTTTACCGCTGCTTGGTGAACTATTAGGCACTGTATTTTATTTTATTGCCTGAAAAAAAATGTACCATATTTTCAAGCAGTAAAGTGTGGTGAAATTTTGAATAAGTTTTAGCTTTCAAATTGGAACGCAATATTGTCAATCTGTGTACTTTCGAATTGCATCAAGAGATGAGGTTCCATGCTTCATTTTAGCAGAGTAAAATGGAAGAGTGATGAATTCTCGATGATAGACCTATAGTGATGTAGCAATGTTTCTGAAGTTTCGATATGACCTCGTTTCTCATTCACTACTATGCCCAAGTATTCAGGCACTGCCAACTTTTTTCGACAATTTTTCGACAGTTTCAACTTTTTTTCGACAATTTTCGCTAATTATTTATTATTGTTCAAATGTGCATTGTTTGCAATTTTTTTTTTTACATCAAGTTTCTTTCCAAAACTTTTTGTTTCACCGTTTTGAATTATCTTCAATTGTACGTTTTCAATTTGCATAGGTAGATTAGCGTTCTGAAAGGGATGGCAAGACGTGCTGATTTGCAGTCTCACTGCTCCTAGCAATCGCATGAACAAAGTTTTCACATATCTTACTAATTGTTGGCAATTTATGAAAATAGTTGATCTGTTGAGTGGAGTTGCGAAAACAGTTATCGTGCCAGCTGTTTGCTTATTTTTGATTCTACCAGCTGTAAATTCGCAACCGGACCGGTGCAAAATGTGACATTATTGAATGTGTATTTTGTTGTTTATATAAATACTGCGAGCAGGTGGTGATGAAAAATACTATAATTGGCGTTGATGAGTGTTCACCTTTACCCATTGACTGAACGGGTGATGTGTTGATTGGGTCGGCGGTTGTTCTACAGTAATAATGTGTGAAATGTGAAGTGAGTTTGGATGGGGCGACTGCTTATTACTTAAGCGAATTTTGCTGTAGAAAGAGGGTTTCTGAAGTGTGAACATCGATTGTGAGGGAGACATCCTCATATTGAGGTATACTACTGCTACGAATTTCATGTTGGAATTTGTTTGCATAAGCGGAGAAGATACGACGGGCGATACGCAATGATGCGCGAATGAAAGGAAAATTCGTTCGTTCTTCTATAGGGAAAATGAAATTAGTCGATTAAATTTGAAAAAAAAAAAACACCTGTGTGGGATGAATGACTTTGAGCCGTGAAAGTTGTTTTTTAATGGTCCTTATCGCTCTATTGATACAGACTATCGTATCATTTTGATCTTTGCCTCCTCCTCCCCCCCCCCTACGCACTGCTCCTTCTTTCTCGCATTAGCTGGATTGAAGAAAATGTTGGTGTATGATATCGGCTGTTCAAGTGAAGAATGCGTCTCCAAGTTTTAAACCTGAAGAGCTGTGTGATTTCGAAGTGTAAGTCACATAAAAGTGATTATCTAAATATTGCAAACGTAAGTCCCTCGTTAGCATCCGTTAAAACATTGGGACATTGATAGTGCTTTTATCATTAGAATGTATTTTTATTGAATATTGAATTGGAGGTTTCCGATAATTAGGCAGTAGGCTTTATGATTGGGCTGTATAGGTTTTCGTTGGAAAGAAATGTTTCATGGAGAGAGTTTGATAGGTTGATGAGCGGAGATAAGCTGTTTGAATGCAGCGACGTGAAAACGGGTTTCACATATAGGAAGCGGTTTTGGCCGAGTTACAATTGCTATTTATGCGAACTAATCGCCGTTTACTAATTTCGCTATTCATTCTTCAACGTTCGTGTAAAATCATTCAATCTCTCGCTGTTGTTTGCATTAGTATTGAATGATTTCATATATGGATACTATTATTACAACTCACAAGCAACAAATAAGCGTCGACGAATTTTTCTATTTAGCTCACTCTTGAGATGCTCAGTTGATTGTTGCACGAATAGAGAGGGAGATGAATCTGTTGTTGAACGCAAATATACACAGTTATTATTATTTTTTAATAATACTTTCACTAGTAATAATTTGTGAATTTGTGATACAGAGCGTTTCATCTTGGTTCTCTGCAGTCAATCACCATGCATTACAGAAAGTCTTTTTTCATCATGAGCAGCTATGACAGGGTATTGTTGAGGCATCGAGAGACACAACGAAGTAGTCGGAGGATGGGAGATAATAACAGATGGAAAAGGCAAAGGCATTGCGGGCATACAAACCTTTCCACATTCGGCACTCCCATTTGTGAGAGGATACCTAAATATATCTTGTGAGGAGTTTAAACATTGAAAGAGAAAGGCTGGAAAAAGTATGGTGGATGGGAGCGCTGCCCTACTGACGCGTAACAGCATCTGCAAAAATTGCAAGAAAAGCGCAAAATGACCTAAAGATGACAAAAATTCGAGAAAAACACGTCCTCAATTTTTACGCTTAAGCTAGCTGGCCACTTTTTTCGATGAACAGTTCCAAAAATATTGCAGAATCACGCAAAAACTTAACATTTCAACTATCCATGCCCAAAACTTCATTGGAAAATGAAAGGTGGAAGAGCGTTGTTAGGTTTAAAATGTCTGTCATTAATGTTGTGATCATTAAATTCATAATTCTGCGATAATTTTCAAGTTGTTTATGCCGAATAGAACGGCAATCTTCAATGACGTCGTATACTACAATTGTCGCTCATCGTAATTGATGAGGTTGATGCGGATTATTTACTGAAAATAACGATAATACCGGTTGTTTATTAATTACACGAAGTAAATGGACCAGTTATTCCCGAAAATTCTTTATGATTAGAACTATGATGACTTATTCGGAAAGGATAGTGAATTATGCTAGCATTAGACGGAATTTATTCCGTTGAATAATTTTTTCTAGCATGAAGTTGTGCGATTGTTTTCACTAACTTCAGATGCTTCCAATATGGTGGGATTCTTTGAAATTGTATGCACTCTGATTTGAATGCATCGCTTTTAGTGTTTGTTCCCAATTTTTTATGCCACTTAGGTGTTTAGTCATTTGAATTTTTCTTTTCTATACAAGCAATTGATGTACCACTTATTTTATATCATTTTTTCGTTCCTTTTTTTCTTGATACTCTTTTTTTAATGGTGTATAGTGTTTGTCTTGGTTTCATGTTCTGCAATAAAGTTGCAGTTCCATATATCATTCATTGTTTAGCAAATTGCGAAGTTCCTTTTTTTGTATTCAATATCTCCATGGAAAAGTATATGCGCACGTGTATATTAAGGAGCAGCGAGAAGAAACAAGGCAAAAATTGTTTTTTCTGTGAATGGGTGAAGATGAACTAAGCAGCGATTTTTATACATAGTGGATTATGTTTTTATTAGTGGGCGAAAGGGGAGAGGAGGGGGAGCGAGTTGGGAGATAGGCGTACGATTCGTAGAGAATTTAGAATAAGACTTCAGATAACCACATTTCCCAGCAGGCAGAGTATTGCGAAATTATCGTACTCTTGAGGGGGTTTAGTTGATAACGAATTGAATTCCTTAGGGGGGGGGGGGGAGAAGTAAAGTTATTACATTTTTTGTGTTAATTCTGGGAAATCATCGAGTATGATGTTCAGCAGGATATCGATAGTGTTCAGCGTTCTGTTTCAGTTCCATAAAATATTTGCTAGGAAGGGGGATAGGGCGGAAGGGGAGTCAGTAGAAAAAAAGAGGATATAGGAGGTATTTAGCGCGTCGCGTTGAAATTGGCTGATGAGATGAGAATTATGCGAAGTGGGCGATCACCTGAGCGAAGGAGATCACTCGGTCAACTGCATTAGAGAGCACGACATTCACTTGCCCCACAAGCTAAACACGCCCGAGTGACATCATTTCTGTCCATTTCTCTATTTCATATCCGTATAGGGGTTTAACTTTTTTTTAAAGACTAGAAATAATTGGTATCTATTGTAAAAAATCGAATTCTTTTGCTATTGCAATTCAATATAATTCAACATCTCAAAATGTGGTAAAAAAGGCCTTAGATCATTGAAAAGTGATATATCGTTGGATTCATTGATTAAAACGTATTGCAACGGCCGCTTGTTGCTCCATATTTACCCTACTGTATATGCATTTGCAAGTTGCATGGTAAGGTGAACCCGATTGCAGCTAACGTATTGCTATCATAAATCCTACGAAAGGAGACAGAGTTCTTCATGAAACAGTTACAGGAAGGAGTGCATTGAAAAAGAAATGGGTTGGCTTTAAGGAGGGGAAGAGGAGGAAGGTGGGTGAGAAAGGGGAATAATGGAGAAATGAAAATGATGAAATGAAACGTTTGCAGGAATGGTTGGTGTGCTGACCGTTACGATCTATTCGCCGATATTACTTCTCATGCACTATATGTCCATCGAGACACTCTTCCCACTGCCCGATCGCATGCAGTTTCTAATGCTAATATTGAACGGCATTGTGGGCACGGTATTCAGCGACTTCCTCTGGTTACAGGCCACTAAACTGACCAGCCCACTGGCCGCCTCAATCTCGCTTTCGATGTGCATTCCATTGTCGCTGCTTGCCGACACATTGTTTCGCTCACAGCCGCCATCCACGATTCACTTGGTTGCCGCCGTACCTATAACACTCTCATTTCTTGGTGCCGCTCTTCAGCGCTCTACACCGGTCGTTTGTCTTGACCTCGTTTTGAGTGGTCCTGGAGAGGGTATCAGCTTGATTGAGGAGAATGAACTGCTTAGTGATGAACAGTTATAAATAAAGAGCGGCGTGACGGTGCATTAATTTTTGGTTGTACATCTTTTTTTTGCGTTTAATGAGGACCGAGCTTGTAAAAGGGAATTTTGGAACGACCTCGACCCGCGTTTTGTTGAAGAGGCAAGAGAGAAAAAGAGCAATATAGTCGACCTTGTATGCAGCGAATGGAGGCGAGCCCACCGAGCGTTTTCCAACCAGTTGACAGTTGAATAGCGCCTGTTTCGCGGTCGCTGTTGCCGTTGCTGCATCATTCACAGATGCTTGTCTCGGGAGTACCTCCTCGGCCGGTGGCCACTTTGCGACGAGTTTCTCCTACATCGATACCCCTCCCTTCGCTCTCTCCATCACCTCTTTCCGGCGGGGGTGCTCTTTCTGCCTTCAAACCGATTTTACCGTCCACTTCGGACTCATTCTTCGTATCGGCGCTTAATTCTCTAATAGTACCGGGCGACGGCGAATCGAGTCCTGATCGAAGTGTGGCTGCACCCAGTTTCGACGGTTAGTTTTTAAATTTTTTCACTTCCGTTCGGTGATCTCCGAGTTTTTTAAAAATACATCGTATTCTTTTTTTACGAGCTTATCTACTAGAGTTCAGGTGTTGTGTGCAATAAGTTTTATGCGGGGTTGGGTCGGTGCAGGGTGCGGGTGGGCCGTGGGCGGATGCTGAGAGGGGCGCGTTTCTAGAGATGGGGCTGGCAGGAAAGGGAATGGCGCACGCGGCATGTGACCTTGCGACCTGCACGCGTATCAATCCAGGTCAGCCGCTCGCCTCCATTCAGCGATCTGTTTAGCGTGTTTTTGCGCGCCCGTTCAAGGTCACCGTGTGCCTCGACTCTGCCCTTCTCTCACTTCTGAGCGCATCCTGTTTTCACTTTTCAGGCTCAGATCGTGTATCCAACCAGAACGGAACCCTGCTTTGTCAAGTGTGCTCTGATCGCGCCTCTGGATTTCATTATGGTGTGTTCGCATGCGAAGGATGCAAGGTGCCATTCACAAATTATACACTGTTACGTTCCGCCACATGCGCGTACGAATTTTCAAATAATGGACATGTTGAGTTTAAGCACTGGAGTGGAAGAGTAATTAGATGAACAGGAAATAAATTTTTCATCCGAGTGGAGAAATGATTGAAATCTACTTTAACTGATAAATTATTTAATGAGGAAAGGGTACTAATGAATTAGATGAGATTCGTTCGCAGCATTATAAATGACCTGTGAGTTCATCAAGAAGCATTGCTGATCCATAAAAAGGGAACTGCCATACGCGAAGTGAAATAATCTCACAGTGCTACAAGGTCATTTGTTAAATGGGCAGTATCATAACGCATACGTATGCGGGGTTATGCTGTTCTACCCACAATTCGACGGTGTTACTTCGTTCACAAATAAAGGTAGTTGAAATTGGTCAGTTGGTGATGAGTTCAGCATATGCTTAAACGCAATTCCCTTATATAACTTTTGCTAGTGAGTTTTACTTGAAAGTTGTACGAATATATTGGCGGATATTGATATTTATGGAGGTTATTGCTTGTTCATTTATACAAGCTAAGAGAAGTGCTTCTTGAAGGGTTTCTTTCGTCGTTCAATTCAACAGAAGATTCAATACCGACCGTGCACGAAAAGCCAACAATGTGCAATTGCCCGCAGTAACAGGAATCGATGCCAATACTGTAGATTGAAGAAATGCATCGCCGTCGGCATGTCTCGTGATGGTTTGCCTCTTACGATTCTAATTTATCTTTTTTAATTAAACAAATAAACAAAACAATCCACTCATTTTTAACTACAACTTTTCAAGTTGATTTCAGTTTCATCTCATCACATTCATCGAAAAGTAAAGCTTCTGTTAATCAATTTGCATATATGTAATAGTTTATTTTATTTATTACTTTCGAATATTTCTAAGCCTTCTCGGTGAATATGGAAATAATTGATGATCTCAAGATGTGTAGCCAGATGTTGACCGTCTCAAAAACGTTATCATAGTATGTCGGTGATATGCGGTTTACTTTTGCATGACAATCATTGCGAGTATTTGAACGGAATGCAAAAGTGCGCATAATGCAGAGCTCTTGCTTTAAATATTTTTGTCGTTTTCCACTTTGTGTGTATGTTTCGTTTGACTGGAATTAGGTCATACTGATTCATCGCTCATCGTTAAAGACTACCACTTTACACTCAACAAATTGAAATTCGAATCAACAATTTTTGCACTTTTTCGCTAATATAAATTCTGTTGTTGAATTGGATATTTTAAGTGCTTTTTTTCGGGTCGTCCTCCATATTCGTTGATCATCTAATAGAGATTTCTATGATTGTTCAGGTTTTATTTATTCTTGTGCTTGACCTGAAATAGTGAAAAGAAACAAAAAATTGTTGTAGCGAATAATTGAAAATGATCCTTTTTGACTGAGATGAAGATGAAAAAATTACGTAAATACTAACAAGGGGAAACCAATTATTTGCATTTGGGCTGTATTAGTGTAATGATTATTAGGTGAAAATCTAGGAAGAGCTTCTAGGATGAGACATCGGTGAGTGAAGAGGAGAGAGGATGAGGCTGTGATGAAATTAGTAAAGCAAGGATGAATAGGTGACCGTGTAACGGTGGGTCTGTGGGACGTATGTGAAAAGAGCGACTCCGGTGTGGGGGGACGCGTCGTGCAATCGCATTCAACTGGAACACCGCCGTGTTCCGATAGTAATTGTGCGTCGTGTGGCCTTGGCATCCCTCATTTCGCTGTTTTCACTTTCTCGCTTATTCCTAATGTTAAAAAAGAACTTTCGATTTTGAGATTTCACTTGAGCGAGACGAATGCCACGCACATCAACACACTTCCATTTCGCCCAGCCTCTTTCCCCTTGAAATGGTGCATCTAAAATATCAACTCTTCATTATTTATTGCAGTTTCAAGTGAAGATGATATGAAGGGGGCATACTTCCATTAAATGACATGTTCCCCTTTAGCTGGATGCCATATTCCTTTTATATTTCATCTATTGAACAATTTCAAACAGCAGTCATACATATGCAGCAAACGCATCGAGCAAGCAAAGAAAAAAATCATGTAGCGAAAAGATGAGAGTGAAGTATCAAATTGTAATTTAAATACATTCATAAAAAATTTTACTGTGATGAAAGAAGCGTCTTCCGATGCTTCTCGTCTTTAGCACATCGGCTTTACAATAAAGCTGAACAC
The DNA here is from genome assembly GCA_037389465.1 of Baylisascaris procyonis. Lineage (NCBI taxonomy): Eukaryota > Metazoa > Nematoda > Chromadorea > Rhabditida > Ascarididae > Baylisascaris > Baylisascaris procyonis. The sequence goes on along the minus strand of JAZARR010000212.1, from coordinate 5,987,533 downwards.
TTTCATTGAATGACAGTGCGATTGGGAAAATCGGTTGTATCGGTGTGGAGGTAACTTTTTAACTTCTCACAGTTGTAATCTCATCATAGATTATAAAATTCGATGAGCAGAGGCTAACATTTCATTCATTGATAGAGGGTTCGTCCAGTATTCAGCAAGACAAGGAAATGGTTTAATTACAAATCGCCTTTTTTTAAAGTAGCGACGAGTACGTCATCTTGCGGTTATTTTAATCGCAGCAATAATTCATGGATGCCATATGACAGCCGCCTCCACTGGAATGTAGGCCTTGTTGGTGTAACAGCTTAGATATTGCATCTTGCAAATTTGCGTTCGTTAGTCGCTTCTGGCAATAAGAGGGATGTTCTGCTGTGTGGTGTTCGTACTGTCGCTTCCTGAGATTGCCTCTTAGCTTTTTTCCCTTTTTCGTCGAACCCGTTTTTTATATCAAATAATCGCCGATCCTATCGCCCAGTCATTGTTGACCTCCTTGCTAATTTAAATTGCTGTTCGCTAAAGAATAATAATTTAGCGGTGCGATTCGGGCGAGTGCCAAAAAGGGAGAAAGCACGTTTAGTGGAGGAGATGGCGCGTGCGTCGGCACGCTCACTCATCGACGCTCTGGTCGCCGAGTTGGAGGACGAAGGCGCCGTATTGGAGGCCTGTGACGCAGCGTTTGCTACCCTCGCGCACACCGTCAACACTTATGCTAGCAGTAACAACTACACCACCGATATTCGATGTCCACTTAGGTTCTTTAATCTTAAATGCATGCCATGTTTTTCTTCTTCAGCCACTCAGTCAACAATGTACATTGGCACTAGAAACAATAACAGAAAACAGCCTTGAAATGAAGGAGCCGTCATACAGGAAGATTATATTATCTAAGGATGATGTTATTGGAGGTCCTGCATCTCCTTTTCTTTGATCAGTTTATGAATCCAAGATAGAGTCCATCGTCATATTCGATGCGAATTAAGAGAAGTATCCGTTTTTAAGGCGTTTACGCTGTTGTAATTATCTCACATATCTCCTTGAGCCGTTTGACAACCATTTAATTAGAGGATTGGGCCAGGGTCGCCTCTTTTGCCACCAGCGTATTATGTTTTCCCGTTACTTTTACTGCCGGTATGCCGTGTACAAGGCATTGGATCATAAACAGTTTTGCAACTGTCTGGTTGATCAGCCGGTACTTCACTTTTTTTATTAAAGGGATTTAGGGGGCGTTCACTTCCAGTTCTGAATGTGAAAGGGAAATGAATTAGGTCGTTTCGAGTTAACTTCGAACAGAGCGCAACATGCGTACTCTTTTTCATTGTTCGTTGTGCGGCTTTCCGAGTTAACTTAGATGCTACTTTGCAGCCTTTTCTTTTGCATCTTTGCACACACAATTCCTATTAGAGTGCCCATAAGAGTTTCTCATAATTTGCAGTGCTTTTATTTCCTAAATAGTTTTTTATTTCCTAAAATAGTAATGGCAGGTGATCTTGAACGCTTTAATGGCAGGTAGTTTTACCAGTACAATGCAGTTTCGTATAGCAAAAACGCTTTAAGGAGATGGACATATTTCTGCAAAAAAAAGTTGAGGATTTAGTTTTAAATAAAGAAAGAATGTATCGGCTTTATCTAATATGCGTTTTATTTACTTTCCAAATCTGTAGAAGGCAGTTTCCTTCATGGGATTTTTTGTTGCATTTTGCTCGATGATTTGTGTACTGTTGTTTCATAAATTTTATTCTTCCATTTATCATCGCAGCATTCGACGAAGTGGTTTTTATTGTATTTCAGTATTGTTATAATAGAGCGAATTTTGCTTGAAATTTCAAATTGCGTTTTATTCACCTTAATTTGCTTGTGATCACTGTAAATCGAACCTCTAATATATAAAACTTATAAACTTAACAAAACTTTGAGTGCAACATTTTTGAAATGCGCTCAGAATTTAACGTTTTATCTTTACTAATCTTTCTTATATATAAAATTGTGAGTTAGTTTCTCGGTAGTATATTGTTTTGTTAATTTGTGAGCTTTAGAGAGTTACTAATGACCTTTCACATATTGCGGTTTTTTGTTCATTAAGAAGTCTTTAATACAAAGTGAGCGCGTAATTTCGTATTGAGCAAATTACGTTCCTCGTTGTCAGTTTTTTTTTTTTTATGGTGGAGTGGCACGCGTAACTTGATTTAAATGAGTACAGTTGCATTGTTAGATTCTTGCATTATTGGGGCTTTATATGCTTCGATAAAGGTTTCGGTTGTTGTAGGTTAAGAATGTTCGGAAGTGCTTCTTTCATTTTTTTAAATTACCTCCGCGTTCGTTGTGTGAAAACAACCAAATCGGAACAGTTTTTTTTTTTCCTAGAATATAGGGGTGCAAATTAGAGAGACGTACTTATATTTATTGAAGTGAATTCTTCTTACAGATCGAGTGGTTATTTGCCGACGTTGAAGGCGGTCGTTGAATTTTCAACGTCGATTCCCGGCTTCCATCTTATATTCCAGCAAGATCGTGTCCAGTTGCTAAAGGTGCGCAAAACTATTTGCTTGACAACTTAATTCTTTTTTTAAATTTTGGAGCGATCTTTCGAATACATTTAACAGCTTACAATTTCTTATGGACTCTCGAATGGGAATTGGTGACAGTCAGCGTCGTTAAAGTATCATTACTCATGCCAGCAGATGGGACCGTAGGTGTTTTTGATGAAAAGTAAGTTGCATCGAAAGGTGACGAATGTAGAAAGTGAGCTGGCTTTGCGAAGGTGTCGTGTTCGTTCACGTAGTTTGTTGCTTGCTCTGGACTGGGCAAACTACCAACGCCGTGGGTGGTCGGTTGGCCTGGGCCTAGACAAAGCGAGATGAGAACCACATAGGGAACACTGTATGCTCACTCTTGCATCCACGAATATCGAATTTCAGACAACTTGTAAGTTCAAGAAGCACATATGCTTAATTTTTAGGGCCGTAAAGGTGTGTTTTCGAAAGTTAGCCCGGCTGCAAAATGACCAAATTTTGAATGTTTGCAGTTCTAGGAAGTACATAGGTCTCAATTAGTATAGTCGATCATCTTCTGGTTTATTAAACTGCGAGATGTATTATGATGGTTTAATTGTTAACTTTACAATAATACGCACCGAGAAAGGGGACATCATAAAGGTCATGTGCGTAGAAAGTGGCAAATAATTCCTTCTAAAGGAGGCACTTTCTTTACCGAAGCGTCTCATTAGGGACCAGAGGCCAATTTCAGCTTTATGCTGCAAGTAACGAGTGAGAGATCTTGAAAAGTTGCCACAGCTAGTCAGGATTCCTTGAAATGCTTTGTAGAATGCTTTAAAGAAGCCTCTTTCTATCGCAAATATTTCACAGTTTGCAAGGCTTGTGTTTTCAACGTTTTCAACAAAATGTAGCGTTAAAAAAGGCAATCATATTCATAACGTGCACTTCAGAAGGTAAAAAATTTTCATCTAAAGTTGAAGATATCACGAAATGTTGAAAGTTATTGCTTGACTACTTTCTATCGCAGTGAATATAGCAGTAACTGACATGTCAGGCAAAATTGATTTTCACAGTTCTGGATGAAATGCTTACTCAGTTTTAAATCTCTTGGTTTCATAACAGTTGCTGAGAAAGACTACGGACAGATGCAGAGACCGTTGTTTGTTTTGTTTTATGACGCAAAAATAGAGGGATGGAGTGGGGATTGTTGATGGAAGGTGATTTTGTAGAATTTTGTCTGGGTGTGGAGCACAGCAAGCACTTGATCCTACTCAGCCCTTCCGATGATCCATAAAAAATCAAGGAGGCTATTCGTTCACATTTCATCCTCATATTTCTTCCGAGAGAGGTTTATTGAAAGTTTGAGGTTTTCATCAGAAAGTTTTTCAGATTTCTGTGCGTTTTAGAGACATTCCCATAAGCATATATATATATATATATATATATATATATATATATATATATATATATATATATATATATATGCATATATATATGCACTTTATTTTACAGTTTTATTAGTTTATAAGAGTTTTCTTTTGCAGGGTTCGGTTTTCCAAGCAGTGCTGCTGGCGATGCTACCGGCTCGTTTCTGCGCCTCGGTTGCGTCCTCATTTCTGATGACGGGACGCGTTTCGGGTGAATTAGGCCGCTTCTTCACCGACTCTTTGATCGACTTTGTGCAGCGATTCCGACAGCTCGCACTAAGTGAACGTCAGCTGGGCTTGCTTTGCGCCTTAGCGATCTGTTATCCGGAAGGGATCTCCCTACAGCAGCCATCGTTGGCACATGCGCTGCATGAGCGCCTCTGCTGGTTGCTGCACAGTTCCCTTCTGGCCACTCGAGGCGCTGCGTCGGTGCATGTTGTTCTCACTGCGTTGACAGACCTACGTACTCTACATACGCTGCATCAGGAAAAGCTTCAAGCTATTCGCTTTGCACCGATTGCAGACTCTGCTTCTGTTTGTTCGTCGGTGGCTTCATCATGCGATGAGGGTAGTTATGCAAAACTGGATGTGTCTGATTCGTGCCTTCCTAGTCTAGACACACCACTGCTTCCTGGCGACTCTTCTCAGCAACGTCGTTACTCGTCTGCATCTGTAGGCATGCGGGAGTCATTTTGTGAATCGCAGCGTGAACGAACGTTGTCGTTTGTTGATCGGCATCGTGCAATTGCGTCACTTCTTGAGAAGCCGCCATCTCGTTGTGCACCAGCTGCTCATCTACGTGCCGCATCATTCACATACGATATGTTGCCCTGTGATGAACAGCCACTCAACTTGAGCGTCAAGAAAGATGTTTGAGAGACGGCGTAGGCGGAATGCCATGATGTTGCTTTTATTATTCAGCGGATTGCTTAGCAGATCGTTTGCGCATTCACTGAGCTGTAGTGATTTAAGCGTAATGTGTTCTGCCAGCTGAGCTTCCGTCGTGGACAGCATACTTGGCGAAATTCCCTCCGAAATTTCTCTGCAATATGATTTTTTATGCATTTTGCTAACGGCAGCGTCCGATCTAAGAATTCACCTTCAAATTTTGTGTTAATGCTGAAGTTGTGATGATATTTTTATGCTATACTAAAATATGGCGGAACGAGGCGTTCAGTGATTCGAATATTTCAAAGCATGCTTCTAGTTGTTGAAAAACGCTGCTGTTTCCGCCTTTCCTTTCTCTCTCTTGCTTCTTCCCGCGGTGGGCTGATGTAAATATTGGAATGGCATGTGTTTTGATTGCCTTTTATAAAATTACCTCCTTGAAAGTATTAAATGCTATTGCATTTCTTAATCTAATTTTTTGTGAAACGTCGCTTTCGTTTTGAAATGAAGTGTTTGTCGTTGTCCATGTCTTTAAAAGTGGATTGTTGTTTAAGACACGATGAAGTGATACATAATGCACGTGCAAAGTCTTTTAGGGTGGATGGAGGCGAAGTTTTCGTGCGTTAAATTTGATTCGTGTGTTAAGTTGTTTGTACACGTGATATGCAAATCTTCGGTGCCCACCTTTTTTTCTACGCTTTCCATTCCATTTCATACTCTATCTGTGCTTCAATGTTCTTACGGATCATTATAAATACGGTTGAAATTGTTGTTTCTTTTTTTTTTTTTTGTTATGCAGAAGTGTTGATTGATAAAAGAACCAAACTGAATTGGTCTCACCACACATAAAGTTGTATAATATAGGATTGACGCAACAAGATGAATAGCTCATAAAGCGTGGTACAAATTTGCGTAGCGCTAATACTACACGGTCCGTATAGAAGCCAGCTAGGGGATCGAAGTCGAACGCCCTGAAAAATAAAACGCAATTTTTTCCACCAAATTTTTTTCCTGAAAATTTTGCAATCAATTTCTAATTCAGAGGCGCATCACCTACTTCGCTGTGCAATTGGTAACGAAGTACTTGCACAATTTTTTCTATGCGTCAGTCAGTTCGTTTTAATCGAGCAGCAAGATTTCTTATAACAAGAAAGGAAATATTTTCACGGAAATGCAGAACGATTACGCTATGATCCGTGCTTGCTATCCTTGGCTCAGTCCTTTGGGAACCCCTTCACAGGAATAATTGCAGGTGGTAATCCGGTTACGAGTATTTCTTGGATGCTTACTTTTCTTCCCAAACTTCTTCATATGCATTCAAAAATCTAATCCTATGAATACATCTTTTCAGTTAAAAAAAGATGCTATTTCATGTTGATAGTTGAAGGAAACTTACGAGGAAATGTTATGGAGGTGTACTGGAAAATAACACAACGCAAATAATACGACAACCATGATGAGCATTTTCGTCGCTTTCTTCCTGTAAATTCTTTTAGATTGTAATTGGTTGAAGAGGCGTAATCGTTGTTGCCAGTCGTGATGCAACAAATCGATCACGATTTTCAGACGATGCATTCATTGGCTGTCATGTAAGGCTTCGTTTCTGAATGGACTGATGTTCAGTCAAGGTGCTTCATCCGGAAAGCCTCGACAAAACGTTCGGATGCATATCTTTTGTGAGACCGTTAGGATCAAAAGATAGGGCGACACTGTTTTATGGCCGCGACGAGAAACGGCTATTGAAGGATTCGCATCAAGCTCAATTTCTGCTGCTTTTTGCATCACAAAGAAATCTTGCGGAAGCTTGATATTTATATCTTTCTCGGTCTCCTAATATCGATGAATTTTGCGCATATTTAGATTAAATTTACAGGATGGACACCTAATTGAACATCCGTTCTAATCGTGATTCTTTACTTTATGGCGTCATTGTTTTATAGCCTATCCGATTTTCTTCGTAGTTAGGATTCCTAGGCCCAGTTTTTACTGAGAAAAGAAATCTCAAAAGCGTCCGTCACGCCGAAGTTGGAGGTTCCTTGCGACAACATCTCGGAGAATCAGACCACAGGATAGGCCCTGTTTTAATCCCCTTACGGAGCGTGACAAATTACTGTAGGTGCTTTTTGACCTCCTCAATAGGTCTGCTATAAAGGTGATCAGCTCCAGTCAATTTCCATGGGAAGCTGATTAGGGGGAGGAGAGTCAGAAAAGAAAAAGTTGGACATGATGACTTGCGAAAGGAAATTGTAAGGAAGCAGAGAAGGGATTTTTGCACCATCGTCGCGTCGGTTTTGAAGGTATTAAGATCGGCATCGAGTTTCGAGATGGAGGTATTCGATGATCGAGGTGCTAAATATGGTTTTTCTGCAAAACAAAGTCATGGAGAAATGGTTCCTGTCGCGGGGTTGGAATTAAAAGTGCTCAGATTACGGCTAAAATCGGAGAGATAGGGTCTTTGCTAGCCTGCAAATAGCGCAACTAATGCTGCTTTGAAGTTGAGGAGCAATATTCATGGGCTCATATCTTATGAGTGGTATTGGCATAATTGTCTATAGGTGCTGAACTATTCTGCAGGAAATGCATCTTCGCAGAGCACTTTTGATGGAGACATGCGGGGCATGAAGGTTGGGAGTACTTCCAAAAGATCCTTATCACAAGTTGAGTAAATGCAGAACGAGCATATCGAAAATTAGAAAATGGGGTAGAAAATTTCTAGAAAAGCATTTAAACATTCGCCTCACGCAAAGTGGTCGGTTACATTTGAAACCTCTTTCTGGGCGAAGGGAACATCTGGAAAAGCAAAATTAGAATATGGATTTTATGTAGGATAAAACATTTTCTCCGTGAAAGAAAACGGAAGGATTTTTTTTTTTTAATTTGTTGAATTTGTCTGATAAACTTGCAAGTAGTGATGTTCAAACCTTAAAAGTGGTCATACCTCGTAAGTTTAGAATATGTATATCGGATTTTGAGTTAGCTAAAAAAATATATTTTCAAAAACATCGATTTTTATGTTCAATATGATTTCAAAAATCAGTATTTCTACGTTGAACCGGACCGTTGCAATATGATGCTGACCAGTGCAAAAACGTTGCAATGAATGCTTTAGAAATAAACCTGTGTGAAATTTGACGTTCACCAATGGAAAGAGTGTTCGTCGACAGGATGAAAGTCATATGGGCACACAACGCCGAAATGAGCATCAACGGCAGAAGAAAAAGTGCGATCGTTTGCACGAGTTGATAACATCGTTGTGTCTGCTCGGACCAACTTTCCTTACATGACGTACCCCACTGAAATTTTGATCGTTTTCCCAATGGGATCATGTAATCTCAATTTTTTCACTACAATTTATAGCAATTGCTTGCTCGGCGACAATGTGCTTGTTACTCGTTTGAGCACAAGCAATATGAAGCCATCATTCTCTTCATTTTATAACATCGGATGAGTTCTGCTATCACAAATTTTTGCTGACAATCAGAAGTGCTTTAATATGTGCATAGTTTGCTGACAATTAAAGCAAAAGTGCTTTAATATGTGCATAGTTTGCTAACAATCAAAAGTGTTTTAATAAGTGCATAGTTCGACTTTGCCTGAAAATCGTTGTTGCTGCTGCAATATTTGCCTTAAAACGCATAAATGATGAGTTCGTTAGACATCGTAGCTGCTGTTAAATGTGTCTATAGACAAAGAGTTCGAGTAAGGCTCACATACAAAACTACCGTCCTAATAACATTTTGTATGAACAACATATGAATATTTCTCCTTCTAGGGTGCTGTAAACTGGGTACTGATTGTAGTGTGGTGAACAAGGGGGGAGGGGGAGGGGGAGGAGGAGAAAAAGAGGAGATGTGGGGAGCAGCGTTATCACCTTTTTAAACCATATTAAAGATTTTTTAAATCAGGTGAAAACGGCCCCCTGATCTTCACTGAGATCTCAAAAACAACTAGCAACACGCAACACGAGGAAATGAACCCAAATTAGCTTTTTATAACAAAGATTTCATCGAAGAAAGAGGGAGGAGAAGTGAGGAATGACGCCAGCATGAGATTTTCCCAGGAATTGTATACAAATAGCGCTGGACCGCATATTTTTATGTTCTGCCAGTGGCGGTCATGAAATTTGTCGAATATCAACCAAGATGATGCAACAATTTTGAAAAATATTCAAGAATTGTAGGTTGCAAATGTGCGCAATAAAGATTCCACAAGAGGGAGGAGGTGAAAATACAACTCAACAAGTGAGGAGCGCTTTGATTTGGAAAACAAACCTTTTACGATTCTCGCATAAATCCCTTTAAAGCAATACATCACATATAGTTCTTTTTTCTTGAACTTCTCTCTGTTCCCTTCTAAATTTTGCAGTCAGTATGATGAGGCATTGCCGAATTCCATGTTTATCCTACTTGAAGGTCTTGTTAATTTAGAAAGTCATATATTAAAAAGAGAAAAGTGCATCCAACATTCACTCACTAAATATATGCTAAGCAAAATTTTGTACCGCTGGACTTACTTATTAAAGCTTTATTTATTATTCTTTGTTTAGTTCCATGCTAAGGACTTATCGACGAAGAGTTCTGCCTCAGCGCTCTTTCTGAAGCATCTCACCCCCCCCCCCCCTACCTCCGAGGGGGAAGGAGAAGAAGGAAGGGGCGTGTTTGCATTATTGTCTTAAACAGCCGAATTTTTAAGATTCTTCGGAATATCAGTAATCTTCAATACATGGCGGCAAAGCGTTCTGTAATTCTACTATCTGTGTGCTCGTGGTTGGTGCTGCAATACTAGACGAACTAAGATATTTCATACATTGGTATTAAGCAAGGGGAGGAACGTTTTTTTTTGCTCCAGCATAGAACGTAGAAAAGCCAAATATAGATGATACAATTCAATTGATTTTTTCGAAACAATGCCATAGACCTTTCTTTTTGATCATAGCATAGATAGAATTCAATATGAAGCAGAAATTTGGATGAAGAGAATGTCAATTACGTCAAAGGTGGGGAAAAATCGGTGTGCGGAAATATCGCCGATTATTGCCGCATAATACTATCATTTTTATTACTCTGAAAAAGAAACTGCATAATGATGACTCCTTATAGCGTTTTCATTGGTCGCCTATGCAAATGAGCGTTAAAGATGCATCTATGATGGACAAAACGACTTCATAATATAAATTTCTATTGCTAACTTAAAAAGAAATTGATGGTTGGAAATATTTCTTAACAAATTTCTGTGTTATATGAATCGCTCTTCTAAATTGGAGCAATGAGACCGCAGTTATCTTGCGATACTTAATGTAACCTTTAATTCTTCTATTTCCATAGTATGAAGCATCATCCAGTATAATTAATAGGGTGGCATTCCTTGCTAGCATTTCGATAATTTCGATGTTTTCTCATCTAGAAAATTGATTGCATTAGTTGGTATTAGACTGAGGGGAAGTTTAGCAACTAAGAATTTGTGAATGATAATTTCGATATAATTGAGGCTAATTTTACATTTCCGGTTCAGAGAGACAAGCGGATACCAACGGCCATAGCATGTTTTAAGTTATATGGGTGCTGATCAGCTGGCACTGAAGAAATTAAGTGAATTACTTGAGGGAGAGGCAAGCGGAAATGAAAAGTATACAAAAAAGGTAATGAGTCTTACGGTATTGGCTTATTATGTATTCTCGCATAGTGTATTTCAACTGAACTATGTAAAAGAATATTGATAAATCTTTACAAATCATCATGAAGCAAAACCGTAGTCACGTTTTTGACTACGGTAATAATAATACGGAAATTTGCGAAGAACATTGCAAAATGCGAGAAAAAAGCGGAATTTCGAAAAACATTATTTCAGCACGCTCAAAAGAATGGGAAATCGTTTCTCATCGAAATTGGTACTCATTATTTGTTACTGATTACAGAACACCTTTTCAAAAATTAGGCTTAATTAATCAGTGAAACGAAAGGGAATCTAGTCGTTCGAGTATAACGGAAAGATAAATATCGAAGAGTGCATTTCTTCATTGTGAATCTTGTAGACAATTTTTAAAGGATTGAAAAATCACTTTTGTTGATTAGTCAGTCATTCAGCAGCTGAACGAAGGAAACAGGACAAGTTCACTTGCAAAACGCCTTCTATGTTCTCAATCGAATAGATCATTCTTTATATAAAGCACTAGTCCATTAAAAACTGACAACTATTTTTATGACTGCAAGACCAGCTCAAATGCTTATTAACATATCGTCGGAAACTGTGCAACCTGCTCTCAACAACTGTGACAGTTGCGTAATATATAAGCAAAACTAAGAAAAGATGGATGAGAGAGTAAAAGTCAAGCCATTTCGAAAAAAATTGTGCTATCGTATACTGCCATGACTCTTGTCAAATAATAAAGCAACTTTTCGATCTCATAGCATTGTGTATTACTTCATATTACCATATTTTCGAGGAGCAAATAAGAAACATTATACTTCTTCATCCTTTAAAAAAGCATCAAATAAAGGATATATAACCATAAGAAACATGTTTCATGAATAAATGCAAAAAATTTCGCAAATATTTTAATCGCTTATTGCTCCTTTGAAGTCATCACGCTAAAGCAGCATTTATACGCCATACTTTAGGTGCCTTCTGAACGATTGTTTCATGAGCTCATCAATGCGAAATCCAAGCATACTTTTCGTTATATTTCCTTTTTATTGTGCTAATGGAACTGCACTTAAAAGTCACACCACTAGAAAGAAAAAGAAATGAATACCTCTGATTAGCTCGTGCGAATTCATTTATCCGGCAAATTATTAATCGGCGCCTATCTCAAGGCAATTTTTGACACTAAGCCACAATGCGCAATACCCGTTGATGAACGCAATCAGAGCGATGCGAAGTAGTCAACGCACAGAGGTTCAGTAGTTTGTTGAGTTAAAAGTGAAGAAGAGGAAATAAACGTCTTACACGCAAAAATATGCACAAACTGTGAAATATTTTATTAAAGCAGCGAGAGTAATGAGATTTTCTCTACTCAATAATCTCTCAAAGAGATGATATTATTTTTAATGCCATCGCATGCAAAATATTTCATTTTTATAATAATCAATGGGAGAATTGTGCTTATCTTATTTGGAACTGCTGATTGCAAATTCGATAGCGCTCAATCATGCCGTTGATTTCTGCAGCATGTAAAGTGTGTTTTAGATGTGAGTATTGATCGAAGATTCTACCTACTAACGGTGAGTATGAGTTGTTGTTCATTATGAGAACGCTGTTCTTTAACCCGCAAATTGCTACGCAGAGTAAAACTGATCCGTCAACAAAGACCTTTTAATATTGGAGAAGTATTTAGTGAAGGTGCGGTATGAAGAAAAGTTTTTGATATGAAATGGGCTTTTCCGCTTCATGTTACCAGATATTTTCGCGGAAGCAAAAAATTGTTTATCAAGAACGTCACAGTTTGACCTATTTGCTCGCTACTACAAATAAAAAAGAAGCTTATTTGAACTAAACATAAATATTTAACATATCTAAGCTGCTGTTTGAGTGATCTCAATGGTCATTGTTGATTTTGTAGCAATTGTAATTCTTGACATTTTTCACAGTGTTATTTATGTATTTAAAAAAACTTAATGTAATATTTTGCATGTCCCGAATGATACTTTTGAATTGTCTCCTTTACTCTGTCCATAATATTGGTTCAAATCAATGGTTAGCCTTAATTTTTGGACTATCTGATAATTCAAGAGAGTGTGAAGGAGTCTAATGCCCGTGTACCCTAGAGATGAGTTGTATCAAGCACTTCATGGAATAATGCTTGCTTATGTAAGGGGTAAATGCTATGGCGCAATATACGATCCACGTTGAAAACCTTCGAATATTATGCACCAAAAGCTTGCTTTACTACGATTCGTATGCAAGACAGAGGATCATATTTTCCATCCCAGCAACGTTACTTCATCGGAATCCTCCCCACATAACTCACCTTAACATGACATTAATCATTCTAATCAATCCACAGATTTGCCAGCCACCTAATGCCATCATAGTACCAGACGAGCATACGCAGTGACGAGGATTTACTCAAACTGAAGACGCCTCAGAGGAGCACAGACTATTCGGTTGTTACGTGCCAGTTTAAATTTTTAGGCAGTGCTCCACACGATCTTATCAAGTCTTGTTATACATTTTTGAGTTTCTTATTACTGTCGTCGCATTGCACAGAATACTGTTAAGTTGTTATCGAATGAGTAAGTATGTTTTAATAGAACACAACTTTGTAAAACCAAAATGAATATGTGACAGTGAGGCGCATTATGAGAGGCTCTACAAGTTGCTATAATTCTGTTGTCAGCTTTAGAGAACAAGCCGGGACAGATGGTGAACTCCCAGCAATTTCCAACCTCATTTCCGGTTTTTCCGAAATCAGTTCTTTGGCACATTCGACTTATTTTTGTGCGTTTACTTGGTATTATTCAAGCGACGCAAAGCCAACCTTCACATCCGGCAGGTTACCGGGATGATCAGCAACACAGACGCTAATGGCATAACGAAGTGTCGTCTACCGCTCAAACTTTAGGGATTTGATGTGCCAAGCGCCAATAATATCATGGGATGAGCGCTCAAATAATAGCAAGGGCTGCTTCACATACGGCTTCACATACGAACCATGGTTTCGGCTTAAAGTCTCAAAATTGGATTTACGCTATGCTCGATCTCCTTCGTGATTTAGTCCACCTTATTTTCGGAAGCGGGCGGGAACTAAACAGGACCACTAAAAAAAAAACGCTTGACTTAGTCGCTATGGCGCTTGAATTTAAATGCACAGACATGACGCACATAAATGCACGATATATTCCCCAAAAATTTTGCCTGCGAAGGCTCAGCGATATCCTCATTGCACTGTTCTACTTGTTTGGAACACTTTAGTGATGAATATTCATAAGGAAAACATCTTAATATTGTTATATGTGTGTTAAAACTTAGCAAAAATATATCAAAAGTTCATTCTTTTTAAAAACTGTTTTCCGAAAAGCAATGTCGCAGATTTCTTGTGCGTTTAGTATTTGGAATCGCTGATAGTAAATGATTAAGTGTCGAAATGTGCCCTAAGATAAAGGCCCAGTAATAATTAGATGGATATATGAATTAATACGACCTAATCAGAGGTATTCAACTCTTTTTCATTTTGGAGGTACGTCCTTGAAGTTTAGTTCCATTAGCACATAATAAGGAAATATAACCGGAAGTATGCATGAATTTCGCATATTGATTAGCTCGTGAACCAATGGCTGAGAAGGCAGCTAAAGGTGGATAAGTATAAATAGAAGACGAGAAAAATAGACCGTTGTTGTGAAATTTGGCCTCTCAAAGACAGCAGGATATGTGGATATAGTGAATGGCTCTGGTAAAGAAAGTAGCATTGCCACAATCCAAATCACCACAGTTGCTCTCTGTGTATTCCAAAGTGGATTACGAAGCGGCGACGTCACTGCTTTCCATCGTTCAACCGATATACACACCAACGTCAGAATATTTACATAAACACTTGTATTCTGAAAATATATCACTACTGCACAATTTCGTTTAATTCAGGCACAGCGAGTAGAACATCCTGCATTTCAATTGTTATCTTTTCGTCTAAAATAGGCCAGCAGAACGCTTCAGCACGTGGATTTTGCTCTCGATTTTCTCCACTCTGAGAAAAAAAAAAATGAATGAGATTTTCAAAAGAACATCGAGAGTGCATTTATTGACAGCAGTGTGGTTGGATTGCCTTTATTATCGTGCTTCCTTCGGCTATTTTGAAAATGCTTTCGGTTAAGGCATTATATACAATAAAATATCCAAATGACCATTCATTACCACTTAAGTAAGAAACCTTTTTTATCTTCTGAACTCGATTTCACCTCATCCATTCGTGCAAATAAGGCGCTTCAACTTCTGAATGTCATTATATCCTTTTTTAAATAAACTAGTTCGTGTGTGGCGGGTAGTAAAACCCACTTCTGTGAGTGAGATTCGAGCTCGAAGTCGACCACTTTCCAGGAAAATGCTATAACGACATATTTATCGTGAAAGCCCTCAAGCAACATTTTTTGATTTCGTCCTATCAGTCCTACTGTTGACACATGCACCAGACTTGATGTTCAGATAATACCATAATCAGAACAGAACTAAGCATTACGAACGAAGCAGTGTATGCAAGGTTGATGTTTGATAGCAATACCCATATCTGCCTCAAGCTTCAATGACAAATGTGTTTGGTGGCGATTGAAAGCTATATTCACAAACGGGTCTGCAACTCGCACATACTGAAGCCTGAGCGGGACTAAAACGGGCTCTTCAAAGAAGATTACTTTTCTCATGAGAAGTGAACCTCTCAAAGTTGAAGTGAGTCCGACCCTTTCAGTGGCATAAAACACAATATTTTAGGATGTCTATGCATCTGTTCACTTTTCTGTGCGATTCGTTTGCATTACACTGGTCATTTGTACATCTGCTGTGCAATTCACATCTGTTCGGTGCTGATAGATTAGTGCATCAAGAAAGGCCCATGTCTCATGCTTTTGCCATCGGAAAAAAACGCGATTTCGACAAGCAGATAGTTTGAAAATAATAGATTTCACTGAAAAAGTGCAAGTTTTGCATCTGAATAACCTAACAAACACGAAAAAATCAGCGGAAAATACCAATCAAAGATTTTTAAGTCGATGAGAGTTAAATTTCTTCGTTTTCCATTTTAAACTTGTAATGATGAAATCAGCAAAGTAAATCAAATTGGGTTCAATAAATTCCAGACCATTCGTTTTTGTCACTTAAATAGGATGTGGTCAGCGTTTTGTTTAGAAATCATTCCGATGAACGTGCAGCTTCCTTAGCGAATAAAGCGAAGAAACCGTTTGTGCATAAAATTCCGAAGTTAAATATTAATGGGATGAAAGAAAATGCGTAGAATGTTATCGCAGTGAAAAGAGATTTTCAGAATCAAGCCATAGTTCAAAAAATTTTTTTTTGCTTCAGAAGCATAAATCTTCACTTCTCCTGATTGGTCCGCAAACGTGTGCAAAGCACTTTCTGACACGCACATTCTTTTCCAGGTTTGTATAGAATTATCTGACAATTTAAACTGGTGACAACTGATTATCTTTAGAAGCAATCGAAATATTCAAAAATTATCACTATGGTTGCACCATTCACAACGATGAATGCATAGCTAATACATATTTTTTCCCCTATTTTTGCAATATTTCCTACAATCTTTTTTCCAGGGCCATTTCAGTGTGATGACAAAATTATGCTGTTATTAGAATCTACACTTGATTTGCACCGTTGGAGAGGCCTATGCCAAATGCCTGAGTACAATACTAGGAATACATGCAGCAACCGCAAATACATTTTATAAAGTCAATACATGACTATAAAAATCACCAAAATAGAAAGCACCTTTAACATACCTGGAAGAAGACAATAGCCTTGCATACTGATGAACTGAACCAAAACGTTTTGGTGATGTCGTTGACCACAGTTGGTGGAAGACAAATGAGTAATACCAATAGATCCGATAGTGCGAGGTTTGCTAGGAAGAAATTCATGGAAGTCCACTGCAAGCGGTTACTGCTCAGAGATTCCATCTTTCACGTCAACGAAAAGTTTGTTTAGTTATTATAAAAATTGCTCTTGCAATTGCAGCTTTATGTGATCATTCAGGTCGAAATGGCAAAACGTTAGATGATGGAGCTGATGTTCTGAACTTCCGTGCTAAAAGAAACCACTAAGAGCAATGCGTTAAACCTTGCGTGCATGAACCTCTCGTTATCAGACGATGCTGCTCAGAAGTACGTAAAAGTTGATGTGCATGATTTATGCATCACTCTTTCCATGATGTTCGTAATTATAATAAACTGTTTCACCATTATATTTTATTATCATAATAACATAAATGAGAGCACATGTATCTGGAAAGCAAAGCAAGCAGCTGTTTGATGAATTGAGAACGATCACTTCGGAATCAATATTTGATGGGCATCAGCTTTTTTTGCACAACCTAAATAACACTATTCGGGCGCTTTCTTGTGACGATTTGTTCAAACGAACCTAAGACTTAGGCGCTTTGATCCCAACTGCAGCCAGCGACAAGGAGTTTCCTGCGAAAGATGCTTTTTTTGACAAAAAACGCCTACAGGTTTGAGGTGGCTTTCATACAAATGGTGATACAATCTCAATTATGTAGATATTGAACTATTTTTGTTTAATCGTTTTATATACTTTTGCAAATATGCATTTAGTAGAGGTATTATCACGGCAGCGTGCATGGCTTTATGCAGCCATATGTCCATCCACCTATCTGTCCGTCCGTCTGTCTGTCTGCCAATCTGCCACTCCGTGTATCTCAAAGTTACAGCTCTGAAACTAGAGCCATAAAATTTGAAGGATGCAGTACACACTATAGGACAACCTTTAAACCACATTTTACACTGACATATTTTATTGACATAAATTCGAGTTAAGCCATAGGCAATTAAAGATGTCCAAAATATTTCTATGCGTTGCAAAGCTGCCGGATTTCCATTTCACATCGACGGCACATAATAACATGGGTATTTTGTGGGAGATCTTTTCGCGACTTCGGATTAATTGAAAAGTAGGCACTTTCTGGGTATACTTTTTTTTTGTTCTTGAAGCTGGTTGGTCAGATAGATGGACTACATTGGCGAACATCGTACCAACTTCTCTGATATGCTGTTCCGTTGTTGCTTTTTTTGATATATGAATGCAATCCATTTGCACCGATAAGAAACGTTTTTTATTCAAGAAACGTTTTCAAAACATCTAAAATTTCATACTTTAATTCAATGCAAACGAACTCTATTACTGCGGCAAAGCAACATTGGTTATTGTTTTTAATTTATTACCTTTACTCTTGTTTGGGGTGATTTTTTTTTGACGGAGGGAGGGGGAGGAGCAGATGCTGCTGTTTTGACTCATCAAGCAACCTCATACCTGCCTACATGTTGATGCCCTCAGGCAAGATTGAGAGCGTTTATTATGAGCTTAATACTTTATTCACGAATCAATTTGTGTTTAGAACTAATTCTTGCACTCGCTCGAACATCATGAACAATAAAAATATGTAGACGACAATATGAACATTGAATGATGTCCGAAGCCCGTATGTTGGTTGTATTTCTATGTGACTATAAATGATTAAATGTTATAGATTTCAACATGAAAACTTATTGTTGAATCTCAGTAATCATAGTGAAATCGATTGTCGTCACTATCGAGTCCCGTAGTGTCGTGATTCAAATTTTCTTTTCTTATTGCCGTGCCACTCGCTTGTGCAAATTTGCACTTGTAAGGCTCGTCACGAAGACGTTGTGTCTGTGTCTGTGCGTATGTGTACGTGTATGTCGGTCTGCCGGATAATCTTCGACTACTGAAGCTACAGTTACGAAATATAGTGGATATAACTTGCACTAATTAAGGAGCTCCGATCAACTCACAAGTTGATTCAAAAACTACAAAAGAGTTACAGACACTTCAACAGGCCTATAAATTGATGCACATTTTCTCCAGTTGAATGTAAAAAAACCATTTCTTTGCATAAGATTTGTGAATAAGACTGATTGGATCAAAAAAGCAATTATGGTAGAAAAAAATGGTGCGATAGACACCTTTGCAATCCCGCTTACCCGATGAATCCATTTCGTACATTGCCGATAAATACGAAAATATACGCAATATATAATGCACACTTTAATACTTTATTATTTGTTGACAGTCAGTGAAATTGCTTCATGGATGAGCGCAAGTGTAAAACCAATATATGTTATCGGCTCCCCTTATACGTTTTTCATGTCGTTTTGAGTAAATATTGACAGGATGTGATGGGTGACTCCACTGTCACACTCTGTATTAAATTAATTTATGGATATCGTTAGTGTTCGCTTGATGCTAAGATACGCTTCACTATTTGTGTGCAATGGGCCAATTTCAATTAAATATGGAAATAAATTTCTAAAAGAGAATGGTACACGACTTTGTTGCAGAAAATGCTACACGTCTCGTAAAGTCGTGTAACATTTTCTGCAACAAAATTCGCTCCCATCAATCTACTAGTTGGAACACACAAAATTCGTAAGTTTTTAAAGGAAAAAATTCAGCTAAAATTATTTCTCTGCAAATGAACACAGTAATTTGTTTGCCACTCTAAATAATACGATTGCTAACGCCTCGCAAAATTTCGAATATTCTAGCAGTTTTCCACTGGTTGGTTGTTTATCATTTCCACTGTGTAGTATCGATTTCATTATCGATCCAATGAAAAAGTAACACATGTTATTATTTTTAATTGGAATTTGCAACGATATTCTCTTTCATAAATTCGTTGAATATCATCAATAATATCGCTATATTACTTAGCAATTTTGCAGGCCATCCTTACAATATTTCGTTGCAATGAAATTCCTTTTCTAACTTTCGGAGAATGTACTCTTCACTTTAGCGAAGCTATTCAACATACAATATGTTCGACTGAAGTTGTTCATTTATTCGCCTTCCGACTTTATCCCGTTTTCACAAAAACAAAATTTATCCTTTCAATCTTTATTTTCGATCGCTGAACGAAATTATCTAAACAGCTGAATCTTCACATTGCCCTTTTCGATGCAAAATATCACAAATTTTCAGAAGTGCCTTCCCCAGAATTCATTGCCAATTATTTTAAGAATGTCATACAAACTGAAAAAAAACGTATTTAAGAAAAGAAGAAAAAATTCGATATTTCGTTTGGTTTTCCATTCTTTGATTGAGGTGTGCATTATGAATACTCACACTTCAGCTTTTTCTTTACATTTTTTCATCACTTCTCGATGATTCTTCCAGCTGTTGATGATTCTGACGAATATAAAATTTCCACTATCTCTTAAAATTTTTTTCCGATAAACTAATGGTAACAACAATGAGGAAAGATTTTTTTTTATAAGAGCAGTCATTAGCGCGCCATATGTTGAAAAATGGGCTTTTGAAAACTTGAACGCCTAAATCCTCTGAAAATTAGATGTAATATAAATGTTCGCAAACGATAACAAAAGCGACATCAATAATAAAGAAAGAAAGTTTGCAATACCCAACTATGCAAATTCTACGATTTTTTCTATCGAAATCTTAGTGTTTGTCTCAACTGAATTACATCCTTTTCTTTTCAAAAATGAAAAAAAAAACAAAAAAAAACAACAAAAAAAACAGAGCAAACGAACTTCATACAAGAGCTTTCCATTTCATTTTCCGATAAATACTTAAGAGGAAATGATGAGCCCTATTTAGTTCGGCTGAGAGAAGTTAAAGACATTTTCCGTTGGCAATAAGCAGCGATCTATGCAAACACGAGAGCCGAGAATCTCGAAATTGAAAAATTATTGCAACAACGAAGTCGTTGAGTGAGCTCTTGAAATTTTAATTAACGGTGGTGGGTGGGTTCATTCAGAATTTTTAAATCATAGTTACTTATTCCTCGAAAGAAGCACAAGTTATCTTTTGTTATGCTGAACACTCATTTTGTCACAAATTCAACGTCTGTTTACATCTTTATCTATATAAGGCTATTTCTGTTAATTGTTGGTTTTGACTTATATCTGCTCAAAAATATATTTCAACCGGATTACTGATTTTGACTTCTGACGAAACGAAATTTTGCTTGAATTTATGGAACACTCAAAATCTATGAAGAGTTTCATTTGCACGATGATCCACTTAAAAATTGCAGTAACCGCGGAATGTATATTCCTGAATGCATGCGCTGTCAAGCGAACCAAGAGGAGGAATGAAGAGGACTGGGGGGGGGGGCGGTGGGATGGAGGGGAGCGTTGCGCTTAATGATGTGGTGATGTGAAAGGGGCGTAAGAACCATAAAAGAATAGCTGTTATGGCTGTTAAACGTGCATTGCGTCCTGATCTGCCCTTTCAGCTAATATAATGGCAATGGACCAGAAAATGAGGATTTGAAAATGAAAGCACAAAATTGAGGTTATAAAGAGAATATTATGAGGAGGATGTAGCATTTCTCTCTCTCTCTCCCAGTGAACCTCAACTAAATGCGTTCGACCGGAACTCCTTCAAGATAACTTTAAATTTATAAGGCGAGAGACTCTGTTGCACTCATAAATATCGGTGTGAAGATGAACCATCCTTATATTACCTGGTTGCCCCCTGTTGATATACCGTTCATGTTGCGCTTAACTTACTATAAGTTGCAAGGAAAGATGTTATATATAATCAATACATTCGTTTCCAAAATTCGTCAGTCGTCAGATTATGACTATAGCATAGTCCCGAGTTGTTTTATATGGTAAAAAGGTGCAAACGGCTATACAGCTCTGGACAACTTGCATAGCGTCTCAACATTGCATGCAATAGCCTAACGGCTGCTAAACAAATTGCATACATTGTATGACGGTGGACGTCAATCAACGACTACTAGGCATGTCAACTAATATGATAGTTAAGTTAAGTAATGCAGAGACAGTTTAGATTACTGTACTTACAGGAAGAGGGAAAAAGCGGATTGTGCATCTTTCAAACGAATTATAGTGAATTTTACCGTGAAATCTTCGTGCTCAACATTCCATTTGCACTCACATCGTCAAGCATCAGTTTCTTTCTGCTATGCAGCATTCTAGCACGAGTTGTGTTATGTACTCTAACCAATGATATGTTGCATTATAATAGCCTTTTATGTATAATTATTGCGTGGCAATTTCCTAGCTTCAAATCATTACTGTCATCATAATTGAAAGAAGAAGCAAATAGCAAATAATTGGCTATAACTGAAATGCACAAAGAATAATTTGATGCTCTTCGTCATTCGACCAAAGATCATTTGAGTGAATTGCAGTGAACGTTGTTGAATGCAGCGATCAGTTGAGATTTGTTAATTATGCGCGAACCATTTGAGTCATTTAAGACCACATTGCACTCAGCAATTTTCACATGTGTACATTTCCTTCGTAAGAATAATAGATGATGCGCAATCGCGTGAACGCTAAGATCATGCAAGTATTTTTCACAGAAAATCATTTAATCAATTATTCCTACTCTAAGTTAACCACGTTATAATGAAAAAAAATAGTATTGTGAAAAATTACATGAAAACTGGCTTGTTGCAAATGTTTGAAGATGTTGGAAGATATAAAAAAAGAGCCGATAAAAATTAGACAGCACCGTTTTTTCGCAAATTTTTCACAACTATTTTGGTTTGGAATATCATTTCCTTAGAAATGTTTCACACAAAATGTCGCCGTAAATCTCACTTTAGAATTTCACTTCAAAAATTGCATGATTGGTCGCCTTTCCTTCCCATTATACTTATTCGTCTACGCTTGAGAATATTTATTTAAGTTTCTTTTTCATCAATAACGATGCTCTAGAGCTGAGATGTCGACCTCTTCTAGAAACTTTCCTGCTGTCATTGAAGAAATCTTACATAAATCCCACCTAGGGAAAGCAATTTTTGACATTTTCACTTTACTTACACGAGAAAAGAAAATTATATAGCTTCAATTATATATCGCAAGCTTTTAATGAGTTTAATAGCTTTGAAATACTAAGTTCTACGAATTGAACAATAAGAATGACAAATATGAGAAATAATTCGATAATCAAGCGGATATGAGCCTGACAACCTGTGTGTGAATTAAAAAAAAAAGTCTCGGAAGTTTCATAAAATGAACGCATAATTAAAAGTTTGCAGCCTCTTACATAACACATATTTAAATTCGTCTAGGCATCGCTGAAAGGTGATGATAATGTGCAGCGTTGAAAAATATTCATGTCCAGCAAATAAGATAAAGATTATTGAAATGCCACAAAAGCGTCAACGACAGATGCATTTCTTTAATCGCCCTAATTTAGCATTTAGCTATGGGATACTCAAAAAAGTTACATGAAAATATAACTCATCAATTTGAAAGATGAGCGGCTGGGATCATTCAATAGTGTTGTGTTTTTTGTCGCTTTTGTTATATAGAGAAATTTATCATTTTTAAATTGCACACCATTAATTCTTCAGTTGCACACCATTAATTCTTTATCAGTGAAATAAACTTCATTATTCTCAAATTTGAAGTGAGCCGTTTTCATTGAATTAGTAAGCAGTTATATCAGTGAGTTGACATAGGACTCAGTTTTTTGCTTGAGTACTCCCATTCTCTCCATACTTAGTTCGATACTTCTATTCGTTTCCATCTCAATATGAAAGTTGTTTCAAACAAAAAGCGCGATGTATATCGTATTCTTTACTCTGTCTTTGTCATCTCTGATGATATTCTATGAATGACGTGATTAGCTGAAAAGACTAATTACGCACTCATATTATGCAATTGGGCTAGAGAGAAATTGCTGTTAGTTTTATGCTTCTTTTCCGCTGACGCTCTCAATTTATTGCTTTGATGATGTGAGCATTCGGAATAAATGATATGACGAGTTTTACAATGGCTGGTTAGTGTTCATATATGGAGAAATAAATGTGTCACCATGAAAATGGCACAAATTACTATTAGTGATTCAGTGCTAAATTCGACCACTCATTAACATTATTTGAAGCCCTTCACCTTCTATCCTGCACACTATCAATAGTAATGCCATAGCGCTTTTGAAAGCCATTTAAATGGGACAACGAATATTATTTTAGGATGAAAAAAAAACGATTCTGCACTCCTCAGGATGAATGCGTGTGGAATCATGCCGAAAGCGATGCGTGTCCTTGTGCAACGCTCTGAATGTTCGATTCATTTGAGGAGAGTGTCGTTAAGTTGGTGAAATGCTCTTGAAGTGTTTCCACACTTCACAATAATTCGACAACTCATCGGCGCAAGTGCACTACAGTGTATCGATGCAGACGCGCGTATCACATAAACAACAAACCATAAATAACCCTTTATCGCGCAATAAACAACGTCCAACATTGGATTTGAAGGTAAATTTCTTTCACTATTGTATAAATCTTTAACGCTAAAATTTTAACACTTTCTTACTAATGTACTTTTATAAAACGGTGAAATTTTGCACAACAGAGAGATCAAGTGTTCCGTAGTGAATGAATGTTCCTCGTTATGTCCTTTCTTAGTTATCTATCAGCAGAGATGTTTTCGGTGGTAGATAGAGGCCATTTGTTTTTAAGATTAACTGAAATTGTTTTCGATTTTTCATTTTCATTTTTAAAAAGTACAACAGATTTTTAAGTTTAAGCTATGTAATAAGCCAATAGCGATCAGAAATGTGAAACATTGTTAAGTTCTGTCGAAATGCGACAATTGAAATGATACGTATTTGAGTGAGTAATCGCTAATATTTAATGCAGCCAATAAATTCAAATTTCCTGCTGGAGTTCCCACATAATTATTCTTAATTTGCTTGAGGCAATCAATTTTATTTGATTTAATGACAAAGAAAATGATGTTTCTGATGAAACTTTTTTGATGCATGGATCCGTTTGGAAATAGAACTTAAAATTGTTTCGTAAATTCATTGCAAAAGAAATTCTCTTTTATTTTGAAGATGTTTGT
Organism: Baylisascaris procyonis; assembly: GCA_037389465.1. Classification (NCBI taxonomy): domain Eukaryota; kingdom Metazoa; phylum Nematoda; class Chromadorea; order Rhabditida; family Ascarididae; genus Baylisascaris; species Baylisascaris procyonis. Next base: position 5,963,182 of record JAZARR010000212.1, on the reverse strand, counting down.
AACGCAATGCGATTACTTCTCATTTTCAATGGAAACACACCGTTATTTGGAGGAAAAAAGCGAATAAAAGAAAGCTTAAGTGAGCCGAATATTTTTACTTCCGCTATAAAACGTTTCCGCATAATTGTTAATTTGCTTCAATGTCTAAAGCGCTTATTTATAAATTGCTCATCACAGAAATGCAAACTTTGCCGATTTTCATCAGATTTTTCTCTTCCAAAATAAAAAGCCGTTTTAGCGCAAAAATTATTCATCTCAAATCAACTTCTGGCACAAACAGACGTGACATTTAACATATATTGCTGCCATCATTTTAGAGATGACATATCCAGTGACTGTGCAATGATGTCAATCGACAGATGTTAATAATCTCTAATTTTTTAGAAAAATATCGATAAAAATTTTGCAGTGAAAGGGAAAATGTTTCTTTATGAATGAAGGAAAATATCACAAGTTATGTGTTTTTGCCAGGAAGCATTGAGTTGCGAAATTCCAATGAGAATGCTTCGTTTGCAGTGCCAAAATTTACAGATTTCGGGCGAGAATTTGTTTTGCTTTTGGCTGTATACCAGTAAATAGATAGTGGCTGAATGATACGATGAGCCATGTTGAAGAAGAGAACATATGCGTCGACCGACATGACAGCTATGCTTACTTCCTTCTGCGCATCTTTAAAGAGAGT